>CM053587.1:104839835-104858631 GCA_028646515.1 Pseudochirops corinnae
AGGTGGGATGATGGAGGGGAGGCCAGGGTGGGGGGGGAGAGTTGCTGAAAGCACACACTTCTGTAAAGGGACACAGACAGGGTAGAGAATAGAACAAGGGGGGGGAAGGATAGGAAGGAGGGACATATAATCAGTCTCTCACAATATGTCCACTGTGGAGATGTTCTGTGTAATTACACATGCACAGCCTGTATTGAATTGCTTGTCCTTCCAGTGCGAGTGGGCAACAAGGGAGGAAGGGAAAGAATCTAGAATTCAAAGTTCTATAATCAAATGTTAAAAATATATATATTATTATTATTGTTATTATTATTATTAACTACATGCAACAGGAAATCAAGATATACAGGATATAGGCACTGCGGTAGGGAGACCCATCCTGCCCTAATGGAAAGTCAGAGGGGCGATGGGGGAGGATATAAGAGAGAGCAGATTGGGGGAGGGGCTATACAGTGGGATGGCTGTTTTGAAGTGGTGGGTAGAGGAAGATGGGGAGAAAATTTGTAACTCAAAATCTCATGGAAATGAGTGATATAAACAAGAAAATAAATAAATGGATTTATTTAATTAAAAAAAAGACCCTACTCTTTGGTCTAGAGATCCTACTGTTAGGAGAAAAACTGAAAAGAAAGAGAGGCATCGTATATGTCTAAATATTCACAGCATACTTTTTGCGCTGGCAAAGAACCCCAGGCACTGGGCTAAGCACTCTTACAAATATTTCATTTGATCCTCATAACTCTTCAAGTTTGGTGCTCTATTTTGCAGTTAAAGAAACTGAGGCAGACAGAAGTTGATGGACTTGCTGGGTCACACATAAAGATATCAATACATTAATTATTTTTTTTATTTTAAAAGGAACATTGATAAGCTGGAAGGCCCTGAGTCTGTGTCCTGTGAAAATTGGTTGATAGAACATGGCAAGAAAATAGTATGTTTGGCCTAGAGAAGACTCAGAAAAAACAGGATAACTGTTCCAAGGATTATTATGTTGTGCTTGGTCCAGAGTACAGAATCAGGAGTAACAGGTAGAAGTTGCAAAAAGGTAAATTGAGGCTGAATGTCAGGAAAAGCTACTCAATAATTAGAACTGTCCACAAATAGAATATGCCTCAGGAAATGGTGTTTCCCTTTACTGAAGAGGTTTTTTAATTAAATGTTGTCCCATTAATAAAAATCCATTCTCTCTTCATCTTATTCCCACACCACTGAAAAACAAAATGCTAAACTCTTGTAATCAGAAATATGCGTATTCAAGCAAAACAAATTCACACCTTGACCACGTCCATTCTGCAGTTGGCTCCAACACAACCCTGTAACCTGCTTCGTCGTTGGGTCCCTGGAATTCTGACTGGAGTCCTGACAAAGAGACTTGAAACCAAGTCCTGATTTTGCTACTTATTGACTGTGTGATCTTGAGCTTTCCTTAGTACTACCCCTAACTTGACTATTTGCATCGTATGAGTATGAATGTAAATGATGCCATTATTAATTACAAATTATGTTATTATTATCGTTTTTGTCTAGACTTGTGATTTCACCAGTCCGGGGAATACTTGTGTGACTCCAACCAAATCACTTAATCTCCCTGGGTCCCAGCTCTGCCTTTCTATTATGAGGGAGTTCGGCTATAGAAGGTCTCTAATGTTCACTCCAGCTCTAATATTCTATTAACAGCAACAAGAACGATAATAGTACAGCTAGGTGGCATAGTAGTTTGAGTGCCAGGTCTGGAGACAGGAAGACTCATCTTCTAAGTTCAAATCTGACATCAGACACTTACTAGCTGTGTGACCCTGGGCAAGTCACTTAACCCTGTTTGCCTCAATTTCCTCATCTATAAAATGATCTAGAGAAGGAAATGGCAAACCACTCCAGTATCTTTGACAAGAGAACCCCAAATGGTGTCACAGAGAGTCGAACATGACTAAAGTAACTGAACAACAAAAAATATATATGATGAGAACTTTAAGTTTTGAAAAGTATTTTCATGGGTATTTTTTTTAGATTTTTTTTCTCAATTACATGTAAACAAAAGATTTTTAACATTTGTTTTTAAAATTTCTGAATTTCAAATTTTCTCCCTTCCTCCCTTCCCCCCTCCTTGAGAAGGCAAGCAAACTTTACATGTGTGGTCATATACAACATTTCCACATTAGCTGTAGTAAAGCAATTTTTAAATACTAACTCATCTCATTCTCACAACGACCTTGGGAGGTAGGTACTATTCTTGTCCCCATTTTATAGATGAAGAAATTGAGTCAGAGAGAGGCTAAGTGACTTGCCCAGGATCATAAAACTAGAAAATATTTAAAACTAATTTGAACTCAAGTCTTCCTTCTTCCTGAGTCCAGCTTGAGTTCTTTATCCTCTGAGTCACCTACCTGTAAAATATTTAAGAGAAAGGAAGAGAGAGAGAGAGAGAGAGAGAGAGAGAGAGAGAGAGAGAGAGAGAGACAAGGATACCCATATATACATATATCATATGCATATACAATTTGATATTGATTATATATGTGTAGTCATGCAAAACTTGTTGTAAAAGAAAATGCAAACCAAACCGAACAAAAACCTCCAAGAAAAATAAAGTAAAAAAAAAAAATGCTTTGGTCTGCATTTAGACTCCATCAGTTCTTCCTCTGAATGTGAATAGCATTTTTCATCTCAAATCCTTCGGAATTATCTTGCATCACTCTATTGCTGAGAGTACCGAAGTCATTCACAGTTGATCCATCACATAATGTTGCTGTCACTGTGTACAATGTTGTCCTGTTTTTTCTCATTTCATTTTGCATCAGTTCATTTGTCTTCCCATGTTTTTCTGAAACCATCCTGCTTATCATTTCTTATAGCATAATAGTATTCCACCACAATCATATACCACAACTTGTTCAGCCATTTAAGATGGGATGTTATTGAGAAGGTTATCGTTTAGGTTGAGGTTAAGCTAAACAACCTTGGAGATTCTGCGATTTTAAGTTAGCAGGTAGAAAGAGGTTTTTGTTTTTGCAGATGTTTACCCTGAATCACAGAGAGAGAGAGAGACAGAGACAGAGACAAAGAGACAGAGAGAGACAGAGACAGAGACAGAGACACAGAGAGAGAGAGACAGAGAGACGGAGAGAGAGAGACAGAAGGAGAACCAAACGAACCAAACCTGGGTTCAGGTCCCGCCTCTGATCAATGCAGATCTGCATTGGTAGACAGAGTTTCAAGTCAGGCTAAGTCAACACTCAATTATAATTAAGAACCTACTATGTGCCAGGCATTATACTAAACATTGGGGGTTCAAAAAAAGGCAAAAGACAATCCCTGAATTTGAGGAGCTCTAATGGGAGAAACAACAAATCAAGATAAACATCAGAAAAATTGGATATAACCTGATTTCTTATATGAGACAAGGCAGGGGGAATAGTCCCTATACCTATGAAATCAATGGTGTAAAGGAAAACAAATTCATAGGATGCACTAAAGATATGCTTATAGACTAAATAAGTTTCAAGGTTCTAATAAGAAATCTGGCGAGAAGATGTCAATAAATGTTTGTTGGAAGGAAATGAATCCCTGCCTATGCCCGGTGCTCAACACTTTCACTTGTGCTCTGATCAGCTCCCTGTGCTCCCTTGGCTACCGTTTCCAGAGACTAGGATCCTTTGTGCTTTTGTATCTTAGGTTCAGGGCATTTGCTCAAGATTACACTCTGTGGTCGCCATTTTGGATGTCATTTGTTAACACCTAAGACCTCCATAGTAAAGCTGGCAAAGGTGTCTCTGGTGTCTTCCCCTCTTTTAGGCACTCACCTGTCCACTCTTCCTTCCCTCCATGCTCTACCCTCCCTCGTAGCCTATCTGGATGCATCCTATGGTCTGTCAGTACCATTCCTTTCTACCACTCCTTTCACCCCATTGAAATTTGACTAGCCTGAGTTTCAGCACCTCACGGCCAACCACTCAATGTAATAGCTAGATAATTTGATGAATTAATTCTCTCTGGTGAGACTTTTCTGTTTTCCCAATTGTTATTGCTATCCCCTCTCAGGTTGCTTTCCATCTACTCTGAATATACATTGTTTTACCAATTTTCTCCTCCATTAAAAAGTAAGCTCTCTGGGGCTAGGGATTGGATTTTTGCCTTTCCTCACATCACCCACACTTAGCACAGTTACTGGCAGAGAGAAAACACTTAAACACTTTTTGATTAACTAATGAACTAACGGCAGAGGTCTAGAGGAGGATTGCAGGGGAGGTAGGTGGCGCCATAGTGCACAGAATGTCAGGAAGACCGATCTTCCTGAGTTCAAATCTCACTTCAGACACTTACTAGCTGTGTGACCCTGGGCAAGTCACTTCACCCTGTTTGCCTCAGTTTCCTCATCTGTAAAATGAACTGGAAAAAGAGATGGAAACCATTCCTGTGTCTCTGCCAAGAAAACCCCAAACAGGGTCACGAAGAGTCAGACATGACTGAAATGACTGAACGACAAAGATTTAACATCTCCCTCTCTTCCTTCTCTATGAGCATATTCCTCCCCCAAAGCACTCAGCATCTGCTCAGGTTCCTACTGAAACCTTCTCCAGAGCCTTTACTCCTCAGCAGAGTCCCCAGTTTCAGAATTTTTTGATGGGGACCCTACAGGGCCTCCAACAAAACTTTCTGGTCTGTGTCTCATCCTCTCCAGGCACAGCTAATTGCTATGATGAGCCAATCTAGTCTGTTTCAGGGGGTGTTGGTGGATTAGTGTCTTAACCTCTGCCTAGGTAATAGCCTTGCAGCTTCACAGGGGTTCTTCTGTAGCTTGAGAGAAGGCAGAATATGTGGAAGAAAATTCTGTGCTTTGCATTTTAGGCACAAGCCTGCCAGAAACAATTTTATTAGATTTATATTAGTTTAATGAGAGCATTTCTGCTTGGAGAGAGAAGAAAAAGAGAAAGGGGGAGGGAGAGAGAGAAAGAGAGAGAGATGATGATGATGATGAGACAGACACAGAGAAATGGTGACAGAGACAGAAAGTGAGAGAGAGAGAAATGGTGAGAGTTACCCTCACAGTTTTCAAAATCTATCTCTGACAGGCCATTTTCAAGTTATAATCCATGCTATTAATAAACGGTAGACAAATTCCGCAATGAGATTTTTTTCAAAAACGTCGTTCCAGAGCTCAGGGTAACATTTTCCTTCATCAGACCTAGCAATAATAATAACTTTGGGCACACCTTTGGAGAGTAATTGTTTTAAACTCTTCAGTCTCTTTTAAACTGCTCCCTTTAAGGACTCTCCTTTCCAGCTGGTCAAAGGTGAACTTCAGGGATATTTCCATTAACTAAAGTAATCAAAGACCTTCTCTCTCTTAGTAGGAGCATTACCTTAATCAGTTCAGGAAGGAGTCTTTCCTGCGCTGATGGGGGCTGGGGGTGGGGGTGAGTTAGACACTGGTTAGGCCTTTCATAAGAATGATGTAGGAAGATTCCAGTGTAAAACATTGTTTTAGAATTGGAGTTAAAGAAAGCCTTATGCTTTCTCTTTCATAATGGATCAGACTAGGATAATTTTTTAATGTTCTCTTAATGTTTCTGAAAGTCAGCTCCCAGAAGTACCAACCTTAGAGCAACAAGCATGTTGCTCTTGTGGTATGTATTATGTATGTATATGTACATGTATGTATACATGCACACACAAATTATGTGTACATGTGTATGCATATATTGTATATGTGTGTATACATATACGTATTGTACACATATTATATACATATATAATATATGTACATTTATGTATATGTATGTATGTGTATGTGGGTGTAAATATATATATGTCTGAAATCTTTGGTCTACTATAAAAAATAAATTTTCTTTATTAATTCCCAAACAAGGTTTTATACTAAACTTTCTAGTCCCCTAGGCCAGAGTGTCAAACACAGGGCCTGTTAGCAGCAGGATAACACTCCAGTGTTGCTCCAGATTAAAATGTAAACAGAAAATATTTAACAAAATAAATTAAAATACAATAGAACATAGAGAATGTGTTGTTTTCTGAGTCAATATGTAGCCTGTAACATTTAGTGGCCCCAGTTGCTATTTGACACTACTGCCAGGCAAATTCTCTAAAAACCACAAGCTGCAAAAGAGGTGCTGCTCTGCACTGGTAAAGGGATCTCCCTCTCTGGGAGTACCCAGTACTACTGAAATCACAGGGCTAGTCCTTCTTCTTCCTGCCTCTTAACTCAAAGGGTCGAGGGACTAGTGATGGAGAATTTACCCAGTGTAGCAGGTCTCATGCTGGGGGTGGAGAGTGGGTAGGATGCAGTTTGATTCTTTAAGAACAGAGGGACTTTTTAGAATTCCTTAAGCCAGATCGTGAAGATGACTTTCTATTCTAAGAGTGGGTTGGTTCTTCTGTGAAGGCTAGTGCCTCTCCTAAGAACCAGGCTGGCTGTCTATCCCTCCAGGCAGCCAGATTTTTGAGAGAGCTCCCTGGCCTGGAGCAGCACTAAGCTAGGGCTTAGCTTTTATGGAGATGCCTGACCTCCTGCCCAGCAGGGTGGAGGTCTAGTTCCCATTTTTAAAGAGGTCACCTTTAACCTGCCCCATGTGGGAGCCAAACATGACCCTTCAGTCTCTCAGTTCTGCTCCATTCAGTTGAAAGGCTGAGATTGTAACCTAAAATCCTTGGCTTCTACCTCTCCTAAAAGGACCTTTTTCCTTCCCTCCTTATTGCCAAAAAAAAAAGGAATAAAAGAAAAAAGAAAAAAATCACCTCCCTTCCCTCTCCTCCTCCTTTACCCCTATCAAATCACATCATTCTTTTGCTACTGATTTGGGAGTGGGAGGGACTCTGTCAATAATGACTCCCTACTGCTCCTAGGGCCAGGTTGGCACTGGTATGTCAAGGGACCCAGTGGAGAAAGGAGACAGCGAAAGTTGGGGGAAAGAGGATGAGGCTATGTCCCTTTAAGGAGAGTTTGGGGGTGGAGAGGGTGGGAAGGGAAGGGGAGGGAAGAAGCTGCAGGCTCACCCGCAGAGACAATATTCACATTGAGGCTTTGCTAATGGCAAAACCAGCTTTGCAAACAGCAGCCCTGCTGGGGGGCCAGGATTGGGGGGAGGGAAAGGGAGAAAAGAACAGGGAAAGGGGAGGCTAGCAAGAAATGAGGGACAGATGGAATGGAAAGGAAAGAGAAACAGGGTAGGAGGGACAAGGGATCCAAAGGGTCAAACCCTTCACTTTCTGCTCCCAAAGCCAGCCCTATAATGGTCATCAGACCCCAAGGCACCCAGGGACCCACAGAGGGTAACAAGAGCAGAGTTAGGCTGGGCAGCTCAGCCCAGGTGTCTGATTGGTTTCTCCAGGTGTTAATAGCCCTTCTCTCTCCATGGTGTTTCCAGGTGCTAACAGCCCATCTCCTTGACCAGGAGAGAAGGTCCACTTGCCTCCTCACCCTGAAACATAAGATTTCAGGAGAAGTTCTTAGAACTGAAAAGGATCTTACAGAACATCTTGTTCAGCTCTCATTTTACAGAGGGGGAAACTGAGGCTCAGAAATGTCAAGTGATTTGCACAAGATCACCCAGGTAAAATGAGCATAGGCAAGAGAAGAAGCCAAAGCTCTCTCCAGTTCTCCATTTGGTCCTCCTCTCTTAGCCCCTTGGATTCCAGGAGGAGTAGTCCCCAAGAGCAATCAACAGCAGGGAAGCGAATCAAGGGACCTCAGAGGCCCTTAGCCCAACCTCCGTATTTTACAGTTAAGGAAACTGAGGCGCAGCAATGATTTGGCCAGTTTCACAGAGACAGAAGTAGGATTTGAACACACATCTCAAGCCAATGCGCTTTCCCACTGTGCCACAGTTCCCTGCCCATTCCCACATTTCACCACCTTCTATTTCCCCTGCCCTAAGCTCAGATGAGGCTGTAAAGTGGAAGAGAAGCCAACTGGGGCATCAGGGCCAGGAGGGAAAGAAGTGGGCACAGCTCCATGTCCCCGCCTCGCCCAGAGCCCGGGTGAGTCAAGCGGGTGACCTCGAGAGGTGACCTTGGAGTTGCCCACAGTCCCTCCAACCCCCATCCTCAACTCTGTCTGTCTGTCTGGCCTAGCAAGACAGTGGCGATGTCTGTCTGCGTGTGGGCAGAGCTCTGGGAGCGATGCCGGGATGGATGCAGCGAGCGCAGCTGTTTGTGGGGCCTTGTCAGGAACCAAACACAGTAACTGTTTAACGATTTAACTGCACTAATGAATATTGGGCCAGATATTTTCGAGGCCTGTTCAGACTGATTACTTGGAGAGCTGAGTATGTCTACCAATTACCCAGGCAATTAGGCAACTAATTAAACACTTACCCTCGGCTTCATAAACAGAAGAGAGGGAGCGGGAGGGAGAGAGCTGGCTCCCGTTCCTGTGAAATATTAGCTGTCAGGAAAAGCTGCTCACACAGAGAAAGGTACTCACAGGCCGATGGATGGACGGATGGACGGACAGGCAGACGGCTCACCAGGGGCGGGGGGAGCTGCAGCTCCTGCCTGTTTCTGTGACAAGCCCAGAGAGCAAAGTCTGGTTCAAGAGAGGCCCTTGCTCACGCTGATGCCTCCCCACCACCTGGAATGCCCTCTCTGCCTCATCTTCACTCTGATTTTCTCAATCATAATCATCCTTCAAGGAGAAGAGAAATCACATTATAATGACTCACATTGCTGCAGCAGTTGGAGGTTATAAAGCACTTTCTTCACAACGGTGATGGGAAATAGTTCTGGTAGCAGTGTGCCCATTTTACAGATGAAGAACTTGAAGATCAGAGAGGTGAACGACCTGCCCAGAGTCACACAGTTGGGAAACACCAGGCCGGGTTTCAGGGCTCCAAAACCAGAGTTCTGTTTTGACTGTTTAGTGCTCAATGCGTACTCACCCCTCCTCCAAACCTCCCTCTTCCTGTTGAGGGCATACCACCCTTCTGTATTATCCTCAATTTTTTAATCTCCCTCATCCCACACATCCAGTCAGTTACTAAATCTAGTGGTTTGTACCTCTACAACATCTCTTGCATCTATTCCCTTCTTTATACTCGTACAACTATGACCCTTGTTCAGACTCTCATCACCACTCATCTGGACGATTGCAATTGGTCCTTTTGCATTAAATCTTACCCCATTCCCATGCATCCGCCACACGGATGCTAAAGTGATTTTCCTAAAGCTCAGGTCTGACTTTGTCACTTCCCTACTCAATAAACTCCCATGGCTCCCTATTGGCTTTAGGATGCCCAGAATATACTCCAACTCCATCTCTTGAGATCTCTCCCTTCTTTCAAGATCCAACTCAGACCCCCTTCTCCAGGAAGGACCGACATCCCCATTCCCTGATCTAAGGAGATCTCTTCCTCTTTGAATTTCTCGTAGTGCTTAGCCAAGACCTTTTGTTTATATTTATCTCACTTGCCTTTTTTATAATAAAATTATTCATCTTTGCTGCCATAAGATTAGATGCTCCCTGAAAGCAGGTGCAATGTCATATCTATAAAGAATGTCATTTCATGCTAGCTGTGTGACCTTGGACAAGTCACTTAACCCCAATTGCCTTGCCTTCCCCCTCCAAAAAGAAAAAAAGAATGTCATTTCATAGAAAGAATATTCCTAGTACCTAAAATAAAATATAACAGGAATACAAAAAAATGTAAATTCAATTGAATTATAGAGTTATGTTATTGAAATATAGAAGCCTATTGGAAGGCACACCAGGTTTGGAGTCAAAGGACCTTGGTTCTAAAGCCAGTTCTTCCACTTGCTACTTGTGTGTGACCTTCATCAAGTCAACTCCTTTCTCTGAGCCTCAGTTTCCCTAGCTGTAAAATAAAGGAGAGTTGGACTCCATGACCTCTAATACAATAGTCCTGGTCAGCTATAAGTTTTATGATCTAATGAATTAACTAGTTACTAAGTCACTTTGCCCAAATTTACACAGTCAATTATTGGAAAATCTGATCCCAGAATCTAGACTTTTAGATCATTACTGTTTCTATAAAAAACACATTCACACACCCTCTGCTCAGCAGAAGATGGCAGGGGAGAATTGACTGGCCTTCCAGGTCAATAGGCAGGTTGTAGAGCTGTAGGAACCAGAGATGTTCTTGGGAACATCATGCTGGCGAGGAAGAGAGGTCAAGGGAAGGGAAAGGAAGGGCACAACTCTCAGGTGCCTCTGTATCTCCTCCCTTGTACCCTTTTCCCCCCTTCCCTGGTAAAGTGCAATTATCTTACTAACCCCAGGTCTAAAGCCTGAGTGTTTTCTAGAATGAATCCTGGCCCTAAGTCATTCTGCCCCTCCAAGGAAGTTACAAGTAAGGAACAGAAAGGATCACCTTCCCTTCAGCAATCCAGAGGCTACTCAGGGCATATGTGCCCAGGTAATTCTTACCCCACACCCCCAAAAGCCCTTCTCTTGGTGTAGCCAAAGACTCCCATCCTTCTTTCAATTCAAATCAATAAACTTTAATCAAGTACCTACTATATACCACGCTAGGTAGTGAAGTGGATAGAGTTCCAGGCCTGGAGTCGGGCAGATTCATCTTCTGAGGTAAAATGTGGCCTCAGACACTTACTAGCTATGTGACCCTGGGTAGGTCACTTTACCCTGTTTGCCTTAGTTTCCTTATCTGTCAAATGAGCTAGAGAAGGAAATGGCAAACCACCCCAGAATCTTTGCCGAGAAAACCCCAAATGGGGTCACGAAGAGTTAGACACCACTGAAATGTTTGAAAACAATGAAGGACATATACCAAGCACTGTGCTAGGTGCTGAAGACACAAAGAAAAGATAAAACTGTCTCTGACCTCAAGGAGCTTACATTCTGTCAGGGAGAAAACAACATACACATATGAAAATAAATATAAAAATACATACAAAGAAATTTCCTGGGAGAGGGCACAGGCTTAATGGGAAAGGCAGTTGGTTCGACAACAGAGGGATTCCAGTGAATACAGTGGAAGGGCAGAGGGATGAGCTTGGCATCAATGGGCACCATGGGCCTGTTAACCAGGAAAGGAAGCTTCTGGTTCACCAGACTAAAGCACAGAATTAGAAAGATTCTCAGAGGAGCCAGTGGGCAGAAGATTGCCCCACCTCTTGCTAAGATTTAGGTAGGGCCCATACCTTGAGGGTAAAAGGGAGGAATAAATAATCCCAAATGAAGGTACTCAAAAGAAGACACAGACAAGTGATGCAGTTTTGTTACTACCAGGTTAAATTTAATATACACTATTTTTTTAAAAGCTCTAAGTAATGGAAATCCCCAGCTTTATATACAATCCTATTTTCTCTCTCTTGTATATCTAAATGCTCTTCTATTGAGGGGCAGCATGTTATAGTGGATAGAGAGTCAACCTGAGAGGCAGGAAGGACCTGCTTCTGCCACATACTGGCCACAAATTGTGACCCTAGCTAAGTCACTTAACTTCTCAATGCCCAAGCAACTCTAAAAGATTAAAAAATGCACAAGAGGTGCTGACCTGATTTTGTAGAAGGAATTTTCTCGTCTGGGTGGGCTCCCTATACCAAGGATAAATGTTTCAACAGCTAGAACATTCATTCACTACATGTCAGGCACTGTTCAACGCTGGGGATCCCAACACAAGCAAACCAGACAGTCCCTACCCTCAAAGATCTTACATTTTCATAGGGGGAAGACACCTTAGCTAAAGAAGTGCTGAAAAGAAAAGGAAGGTGTAGGGGAAGGCAAGGCAGCAGAAGCCCAAGAGAAAAAGGAGGATTGTGGAGAGAGTCCAGATGTGAGAGAGGTGAAGCATGCCTGAGGTCTTTTCAACAATGGTAGTTCTTGGGAAGGAGTCTCCAATAAGAAAAAAGATTCCATGGCAAGAAAGTGGCAGCTGATGTGGCAAGAGGGTTATGCCAAGCCATTTATCTGTTGTTTTTCTGGATGCAGATAGCATCTTTCTTCATATGTCCTTTGTAGTTATTCTGGTTATTTCTAATAAGCAAAATGACTTATTCACTCAAAGTTGTTCTTAAAACAATATTACTGTTACTGTATACAACTTTCTCTTGGTTCTGCTCTCGATCTTCATTATTTCAAGCAAGTCTTTCCATGTGTTTTTTAGATCATTGAGCTCATCATTTCATATAGCACAGTGGTATTCCATCACAATCAGGATTTTTATAAGGAAGGATAATGTCTCATTCAAGTGTATCTGACTGGCTTCTCATCTCTGACATAAGAGATAGCGAGGAGCCAATTAGTGGGGTTGAATGAGAGCAAGGAGGATTGAGAAAGAAGAGTGGGTGCCAGACAGGTGAAGGCCGTCTAGAGACAGCCTGTTGAAAGAAAGGTTAGACCCAGAGCGCTAAAAAAGTTTTCTGAACTACCCTAAGAAAATTGAGCAGAAATGAGTATCGTTATGTCAACATAATGTTCTGACTAATATGGAATCAAATTGCTTACCATCTCAGGGAGGGGGGGAGGCGAGAGAGGAAGAGAACTTGGAACTCAAAATTTTTAAAAAATAAATGTTAAAAATTATTTTTACATGTAATTGGGGGAAAATATTATGAAGTTCAACACAATGCTTGATAGAGCCTAAGAGGGAAGTTTCAGAAGTATCCCTCATTGGAATGTAAAACATTAAATTATTCTGGGGAATTCAGAATTCAGAAATAATTCCCCTTCCTTGCCTACCCCTGATTGACTGATGTACTCACACATTAGACAAATTGTTATCTTATATAACCCTAGAACCTCCAAATTTTTCAGGGCCTGTAAATTATAGTGATGTCTTATAGTGATGCACAGTGAATCAAATACTGGGCCAGGAATCAAGGAAATCTGAGCTCCAGTTTGACCTTGGACCCTTCCTAGCTGTATGACTCTGGATAAGTCACTTAAGCATAATCTGACTCAGTTTCCTTAACTGTCCAATGGAGTTAATAATAGTATCTACCTTTCAGGGTTGTTGGAAGGATTAAATGAAATAATATTTGTAACAGGGGTGTAGAAGGAAGAGATGAAAGATGGAAGAAAGTGTATTAATAATAATAACAGTACAATGGGAAGAGGTGGAAAGAGGAGGATGGAAAGTGGAGAAGGGATTTTCCATCCACCCTCTTACCCTTCTCAGTTGGCTTTGTGTCTACATTCACATCAGCATTAGGTGTTGTCTGCCCCTATTAGAATGTGAGCTGGAGAGGATTGTTGTGCGAGATAGGGATAGAAGGGAAGGACCAGAAGCTATGGCTAAGAGATGGGAATTTCAGAATTCAAAACCTTGGAGATGGAGCAGTTTGGAGTAATACATGAACATCTTAGTAAGTGGCTGATGTAGAGTAAAGATGGAGGGCACAGAGGAGAATTCTGCTCAAGAAACTGGGAGGATAGGGTATTAAAAGGGCCATCAATTTGGATATGAACCTCCCCGAGAAGCACAGCAGGCAGGGATGGAGAAGAATGTAAGGCAGGGACCTGAAGTTTCTGAGAAAGATTGGAAAGGTTCATCAATGACAAGGACTGGGAGATACAAACCTGAAATGAAGGACATTTGTCATGGTTTTCTGTTCCCAGAACTTAGTATAATACTTTGCATATATTAAGCACTTCATGTTGTTGCTGTTTTTGGAAGGCAAGGCAATTGGAGTTAAGTGACTTGCCCAAGGTCACACAGCTAGAAAGTGTGTCAAGTGTCTGAAGTTGAATTTGAACTGAGTTCCTCCTGATTCCGGGGCCAGTGTTCTATTCACCGCGCCACCTAGCTGCCTCTTCAGTTAATGGTTATTAAGGGTAGCTAGGTGATGCAGTGGACAGAGCACTAGGCTTTGAAACAAGAAGACTTCCTGAGTTCAAATCTGGCCTCTTCCTAGCCACTTCCTAGCTGTATGGCCCTAGGCAAGTCACTTAACCTTGTTTGCCTCAGTCTTCTCATCTGTAAAATGAGCTAGAGAAGGAAATGGCAAACCACTCCTGTATCTTTGTTAAGAAAATGGGGTCACAAACAATCAGACGTGACTGACATGACTGAACAACAACAACAAATATTTATGTATTCTTCCCAAGGCCTAAATGGACACCCTGCCTCCCTCCACCCCATCTGCCAAGGTTCCTTCTTTACAGACAAATTCAGGGAATGACCTGTCCAAGAGGACCTTTCTTGACGCCAGTGTCCTCTATCCTCCGACTGACTCATTTCATGGAGACTGGGGCCTGGGAAGGTGACGTGTCTGCCCCAGGGTCACTCAGGTGTAATCATCAGGGATGAGGTTTGAACCCGGGATCTCCTGACTCAAGAGTCAGGGCTCTTCTCCATATTACTACTGCCTTCTAAACATCATATTGAAATGAGGGTTTAACTCTCCCAAACGTCAGTGAGACATATGAGGAGGGACTCTGAGAGTAACCTATCAATTTAACCTTTTTTGGTGGAGGAGGGATTCTGAACCCACAGCAATAATTCCCAGGGGTTCATCCCTAAAAAGAAATACTTAGTATCGACAATAAAGTGCTCTTCCCAAGTCTTTGGGCTGAGGAGAACCAGAAGTCAAAAGTATCTTCCTTCCAGTTAAAAAGCAACATGATACAGCAGAGTGCTGGGTTGAAAATCAGCAGAAGGCCCGGGTTCTACCCCCAGCTCAGCCAGTAACTAGCTGTACAACATTGGGCAAATCACCTACCCATTCTCAGCCTCAGTTTCCTCTTCTGTAAAAAGAGGTATTAGACAAGATAATCCCTAAGGTCATCCCTAGCTCTACAGTTCCATGAAAAGGTAATGTTCATTTTCTTCAGATCAAGAACTTTTCCCAGAAGGCATATTTCCTACCCATTCAGTGTCCCTGAGGCTCCAAACAAAAACATGCCACTCATGAGACTTCTCTCCAGCTTTTACTGCCCTCCAGAGCCTTTAAGTTTTTTAAAGAGTTGAACTATTTCCATTCCTGAAGCTTTTGAAATTTATCTTTTTATGGAAGTGAAAGGCCCAAATTGCTAGCTGTCTCCAAGGGAAGAGATTTCTGCAGCTGGGTGGCAGAGAAGCAACACAGATCTCTCCCAGAATGGCCAGCACAAGAGGCTGCGGGTCTGGAAGCAGAAGGACTAGGTTAGACAGGTTAGGGGAAGAGAAAACAAAGTCTAGAAATGGATAGGGGAATTGGGTAGCTTGATTACTGGATCCCAGGTAATAGATGGCCATGGGCCTCTGGGTAAATGGGGTTCAAATCCAGAAGGATCTTTGATGCAAAGCATGGTGAGGTTTTCAAAAAAAGCTTCAATACCTTCTATTGGTGGGGACAGAAGGTAGGTCTGTAGAATAGCCTTGAAGGAAAGATGAAGAGAAAGGCAGAGAGAGAGCAAAGGAGAAAGATGAGAGAGAGAGAGAGAACAAAATAATGTCAAGAATAAAGAGCAAAAATAGAGAAAGGGAAAAGGAGATAGGTAGAGTGGTAGAAACAAACAGAGAGGAGGAGAAAAGTCAAGGGCAGAGTTTGGAAGAAAGGAAAGAGGGAAGGAGAGAGACAGAGGCAAAGAAAGAGGGAGGGCTGTCTGGAAGGCTTGGGTTTATTCCAGCACCATCAGCCTCGAGCCACTGCTTGAATGGTGAGCTTGTGGCCAGGAGACAGAAGCTTGTTTGGGTAATTTCTCTGTATTCCTAGGCATGAACACTTTACAGTTTTCTGTTTAAATGACCCATTTCTGAGAGCGGAAAGCAGTGACCAATAGGCAGGCAGGCCTCTCTGAGTGTATCCGGAGTTTACAAACCATCCTCACCGATCCGTGCTTGTTAATGGACGCTCCTGCTGCTCCAGAGGGAGGGTGGGTGGCTGGGGGAGAAGGACTGCCAAACTGTTCCAGGTGATCACCAGCTGGGGCTAGAGGCCTGGAGCACAGGCAGGATGAATCCCATGTGTCCCTGGGAGCCAGCCCTTGATGGATGGTAGGTCCTGGCTACTTCCTGCTGGGAGGCAACTCTGGGTTTGCACAGTCCACTGGGAATAGCCAGGGAGCAGGAAGCTGAGTGCTACTGTGTGCCCTGTGCTTGGCAGGGCTCAAGACACCCACACAACAGGCGAGCAGGAAGCCCTCCATCAGTCACCTACTGGTGTCCAACTTCTCTCTCCTCAGGGACTAGTACCTCTGAAACCCCAAATCATATAGGGACCAGAGCTTTTCTTTCGGTTCTCTAGGTAAACAGCTAACCTGTCTCCACACCTGACTCCCCTCGCCTCCCCCCACCAAAGCCTCTGAACCCAGGGCACTGGATTTGGCGTTACATTCTCTCAGGTTCATTCTGCTGCTTACTACCTGTCACTTGGGCAAGTCACTTGAGCCTCAGTTTCCTCATCTGTAAAATTGAGGGGATGAAACTAAATGATTTCTAAGGTCCTTTCCAACTCTAAATCTTATGGACCCCTTCTTTCCTCAGAGGTCTGGTCCAACAGGATCATAGATCTAGATGTGGGAGGAATCTCAGAGGCCATCTAGTTTAACTTCCACTTAACGCAACTCAGCCTCAGTTTTTTACAGATGACGAAACTGAGGCCCAGTGGTGTTAAGTGGAAGACCTCTCACTCCAGGGCAGCTAGGTAGCTCAATGGGTAGAGCACTAAGCTTGGAATCAGGAAGACTAACCTTCATATGTTCAAATCTGGCCTCAGACACTTACTAGCTATGTGACCTTGGACAAGTCACTTAACCCTGTTTGCCTCAGTTTCCTCATCTGTAAAATGAGCTGGAGTATCTTTGCCAAGAAAACCCCAACATGGAGTCAAGAAGAGTCCAGACACCACTGAAATGACTCAACAACAACAACAACAACAACCTCTCACTCTAGAGCCAATGATCTTCCTCCCTGGCTGTTGTCTTTAAAGGAAAAGATCGGACTAGACAAAGAATCAAGAAGTCCTTTAGGTGTCTTTAATATTTCACAGAATCACAGAAGCTCAGTTGCAAGGGATGTCAAGGGCCATCCAACAGTTCTGTCTCAATTAGTGCCAATAAATGAATCCCCTTAAGTGGTTGATTATATATAGTTAGATTAGCACTATTTGAAGTTACGATTATATGAAATACTGGGTTCCAGCCCAACAGAAATATGCAGGGCAATGTTGAATAATGTGACCACTTCAGGGAAATTTGTTATTTGCACTAATTGGGACCTAACTATAGTCTAACTTATACCTGGAGAAGAATCCTTCTCTCAACATCCACAGTGCATGGTCCTCTGACCTTTGCTTGAAAAGCTCTAGTGAAGAGGAAACCACTGCCTCATGAGCAAGTCCAATCTCTATAGCTCTAATTGTTGGGACTTTTTTTTTCATTTTCTGATATCAAGTTTAAATCTGCCTCTTAGCAACTTCCACACAATTGCTGCTGGTTCAACCCACTGGGGACAAGGGGAATAAATCTAATCTGTTTGAATACTGGATATTTGAAGATAACTATTATGTTCCTGCGTCGTCTTTTTTTTCCTTTTCTTTCTTTTTTTTTTTTTTAGAGGGTGGAAGGCAGGGCAATTGGGGTTAAGTGACTTGCCCAAGGTCACACAGCTAGTAAGTGTCAAGTGTCTGGAGCCTACCTTGAACTCAGGTCCTCTGACTTTGGGGCTGGTGCTCTACTTGCTGCACTACCTAGCTGTCCTGAGTCTTATCTTCTTCACATTGACCATCCCCAGTTCCTTAAATTGTGAGAAGGCTTTTTGCTATTTTGGTTTAACTCCTTTGGATGCTCTTCAACTAATTCTGCCTAAAAGTCGGTGCCTAGAACTGAACACAGTGCTGTTATCATCCCCATTTTACATTTGCAGAAACTGAGGCAAACAGAGGTTGCGACTTGTCCAGAGCCATACAATTAGTGACTGAGGCCAGATCTTAAGCTCCACTGCATCACATGTACCATTTAGAAAATATTACATGTTGAAGATGGAGGCGTAGAAGCAGAACTCTGTGAGCTCCCCCCATAACAACCTTAAATGCCTATAAAATATGACTCTAAACAAATTTTAGAGCTCCAGAATCTACAGCATCACAGAGAAACAAAGCTCCTGCTGAAGACAGCCTGTCAGGCAGATGGGAAGGGTTCATTGCAGCGTGCGGGGAGCAGAGCCCAGCCCCATGCAGTTTTAGCCCCAGGGCGTCCAGGACAAGCCATGGCTGGAGCTTTCAGGAGAATAGATCACGGGTAACTGTGGTGGTTTCCAGAATTATCAGCCCACAAGAGCCAAGGACAAAGGGAAAGGTCAGTGGAACTTGGCTAAATTTTGGGGAGAGGAGTGGGTCCAGCCCCTGCCCCCAGAGCGAGAAGCAGTCTGAAGTGGTGGCCCTGTAGCTGCCTCCACATGGCTACTTCAGAGCTCCCGGCCTGCAGGTAGTAGGGGGGCCAAGCAAACATTCAGAGGCTAAGTGCTCTTGCCTTAACCTGCCTGGATCAGGATCACAGCCTTGGGTGGTGGTCCTGAGGTGCTTTTTCAGTGAGCCAAAGCTGGTGGTGGCTGCAGGGACAGTGACCTCCTAATAGCTCTGGCATTTGTGAAAACCCCAGTGATTTGGGACAAAGCCCTCCTCTCTGAAAGCAGAGTTCTACAGAGCCCAAAAAATCAAGTAACTGATTGGCAACATGAGCAGGCAAAGGAAGCAAAGCAAGCTCAGCAATTCAATTTTAGATTCCTTTTTTGGGAACAAAAAGGATCAAAGCATGGAACGGGAGGAAAACAACACAGTCAGAACTCCTGCACCAAAAGCTTCTAAGAAAAATATGAATTGGTTACAGGCCATGGAGGAGCTCAAGAAGGATTTTGAAAATCAAGTAAGAGAAGTGGAGGATAAA
>CM053587.1:104859131-104908116 GCA_028646515.1 Pseudochirops corinnae
CCAGGTTCCAGAGCCCCCAGATCAAGGAGCAAATATTACAAGCTACCAAGAAGAAACAATTTGAATACTGTGGAAACATAATTAGGATAACCCAGGATCTAGCAGCTTCTACATTAAGGGATCAAAGGGCCTGGAATATGATATTCCAGAGATCAAGGGAGCTAGGATTAAAACCAAGAATCACCTACCCAGAAAAACTGAGTATAATGTTTCAGGGGAATATATGGTCATTCAATGAGGTGGAAGACTTTCAAGCATTCTTGATGAAAAAAACAGAACTGAAGAGAAAACTTGACACTCAAATACAAGAAGCATGAGAAGGTAAACATGGAAAAAAAATCATAAGGAACTTCTCAAAGTTGAACTATTTGCATTCCAACATGGAAAAATGATAATTATAACTTATGAAAATTTTCTCAATATGAGAATAGGTGAAGGGAATATAAATGTATATATATATATATTTATACATGCATATATGTCTATATAGGAGGGTATATATGCGTATGAATACATATGTGAGTGTGTGTATATATGTGCACAGGTATACATAGACAGAGGGCACAGGATCAGTTGAATAGGAAGGGATGATATTCTAAAAGGTGAAACTGAGAGGTGAGTGAGGAATAGAATGAGAGGAGACAGGGAGAGACAGAATGGGGTTAATCATCTCACAGAAGAGACAAGGGATAACTGTTATAATGGAGGGGAAAAACAGGAAGGCAAAAGGGAGGGGTCAATCTTACTCTCATTGAATTTGGCTTAGGGAAGGAATGACACACACTAAATTGGGTATCTTGCCCTACAGGAGAATAGTGGGGAAGGAGATGAGAGGGGGGATGATGAAGAGGAGGGTAGGTTGTGGGGGAGGGTTGTTAGAAGCACACACTTCTGTAAAGGGACAGGGACAAAGTAGAGAATAGAACAAGTGGGGGGGCGGAATAGGAAGGAGGGAAATATAGTCAGTCTTTCACAATATGTCCATTGTGGAGATGTTCTGTGTAACTACACCTATACAGCCTGTATTGAATTGCTTGTCTTTCCAGTGGGAGTGGGTGATGAGAGAAGAAGGGAAAGAATCTAGAATTTAAAGTTCTATAATCAAATGTTAAAAATATATAATGATGATAATAATAATAATAATCATTATTATTATTTACATGCAGCTGGGAAATAAGATATACAGGCACTGGGGTAGGGAGATCCATTTTGCCCTATTGGAAAGTCAGAGGGGTGATGGGGGAGGATATAAGAGAGAGCAGATTGGGGGAGGGGGTATACAGTGGGATCGCTATTTAGGGGTGGTGAGTAGGGGAAAGACAGGGAGAAAATTTGTAACTCAAAATCTCGTGGAAATGAATGATGTAAACTAAAAATAAATAAAAGTCAATAAAATAAATTACATATTTATAACAATAGTTAACCTTTATAGAGAACTCTAGAAATGTGAGATGCACACGTTTAGAGATATCTCCGTCCCAAATGTTAGTGCGGACTGCCTGAACCAGCCTGTGGTGGAGTATTCCAAGCTTGTCTTAGTCTGATTAGCCACAGTTAGACACGACGTACCTTGACCTCAGGAAGTGATGTCATCTTGGTCCTCCTGGAGAACCCAGGACAACTATGGTAACACTTGAAGATGTACTTTACAGTACCGTAGGAAATACATAGATATAGATATGTGTAGATATATATGTCTGTATATCTGTTGTTGTTGAGTCATGCCCAGCTATGCTGTCCATGGGATTTTCTTGGCAAAGATATTGAGGTGATTTGCCATTTCCTTTTCCTTAGCAGAGATTAAGTGACTTGTCCAAGGTCATACGGCTAGTAAGTGTCTAAAGCTGGATTTGAACTCAGGTCTTCCTGACACGCCCAGCACTCTATCCACTGAGCCCTTTAACTGCCTCAAATTTCGTATATATGTATGCATTTATATGTATATGCATGTACATTGCATAGATGTGTGTATTAATGTATGTATGTGTGTATACATAAGTGTATTATGTTGTGTACATGCATACATGCATGCATATATAGAAACACACGCATATATTTGTATGCTATACATATATATACATACATATATTTGCTTTTTATATATTATTGCAATTTTCTCTTCACAACAACCCTTTGATGGAATTGCTATTATTATCCCCACTTTATAAATGAGAAATTTAAGGCTGAGAGATGGATTAAGTGACTTTCCCAGGGTCACAGAACTAACTGGAGCAAGGTTCAAAATCCCCTCTTCTTGGCCCTAGGTCTCCCCCCAGGTGCCTGCACCCGTGCATAAACTAAATCATTTGGGTGGTAAATGCTATAGAAGGCTAGTGTGGACAGGGAGTTTCAAGGAAGACTGCATGAAAGAGGTGAGCTACGCTTTGAAGATATGCAATGTACATGCATATACATATAAGTGCACACATATATAAGAAATCTGAGGCAGTTAAAGGGCTCAGTGGATAGAGCGCTGGGCCTGGAGTCGGGAAGAATTCAGACAAATGGAAAAGAAGCAGGACAGAGCAGGGCACTGAGGTTGGCACCTCTACCTGGCTCCCTCTATGTCCAGGTAGCATTCTTCCTGCAGGCTTTAAGCTTTGGGGAGAAGAAGGTGAGGAGTGGAGCTTTATCTACTCTGCCCCCAGTCACCAGTCCCCAAAGCCTGCATTTTAAAGGAATAGAGTGGGAGTGGGAGGACAATGCAAAGGGTGAGAACATTGCAGCCCTTTCCTTTCCCCTCTTGTGACATTACCCTTATATCACCTATTCCCTGAAACCTTAACCGCAGCAGTGTCCTAGAAGGAATATTTTGCTCAGCCTCCTGAGGACTGGTTTTCCAGTCGTGGTTGCATCATTCCTTCTGACCCTTGGCATCCCCAGAAATATATTCTTCATTTCCTTCCAGGGTAAGAATGTCTGTACTGTCATAATGGGGTGTGAAGAATTTGAGATCTCTATTTTTTTGTCCTTTATGAACAGAGAAGATGAATAGAATGACTGAGTTTCATAGCCCAAAATCCCCCTTGCACTTGGATTTAATCTGGTGACAAATGTCCTCCAGTCCTCACCAACCTCTCTTGCCTCATCCACTCTTGCCCACCCACTGGTGCTTTAGAATGATTAGCTCTGCTCCCTGGATGGGCCCTCAATGAATCTCTGGTCTTTCTCCTTGGATAATGAAAAAGTTAAGTGGTCCCATCAGTCAAACACATAATGTAATAGTAGATGGCAGACTTCTTAACAAGTCTGGGAAGTTATCTAACGCTCAGTTCATGCCAAGCTCAGAGCTCCCCGAGATGCCCAACCCCCTTCTCTGTCTCTAGAGTCCATTTGGGAGATGAGACTTGATTTTCTCCCAATAGGCTCCAAGGCGAGGTCACGGGAGAAGGGGAAAGGGTGCAGGATGGAGGTTGGGGGAAGGGAAACTAACTCTGGGGCTGAGGCTTCAGGGGATGAGTAATGCCTTAAATGACATCCCAAAGGGAAGAGGTGAATGTAGATTCCTGTTGCCATTCTCCATAAAGGATAGTCTAGAACAGTGGTTCTCAACCTTCCTAATGCTGCGACCCTTTAATACTCATATGTGGGTATATCTGCATATGGGCAGAGCCACCTGGAGACCGATGGAGGAGCCAGTGTCTCAGTTCTTAAGACCATTGGAAATATGTGTTTTCCGATGGCCTTAGGCGACCCCTGTGAAAGGGTCGTTCAATCCCCAAGGGGTCATGACCCACAGGTTGAGAACCACTGGTAGAATATCGAAGACCTGGATTCTATTTCCCATTCTACCTTGACCTATAAATTGGATAATACTTACATAAAGGCAAGGGTGATTGGAGCTAAGCTCCAAGATATCTTCCAACTTTGACATCTATAATTCTATGACTTCCTTTATAAACTGTAGTATCATCGAGCTGTAGAACAGTACCCCTGATGCGGGAGTAACAATTGGAGAATCATATGCAATTTAGGGCTAAGTGGGTCTTTTAGAAATCAGCTGGGCTAAGCGCCTCATTTTACAGCTGAGAAAACTGAAACCTAGAGAGTTAAAGTAGCTTATCTCAGGGTCATACCTTTAGTGAGTAGCAAAGTTGGTGTACAGGGTGCTCAGGAAGGAGTAGCACCTCTGGTGTGAGGCCTTTTCAGGGCTGCTCATCTGCCACTAGTGTCCACCTAGCATCCAGCTTTCACCCAGGGCTCCAAGCATGTGCAATGGCCACATCCCAGTAAACCATTTTGGCAGACAGGCTAGATCAGGTTGAAGGTAACTAAGAGACCTCAAACCCTGGTGAGTTAGGTTGATATCCACTCCAAGCATGTGAAGACTTCCCAGGCAGAACAGGTGGATGAGAACAATTCATTCCAACAGCCATGAAGGTGTCTGAAGCAGGTGCTTTGGGGTATCTGGAGCTTTGTCAGACATCAAAGACACCAAGGCCATCCACTGCATCCCAGGCCATCACCAGTCATCTTGACTTTTGTCCTGCCACTGGACTTGAATGAATCTAGAAGACAGAGTGAGGCTGGCCTCACTTAAATCCAGTTCATGCACAAGTCAAGATATAACCCTGGGATGTCACTGGTCCTCTTCAAAAGGAAGGACAAATGACAACAGCAGCAGAACTGAGATTCAAATCTAGGTCTTCTGAGTACAAATCCACCAATCTTTCCACTACTCCACACTGCCTCCTCCTTAAAGTCTCAAGCTTGTTTATCTACAGGAACTGGTTATTGGATCCACCAAATACAAGGTAGGGTCCCAGACATGGCTGGGTGCAAACAGCTCAGCCCAAGCCATGCTTAGTAGCTGCCTTGTCTGATAGGAAGAACAGTCTTTTGTGTGTCCAAGGAGAGAGAAAACAGGTCGAGAGTATCAGCTGCTCCTGAACCCTGGAAATCCCCGGGTCTTTGCCAGATGAGATCATGGAATAATAGATTTGGAACTTTAGGGACCCTTTAGTCAAACCCCCTTCATCTTACAAACGAATAAACAGAAGCACAGAGAAGTTACATGCCCAGCGCCACACCGGCAATAATCACAGCTAACATTTATTTAGTGCTTTACGTGAATTATCTCTTTCAAGTCTAACAGCAACCATGGGTGGTAGGCATTATTATTATCCCCATTCTGCAGATGAGGAAACTGAGGCTGAGAGAGGTTGAGAGATTTGCTCCAAGCCATGCTGCTAGTAAGCATCTGAGATTCAGGTCTTTCCAAGTCCAAGTCCACAAGTCCAGAACTCTGTCCACTGTGCCGTCCAAATAACAGAGTCAGGATTCAAACCCACGTCCTTGAACTCTGAGACCAGTGCTCTTTGCACGCTATGAAACTACCTGTAGTGTAAACATGCCATGCATACATGCATGCATGTACATCTGTAGGTACATCCTATTAGGAATCCTCTTCCCCCATTAGATTGAAAGTTCCTTGAGGGCAGGGACTATCTTTCTTTTTCTTATTTGTATCTCTAGCACTTAGCACAGTGTCTGACACATAGGAGCTCAATAAAGGTTTGATTGGATTGAATTGAATATATATACATATATGTACATATGAGTATATGTATGTATGTATGTATGTATGTACTGGGGCATCTGGGTGGTACAGTAGATAAAGTGCCAGGCCTGGAGTCAGGAGTGCCTGAGTTCAAATCAGACCTCAGACACTTACTAGCTATGTGACCTTGGGCAAGTCACTTAATCCTGTTTGTTTTAGTTTTCTCATCTGTAAGATGAGCTGGAGAAGGAAATGGCAAACCATTTCAATATCTTTGCCAAAAAACAAAACAAAACCAAACCCACAAAGGGTCGCAAAGAGATGGACATAATTGAAAACAGCTAAGCAAATGTATGTATTGATTTGCAAAGCTGTAAAACCAATATAAATTTTTTTTTATTTTTTGCTTTTATTTTTTATTATTTTTCTGCTTGGTCCTTTATGCCTCCACAGCATTTGGGAGGGTTTATGACATAAGACATAAATTGATTCTCTCTGATTACCTCCCTTCATTTACTAGGTGCCTATTGGAACTTTGGAACTCTTTTCTCCAAATTCCCAGAGTCCCTTGCAACCACTCCCAGGTCTTTTGAATGATAGACAAGGTTGGCTTGGTCCCCAGCTCACAGGAATCAATTCTGCTGCCTTCTGGTTAAACAATTTGGTTACTTAAAGAAATGGAGCAAAATCCTGCTGAAATATCAGATTTCTTATACCAGTAGAAATCACCAGATCTAGTCCTGGGCTTAAATAGACCTTATTGAAATAGCTTCCTGGTGGGAGATTCCCACATATCTATAGAACCAAAGCAAGGAACCTCACTCTTGGCCCCAAGATTTTCCCTTCTGTTAATATCTCTCTATCTGTACTGAGCACTGAGCACCAACCTGAAGTCTGGAATCCCCATGACCTTCTCCATCTCCAAGGATGCTTGCTTTCAATATCTGCCATACCCCAAGCTCAGATCACTTTACCTCCTTCTTCTGCTCCTGTTAATTTTTCTCAGTGCCTACTTCTGGTGCCCATGTCCTCTTTCCCTCCCTCTCGGAGGCCCTAATCAGGGGTGCATGTATCCTTGTTGGGTACAAGAAGCTTATCAAAGGGACATGGGGAATATTTGGAAATAACTACATTATCCTATTGAAAAGAAGGTCTAGGGTAACAGAGCCAGCCTCAGAACCAGGAAAGAGTAGGGTTTGAGAGTTGCCTCTCACACCTACTCCCTGTGTGACCCTGGGTGAAGTCACTAGATCTCTGTGCTCTGGGTACCACTCTAAGAGCTGTGGAGAAGGTCCCCCACCTGCATCCAAGGAAGGAGTTTCCTCTACTGTGGCAGAATTTTCTAGACCAATGAAATAACAAGTCCAATCCCTATTCCCTATCTCCTATCCCACTGAAATATTCCAAAAATAGTAGTGCTTGTAAGAAAATGCTATGTAGCAACTAAAGTTTTCTTCATGAGAAAGTAATTAATGTCTTAATTTTATTTCATTGCTTATGAGTCAATGCATGGTAAACTCTAGAACTGATTTCTTTTCATATTAAATAGGGAATTGGGGAAGGTTTAGTGAAAGCCAAGGGATATGAGGATCAAAAACAAAGTTGGGAATCCCTACCTTACCACATCCAATCCATCTTAGGTTTAAGCAAAGATATTTTTTGCAAGGGGAAAGTGACTGCTAATTCAAAAATAATACACTGGGAGAAAGCAATTTAAAGTGTTTGTAAAAAGTTCTCTTCCATATAATTGAATAACTCCTAGTACGTGAGTCAGTGCTCTCTCCCTACAGTTCTCCTGGCTACTCCATGGCTCCCATGATATTTCCTTCCTGGTTGGGAGCCCACTATACAAGTACTGCTCCATCATGGCCCCCAAATGGAATAACATTTTTGTATACCAGCATATTCCATAGCTGAATTGTGATTGGCCCATCTCTATGCTCTGGCTCAAATTCATCCCTCCATTCCATTGGCTTCCTGTTTTCTCTAGGATAAAATATAAACTTCTTTGTTAATCTCTTAAAACCCTTCATAACTTGTCTGCATCCTACTTCCCTAGCCTACTTATATACATTTACTCCTTTTCATATACTATATGAATACTATACTATACCAACAGAACTGGTCTTGTTATAATTCCTTTAGCTTTCACTAAACCTTCCCCAATTCCCTATTTAATATGAAAAGAAATCAGTTCTAGAGTTTACCATGCATTGACTCATGGGGTACACAGAGTACCCCATCTCCTATCTTTGCACCTTCTGCATAGGTGACTCAGTGGATAGAGAGCCAGGCTTGGAGTCAGAAAGACCTGAGTTCAAATCTGATCTCAAATACTTACTAACTGTGAGATCTTAGGCAAGTCACTTTACCCTGTTTGCCCCAGTTTCCTCATCTGTTAAATGAATTGGAGAAGGACATGGCAAACCCCTCCAATATCTTTGCCAAGAAAACATCAAGTGGGGTCACAAAGAGCTGGCCATGACTGAAAAACAGCTGACAAAAATGAGTGGAGTTGGATAAGATGACCTCTAAGTCCCCTCCTAGCTCTGCATCTATTAATCTGTGGCCTCTGCCATCCCTAAGTGACCAACAGAACTAATAATGGCTTATTCGATCTCCCCCCTCCCAGCTTGTAATAAGTATGGCAACATGAAATAACGGAATGTGGAAGGAATACCGGCCTGAGAGTCAGGAGATATGGGTTCTGACTCCAGCTCTGGCTAGCTATATGACTTCCCTTCTGTAGGACTCATTTTCCTCCTCTGTGAAATAACTGAGTAGGGCTTGGTTATCTCCAACCCTGTATGAAAGCCCTTGACCCAAAGGAGTCAACAAGAGTAGGCTTGATGGGGAATAGATTTTGAGGCAGGGAATTTAGAACACACAGATGACTAGTAACACAATGCAAGGCACCAAGTAGATGTTTTGTAAATCCTTGTTGAATCTCAGGTCTTACACACACATATGGGATCCAGTCTCTCAGTCACTGGAACACTTTGAGCAAGAAGCTTACTCAAATCATTTTCTTTTGCTCACTGGCCAGCCAGGCTTCCTCCCTGCAGGGCTTTAACCCAGGAAGCCAACCCCACTAAGGAATTCAGAGCTTTTATATACTGAGACCCTCGTCATTGGTACTCTCTAACTTGTATCCTAGATTTAGAGCTGGAAAAGTCCAATCCCTTCATTTTGTAGATAAGGGAAGGGAGCACTGAGATGGTAAGTGACTTGTTCAGAACTACGCAGCCAGGTTGTATCAGTCAGGACTTGTATCTGGTCTTCCTGGTGTCAAGGTTGACTTTCTATCCACTACATAACAGCGTCTCTTCTTGGCCACCGTAGGTACTATAATCCCTCCCATCATCAAGTACCCCACAGGGTACTCATACCACCAGAGGAATGAACTAAATACCCATTACTGGGTTTTTGTTGTTGTTGTTGTTTTAAAATATGTGTAGATATTTCCTTTCTCTATAGATAAAGGTGGGGGACTAGGGCAAAATAGTTACATATGCTATCACCCTTGTTCACTGTATCAATTGGTTTTCCTTGATTATTACTTTTTTTTTGCTCCTTCTTTCAAGAAATGAGGGGGCAAGTCAAGGAAGATATATTAGAAAATGATTGTGGTGAAAAAACATGTCATCAAAATAATTTTTAAAATGAAAAAACTTTTTATGTGTTGTATGTCGGTAGCTTAAGGGAGAAAATGAAGTTTAGCAAAAATACGTTAATTCTTATACTATTATAAGGAGTATATAATATAGTAGGAAAGAGAGATAGAGGGGTGAGGAAGAGGAGGAAGAGGGAAAGGAGAAAGAGGGGGAAAGAGGAGAGGAAAGGGAGAAAGACAGAGACAGAAACAGAGAGACAGACAGAGAGAGTAGAGATACGAGAGAGGGAGAGAGACAGACAGAGACAGAGACAGAAGACAGAGAGACAGACAGACTGAGACAGAGAGACAGAGAGAAGGACAGAGAGAGAGAGAAAGAGATCTGAGTCCCTTCTCCAGTTGCCTAAGCCCTAATTCACAATAACTAAATGTCTCCATTTCAGGGAGTTGACACCATGCATTGAATTCAGTGGTCAGAGGAGGGTGGGAGTAGAGTTAGAAGCTTGGGGCCAATCGGGGCCCAGCCCCCTGGTACTACTTCCCAGGATTGCCAGACAACATCTGGAAAAGTATGGGATTCCCCAACAAATCCTCAAGAGTATCTCAGGTTTCTCTGCTCCCCAAGGAGTTGACTATTCCCCTGCCCTGGCCTTCTCAATTTGCTCTGAAGTCCAAACAAACCATAAACACATGAAAGCCTGAGATATCCATCCCCCCCATGGTTATGACAGGCCTACTGCTGGGGAGTTTCCTTGAAAGGATGGCACAGGGGGAGGGGGGAAAGGCAGGGGCATGCCCAAAATAACAGCATTTCCAAGGGAATAAAATAAGATATGATGTGACCTCTCTGGGGCATGGAGAAGCAGGCTCTGAGGGACAGCACCTGGGTGCCCCAGACCAGGAGTAAGGAGACTTCAGATCACAGCTACCTTAAGCTGCTTCTACCTTCAATGTCAAGTCAAGGATCCATATTTATTAAACACTATAAATTACGTTCAATTCTTTTTTTTTTTTTGTCTTTTTGGAGGGGGAAGGCAGGGCAATTGGGGTTAAGTGACTTGCCCAAGGTCAAACAACTAGTACATGTCGAGTGTCTGAGGTCAGATTTGAACTCAGGTTCTCCTGACTCCAGGGCCAGTGCTCTATTCACTGTGCCACGTAGCTGGCCCAAATTTGGTTTAATTCTACATACATTAAGCACCTATTATGTGCTGGGTAGAGTGCTAAATGATGTCTATGTAAGACAAAATGAAAAAGTGTCTGTCTTCAAATAACTTCCATTGTCCTGGGGTGTGGGGCAGTGTATAATAAGTTCAGATACAAGTATAAAAGGGGCTGGCAGTGGGGATTGGGGGAGAGGGGACTGGTGACACAGACTGTACCTCATATTCTCAGCCTGCTGCACATCTATGCAGAGGTTTCAGAGTCTGCTTTGGGAAACGTGTGGTGATGTATGATGGAGGGGGTGGTGCTCCTCCCTGATTGAGAGTATACACAGGTGTCTTTTAGTTGTTTCCAGTCAGCTTACTAAAGGGTGATAAAAAGCCATTTAATTGGCTGCTGAAATGAGACAGAACGCCCATTACAAAAGGCTTGAACAAATGAAGTTTCCTCAAGTTCCTGGTGGCTTTTTAATGAGAAGAAATAAAAATCATGGTGGGTCTCTGGATGGGGGAGGGATCTCTGGCACTCTCTCCGTCTCTTTTCTCCCCCTCCTCCCCACCTCTGTCTCTGTCTCTCTTTGTCTCTCTCTCTCTCTCTCTCTCTCTCTCTCTCTCTCTCTCTCATCTGGGCTGCCATGTGGTTGTGAATGCATGGGGCCTTTGTTTCTTCACTTCTTCATTTATTCTTTTCCTGATATTAGGTGAATAACTCCTGGAGATGGAGCAGATCAAGTAAAGAACTTGTGAATTCCAAAAGCTTGGAAGAACTATCAAGGGGTCAGCAACTGAAGACCATGATAGAATCTACTGGTGGCTGTACTCACCAAGTGTGAAGTCAACTTTGAGAAATGACCTCTTTGACCTGTTCTAACAGTAAATCAACCCTGCAGCTAAGATACCATATTCTGAAAGCAAAGGGATGACTCATCCATCAGTTCTGCCTCACCTGGAAATGAACTTGGTGGGAAGAATGTTTGCAGCAATAAGCTTAAGTTTGAACCCACTTTACTCAGAAACTGAGGTGAAATGTGCCCCAGATTCCAAAGACTGGGTTCCTATTATCCAGTCGCCATTACACCTGCATATGTACTTACTATATTGTGAAGTAGAATGTAAGCTACTTGAGGGCAAGGAGGTTGATGTATTTTCACTCTTGCTGTATTTGCTCAGTAAATATCCCTTTGCAAAAGCTAATGATATTAACCATTAATTGATACTGAGGAGGTATTACCTGGCTCTAGTGACTTATACTAGGTTCAGAACACACTAATGGGGGCTTATGGGCAATAACATTAGAGAAAGACACCTCCTGCCCTTTATAGTTCCCTGGGATCTGGAAAGAAAGTAGCCAGCTGAGCTCTGGGACCCAACCCATCAGTGCTAGAGGGGGTTGGGAGAGTACATTCAGAGCCTATATGTGTTTCACAAGGAAACACAAAATATATACACAGTAATACAAACTACTTTTGAGAAGAAGATAATGTTAATAACTGGGGGAATCAGAAAAGATCTCATGGGCTATACTTTGACCTGGGTTATACTTTGACAGAAACCAGAAACTCTTTGTGGTGGAGGTGAGGAAGGAGTGCAGCCCAGTTATGGGGGACTTCTTGGACAAAGGCATGGAGGTAGGAGATGTGGTATTGTTTATTCAGTTCCATCAAAACAAGCTATTTCCCCTTTCTGGGTATCACTTTGCTCCTATGTAGAATGAAGGGGCTGTATTAGATATTCTTAGGGTCTCCTCTAGCTATAATACTCTATAGTTCTGTGATTCCATGGGGAAAACAAGAATAATATAAAACTGTGAGACTCTGGGCACATCATTTTCTGAGCCTCAGTGTCTATATCTGTATTTGTAAAATGGGAGGATTAGGTCCCTTCCAGCCCTGAATTCGATAGCTGTTTACAGGTGTCAGAGCTGAGATTCCAAGCCGGGTCTTCTGATTTCAGGTTCAATGCTCATGGAAATGTCACTGACTGGAACAGAGTTCAAATCCTACCTTTGACACTTGGGAAAATTGTCAACTCTCCATGCACTTTCATAAACCAATGTTAGATAAGTTTCTCCAAGAGTTGTATCAGTTCTTTTGAAGTAAATACATTCAGCACCCTGAAGTACATGACCTCCTACTGGGGAGGTCTGGGATCAAATCTGCTTCACTGAGTGCAGCTGGGGTGTTTTCAAGCCTTTGAAAATATCCCAGGGATGCCCAGAGATGTTAGACCTGGGCACCATAAAAAGACAACTTTTTCATCAGTATAAAAGAAGTGATTCCATTCTCCAGGTCTATCATCCTTCCAATTCCACAGTTTACGGCAAGTGTAACTGTGGCTGTCCTGTTTAGCATGTGTTTGGGATAGTCATGGACCCCAATCACTTCTAGGGACACACACACACACACACACACACACACACACACACCCTCAGCACTGAAGGACTTGGCACTTTAGGATGGTGCAGAATCAACCAAATGTTCCCTTCCACCTCCACCTCCTCCTCCCCAACCATGGCTACAGGGAGGTACGGCAAGGCTATTTTAAGATTCCATCAGAGAGATTTGGCCACTGCACTGCCCACTCAGTAGACCTTAAAAGGGTGCAGTTGTTCAGTTGTTTCAGCTGTCTTACTCTTTGTGATTCCATTTGAACCAAATTTGAACTCAGGAAGATAAGTATTCCTGACTCCCAGCACTCTATCCACTGTGCCACCTAGCTGCCCACTGAAAGGGTAATTCCTCCCTATGGGGTCCTCTTCCTCCTACTCTCTCTAGAACATCTGTCACGTAACTCTGTCTGAGACTTCCCATAAGAGATTTCCAGCAGAAATGACCACTGATTTCACTTGGTAGCAAGAGTAGGAATTTAACTAGGTGAACTGTAACTAGAGTAGGAATTTACCCAGATGCCTCTTCTCCTTTGTATACGTACATTTCCCCCCAGAGCATAGGTGATCAAACGGCAATTTTGAGTTATCTGTTTCCAGCTTTGGAAGCCAAATTGTGAGTATGAAAGGTTGGGAAGCCGTGGGTCCCTCAGTGAGTGCCAGCTGTACTCTGGGAGGTGCTCCCTACAGCTCTTACAGTGCTTGAAGAAGACCATTGATGAGAAGAGGACCCCAATTAACGAACCGGCTTGTCAGAAGTCATGGATCTTCTTTATATCCTTAAGCCCACATAATGTATGGAGTAACCATCACAATGATGAAAACTGTGATTTTGTCATTATATAGGAATCCCAGATAAGGAGACTCCCTTTACAAATACAGGCCTTAAGGGTGTTACTGAGGGCACTGAGAAATCCAAGGTCACACAGCTAGTATATGACAGAATCAAGACTTGAACCCAGGCCTTCCTGTTTCTGAAGCGGTGGCTATTTATCCTCTTTGACATGTTGTCTCTCATAACAATGATAATAATAATAGAAAATATTAAAGAGAGACAACAACAGCAATAATAACGAACATTCATAAAGTGCTTTGAGGTTTACAAAGTGTGGTTTTGGGGTAGCTTGGTGGTACAGTGGATAGAGCTCTGGCCTGGAGTCAGGAAGACCTGAGTTCAAATCCAGCTTCAGACACTTAACTAACTGTGTGACCCTGGGCAAGTCACTTAACCCCAGCTGCCTCCAAAAAAAAAGGGTGCTTTTTTTCAATAGCAACTCTGGGAGCTAAATATTGCAAGCTGTGGAAACTGAGGCTCTGAGAGTTTGAGCGATTTGTCTGAGGTTACAAATAGCATCAGAACAGGATAAGATATAGTACCCAGTGATATTAAACATCATAGATGCAAAGGTGGATATGCTAAATGAATATCTGGACAATGGAGATGAAAGGAGAGGGAGAAGGAAGTTAAAGACAAGCAGGGGAAAGGAGGGAGGGAGAGAGAAATAAAAGAGTGGAGGTGCTGGGCTGGGGTGAAAGGCAGGGAAGACGACAGTGATCACAGCAGAGCTGCAGAGCTGGGTCCCACAAGCACTTAGGCTTAAAGGCTTTCAGATGGCTGATTCTCTCACCACCCATTCAGGGAGGCAGCAGGCAAATTCAGAGCATCCTAGTTTGGAGGGAATCATAGCGCCCAACATTTCTTCTTACTCTCTTCATCACCCCCTCCTAACTATATATTGCTACCACCACCACCATCCACAGAAAATGAGGATAGAAATCACTTTGTGAAATGATCATGGGTCATGGCTAAATGAGATTCTTTTCTAGTCTCAGGTCCAAAAACTATAATCCAGTGACATACCCAAAATTTGAGACCTTCTAAAATTGCAGCTGAGTGGTACAGTGGACAGAGCACCAGCCCTGGAATCAGGAGGACTTGAGTTAAAATTTGGTCTCAGACATGCTGAGAGTAAGTCACTTAACCCTGTTTGCCTCACTTTTCTCATCTATAAAATGAGCTGGAGAAGGAAATGGGAAACCACCGCAGTAGCATCTTTACTAAGAAAATCCCAAGTTGGGGTCATGGAGAGTCAGACATGACAAAAACAGCTCAACAACAAAAGTTCATCCAAGAGCTGAACATCTTGTTCAGTCCATCCTCCTGCCTGTCCCACAGACTGGCACCAGTCTTAGGGTTCTAGAATCTCGAGGTCCAGCCCTCTATTCCCCTTTCATAGTAGTTATGTGGTTTTAGGAAAGTCTCTTCCCCTTTCTGAGCCCCGGATGCCTCCTCCACCAAATAAGGAACTTCGACCAAATGTATTCTCTACTCACTGTGACATTTCGTGATTCTAGAACAGTAAAAGACCTGGCATTAAATCTTGCTTCTGCCACTATCTGGCTTTGAGCAAGCTAATTTATTTCTTTGGGACTCAGTTTCCTCCCCTGTAAAATAAAGGGGTTGGATCTGATGACAACTCGGGCCTTCTCCAGCTCTGATCTGACACTTCTAACATTCTGGGATTCTGTGACTGTCCCGACAACCCTGGAAAACCAGCAACAAGCGATGAAGAATGGCCCAGTTTGGTTAGGCAGAGAAGAAATCCCCCCTCAATGTCTGGAAAGATCAAGTCACCTCAGATGAAATGCAAGCTCGCCATAAGACAAAAAGCGTACTGTCTCCTGGCCCAGCTGCCGGACGACATGCTGGATATTTATGATGGGGCAGGTAGTTTAAGAAAACAGAGACCTTCCACTGGAGACCCCCGTTCCCCAGCCCTCGCCGGGCACACGGGTTAGAAAAGTTCAGGCACTAATTAAATCTGTACCGGACACTGTTCCACTGAGGGCCGGACTGTAATGCTAAGAGGATGTTAATGTGCATTTTAAATATTTATTATAACTGAGGTAGGTTATGAAAACAGACATTTCTCCTTTCAACACTCTATAACGTCAGATTTAAAGGTTTGTCTTGGGCTCTGAGTGATTTCACAGCAGTTGTCAGGGGCTGGGAGGCCCATTCATCACATTCTCAGCGAGGGACCCCGCCGGACAGTGAAAGATTAGAGGGCTGATTTATGGAGCCCGGGAGAAAAAAAATGTTGTTCTAACTGGCGGCTGGGTGCAGATTCGTGCACACCTGTCTCTGTGTTGGGAGTAAGGGGATTGTGCTCAAGGCTGGGAGCCCCCACCATCCTGGGATCCAGCCGTGAAGCCATCCAAAGTCCTGCTTCTTGTTGGCAGCCCACACTTCTGCTGGAAGCCCTTACCCACCCACTCTGGGTGGGCCCTTTGGCAGAGGTTGCAGGCAGCTACTGGCCCCAGATAGAAAAGCACACATCCAGGAAGCCTGGGAACAGTTGGAGCCTGGAAGACAGTAAAAGGGAATGATTGGTTTCCAGATGTTTCCCTGCTGGGGGCTGATGGATAGCAGATTCAAGCAAGCCCAAAGGCTGGGTCCCTTCAGTTCCCTGTAGAGAGGCTGGGTACGAGGTAGGTGGAGATTGGAGGGGGACTGGGAAATCTGTTAGGGTTCTGGTCTGATGGTTCTAGAACCAAGACACCTGTTGACACCTCTTTTACAACTCAGGCTATGGGATGGGTAAGAAGGGAGATGGACTGTATGAAAGATACAAATCATCTAGGAACAAAGGGCTAGGGGAAACATCCCCACTGAGAGTCAGGGAAACCCTGGGTAGTAGGTAGAAGTCAGAAGACCTGAATTCTAGTCCTGACTGCCACCAATTAGTTGCATTACTTCTGGGAAATTTTGTCCCTTCTTAGGAGTTGTGGAAAGAGTACTAGACTTCAAACCTAGCACTTTAAGTCAGGAGAGATGTGTTAAAATCCTTCCTTCAACTCTTACTAGCTGTGTGACCATGGGAAAGCCATTTAACTTTTCTAGAACCTCAGTTTCTCTATCTGAAAAATGGGAATAACATCTTTAGCAGACAGAAACAATGGAACTTAGCATAAAGTTAATAAAACTAAGCAATTATTTGAAATAAAAAGCTACCAGATCCCCCACTTTCTCTCCCACAGTCTAAGGGCATGATCCCATATGAGCTTTTCCCCAGACTGGACCAACTTTGCTCTCAGTCTCAGTGGCAGTATTTTCAGTAGCATCCATATCCCAGAATCTGTGTCTCCTCCATAGAGCCTTTTTTCTTAAGGTCTGGGGTCTCTCTTCCCCCAATTTTCATTCAACTGAATTTGTCTTTAAAAGTTGATTTGATGATGCTATAAGAAATGATGAGCAGGCAGATTTCAGAAAAAACCTGGAAGGACTTATATGAACTGATGCTGAAGTGAGTAGAACTAGGAGAACACGGTACAAACGGTAACAGCAACATTGTGTGATGATCAACTATAATAGACTTCTCAACAATACAGTGATCCAAGACAATTCCAAAAGACTCATGATGGAAAATGCTATCCACATCCAGAGAGAGAACTTTAGAGTCTGAATGTAGATCAAAGCGTACTATTTTCACTTTTTTGTTGTTTTTTTGTTCGTGGATTTTCCCTTTTGTTGTTTCTTCTTTTACATCTCCAGTTGTACTCATTTATATCTGGCCACTGGGGGTCAGCTAGAAAACATCTGAGGCTGAATTTGAACTCAGATCTTCCTGACTCTAGGTCCAACCCTTTATCTACTGAGCCATTTCACTGAGTACAGAGGGAATAACACTTCTTTGAGGTGTTTCTTTTCCATAGGAAAAAGTGAGGCTGGTGACTTTGCACAGCCCTCCATCACATCCCTGGTGCCATGGTCTTCTTCAAGAACAAAGGACAAACAACAACAATGTGGAAATATGTTTGACATGATTGTATGTGTATAACTTATGGCAGATTACTTGCCATCTGGGGAGGGGAAGGAGAAAAGGAGAAAAATTTGGAACTCAAAATCTAATAAAAAACGAGCAAAAAGAAGTTGATGTTATATGTTTTGCATGACTGCTCATGTACAACCTATATCAATTGTTTTCCTTCTTAATGAGGGAAGGAGGGGAAGAAGGGAGGGAGAGAAATTGAAACTCAAAATTAAAAAAAAAGGAACGTTAAAATTCTTTTGACATATAATTGGGGGAAAATAGAATATTAAATCAGAAAAAAGAATTGATTTGAGGGTATCTTTCATGGTTTCCCCAGCACTAGAATTGCTAGCCATAATATGACTTCTCTTACACAGTAACACCATCTTTAAGGTGAGAGAAGTTTGGGGAGGATGCAGAGGGCACAGAAACCTCCAATGCCCCACTTTTTTGCCACATAGTTTAGAGGGAAGGGCATGACTAGCTTAGCCTACACCTTGAGTAGGCCCTGCATAGTCCTCTCTCCCAATGATATGTGTGCATGATCCTCCAAAAATTTCATAGCCTCAGAGTCATCCTTGACTCTTCCCTCTCCCTCACCCCCATACCCAATCACTGGCCACGGTGCATTGATTCCTTCCCCATAGCATCTCTGATTTATCCCCTCCTCCTCTCTCACACACCTGCCAATCTAGTTCAAGCTTTTATCACCTCTTGCCTGCACTAATTGGTCTCCCTGCTTCCAGTCTCCCCCACTCTCTAATCTATCTTCTAAGTAACTGCCAAAATAGTCTTTCTTTTTTTCCCATTTATTATTTTTGGTTTTCAACATTCACTTTTATAAGATTTTGAGTTCCAATTTTTCCCCTTCCCTCCTCTTCTCCTTCTGCAAGATGGCATGCAGTCTGATGTAGGCTATACATATATGATCATATTAAACATATTTCCACGTTAGTCATGTTGTGAAAGAAGAATCAGAACAAAAGAGAAAAACCATGAGAGAAAAAAACACACACACACAAAAAAACCCAAGAGAAAATAGTCTGCTTCAATCTGCATTCAGATTCCACAGTTCTTTCTCTGGATTTGGACAGCATTTTCTGTCACGAATCTCTCAGAATTGTCTTAGATCAGGGGTGGGGAACCTGCAGCCTTGAAGTCACATGTGGCTCTCTAGATCCTCAAGTGCGGCCCTTTGACTGAATCCAAACTTCACAGGACAAATCCCCTGAATAAAAGGATTCGTTCTGTAAAACTTGGACTCAGTCAAAAGGTTGTATCCAAGGACCTAGAAGGCCACATGTGGCCTCGAGGCTGCAGGTTTCCTACCGGTGTCTTAGATCATTGTCTTGCTGAGAACTAAGCCTATCAAAGTTGGTCATCACACAATATTGATTTTCAAAATAATCTTTCTAAGACAGATCTAACTTTGTTGCTCCCCTGTCCAAAATCTCCAATGACTCCCTTTTGCACCTAGGATAAAATGAAAATTTCCAGCATTCAGAGCCCTCTCTGGACGTTTCCAGCCTTATTTCATGCTACTCCTTGTTAGTACTCCACATTCCAGCCAAATTGGACAACCAGTTAATCCTTAAATCCAACAGTTTATTCCTCCATCCCCGTGCATCATCTACTTTGTTTCTGACTGTAAGCAATTTCCCTGTGTCTAGAATGAGTTTCCTCCTTATCCCTGCTTCTAAAAATACTTTTCTTCAAGGATCATCCCAGGTGCCATCTCAGGTGCCTCCCCACCTTTCATCTGCAAATTACCTTCTATTTGATTATCAATGTATCATTTTGTATTCCCCTAGTAGAAAGTATGCTCCTTGAGGGGAGGGATTGTCTGATTCTTGTCTTCCAACACTCAGCACTGAGTAGCTTGCACATAGGAGGCATCTAATAAATGCTTTTTGAATTTAATTGAGTTGATAGAAATAGAGACTGTTGTTATTTTTTCCTCCATCTTTCTGTCTCTAGCACTTAAAACAGAGCCTTAAGAAGGTGCTTACTAATTGTTTTGTGCACTGAATAGCCTCAATTTCTAACTGCCCAGGAAAATGAGAATGCAAAGAGATAGCGCATTGGAAAATGGTAGTGGGAGTGAAGGATCTAAGGTTATACAGGCAGATGGACACCATGACCTTACAAGATCCCTCTGTGACTTCAAGAGTCTTGTTTTGGAAATGATGCTAATGCCGTTTCCTGGGGAAAAAAAAAAGCAATTTCCAAATGTCGAAGTATCATGCAAAAGAATGTTAGAATCATCTACATGCAAGGTGCTACAGGCCAGGCCTGCCTCAGGCTGGTTTAGTGCTTCAGATTCAAGACTGAAATGAAATGAGATAATCATAGATTATTTAACTATTAATGAAAGGAGGTTTACTTAGCCATAGCAACAAGGATATAGCCTTGATTCAGTTGGACACAACTTCCCTGTCCTCTGTATAGGCCATGCTGGTCTGTGGGTCAGCTGACTTGAGGGAGGAGCCTCTGACTCCTTGTATGTTAGCTCTTTAGACTTGGGACATCAGGAAGTTACATCAAAAACCCAAGCTTCAGGCCTCTGAGCCAATTAAGTGTGTTTTTGTTTTTATTTTTAATTTTTAAAAAATTTTATCTTATTTTTTCTACTTAATAGTATTTTATTTCTTCCAACCACATGTAAAGATAGTTTTCAACATTCACTTTTATAAAATTTTGAGTTCCAATTTTTTTTCTCCCTCTTTCTCACCCCTCTCCCCTCCCCTAGCTGCCTAGCTGCCCCTAAAATGAGATTTAATAGAGATAAATAGAACTTGGATTCAGAAAAGCAACTTCATACGTTCAAGATGGGGTTGTTGTTTGTCCTTTGTTCTTGAAGAGGTAGGAACGATTAGATAGTTCATCTGAAAAAGATCTATGGATTTCAATGGACCACAAGCACTTTTTTGAGTTGACAATGTGATATGGCAACTGAGAAAGCTAATGTGCTCTTAGGATACATTAAGAAAGGCATAGTTGGGGCAGCTAGGCAGTGCAGTGAATAGAGCACTGGCCCTGGAGTCAGGAGGACCTGAGTGCAAATGTGACCTTGGATACTTAACACTTACTAGCCGTGTGATCTTGGGCAAGTCACTTAACCCCAATTGCCCTGCCCTCCCCCCTCCAAAAAAAAAAATAAAGAAAGGCGTAGTGTTCTCTATGAGAGGACCTTAATCACCTCAAAGAAGTGTTATTCCCTCTGTACTCAGTGAAATGGCTCAGTAGATAAAGGGCTGGACCTAGAGTCAGGAAGATCTGAGTTCAAATTCAGCCTCAGATGTTTTCTAGCTGACCCCCAGCAAGTCATTTATCCTCAGTCTGCCTCAGTTTCCTCATCTGTGAGATGGGAACAATAACAGCACCAACCTTCCAAGACTGTTGTGAGGATCAAATGAGATGATGTTTGTAAAGTGCTTAACTCAGTGCTGGGCACCCTCTCCCCTTCTACCTGTGTGATCCTTGGTGAGTTATTTAACCTCTATTTGCCTCAGCTTTCTCATCTATAAAACGGAGATAATAAAACACACCTACCTCCCGGAGTTCTTCTCAAGATAAAAACATGTTCATCTCTGTAAAGAGTTCTACAGATCTTAAAAAGTGCTCTGTCAAGGCTAGCTATTATTATCTTATTGAGCTTGGCCCTGTCAGACCACCTCTAGAGTATTAGGCTCAGTTCTGGATGCCACATTTGGGGGAGGATGTGCCACGTTCAAGAGAGGATATGCTGAATGGTGAAAAGACTTGACTCCGTGCCACCCGAGAAGTTGAAGCAAGTTGGGCTGTTGCCACTGGTAAAAAGGAAACTGTGGAGGGGAAAGTGTTTGAACTGTCTGTAAATATCCCTGAAAAGAGGGATCAGATCTGTCCTACTTGTCCCCACACAGCAGAACTAGAATCGAGGGGTAGAAGTTGAAAAAAACACAAAATTTGGGCCTGTTATCAAGAAAAACTTTCAACCTTCATTTTCATTGGCCATCCCCCTTCTCTGGCCTGCTCTCTCTCTTCCCCCCACCTCCCTCTCCTGGCTTCCCTGGCTTCCTTCAAGTCTCAATATATGCATATTTGTCATAGGAAATGTGGTTTTCTTTTCTTTTTAATGGTAAGGGAGCGGGGCGGGGGCGGGGGGGGGGGGGGAAGAGAAAGTAGCATTCCCAGATGCTATCCTTGTTGCCCCATTACTGAGGGCTTTGGTCTGACGTTGCTGATGTTTCTCTAGATAAGGTATAAAGGCCTTCACGGACCCCACTGGTGAGGAAGGAGTTCAATCATTGATGTTCAGAATCAGGAGCAGCCTAGACCACAGGAACTTTGCCCCAGGGCTCAGAGCCCCAGGAGGAATATCCTCATGCCTTGCCTCTTGGCCCATGCCCTAGAGAGATTAAATAGAAGTTAACCCTTCCACGTTATGATGTTCACCATGGTGGTTTTGATATACAAGCTTTGGTATAAGAAATTAAATGGGAATTGTGGGAGAGTTTTGCAGAAGCTGTAAAAAACACATGAAGGCCAGCAGATGATACAGAGTCTATGACCAAATGCTTAACCCAAATTTTACAATAAGGTGCTGTAAATACCACACAAAAGAAAAATTAAAAATTCAGATTTCTTCTCTGGTACAAATTTTAAGTGGATTTTCCAGATCTTGGAGGTCCCTAACCCTCTCAGTGTGGAAGGGATACCTGTAGAGGTGCTGGAGGAGGTTCCACAAACATGAACTCTTACATGCACTTTCAGGTAAGAACCCCATGTTCTTCATTTTACTTAATTGTTTTACGCCATTACAAGAAGCCTTTCATAGAGTGGAGGTATCTGTAAATACTCATAATGTAGAAACAAAACACATCAATAAAATTTTAAAATCCTTTGGCAAGAATCCTTTCTCAATTCCCCTTAATGCGGCTACCTTCCTTCTGAGATTATTCTCAATTTGTCTTGCGGACATCTTGTTTTTGTATAGTTCTTTGCATGGTTGTTTTCCCCCATTAGACTGTGAGTTCTTTGAGAGGAGGGATTGGGGTTTTGGCCTTTCTTTTTATTCCCAGTGCTTAGCATGGTGCCTGACACATAAATGTTTGTTGTCTAACTGACTATCAATAATTTTTGTTCAGTCATTTTTCAGGTGTGTCCAACTCTTCATGAGACCATTTAGGGTTTTCTTGGCAGGGATACTTGAGTGGTTTGCCATTTCCTTCTTCAGTTCATTTTATAGATAAGGAACTGAGGCCAACAGGGTTAAGCGACTTGCCCAGGGTCACACAGATGGTAAGTAAGCATCTGAGGCCAGATTTGAACTCAGGAAAATGAGTCTTCCTGACTCCAGGCCCAGCATTCTATCTACTGCACCACCTAGCTGCCCTACAATAATCAAAAGTAGAATGTGCTGCCTTCAGAGGTAGGGAGGGGCTCCACTTCACTGGAGGTCTTCATTCAAAGCCTGAATGGTCACTTGTTGGAGGTTTTGCAAGTGGAATAGCTTCCTTTTCAGGCAACAGTTGGACTAAAGGAAAAGTGACTTGTGTGAAAAACAAGGCTTGAGAATAATTGGCAGAGCCAGGTTCAAACCCCAGCTTCCAATACTACTACTTACTTCCCTCTGGGGAAGTCAGGATGTTGGTGGCTTAGATTCATCTGTTTCCCAACAGAACCACAGACCATTTTTACCTTATTAGACTAATTCCACACCCAGGTTTGTAGCCGGAGTCTCCCTCTCTCCCAGACCAGTTCCTCATCAGGAACTCCTAATGGAATTGAAGTCTCATCATTCACCGCCGCCAGTTATTTAGGCTACTTCCTAGACCTCAGGAATTCTTCAAGTGCCTCGAGATGCCTCTGGTATAAAGCTTTCGTGCTGGAGAATTTGTTAGCCCCAGCTGTAAAGCCATCTATCCAGCATCCCTGACACTAGCCCTGAAATCAAACTCACTTTCCAAAGCTCCATTCCAAGCAGATGAACTGAACAAACACTAATACAGTCCTGGGCCCTGTGACTCCCAGCGTTAGTCAGGAGGAAAACGTGCTGTGCAGACGTTGTAGCTAGCTATAGTTAGTGGTCACTGTCAGGCCATGCAGTAGGTATTGTAGAGATTTAGAGGGACCCTAGAAGTCTTAGTCCAACTTCCCAATTTTATAAATAAAGAAACTTACAGAACTCAAATGACTTACCCAAGGTCAGATCTAGTTTTTTTTACTCCAAATGCAGTGAACTTAACATTGCAACACACTGCCTGTTTTTATAGAATAGCATTAAAGAAGCATCATTTGTTCACAGTCTAAAAAGAGGGATATTGCAGGAAAGGGCAAAGAGATATCAGCTGTGTTCTTCCCTCTATATTACGGGGAAGAAGCTTGGCATGGTAGAAAAAACATGATATCTGAATTTAGAAGAATTGGTGTCATGTCTTGGCTTAGAACCTGTGTGAATCTTAGTGTCCGCAACTGTAAAATGGCTGGGAGAATACTATTTACTCGTTAATCCACGGCGTTGCTGTAAGAATCAAATAAGTGTAGTGAGTATTCCCAAATGCCGTCCTTGTTGTCCCATTAATGAGGGCTTTGGTCTGGCGTTGCTGGTGTTTCTCTAGATAAGGTATAAAGGCCTTCACTGACCCCACTGATGAGGAAGGAGTTCGATCACTGATGTTCAGAATCAGGACTAGCCTAGGCTGCAGGAACTTTGCCCCAGGGCTCAGAGCCCCAGGAAGAACACTATCGTGCCTTGTCTTTTGGCCCATGCCCTAGCAAGGCATGACTATCACCCCAAGTTATACCTCACCCAGGTTCCTGTTGCCATGGCATGCCGTCAGTTGACCATATTCTTTGATGATTGCTCCCCCCTCTCCTCCAGGGCCAAATAACATTCCTCTTTCCCACAGTGACAGCACCCTCTATACAACTATACTTCCTGAATGTGCCCGAATCTATCCTGCACCCTTGGCTTCTTGCAACTCATGTATCCTAGCCACTTTAAACTCTTTATCCTTTTTTCTCCATTTATGTCCTGCCTTAATGCTGGCATGGTAGTCAAAACAGAATCTCAGTTGGAAGAAATCTCAGAGGCCAAATGGTCTAGCTTAGTGGTTCTCAACCTGTGGGTCGTGACCCTTTGGGGGTCGAACGACCTTTTCACAGGGGTCACAGGGGTCGCCTAAGACCATTGGGAAACACATGTTTCCGATGGTCTTAGGAACTGAGACAACGCTCCTCTATCTGTCTCCAGGAGGGTCCACCCACACACAGATATACCCACATACTAGTATTAAAGGGTCACAGCATTAGGAAGGTTGAGAATCCTCCTTCCTTGAGTCAGTCCTTCAAGTATTTGAATGGTCTTCTGGGCTCTGCTCCCTATTAGTTCAGTTGTCCTGGTAAAAAGTCACCTCACCTCTCTGAGACTCAGTTTCCATATCTGTAAAATAAAGCAACAAGGCACTATAGAAAGAGCATTGAATTTAGAGACAGGGGATGTGGGTACAAATCCCAGGTCCTCTATGTAGTACTTATATGGTCTTGGGCAAATTGTTCCCTATCCACAAAACCATCTCGATCCCTTTTTGTAACCATTCCTAGTTACAGTGCCGGAGATGTCTGTTTAATATAGTGTGAAATTCTTATGTTGAAGCTACACTGAGGATGGCTCCTTAATGATTGATGAGTCATAGTTCATACATACACCTGGGTTATAGCCTTGCGATTGGTCTTGAAGGAAGCAGGCTACAGACTGGAGAGAAAGAACAAGATCTGGATGACTTCCCTGGAAGGAAACTTCCAGCGAACCATGTTCATAAAGGAACCACTGGCAGATCCAAGGGAAATAGTTATTGTACCTGGTCTTCTGGATTCAACAAAGAAGAGCCTAGATCATGATGAATTCCTAGAGTAATAAGAAGTCTTAGACCATGGGAGACCTATAGCTGAGGAGCATCAAAAGAGAAACAGAATCTGGAGCAGCCAAATCCATACCTTCCTCTTTGTTTGTATTGTGAGTTATTTGTACTGTGTTGGTCCAAGGAAAAACAATCTGGTTTGAGGAGGGGGGGACTTTCATCTCTCAAGGGACCACACTGATGGGGATATTGTAAGTATAGGGCATTGGGGAGACAGGGCTTATCAGACGAGATGTTTTCTTGACTCTATGAACCCCAAGTTCATTCCTCTTGCAAGGGAAGAGATTTTACCAGTGGTAATACTAAGTATAGAGTACTGTATATACAGTTCCCTGAAGAGGAAAACCTCACTGAGATAGAGGAGAATTGTCTCAGTTGCTTATAGATTTAGGCAAGAGTCCTCCATATTTTCTATCACATTAAATAAAACCAGTCCTATATTCAATGTATCATTAGCCTGAATGTTTTGATTGGAATTTTTACTAAAGAGATCTAAAAAGGACAAGTTCTTGCATTCCCCAGGAATCTCTAGGTAGGGGCACAAGCTTAAAAGAAATTTTAAAGAGAGGTCCCTGTAACTGAACCCAATGTAAACTCAGAAATTTGATTCTGGGCTGCTGATTACATTTTGTAATGCCATGCACGGGTAGCTTTCCAAAAGAATACTACTGAGAATAGCTTTTAAGGTTCTGATTATACAGTATAGTGAACACTCTATTTATTCTACAACAAATCAAAGCAAAACATTCTCAGAAAATCAAGGTATAGTATTTACAATATTACAACTTATCATAGAAAATCACAATATAGTGTTCACAACAGCTTATCATTAAAATGGCCACATAGTTTTCACCAAAGTTGTAGCAATATCTTTGAGCAAAGAACAATCATCTGGTATCCCTAAGGAAGTTTGCCTCCTTATTCAGTGATACAGTCATGTCAGAGTACAATACTTAGTCTTCCACTCATGGGGCAACTAGGTTAACTCAATCAGTCACTTATTTAGCAATCAGTTACTAAGTATCTTTAATCACTAAGTACAATCATTAGAAAATACACAACCCCACTCCCACACCAGGTCACTAGTAAACCATGTTATCATCACCATCATTCAATACCCAAGGAGAAGTCTTTTCTTCATCTTGACTTGAGGCCAGTTCTCAGATTCCCTGGATCCCTTTCCATGGGCCCAGATTCTACCTGGATTCACCAAACTGGATTCACCTGAGTTTAATGGCAGACAGCTCCCAGTTCCTCGTCCAGCTCTCCAGGTAGGTGCTGCTCCACACTGGAGTTCATCTCAAATCCTTCACAATTTCTGTTCCTGAGAATTCAAGGCTCAACCAAGCCACAAACAAAGTGTCAGCATCCCGGCCATGCTTCCTCAGTCTTCTGCTTCCTCAGTCTTCTCCTGGGCTCCTCTGACACCTGGGTTCCTGGGCTCCTGAGCTTCTGGCCTCCTGGCCTCCTAGCCTCCTGTTCAGAAGAAGCCCCACTGCCACAAGTTCTCAGGAAATTCTGACTGTGCCTCTCTGGGGCTTTTCTTATATACACACAGTCTTAGCTACTTCCTGTTTCAGCCAACCCCTTCCTGTTACATCAGTGACAAGGGTTCATACCTTCTGTTTCTTTCACAGAGGCTTGATTAGTTACTAAGGGCTAAGTACCTGCTTACTTGCCAGAACAAAAAGAGTTCTTCAAATTTAAATTAATTACCATTACAATCATGCAGAGTGTCCCAAAAATCTTGGTTCAGTTTCAGCTTTAGTAAGTTTATAATAAAGATTTTTGGGACAACAGAGCTCTCTGTTATCATAAAGAATTATCTAAATATAAGTGGTAAGTATTGGTGCTTTATTCTTATGTTCCTCCTACAAAAAGATAGCACCAGTGGGTCATTGTCATCTCTGGAGTAGGCAGATGTTTCCAGATCTTCGGATCTTGAACCAAGCTAAAGGGAAGATAAAATTGCTACTGCAAATCCTATCAGTGGCGAGATTCAAAGGTATTGGCCCTTTGAAAGACATACGTGAGATTATAACACGAAGGTACTCCAGTCAACAAGAAAGTAAGACTTTTTCTCTAAAATGTTCTCCTCTTGTCAAGTCACAATGGGTTCTGTCTCATTCTTAGTTGCCTGTGTAGCCTGAGCCTGAACTGACAACCCCTGGGGGCTGCAGTAGAAAGGGGCCAACAATATGTCATCCACACTTCCCTCCCTTACTCATCCTTGTGGCCAAAGACTACAGAATAGGAATTGGACCCAAAACCCAAGTTCTTGTTTACCACCATGTGACTGATCTAGTCATGAAAATCTATAAGAGTGACTCCAGGCTTTTCTCACCAAAAACCTGGTCCAAATAAAGAAGATATCCGTATAACTGCAGGTCAGGAGCCCCCCGTATAAAGATCATTATATTCTCCGTTTGTTATCGTTGAATCACCTCAGTCATGTCCCTATTTGGGATTTTCTTTGCAAAGAGACCGGAGTGGCTTGTCATTTCCTCTCCAGCTTTTTATGGATGAGGAAACTGAGGCAAAGAGGGTTAAGTGACTTGCCCCGGTCACAGAGCTAGGACGTATCTGAAGCCAAATTTAAACTCACGAAGATGAGTCTTCCTGACTCCAGACTCAGCACTCCATCTGCTGTGCCACCTACCTGACCAGTTTACAGGAAACTCATAATAATAGCAGTTTGATAGGGAAGAGGGCTGTGAAAGAAACCCAATAGCTTGAATCCTTAGAAACTACTTCTTACAAATATATTCTCTTAGGCTACATTCTCTGGGGATGGGTCCTCCATTTCCCTGTTTCCTAGGTCTAGCCTGACTGGACAGCAAAGTAGTGCAGTGAATAGCAGGCTATCAGGAAGACTCTCTCTTCCTGAGTTCAAATCTAGCTTTAGACACTTGCTAGCCGTGTGACCCTAGGCAAGTCACTTACTCCAGCTTGCCTCAGTTTCCTCATCTATAAAATGAACTGGAGAAGGAAATGGCAAACCACTCTACTATCTCTGCCAAGAAAACCTCAAATGGGCCCTGAAGAGTTAAACATGACTGAAACAACTGAACAGCAAAAAATGCCAATTGGAGCTACGTCCAGGGGATAGATATTTAGGTTAGACATGAGCCCTTTCCTCATAGCATTTGCTTTCCTACAAGATATATGACACATACAAAGGATAGGAACTAGAACTGTAATTTCACTGGTATAGAGAACTCCCAGGTGAGAAAATTCTCTCCTAAGTATCTTTTTCATCTTATAATAATAATAATAGCATTTATATAGAGCTTTAAGGTTTGAAGTGTCTTACTTGATTCTCCTGATGACACCATAAGATAGGTGTTATTATTATTGTCATTTTATATATAAGAAAGCTAAAGCTAAGAGAGGTTAAGTGACTTGCTCAAGGTCACACAAGCAGTCTATGTCAGAGGCAGGACTTGAACCTTGGTCTTCGAGGTCAGCTCTTTGTTCACTACACCATGGTGTTTCAAGATATGCATAACATATCTGTGTAACTCTAATATACCATAAAGTAGTACAAACAAAGGGTTATATGAGGCTGAGGGTGGGGGGAAGGTTGTTACTGGTCAACTGGTCAAGGAGGGTGGGTCAAGGAAGGCTTCCTGGAGGAGGTGATATTGAGTTAAATGAGTAGGACTACAGTTTGAAAAGAGAGAGAAAGAGAGAGAGAGAGAGAGAGAGAAGAGAAGAGAAGAGAAGAGAAGAGAAGAGAAGAGAAGAGAAGAGAAGAGAAGAGAAGAGAAGAGAAGAGAAGACTTTCCAGACATAGGGAATGGTCTGAGCAAAGGTATGGAGGTGAGAGGGAGCAAGAGATATAACAGGGGAGAACCAGTAGTCAAGTTAGCTAGAGTATACAATGGAGGCAACAATGAGAAATAAGCCTGCAAAGATACAATGACACCAGATTATGGAGACAGCCTTGAATCCCAAGCAAAAAAAAAAAATGTGACCTTTACTCTGTAGGTGATAGATAGGGTGCCACTCAAGGGTCTGGAGCAGAGGAGTTACATGGTCAGAGCCATGCAACCGGTAGCAATATGACTGGAAGGGGGAGGGAGTGAAGGTAGCAATTGCTACTGCAATGGTCCAGGAGCATGGTAATGAATGAGGAGCTGTACTAGGGTCTGATCCGGACTACGGCGGTTGGTAATGGGAACAGAGAGGAGGAGCTGGTGTAAGAGATGCCGAAGAGGTGAGTGTGGAGGACTCCAGGGTTTTGGACAGTGGCTTGGACCGCTTACAGCCTCTGGAAGAGAGAAAGACGAGGCATACGTGTAGGATTCAGCAAACACCAAGCCCTCCATTCCCTAAGCCTTTAAATTTGGGTATCTTCCCCACTGCTGGAAAAGTTTGAGATGCAGTTAATCAGCCAAGCTACGCAGATCTCTCGCTGCCTGGAGGAGGCATGGGCTCTAATGCACGATTCCGAGTTCCCCGCACAGTCTCCGATCTGTCGATGGCTCTGAGCGCTTGGCCTCCCCCTCTCTCTCACTTAATGGCTCTGGTGACATAAAACCCCGTGTTCCCAGACAGAATCACACTCGTCCGGCTCTGTCAATTAGAGAACACCGTGCTGGCATTGGATTCGGGGTGTTAGTCAGAGCAGGGACCGAGCGGAGACAAGATTGGTTCAATAGTCGATGCTGGGATTTGGGGCGCTCGCGCGAAGGGTGCTATGCAAGTGGTAGCGATTGATTTCAATCAATTGTCCTCCTCCCCCCGCCCCCATCCTCCAAGCTCTAGATTTCCCATGAGGCCTGGGAACGGAAAAAAAACAAAACAAAACAAAACCTGTCTTTGGAGAGAAAGTACTAAAAGGGCAATTTTCTTGTTCCCTGCGATCTGTCCAAGCTCAGTGGGGCTCCGACGCAGCAGGCCACTGGCTATTTAAACTTTGAGAGTGGAGAAAAACAACTTCCAGGCTTGGCTGGCTGATTATTTAACAAAAAAGTTTCCAAAGGCTGGGCCCTAGGACGGGACAATCCCTAGGGTACAGTGGGATAGGGGCCCAGTAGTCTGATGGCATAGGGTGGGAGAAACCTTCCCAGAGGGAATGTGATGCTCCTTTCCTCCCTTGGAGGTGTTCAGAAATTGGATTCCCAACCCGTGGGCTCCTAGGTTCTGATTGGTGAGTCTGTGTCTTATCCTGGTCCTAACCAGACCCAACAGATCTCTCCCTGGCCGCGTCTAAGCCACACTGCCTATTCTCCAGTCTCCTCACCCAACCGTCACCTCCTCCTCTTCCTTCTCCTCCTCCCTTCCCTCCTCTTTGTTTTTCCCTCCTCCCCCTCTCTCCTCCTACCCAACCCTTTCCTCCTCTTCTTCAACGCACCTCTCCCCCTCCCCCTCCTCCATCCTTCGCTTTCTTTTCCTCCTCTCAGAAATTACACTAATTCTTCCAACCCTGGGTTCTGATTGATGAACTTTCACTTTATTTTGTCTGCACCCAGGGCTGCCAACCTCTTCACAAACCATCTCCATGTCATGCCAGATTCCATCTCTGGCAGGCAAGGAGCAAAGGTTCTTAAAGATCCTTACGACCCTGGGCTCTGATTGGTGAGCTTTCACTTTGTCTTGTCCAATGTTTTATCACTTCTTCCTGGCCACCATTCCCTCTATGTGGTGTTGTTTCCTATTAGAATGCAATTCCCTGAGAGCAGGGACTGCCTTGGTTGCTTGTATGTGCATCTCCAGCAATTAAAACAATCTGGGTCGTAATAAGTGCTTAATTCATGCATTTTCATTCATTCTTTGGAAGTGGTCTAAGGTTCCTGGAGAGTTTGCCCTATGCCCTGGCCTCAGGGGGATGAAATTACCCACCCTTCAGCATCTCTTTGACTTATTGTCACATGTATGTGTACACACATATATGTATTTATATACATGTATACATACATTATATATGCACGCATGTTCATTGTATGTTTGTTGTGTCTATAATCTCTTGAACAAGCATTGTTTAATTTAGGAGATTTTCACCAAATAACCCCTGAAGAAAAACTCTTTATAGTAATAATGATGGAAAACTAACAGCAGGTAGAGTCCTAAACTTAGAGTCAGGAGGACCTGGGTTCAGATCCTACCTCTGACCTTGAGTAGCCATGTGATCACAGGCAAGTTACTAAACTTCTTTCTCTGAGCCTTATTTTCTCCTCTATTAAAAAGGGGGCCCTTCTAAGCTCTTTTCCAGCTCTAAATCTATGGTCCTATAGTGGAGTAATAGGAGTTGAGAAAGAAGAGGAGTTAATATGGGCATTTAAATATTTACTGAATTTAAATAATACTTGGTGGTTGCAACAATGTTTGCTTCTGTTTTGTCATCTGATTCTCTCAACAGCCCATAAAATAGATAGTTCAGATGTTATTGCCCCATTTTACAGACGAGGAAACTAAGGCATAAACAGGTTAAGGGGTGTCTAAGGTCTCTTCCAGCTAATAAGAAGAGCTAGCATTTGTATAGCCAGGTGTTATGCTAAATGCTTTAAAAATACTATTTTGTTTGACTCTTACCACTCTGGAAGGTAGGTGTTATTATTATGTACATTTTACAATAAAAATAATGGAGACAGACAGAGATATGATACAAATAGATAGACAGAAACAAACATGATTTGCCCAAGGTCACACAATTAGTGAATGTCAGAAGTTGGATGTGAACTCAAGTCTTTGGGCTCCAGGTCCACCACTCCATCCACTGAACAACCTAGCTGCTCTAAGTCTTAGAATCTTATGACCCTATGATTTATCCAAGATGACATAGTACAATTCTAGGTCTTTTGATTCCCAAATATTCTCAGTAAAGGGTATATGGGATGTTCAGGGAGAACTAGCACTTCTGGTATGAGGGCTTGCTGTGCCCTTCTCAGGCCTGTTCATCCACCTTTGGCACCCAGTTCTCACCTCTGGCTCCAAGAAGGTGTAGCGTGCGTAGCAGCCACACCCTGGGAAAACTACCAGCAAATGGGATAAAACGGGTTGAAGGTAAACGACAGGGCTCAGATTCATCAGTGAATTGGGGGGCGTCTACCCCAAGCAGCAAGACTTCTGGTGGAATGGGCAGGTGGTGGAATGGGCGGGTGGTGGAATGGGCAGATGAGTGCAATTCATTCCAATGGCTCTGAAGGTGGCAAAAGCAGGTGCTGTGGAGTGCTTAGAGCTTGGTCAAGCATGGAAGACCCCAAGGTCACCCACCGCATCCCAGGCCTTCCCTAGTCATCCTGACTTTTGTCTTGCCACTGGACTTAAATGACTAAAAGAGTGAAACTAATGACTTTACGCAATTCTGCCTCATTTAAATCCAATTCACACACAAGTCAAGACATCACCCCATGATGTCATTAGTCCTCTTTGAAAACAAAGGACAAACACCCTCCTCAGTAAGCGTGCCATACTGCCATTAGGATTGGGCCCCAGGGAAAGAGAGCTGGGGCCAAGGAATAACTAGGCCCTAGACCACACAACTCCCACGTGGTGGTTTGACCTTCCCAAAGAACCAACCATCTCTGCATAGAAAATCAAAGTCACCCTCAAAGACCATGAAAGAGATCAAAGCACAGAAAGAAAGTCATGGAAATAATAGTATTTTCCACACAACCAGACCCAGAGCAGAGCAGTAGTCTCCAAAATTACATTTCCCAATTAAGGAATGAATCACTCTTTATAAAAAAAGCAAGTCAATGGGAAATATGATTTTTTTTTCTCATCTCCACCAACATTTCTAATTGTCTTTCCTTAGCCTTCCTGTGCACTAATCCATTTCATGATGATAAAAAGCATTACATTTGGTGATTATATTTTGGGTTTCTAATGACAGGGAGCTGCCTGCAACTTTTCTTAAATGTGCACAGGTACGAAAAAATGGTTAGTCACAGCTGGGCTGCCTGAGTCCTCATAACAGTCATTCCAGGATGAGGGGGGAGGGTGTGTGTGTGTGTGTGCGTGTGTATGCGTGTGTGTGCGTGCGTGTGTGTGTGTGTGTGTGTGTGTGTGTGTGCAGAGCAGGAAATGGAACCTGGAGGGGAAGCCAGCTCTCCTGCCCTCAGAGAGAAGAATGTGATGGATTGAGGCTGGCTGAGGGGGAAGCAGAGAGGGAAAGGGGAGTAGTTGGGGCAGGATACTGGAGCATCATTAAATGTATGTGGAAGGTGCTTTGCTAACCTGAAAATAAATAATATAAAATGGCAAAATATAACATAAAAATAATAAATATAAATACAGAATAATAAAAAATAAATAAATGTGAGCAACTATCACTCTAAGGTCACAAATAATTGATCTAGAAGGAAAATTAAAGGTCTTCTACTCCAACCTTCTCATTTTATGGATGAGGAAACTGGGGCCTAAAGCTCGAGGGCATACAGTTAGAATTTGAACCCAGATCCTCTGATTCTACATAGGATCATCAATTTAGGACTGTAAGGGACCCTAAAGGTCATCAAAAACAACCTGCTCATTTTATGGATGAAGAAACTGAGTCCCAAGGAGGAAAGTGATTTGTCTAAATTATTACAGTTTATAAACAGCAAAGACAGAATTTGAACCCTGATCCTCGGACTCTGCATTCAACACTTTGGAGATTACAGATTCTGACAGGGAGTCAGAAGATGCTTTAGAGGCAATTTAGTGGCACCGGAGATAGCACCACAATGGAGTTAAGGTAATTGTTGTTCAGTTGTGTCTGACTCTTCATGATCCTGTTTGGGGGTTTTCTTGGCAAAGATAGTAGAGTGGTTTGCTGTTTTCTTCTTTAATCATTTTACAGATGAGGAAACTCAGGCTAGCAGGAGTAAGTGACTTGCCCAGGGACACACAGCTAGTAAGTGTCTGAGGCCAGATTTGAACTCTGGAAGAGGATGTCTTCCTGACAGTGCTCTATCCACTGCACTACCTTGCTTTCCAGTAAGGCTAGACCTAAGTTCAAATGCAGCTTGAGATATCTCCTCATCTATAAATGGGGATAATGACAACATCTATCTCTATTGTTGGGAGAATCAAATGAGGCCATATTTGTAAAGTGCTTTGCAAATCTCAAAGCTCTTTATAAACAAGTACTAGCTAATAGAGGGCATCAAATGCAGCCTCCTCATTTTACAGATGAGTAACTGAGACCCAGACAAGCTAAGTGACTTGCCCAGGGTCACACAGTTAACAAGTGTCAAGGCAGGAAGAGCTAGCACCATTCAGCACAGACAGCTCCCCCACTCCACTAGCTTCCAGTACCAGCAAAGTTCCTGGCGCAGATTGATATCAAATGGGTGTGACAACATGCAGAACACTGCCCTGATGTTGATGCAATGATCGATACAATAGGTCCCCTCTCAAAAGAGATATTGTTAGATCCCACAGTAGGAGTAACTTCCAAGAAGAGTCTTGCAAAAAGCACTCTGAAAGCAGGAGTCTGGGAGAAAATCGGGACAAGAGGAACGAGACATCTCTAGAAAGGGTCTGCAGGAGCTGAGACCAAACAGTACCAGACTCCCTTACAGGGTTCAGAGTGCTGTAACCATACGGGTTATGATTAGATTCACTTATTAGGGTCTAACATGGTGAAAGAAATCCACTTGGTCTGGTTGCCCCCCAGGGCTGCACTAAGGTTCTGGCTAGTGTGGCCACTGCCACAATCAGGGTGGGGAAGAGTAGCCCCAGCTTATACATGTGTTTGGGAGACATTAAGTCTCCATGAAAGAGAGGCAGCTAGGTGGTACAGTGGATAGAAGGCTGAATCTGTAACCTGGAAGCTGTTGTTCAGTCATGCCCAACTCTTCATGACCCCATGGACCAGAGCACACCAAGCCCTTTTGTCCTCTACTATCTCTCAAAGTCTGTACAGGTTCATTTTCATTGGTTCCATGACACTATACATCTCATCCTCCAGTGTCCCCTTTCCCTTTTTCCTTCAATCTTTCCAAACACCAGGACATTCTCTAATAAATCCTGTCTTCTTATTATGTAGCCAAAGTATTAAAGTTTCAGCTTCGGTATTTGACCTTCCAGGGAATAGCCTGAATCAATTTCTTTAAGTATTGGTAATCAGGAAGACCTGAGTTCACATCTGATCTCTGATACTTACTAGCTAAGTAAGTCATTTAACCTCTGTTTGCCTCAGTTTCCTAAAATGTAGAGTGATCATGATAAATTATCAATGCTTATTTGTAATGTTTATAAAGCATTTAGCACAGTGCATAGTACACAGTAGGTACTATATAAATGCTTATTCCCTTCCCTCTATGACCATGAAAAGCAAGGATTGCTTCCAACTGGCTGAAATTTCATTTTAGAATGTTCTTTGGCATATGTAATAATGGGAGGAATAGCGGAATGAGAGTCAGGGAATCCAGATTACAGCATTGTCATTTGTTATGTGACCTGTGTGACCTTGAGGAAGTCACTTCCCTCTCGATTTACTCATATGTCAAATAGACTAGATGGCATCTGTGATTCCTTCTAGCTCTGATATGATGTGACTCTGATGTTTGTGGAGCAGCTTCCAGACACTGAAGATACTCAGAGAGATGCTGATATCAGGAGGCTAATTAGATCAATCGAACAACAAGTATTTATTAAGCACCTACTACATACCAAACATTTTCCTAGGTACAGAGGATGTCAAAGTAGAACAAACCCAGCCCTCAAGGCGTATACATTCTGGCTAACATTAGATTTGCCAATATGAGATCAGGACATTGGTCCATCTTGGTTCACGACCCTATCTCTGGCAAAGCCACCAGAGGGATGTGTTACAGAAAATAAGGATTCTCTTCCCTGAAACTAACATGTAAGGTCAGGAAAGAGCACTGGATTTGGAGTCACAAGACCTGAGTGCGAATCCCAGTTCTGCTATTTGCTCCCTAGAGGATATTGGGCATGTTGCTTAACCTCTCTCAACTCCAGTTTCTTCATTTGGAAAATGAGGGGGTTCGACTAGATCGTGGAATTATAAATTGAGAGCTGGAAGGTCCCTGAGAGGTCATTTGGTCTAATTTTATTTTACAGATTAAAAAACTAAGTCCCCAGACAGTTAAAGGAATCCCATCCAAGGCCACACAACAAGTAACAGATTCAGCATCTGAAACACAATCTCCTCACTCAGAACTGGTTGATTCCACTGCCCCTCAAAAGCTGTTATTGAGTAGGTAACTCTCGAAAGTTTTGTCCTAAGTGCAGCTCTCTGCTTAACATAACAAGGGGATAAAGGGCAAAGGTCTGAGAATCTAGGGGACTTGAGAGCCCTGATCCAGAGGCCCTGGCACTGGGTCCCTCCTCTCACCCTTCATCCCCACCCACCCAGTCAGGCTTTCGGCTCCATGCCCGGGCTAGAATGGGAAAACCCTCGTATGCAGATTTTCCTCCAACAAAGACTTGACTTGGTTTGGAGTGTTCAACAGGCCTCCCTGGAAGGCTGCCAGCTGACTCCACGCTCATCTTTGTTCATCAATCTTTTTACCAAAACACTGTGATATATACTGATCAGTGTCCCCACGGGCTCCCCAGACAGCGGACAAATTACCAGATTATTTGTGAATTTTAGTCATCCAATGGGGATTCAATGCTGTGACTGTAAATGTGAAATCAGCTACTTCCTACAACTTCCAAACAGTGAGCTGTTAACAAGTCAGGTAAATTAAACAGCCGACTCACTCCACTAACAGGCCCAGCTGTCGGGGAAGACAGATGTGTGCAATCAGTGCAGAGCTCAGACTGACTCCACAGGATCCAATCTCCCCTCTTCCCCTGATTCAGGGAAGAAATTGAGACAAGGCTCTGGATGAAGAGTTCTACTCTTGGGGGGCAAAGGGGGTGCGTATTTGTGGAACAACATCCTGTCACTGTCTTGTGCAAAATCCTTCTGTGCCTCCTCGTTGCATCTGGGGTAAAGTCACTTGGCCTATATTCAAGACCCTCCCCTACCTTCCCCAACCATCCTCTCCAATCTGCATCTCCACTATTCCCCTTCATAAACCTTTGCTTTCCTCTTGCCCTCCCCTCTCCTCCTCTCCCAATTCCTTCCCTTCTCTTCTCTTTTCTCTCTAACCCATCATTTAGAACCAGCTCAGATCTCTCCTCCTAGTAATTTACATGCTGTTTCCTTCATTAGAATATGAGCTCCTCCTTTCCCCTCTCCTTTTTTTCCTTCCTCTCTTTCTCTTTTCTCTTCTCCTCTCCTCTCCTACCCTCTCTCCCCTTTCCTCTCTTCCCTGGACAAGTCACTTAATTCTCCCACCCTTCGTTTCCTCATCTGATAAATGGGGATAATAGTAATCTCTACTTTGCAGAGTTGTTATGAGAACCAAATGAGATAACATACATAAAATGCTTTCCAAACCTTGAAGCACTATATAGGTAATAGCTATTAGTGCATTCATTCATTTCCGTTAACCAGCATTGATAGAGTGATTCTCTTTACATGATGCTTTGCCATGGCTCCTTCCTTTCCTTTCTCCCTTTCTCCCTATATGATGGGGGCAACATTAGGTCTTTAGCACCCCTTGATCCTCTCTTTTTGCACCCAATTTGCCTCTTTAAGCTCCTCCTCTCCCCCAAATTCTCCATTTCTCTGTGTTGGGATTGCTGATTAAGGGGCCCAGAAGGTTAGACAGCCTCAGTAGTGGAAAGTCTGGGGAATCCTATAATCACTCACTGAGGTAAACATTCCAGTCAACCCTGCACTTTAAGAAAGCTTTGTTGTGTCTCCCCACTTGGGAGAGCAGATCCCTGCCCCCACTACTACTACCAGTAAATGAAATATAGTTCTATCATTAAGGGAACTACATCTGCAAAGCTCTCACCCAGCAATATTCTTGACATACTCACTGCTGAAGGGGCCCCACCCTGTACCAGATAAGAGGCTATACCAAAGATAGGTAAGTCCAGGTTGTATGCCATTGAACCAGCGCATAGTGAACACCGTGGTCAATCAAAAGCAGGAAAATCCTACAACAGAAATCTGGACACCAGGAACAGAGAGAGTTTCCCAGACAGGAGTACAAAAGGACAGAAATGGGCCATTAGATTTCACTGTTTCCACTAATGGAAGTTTCCTGCTTTGCACAGGCATGTGTCTACACATGCTGGGGAGGTGTGTGACACCCTAGCTCTAACCCTCATCACCTCTCTCCTGAACTATTCCAATAGCTTCCTAATTGGTCTCTCAAAGACAGCTAAGTCTCACCCTTACTTAGACCAGCCTGCTGTGGGCTGTGCACTCGCAGCTTTCACTGGATAAAAAAATAGGAACCAAGGACATGTAAATGTGTATTGTGTTATTTTTGTACTATAAATAGTGTAGCATCTCACTATAGAGAAAATTTAAAGATGGGAGGGATTAATCAGCCCTTTCACCTAGGTGGAGTTTGGCCTGGTACCACCCAAAACAGCCCCCCTGCTCTCCCTAATCTTCCCACCTCCAGTAATAATTATCTTGAATTCCCAAGCCACCCCCCTCACCTCCAGACTCTTCCTCCTTCAGTGCTTCATCCTCCAGACTTCCTCTGACCTATCTAAGGGATCCCTTCAGACCCTCAGGACCTGAATTCTCTATTGGCTCCTCTGACAAGTAAATAAATGCTGGAATGCTAAGAACTTATAAACTTGATTGTTATCCTTCCCTGATAAAAATACCATGGGCTTTGTATCCCCCAAAGGGGTGATAATGGTAGAATTTCACACACTAGCGCTGGGAGAACAAAAGCCCCTATTTTTCCTCCTTATATCACACCAAATATGTAGCATTTATTCCAAAAATGGACAGGGGCTAGTCCTAGGGTGATGGTGGGTAGGGCTGTGTATTGTGAGGCTCAAATGAGATAATGTATAGAAAGTGCTTTGCAAACCTTAAAGTTTGATATAAATGTGAATTATTGTTATTGTTGTAATTGATTCTCTCTGTTTTTCCAGAGGGGATGGGCCAGGCCTATTTAATGTGCTCTGGACAAATACTCCGCCTGGTCTCAGGGAAAATACTAAATAACAAATGCTGTCCTGGGAAGCTTATGGTGAGAAACCAATCATTCAGCACCTTTATGGGCTAAATTCACAAGTCCTCCCATTGTTGTTGGAAAAAGACATATTCCTCTTCCACAAAGTAGCAAGAGCAAATAGATACAAGTAAGGACTTCAATCACTTGTTCAAAAGATATTTGCCAAGTGTTTCCTCTGGGTAGGGAAAGCCAGTCCTGCCATGAAAAATTTACAATCTGGGGACAGCTAGGTGGCGCAGTGAATAGAGCACCGCCCTGGAGTCAGGAGGACCTGAGTTCAAATGGGACCTCAAACACTTGATAGCCTAGCTGTGTGATCTTGGGCAAGTCACTTGACCCCAATTGCCTTGCCTTCCCCACCCTCCACAAAAAGAAAAGTTTGTTATCTGGAAGTAGGATAAGACTTGGACAAAAATAATTTTAATGCAGAATGAAATGAGTGCTTTGTTGTTGTCTTTCATTTTCAAAGAGGACCAATGACATCATGGGTGATGTCTTGACTTAGGCATGAGTTAGACTGAAGTGAGGCAGAGTTGCACAAAGTCAGCAGCCTCTCTCTCTCTCTTCCAGAATAGTTGATGTCCAGTGGCAGGACAAAAGTCAAGATGACTGATGATGGCCTGAGATGCAGTGGATGACCTTGGTGTTTTTGATGTTTGACCAAACTCTAAGAGCTCCACAGTGCCTGCTTCAGCCACCTTCGTGGCTGTTAAGAGGACAAAGTGCCATCACTTTGTACTTTCACAGTTCCAGCTGGGGGCATTATGGAGGAGGTGGCACCTGACTCGGGTCTTGAAGAATGAATATATCAACAAGTACAGCTGTGGAGTGAAGAAGTACATTTTGAAAATAGGGAACAGGGTGAGGCCTAGAGGTGGGCAAGTGTAAGATGCATCAGGGATGATCATTAATCCAGTTTGGTTAGAATATAATATATGAGAGTGAGTAATGTACCTTAAGGGGCAGTGAAGTAACACAGTAGATGGAATGCTTGGGCCTCAGAAAGACCTGAGTTCCAATCTGGCCTCAGACACTTACTAGCTGTGTTTCCCTGGGCAATCACTTAAATACATTGACCTCAGTTTCCCCATCTGTAAATGAACTAGAGAAGGAAATGAAAACCACTCCATTATCTTTGCCAAGAAAACCCCAAACAGGGTCATGAAGAATGGGGCACAACTGAATAACAAGTGTGCATTAAGAAAGGTAGGTTGAGCAAATGGAAGCTAATGACTTTATCAGAAATCAAGATATTATAAAACAGATTCAAAAAAATGAAAAAATAGAAGGCAGTATGAAATATCTCATTGGAAAAACCACTGATTTGGAAAATAGATCCAGGAGAGATCATTTAAAACTTAGTGGACTGAAAGCCATGATCAAAAAAAGAACCTAAATATCATCTTTCAAGAAATTTTCAAGTAAAATTTCCCTGATATTCTAGAATCAGAGAGCAAAATAGCAATTGAAAGAATTCACCACTCACCTCTTGAAAAAGATCCCAAAAAGAAAACTCCTAGGAATATCATAGCCAAATTCCAGAGTTCCCAGGTCAAGGAGAAAATATTTCAAGCATTCAGGAAGAAATAATTTGAATATTGTGGAAACACAATCAGGATAATACAAGGTCTAGCAGCTTCCACATTAAAGGATTAAAGGGCTTGGAATATGATATTCCAGAGGTCAAAAGAAAGGTAGATTAAAATTGGATTTTGGAGGGCCTTGAATGCCACGTTAATGAATTTGAAATATATGCAGTGGAGTGACAGGATGATTTAATGCAGAGATATCAAACATTCAGTCTACAACATTCCTGAGTGCTACCCAAACCAGATTAAAGTGTAATTGGGAAATATATTAAAAATTAAATGAAAACACAATAGAACAGAGATAATGTTAATATGTGGTTTTCTAAGTCAATATGTGACCTGCGGAGATCCTTATATACAGTTAGTGGCCTTCTTTCTATTTGAGTTTGTCAGCACTGGTGCAGTGGGTCAGTTCCTGGGTCAGGAAGACTCAAGGTCAAGTCCCACCCGAGACACATTTGGCTTGTGTGACCCTAGGCAAGTCACTTAATTTCTTGGTGCCCCCAGGCAGCTCTCTAAAATAATAAATTACAGAACAAGTGCCAATCTTCATGGTGGAAGAAGTGAGGAGAACTTCCCTTATTAGGAGTTATATCTATGAAATTAGAAATCCACCCTAGGAGACACAAGAGATGTTGGAAAGCAAAAGGGTGGGGTGGGTGGGAGGGATACGATGAGGAACATTCCATATAATATTGTCAGCTTTTTTCGATGTATTGATTGGTTTTGCTAATTTTTTTTCTCTTTTTCTTTCAAAAAAATTCTTTGTTCTATGAGATGGCTCTCTAGGAGAAGGAGGAGGAGGGGTAAAGGGAGGGAATCATGAGATACCAATAAAATTGTGTTGTTGTTTCCAATGGGAAGCCACGAAAGGTTTTGGAACAGAAGAGTAGTGACATAATCAGAGCCGTACTTTAGCAAGATGTACCAGCAGTGCCTCAGACTGGTGGCTTGGAAGTGAGTTAGAAGAATGAACAGCTAACAGAACATGGATAAACAGGAATTGACCTTTAATGACCTTTAATTTAATTCATAAGGACCATGGGTTCACTAACTACTTGTAGATGCATGGATTAATAATGTCGCAAAAGCATAGAAATGGTCTATTCACAAAAATTAGGGTTAATATCCTCCTGCACTGCTCTGCCCCCTACCCTTAGTTATTGCTTTGTTAGACCAATCCTTTTAGCTATTGTGTAAAAGTAAACTTTAGCCTGGGGCAGGTAGGTGACACAGTGGCAGGAAGATGAGTTCAAATCCCAATTCAGATACTTACTAGCTGTGTGACCCTGGGGAAGTCAATTAACCCTGATTGCCTCAGTTTCCTCATCTGTAAAAAAAAAATGAACTGGAGAAGAAATGGCAAACTACTCTAATATCTTTGCCAAGAAAACCCTAAATGGGTCAGGAAAAGTCAGACATGACTGAAAAATAACTGAACCCCAACAAAGGTAAACTTTGGGCTAGTTGGCAAGATCTATATTTTAAATTAGGTTCTAAATTAATGGGATAATATTACAACTTGTTGCAAATTGTCCTTGAGCATATTAATAGAAGTCCTTCACTTTCATACTCACATCCTCATTTGCTCTTTATAACAGATAGGCAGGACAGATATCATTATCTTCATCTGACAAAAGAAAAAATAACCTACATTTATGTAGTGCTTTGAGGTTTGCAAAACACTTTTTGTGTTATCTTATTTGATCCTCACAACAATCTGAAGAGTGGGTGCTATTATCATCCCCATTTCCCAGAAGAGGAAACTGAGGCTGAGAGGTCACCTGGCTGGTAAGTGTCTGAGGTAGAATTTGAAGTCAGGTCCAGCATTCTTGTCAGACTATCACACTGAGTGATTTGCATGGGCTAATCAGCTAAAAAGCTACAGAGCCTAAAATCTAACTTTGTTCTTTGAAGAACAAGGAGATCACGTTAGATGCCCGTGACGTTCCCAGCTGGCAAGCTGATGTGATCCTGTAAACATCTCAGGTGTTCTGATTCCCAGGTGGGCTCTCTGCCTTCTACAGAAGTACTACAGAGGGCACTTCCAAGCAGAATGGGGTGGCCTCTGGTGGCCAGGGTCCCCTCTCCCTACTGGTTGGCTTGATGTCATCCTGACAGTCAGGACAGTGGAAGGAGCACAGCCTGATGGAAGCCCAGGAGGCTGCCAATTGAAAGCCCACCATCTCCTGGTGTACACTGGGGACTGCCCTACCTGAGCAGCTAACACCCTTGTAGATGATGTGTTATCTTAGCTCTACATGTGAAATCTATGTAAACTGCCGTAGGTGTCTTACTGCATAATCCTTAGAAAAATAGCAGACTGTTCTTCAAAGTTTAAAACATGCAAGCAATAATTTTGTGCATTTATCTAAAGAGCGTGACACCGAAGACTTTGGCAAATGTCTCCTGGGTGAGGTGGGGGGAGGATTGGGGGTGGTGGGTTGGAGGGGAGAAAGGTGTCTTTTTTCTTGAGTTCTACACAGTTCTTGTCAATTCCCTCTGCCCCACAAGGGTATATGATCTGCTTCACTGGGGCCCAGTCTGTAACTTGCTTCACAGCCGTAGGCCCAGCCAATTGCAATGATATTGCATCATCTGCTTTCTCACACAGGAGACTGGATTGCTAGATCAAGCCATGTTTTACCAGGGTAGCAGCTTCTAACCCAGAAATATTAATACGGAGGAAATTTCCAGCTTGAGGAAGAATGTATGGAAATATGGAGAACAAAGTCCTGGTCAAGTAATTCTCCTTTTCTCTGATCCTATACCTTGCCCCCCATTAGAAAGCCAGGTCAGCACAGAAATCTCTATGTTCATTAAAAAAAAAATGTTAGTTCACTCTATCATCTAGGAGCTTGGGTAGGAAGGAGATGAAGACAGGGAGACAGAAAGCAGAAAAATACATATAAAAGAGTATCATTCTGAAGTCAGAGAAACTGAGTTCAAATCCCATTTTTGATGCTTCATAGCTATGGGGTTTGGGTAAGTCACCTATCTACCCTAGATGTCAGGCTCCACATCTATAAAATGAGGAAATTGGTCTCAAAGACCTCTGAAATTCCTTCCAGCTCAAGGTCTAGGATTTGGGAATCACTAGAATTGGTAGCTAGGGACAGTCCCATAGTTTATCCACTCTTGGATTCTATTTCTGGTGTCTGAGGGTGGCACTTGAGGACGTTATAGGGATATCTTCCCTGATGCCAACCCCAACAGAAGAGGGGCTATGCAGTGTGATGGAAAGAACATGCCCTGGGCAAGGCACTCAGAAAAGACAGACCCTAGGTTCTCTCTGCTTAAAAGTTGTGCTGCCAACTAGCCCTGTGATCTTAGGAAACCTTTCCTCATTTTTCTTCCCTGTAAAATTGGGGTGGGGGCTATATTGGACTAGATGATCTCTAAAAGTATGTGACTCATCCTTATACAACTACCATAGGTGTTGGGGTTTATTTGTTTGTTTTCTGAACTCTTTTGGAATCTATTTGTATGTTCAGCCCAAACCACCTTTTGGGATAATGAGTTCTCCCTGCTATTATAACCTTAGGGCCTAAAGAAGGGATCTTTCTAGGAACAGATTGCATTTCCCTCATTTCTCCACTTCTGGAATCAAGGACTCTTGTCTCAACTAGAATTCATTCCTGTGAATCTATCTCGCTAATCCATAAACCTGTTTTTTAAAAAGTATTTTGAAAATTGAAACTCAATATAATTGGTTTCCTTTGTAATACTATAGTTATCCCTTCCACATCATGACTTTCTGCATCATGGTTTCAGTATATCATGGGTTGGCATAAGAACTTAAATGGGAATTTTGGGGGAGTTTTGTGGAAGCCACAACTGACACACAAAGGCCAGCAGATGACAGAAAAAGTTTAGAAATTTAAAAATGCATAAAATATATGTATAGTATTACATAATATCAATACATTTTATCATTCAGACCTCTTCTCTGATATGAAGGGAGGGTCAAAAAAATTTGGATTTTCCAGGTCCTAAAAGGATACCACATCCCCAACCCCTGTGATATGGAAGGGATAACTATATTTTATTTTGTGCACTTAAAAACATTGTTCTGAGAAGGGGTCTGTAAGTTCATCAGACTGAAAAAGGAATCCATGGCACAAAGAGGAACACAACTCTAGTCCAATGGAAGATCCAGACTTTTCATCCCATTTTTCTTCAGATAAGGGCCAATGAGGGATTCTGTTAGTGGTGCAACAAAGCAGAAACTTTTATGCCATCCCTAGAGTTCACTTTCTCCATCCCACCTAGATAGACCCAGGGGACCAAATAAGTACTCTGGAGTCTTACTATATAACCCTACTACCCTCAATGACATTGCTTGGCTTGGTGATAGTCTACATTATGGCAAGGTTCTTTTCAGTACATCTTGGATGGGGTCCAAGAAAAGCCTGCCTCGTCACTGACTCTCTCATGGACAATGCCATGATGCTGGGTACCTGGCTTAGTGATTGCATGGATGCACAAATGAATAAATTGAATAAAGGAAACAGGTCACAGAATTTCAGAACCAGAAGAGACCTTCAATATCAATTGTAGTCCAACACCTTTATTTTTTTTTAAACATCTTTATTTCCAAACATATCATTTTCCCCTTTGTTATAATTAAGCCTTTCCTTTTTAACAAAGAATTTTTAAAAACAGAACCAGAAACAATTCATCAAAATCAATCAACATATCCACCAAGTCTGAGAATACATGCAACATGCCCTACAATAGTGCCCCACATCTACAAAGAAGAGAGGGAGGGACATGTCTCATGGTCTCTTTAAAATGAAGCTTGGTAATCATAATTACATAGCATTCAGTTTGGGGGATGACTGGGGGAGTTGAGACTTGATATTTTTCCACTAAGATTCCAAACTCTTCATTTTACAAAAGAGGAAATGGAAATCGGCAGAGGAGATCTACCAGAACAAGTAAGTGGAGGATCAAGAGTAGCGCCCATGTCTCTTAACTGTAAGTCCATTGTTATGTTCACCACACCACACTGACTTTATTCCAGTAGGAGAAGACAAAAAAGGTCTTGATCTCTTTCCAGAAAATTAGACCTCTTAAGGCCAAATTCATTCAAGTCCCTTGGAACAGAACAAACTCAGTCACTCCAGAAAGCCCAGAATTAGTCCATTACAAACAAGGCAGCCTTTATAAGTATGCAGAAGCTCTCCCTGCTACAATTTGAGGGACACTTCATGAGAATCCCCTTGCCCAAGAATAGCTCTCTAATTAAGGATAATCAAAATTCATATTTCTATCATAGCATTCAAACTCAGTTCTCCAGACCAAGTTCAGCAGCCCAATATAAAATACTGGTTGGTATTGGAAATTGATATCCATCATTATAGATTCATTCCTTTGGATTGAGCACTACCATCTCCAGGCTCTTTGAAATGTAAATATTCCTTGGGAAGGCTAATGCTCGGTAAGGTCTCAAGCTGAATGTTTTCTATCACATAAAATGTTAAAGCTGAAAGACAGGTCCTCATAGATCATTTCTAGTCCAATCCTCTGGTTTTATAGATAAGGATTGTAAAGTCTGGAAAGGAGAAAGGACTTGCCCCAAAGCACACAGTCAGTTGAGGCAGAGCTGGAACTAGTTCTCTAGGTCATCCCTCCAATCCATACTGCCGCCAAATTAGTCTTCCTATAAAGCCCCGCCCCAGTCCCTGTCTCCCTTTACTTAAAAATCTTCAGTGGCTCCCCATTGCCAGAATGAAAGATGCCAGACTTCTTAATTCATCATGCCAGACTCCATGACAACACTGAATGGGATGGGGGAGGGTGTTCTGCATGGGGATCAAGAATAGGAGATTGGAGGCATGGAGCCACTGATTACTGGCCCCGACTAAAAAGCATCTGGCCTAGGCTGGGCCCAGGAGTCAGCCCTGCCTTCTAGTTCTCAGTGGTGTTGAGCAGACACTGCCCAGGGTCTATGTGGCAAATCCATTAGGTTCCTCTCAAAGGGCAGAAGGTCCTTAAAAGCCAGGAGGAGGCTGTCTCTGGGAAAGGGAAAGTGCCACCATTCCTCTCAGTGGGTGAGGAGGGGGTGGGGGAAGAGCCAATCCCTGTTTATTTCACCTGGTTGTCTTTAACTCTAATAGCCAGAACATTAGTTTAAAAAAAAAAAAGCTACAGCCTGGCAAGAAATCAGTTGGTTCTAGAAGTAAAGATTAAAAAACAGTCATGAACTCCTAAGGCTGGTGGGAAAGCTGAGGACCTACAGAAGGCTTTGTTTACTTCACCTCCGGTTTCCCACCATTAGCAGGGCTGAGTTGCAATACTATTTGCTTTGCAGAAGCTCACATTGGTCTCATCTGGATTTTCCAACAGACGCTGAGGCAAGGCTCAGATACCTGCTCATCTTCTGTCTGAGACAGCCATTGGGGGAGGAGAAACAAGCCTGGCAAGGACACAGCCAGCTAAAGGTGGGGGTGAGTGTGTGTGTGTGTGTGGGGAGGATCTGACAGCCCCCTCATCTCTCCAGTCCTTCACCCCCCAGCATACACACACAGACACACAGACACACACACACACACACTCTGACAAATACACACACTGACAGACACAGACACACTGACAGACACACACATTGACAGACATACACATACAGTGACAGACATACACACTGACACACATTGACAGATACACACACATACACTGAGAGAGAGACACGCACATTGATGGATACACACACCTACACACAGACAGACAGACAGACAGATACACACACACACACACACACACACACACACACACCCCTTGGTATAGTGGAAATAACATTGGTTCTGGCATCAAAGGCTCTGAGTTCAAACTCAACCTCATCAGAGGTTTATTACCTGTATGTCCTTGGGCAAGTTGTTTAATCTTGTTGGGCACCAGCTTCCTGATCTATAAAATTAAGGAGGTTGGACTGTAGCTGGCCTCCAAGATGCCTTCTGACTCTGGATGCATGATCTTCCTCAATTTCTATGGAAGCTGTGCCTGAGACAAGGCTCAAAGCCCAGGCATTTCTCCCGTTTGAAGCAGACCTCAGTAAACTAACATTGGTAGGTAGAGATGTGGGCCCCCCGCCCAAAATTTTCAGGAATATGAGAATCCCCTACTGTAACCCTGGACCTAATCATCCAGGACAGGACTGGGGTCTTCAGAGATCCCCAGGGTCTTCTTTGAGCCTAGGCGAATACCTGTTCCGGAGTGGCTCCAAGCCCTGCTAAGGATTCCAACAGCTTTGGTGGTGAGAGAGAGGGCTGGCAGGGCCTCATAGTGTCATAACTGAAAGATGTCGAATTAGGGCCCTGGTTCCTCATGACTCTCTCTTTCTCTAGAACTAGGAGCTCTTGCTTTATTTAGTCAGTTAAACCATGGTCAGACTCTCAAATCTTGTAACTCCTACCTCCATTCAAGCTCAAGCTCACCTCAGGCTAGCTAACAACTGGAAAATAGAGGCATTTCTTGATGCCCTGAACCATCCCTGATCCTATCCCTCTGAAATTATTTTTCTGTATTGTTATATTTATTTATCAGGTCTACATAGTTTCCCCCAGTAGACTGTAAACTCCTTGAGGGAAAAAATGATTTTATTTTTGTCTTTACATCTCTAACACCTACTATTGTCCTTGGCATATAGTAGGTACTTAATAAAATGCTTGTTGAAGTTAATTTAATTTAAATGAATTGGATTGAATTTAAAAGCAACATGTTATTTTATTTTTTTTTCTTTTTTTTTTTATTTACTCATTTACTTTTAATTTACAAGATTCAGTTCCACAATCCCTTGAGTTTCAAATTTTCTCCCCTCCCTTCCCCCCTCCCCCCCATGGTGGCATGCAATCATGTATAGGATCTGCAAATACTTTCACATTGTACAATAGTTTGGTCATATAGAAGGGCTGTAACCAATGAGTGATCACTGGGAAAAGAAAAAGAAAAAAAAAAAAGTAAAACCAGACATAAAAGAGAACGATAACGAGTTTTGCTTCAGTCTCCATTTAA
>CM053587.1:104914678-104936218 GCA_028646515.1 Pseudochirops corinnae
CTCTGACGGCTTAGCCTCGGCTGGGCTTTTCTGACCAGATTGATTCAGTGGGAGAATGTGTATACCAGTAGGGGCCCCTAGTACCCCAGGGAGAGGTAGCGAGGAAGACCAGAATTTCAGTCTTTACTGAAATTCATTTTTCCCCACTTTCCCTCCTCACTCCAATCCCTTCTTTTCTGTGTGTGTTTCTCCCCAAATTGCCTGAGAGAAGGGGAGGCAGTGATGTCTGTGGGATGAGAGGAGGGGAGGAGGGATTGGGGGAGAACCCAGAGGGAATTGTTTAGCAGCGATTCACTGGGTCAACGTATTAGAATAGACTCAAGTCTATCAGCCAGATGGTGACTTCAGGAAAAAAAAATTGACACACCATTTCAAACTGATTTCACGCAAAGCCTCCTGAGAGGGGCCAGTGGGATTCTGACAATCAGATCTGTTGTGAATAAATATTACAAAATTGCCAATTACAGCGGGGATGTTTAAAATGTTTGACTGATTTAGGAGGCCATTCATTTCTGCCTTATAGGTTGATGACAGAGCTTTTGATACCAATGAGTGACGGTCCCCAGCCTTTTAGACTCTGCCCTGTACCAGTCCATCTTGACTTTAAGTGTTATACCAGGACAAGGACTAGGATTTCCATTTAGGGTATTTTCCCCTCTTACCAGGGAGAGGAGAGATGCAGAGGGACATTTGGCTGGCTATTGATGACAGGGAATGAGGATGGGGCCGGGAGAGAGGAATATTAAAAAAAAAAACCAAACCTGATTATGGGGTTTGATGAAAAGGAGACCATGAGAGCACAGGGTCTGGAAAACGCGACTCTGTTGAAAAATTAAAAGCGGCGGGAATAATTCCCTCCCCTGCTAAGGCAGATTAAAAGGCAGAGAATGGGATTTGGGCTGCAGCAAGCCCATATGCAAGGTCGTTGGGCGTTCAGGCTGGCTGCCATGGAGGACCTGGCCACAGCCAGGAAGGGCGTGGGCACAGCCAGGCCTTTGTACAAGGCTCTCACTCGTGGAGCTGACAACTGCTCGCTCTCTGAACAGCCCGTGGGGCCAGCCAGGCCTCTGGTCCATTGTCCTTGGCCTCCAGGGACCCTGGGTGTGGGTATCCGGTTGCTAGACAGATTCTGGCGTTTGGGTTACATAATTAATTAAGGGAGGGGGTGAAGGAAGAAGATAGGAGCATATGGGGAGGCCAGGAAGGAGCTGCATGCCTGGTCCCTGCACCAGGAAACCAAGGGAGAAAGGGTCCATTTTTGGTTTTGTTTTGTTTTTTTTTTCCTGGCCAGCAGATTAAAATAAAGAGGCAGCTTCCTTTTTGAAGGTGGCATTTCTTTATGGCTAGAGATACCTTGCCATGGTTGTATCTTCAGTTCCAAAGAAAGCTCAGAAGATTGTTCTTTGGGCTACTTTTCTATATGCAGAAAGGGGCCAGGAACCTTCTCTCCACCGCAGACAGGGTCTAACACAAGGCCCAGGTTTAAAGAGAAGGCAGATGCTATGTCTGCCAAGCTCTGTCATGGGCTGAGCAAATCCTGCTTGCTGTCTACCAGCTCTGCATTACCATCCAAGTTACTGTCCCTCATACAGGACCTGCTCTGTGGATCTGTCTCACACTAATGATCCTAAGCTGCTCTGGGGAAACAATCTTTTTTCCAAAAATGAAGTGGATCAAAAACTTCGGAGGACAAACATGATCCAAAGTTTTTCCCCAAAATTGACTCTAGTGTGGAAAGACTTCACAGGCTCACTGGAGAAGATATGACAAATATTTGCGAACTCAAATGTTCATAAGGAATTACTTTAAAATAAATGTTAAAAAAAATAGGTTCCTCTGACCTTAACCCGGCAAAGGGAGGGAAAAGGAATTTCAGAGCCCACTATGAAGAAAATTGCCCTGGAAATTGCTGGAGCATCCTTCTTCCTCCTCTCTTTGCTGTCCCTATCTCTAGTCATCCCACTTTCTGGCTTTTTGACAGTGTCCTGAGATGGACTTCTTCCTCCTTCTCCATCTCCTGACCCGAGGGTATATAGGCCTTAGGTTTACCTTCCTGTTACCTTCCCCTCAACTCTGTCAATGAGAGTCCTCAGGCATGACAGTGAGATCCCTCAGCAGCCTTGACTTTTCTCCCCATCACAGCCAGATGGGAGGCAGTGTGGCGAGGACTGGATTTGGAGTCAGAGACCTGGTTTTAACTTAGAGTTTCTTCATCTGTTCAATAAGGGGATTAGACTACATGATCTCTCAGGGCCCTTCCAGCTCTAAATCTATGATCCTTGGCGTCATCTGGATCCTTCAGCTCCAACTCATGGAATATGGTTTCTATGGCATATTTTGAACAACTACATAAATATGCAATCTTAGGCTAGGCTAGGACCTCAAAGATCATCTGGTCCCATCTCCTACCCAGTATGAAAACTGTCTCTGCAATGGCCCAGATAGCATGGTGTAGTAGATAGAGTGCTGGACTGAGGATCACAAAGACCTGGGTTCAGATCTTGCTTCTGATTCTCATTAAGCTGTGCGACTAGGGCAAGTCACTTTCTCTGTAAATTTCTTCATCTGTAAAATGAGAAGATTGGACTTGACGACCTTTAAGGTTTCTTCCAGCTCTAAATCTAAGAACCTGTCATTGATTGATTGCTGTTGTTCAGTTGTATTAGTCATACCCAACTCTTCATGACCCTATTTGGGGTTTTCTTAGCAAAGATACAGGAGTGGTTTGCCATTTCCTTCTTCAGCTCATTTTCCAGATGAGGAAACTGAGGCAACCAGGGTTCAATGACTTGCCCAGGGGAACACAGCTAGTGTCTGAGGCCAAATTTGAATTCAGAAAGATGAGTCTTTCTGACTCCAGGCCCAGTACTCCATCATGGTGCAAACTTGCTGTTCATAAAGGGAGTAACATAGTGGGAACCCTTCTTTGTTGTTCAGTCATGTTAATCTCTTCATGACCCAATTTGGGCTTTTCTTAGCAAAGATATTGGAGTGGTTTATATGATTTTGTTTTCTAACTATGGATATATTTCAAGGTTCTCTCATCTATCTTCTTTTCTTCTCTCTTTATGCATTATCTTTATACATATTATTTCAAGATGTTTATATTCATCCCAGTCTCTCTCCTGAGTGTCTTTCCTATATTACCATCTGCCAATTAGACTCTTTCACCTGAATGTCCAATTGGCATCACAACCTCAGTATGTCTAGAATAGCACTCATTTATCTTTATCTCCAAACCCACCTCTTTCCCTAGTTTCTTTATTTCTGTTGGTGGGAACCACCATCTTTCTAGTCATTCTCCTTGTCAATTCTACCCCTTCAATCCCTCTCAACTCCCACAGCCCCTAACCTAATTCAAGCCCTCAGTATCTCTCCCATGATCTATTGAAATGCCTTCTTAATTTCTCTCCCTATCTCCAGTCTCTCTGCTCTCTAATCTGTCCTACACATGGTTGTCAAAATTATATTCTTAAAATTCCAGCCATGTCACTTTCCACTCACAAAACTCCACAGGCTTGCTCTTGTACCTAGGATAAAATATAAATTCCATCTGTTTGGCTTCTAAAGCCTTTCATAATCTGACTCCAGCCTATTTTTCCAGACTAATTTTACATTAATACCACTTTATACCATGCTACAATCTAGCCAAATGCTCTCCCTCATATACAACAATCTATTTTCACCTCCATGCCTTTACCCATGCACTCCGTCTTCATCTCCACCTCTTAGAATCTCTAGCATCCTTCATAGCTCAGCTCAAGTGCTACTTCCTACATGAAGTCTTTCAGGTGGTACTGCCCCCCAAAAAACTATTTTGTGTTTACATATGTTGCACATTTTTCCCAGATAAAATGTTTTAGACTATAATCTTTTTGAGATGTTCCCATGTTCAAAACCAGACTCAGACACTTATTAGCTGTGTGATCCTGGGCAAGTCATTTAAGGCTATTTGCCTCAGTTTCCTCATTTTTAAATGATCTGGGGGAAAGAAATGGCAAACTACTCTAGTATCTTTGCCAAGAAAACTCCAAATGAGGTCCCAATAGTCAGAGTAAAAGACTTAACAACAGCAACAATAACAACAACAACAGACTCCAATGCTTAGGACAAGAAACCTTTCCTGATTCCCTCTAATGCTAGTGTTTTCCCTCTGCTGATTTTCTCCAATTCATCCTTGGACCTTTATCTTATAAATCTTGTTTATCCGTGATCTTTTGCTTGTTGTCTCCCTTGTTGGACTATGAGCTCCTGGAAGGCAGGGATTGTATTTAGCCTTTCTTTGTATCCCCAGAATTTAGCACAGTGGTTGGCACATAGTAGACTATAATATATGTTCATTGACTGAATGACTGACCGAGATAATCAGTGTTTAATAAACTCTTGTTGTTTGATTAATTTCCAGGCTCCTTACCACCCTGACCATCATCCCTGAAAGCCTGAAGGTTATCAATGTCCCTCTTAATTGTGATGCCTACAATTAATAACAACATTTTGGTTGTGGTCCAGCTATGATAAAGTACAGTGAGATAGTTTCTCCCCTCCCTTGACCTGGGCAATGTGCTTCTTTAACAGAAGAATGCGGCCTAAAATTAGTCCTTTGGGCAGCCACATCATGCTTTTGATTTTCATTGAACTGGCAGCTCATTGAAATCCCTAAGTCCCCCAATCAAGTGAATGGAAAAGGGATCCTTCTCTATTACTTAAAAAGGGAGAAACACATCAAAATTAACCAGAGTACTTTGAGTCATGGGATGATCAGGTTGTGTTAATGTTCTGGTCAGCCAAGACAGCCAGGAAATACTATCATTTGAATTCTATTACTGTTATAAATGTTTCTCAAATGTTTTTTCTCTTACTTCCCTTTTTCATAAACTCCATGCTTCAGTCCAATAGATTCTTTGCAAAGAATCTATTCGCCGTTGCTGATGATCGCTAATGACCTTTGAATCTCTTGGTCCTAAGATCTGATAACATGTTTTGTACTTTTCAGTCTCCAGATCATTGCTGACATTGTTCTCTTACCTGGCAAATACCCTACCTTGCCACTTAGCTTCTCAAAATCACATTGCTATTCCTTCAAGTCTCCACTTAAATGGCACCTCCTCCAAGTAGCTTTCCTTGACCATTCAAGCCAAAATAATCTCTTTTTACCTCCAAATGATTGTACAAGAATCTATCTCTCTCAAAGCCCTAATCATATTCTTCCTCATGTCATAGTCCTGTGGGTTCCTATCTTACCCCTTCTAACAGATTTTAAGTCCCAAGAGGGCAGGAAATGCATCTCATTCCTTTTCCTGAGTGAACAAATAAATGAAAAAGCATTAATTAAGCATTTAATATAACTGATAGGTTTGATTACTGACTTCCTATCAGTTATCATTGAAAGGAGGGGAGATGCGCCACAGGCAAAACTATCATTTTTCTTATGTTGTTCTGATGTTGGTTGTTTGCTTTAATTTAAATATTTATCGTTATCTTTTCGTTTTATATCACCTTGACTTCCAGACATATCCAAATGTTGCAATTTTCCCAATGTGCCAAGGGGGATAAAGAGTAGAGTCTACAGTCTCCAGGCCAGTGAGCTAAATTGCGGTTCCCAGAATTATATATTCTCATTCCCTTCCACTACCTACCATAGCATCTTATACCTAGTATGTGAAGGTCAGTTTGGAAGAAAATTCCTAGTGCAGGATTCTTAATCTAGGGTCTGTGAACTTTTGGGAGGGGGGGGGGGAGAATTTGATAACAGTATTTTAAGATAATTTATTTCCTTTATAATCCTATGTATTTAATTATGAACAAGTTGTGGTATATGATTGTGATGGAATATTACTGTGCTGTAAGAAATGATGAGTTCAATGGTCCTAGAAAAATATGGAAAGATTTGCATGAAATAATGAAGAGTGAAATGAGCAGAACCAAGAAAGCACTGTATACAGTAATAGCAGGATTGTTTTAGCAAATAAGTCATTTTGACTATTATAAATACATAAATTAAATATAACGGACACATGAATAAAGATGTTATCTGCATCTGGAGAAAGAACTGATTAATAGAAGTATGTATAGAATAATTATATATATAGACATATATCTGTATAAATACACGCATACATATCTGTTTGTGTCTAACTGTAGCTATGGGGGTGGGGGGAGCAGGAGAGAAGAAAAGAAAGAAAAGAAAAGAAATTCACATGATAACTTTATTATATATTTAAAAGAAATAGCAAGTTGTACATAACAGATTTGCAGTTTCATGTGCAATCATCTTTGCTATGGAAATGCTTGTTTTATTCTATAAATTAAAAATATAACAAATAATGTGAGGGAAAAAACCCAACATGATGCTGAGGAGCCCATAGACTTCACCAGACTGCCAGAGGCATCCCCGGAACATGGGAAAAGGTTCCAAATCCTCTGCTCTAAATCACTTCCACTTCTTAATTTCCTTCAAAGTTCAACTCAAGTATTTTCTGATCCTTTCAGTTGCTAACCCCCATCCCCTTGAAATGACTTTGTATGTAATTTTCTATGTATGTGCTCTTTACTTCCCCACCCCCACCTCCTACACAGAGTGTGAGCTCCTTTGTAACAGGGACGGGTGGGTCTGTGTTCCCCATGACTTTCACAGGACCTGGCACACCGTAGGTGTTTAATAGGCATTTCTTGAATGAACGAACAAATGAATGGAATGCGTGATAACCTCACTGTGCTCTGGTATGACACCACTTTTGGAGTGTTGCATTCAGTTCTAGGCATCGAGTGGGAAGAAGGATATGGATAAGTCAGAGGGTATTCAAAGAAGGACAGTCAGGATGATGGGCAGCTAGGTGGCACAGTGCTGGCCCTAGAGTCGGTAGGAACTGAGTTCAAATCTAGCCTCTGACACGGACTAGCTGTGTGATCCTGGGCAAGTCATTCAACCTTGTTTGCTTCAGTTTCTTCACTTGTAAAATGAACTGGAGAAGGGGATAACAAACCACTCTAGCATCTTTGCCAAGAAAACCCCAAGTAGGGCCACAGAAAGTTGGAGACAACTGAAAAAACTGAATAGCAGCAAATCTGGATGCTGCCCTCCTAAAGATCATAGTCTATAAAGACCAGTTGAAGGAACTAGGGCTGTTTAGCATCCAGAAGACAAGACTTAGGGCAGGCATGATAGCTTCCTTCAAATATTTGAAAGGTTAGGAGCCAAATTTGGCTTGTTCTGAATTGGTCCCAGAGGACAAAACTAGCAACAATGTGTGGAAATAGAAAGAAATATAGGGGCAGCTAGGTGGCGCAGTGAATAGAGCACCTGTCCTAGAGTCAGGAGGACCTGAGTTCAAATTCGCACTCAGACACTTAACACTAGCCATAAGACCTTGGGCAAGTGACTTAACCCCAATTGCCCCTCAAAAAAGGAAAAAAGAAAGAAACATAAAACAAAAACAGATTTAGACTTGCTATAAGGAAAACCTTTCTAAGAACTAGAGCCTTCCAAAAGTGGAATAGGCTGCAATGTGATGCAGTGAGTTTCCTCTTGCTGTAGGTCTTCAGGATGACCACTTGTCAGGAATAGAGAAAAGATTCTAGGTTGGACTAGATGGCTCCTGAGCTTGCTTCCAACTAAGATTCGATGAATACTATAAGTGAAAATAGTCTTGGAGTAGGCAGCCCAATCAGATTTTCAGACTAGATCTGGGGTATTCTCCTAGCACATTCTTCAGCCTGACTGCTCCCCACCCCCTGAACCAAGAAAGATAGTCAAGCCGCCTTGCCACTTACAGGGGAAGAAGCAGAGCTGTCTGTCTTCCCCAAGCTTATTTTCCATAATAGGTTTAAAATATTAATGGATGGTCAGCTTAACACATTAGCCGTGTCAGATGATTTAGCATAAATTAACTCACACTGGCAGAAGGGCTTTAAAAATATATCTTTCAGTCCTTCCCACCCTCAACCCTCTTTAAAAAAATGTTCACCAGCCCTTCTTCCTGCTCCCTGAGACAAAAGGGCAGCAGCCACTGACAGAAGCATGGTGGAGGTATTGGCTAGGTAGCTTTGCATTTTTTCCCAGAGTCTTCTGGCCCACTGCCTGACTTCTTTGGGTCCCTGTCTAATTTCTTCTAATCCCTAGACTGGTAATTTTACATGGCTGAATGAGTTCTTTTCCTAAATTGGAATCCAGGTGTCAGGGTGATTAAAATAATTCAGAGTCTCCCATCATTTCTTGCTCCCCGCTCTCATCACATCCCCACCAACCACCTTCCATCGGGCACTCACATTTGAATGCTACACAGAATTTGAAAACTCTTCAGTTTTAGGCACAATAAAAATAATAATGCCTTACATTTGTGTCATGCTTTTTACTTTCCCGAAGCTCTTTTACACATACTTCATTCTTTCCTTACAGCTCTCAAGTAGGGGTCGTTATTAACCCTGTGTCAAGGATGGATGGATAAGTGTATAGACGAATGGATAGAAGGATGGAAGGATGAAAAATCTCATACTAAACACTTACTATGTGTCAAGCACTGTGGCTACAAGTACAAAAGCCAGATGGTCTCTGTCCTCGAGGAGCTTACATTCTAAAAGAGGGGCATGGGGGAATGGTTCCTAGAAAGGGACGTTTTGGTTTACAAAGCCAACAAGATGGTGAATGCAGCCAAGGGAGTTGACTGACATGCTCTAATTTTATTACCATTCCCAGAAGAATAGATAGAAAGTAGGACTCAGTGGAAGAGGAGAAGTATATGCATCGCAGGAGTGGTGAGAGCAAAAAAATGACCAGGGTGAAATTCAAAGCATGACTGGAGCTAGATGGGGTAGGCCATGTGACTTTGTGCTCACTCACTCATTAATCAGGAAAGGGCAAATGAGGAAACTGAGACCATGAGAGGCTGAATGGCTGGACCAAGGTCATACACTTTGTTCATGGCAAAAACAGCAGAGGATCCAATTTCCCTGACTTCCAACTCAGGGCTCTTCCCATTAGATCACACTGCCTCCAAAGTATCTAAGAGTATCATATTTGTTTGAGAACTGGAAAAATAGTGGCAGCATTAGAGAGATGGGAAGTGATAAAGCATCTGTGTAACACCTGTGAGTCTCTTCCAGCTCTGGCTCTTAAATATCAGCTGTCAGGGAAGGTAACCGGAAGCTTGGGATGCTTTAGCTTCTTGGAGCAGACCGTCATAACCAAGAGCTTCCCAGGTCACCTAGGTTCATGAGAACCCCTTGTTACAGCCCTTCTCACCTTCAGAGCACATGGCAACCCCCAGAAAGGAGCCCTTTCCCTTCTTCACAGCCTTAACCCTGGAAGCAGGGGCTCTGACCCTCCCGTACCCTTGCCTGGGCTTGCCCCCTCCCGACTTTTACCATGTCCAACCTGAAACTTGATCCCGACATGGAACGTGTCCATCCGTGGGATCCACCTGCCCCCTGTGTGATGGCAATGTCATGGTGTGTGGCGGCCAGATGATCAAGGGAATCCTGGAAAGGGGTGGGGACTCCCCTGGGCAGCTGCCTGCCTCCATCTTCTTCGATGTCTTTTCCCAAAAGCATATGTGAGCCGGCCCTTGTCATCACCTCAGTAACCAAACATCTCTGGGGCTTATTTTTTTCTTGTTGTTTTTCACTGGGATTGTCCCAAAACCCTACCTCCCTGACCCTAGGATTTCCTACAAGGCCGTCTGAGACACTAGTCATCTCAGGACTGACAGTGATACTTGAAAGCTACTATCAATCTTCTCTTTATTTCTACTCCCCCAAGTACTTTTCAGCAGCTTCTCAAATTCTTCATCTTCTCTTGAGACCTTAGCGACTCTTAACCTGGGGGTCTTTGAAGTTGTATGTTTGCTTTGCTATTTTGATAACAATTTCAATACAATGGGTTTCCTTTGTAATACTAAGTATTTTGTGCACTTAAAAACTTTATTTGGAAAAAGTGTCCTTTGTCCTTGACAGACTGTCAGAAGGATCTGTGACACAAGAAAGGTTAAGGATCCCTGCTCTAGGCCCAGGAGGTCTCCTGGAAGCTAACCAGTATCTTTCCTTTCCCTTGCCAGTGCTTCCCACCCCCACCCCCCCAATCAGGTTCAGCTGCACTACAGATGAAAGGATGACTGAATCTGCTAATCTGCCAGGCTGGGGTGGGAGGGGAGGGACTGGGGACAAGGGGGTTGGAAGCAGGGGCAGGAAAGTCTCAGAGACACTAAATTAGGTTGCATGGTCATTAGTTCCAAGAGTGTCAAGAGGTCAAAGGGTAGGAAGGTGAAGACAGGAAAGGTCATTTGTAACATTAACCAACACTGCCGTCCTCCCACAGCCTCATACCAGTTCAGCTAGGCCTCCTGTGTAAGGCAGAGGGACTTACCCATGTTCAAAACAGTCAGCAGTTAACAGTCAGAGGCAGTGGAGGAATCCAGCTATCCTTACTCCAGGCCCATCATCTTTACCACTGCACCACACTACCTTTATTGAACTACTCTTTATCACAACTTGAAAGGATTGAGAGGTAAAAGATTACATACAATTGAAAAAAGAGCGTTAGTTGAAATTATCTAAATTCTAATCCTGACTTTGCTACTAATTTGCCCTTTGATTTGGGGCGTCATTTCATTTTTCTGGGCCTCAGTTTCTACATCTGTAAAATAAGGGCATGGATCAAGAGGTCCCTTCCAGGTACAAATCTGTGACCTACTGACTGGCTGTCTCCTCATCTTGGCTAGTAGCAGAAACAGAAGAGGTACGTTGGAGTCAGCTCACACCAGCTTAAATTTTTAGTGTGATTGTTTACATCCCAAAAATCAGCAAAAGCTACAAATCAGGACTTGATTTATTGTTATCTCAAATGTCTAAGATAATAAAATGATGGGGAAAATGTTAATAATGTAGATTTTTAAAGGAGCATCCTGCATACATTTTTTTCCCACAGAGAACCTGTCATAAATCACTTACAGGAACATTCCTGAGAGTCAAAAGATTTGGGTTTAAGATGCATCTTTGTGGCAGCTAGATGGGGCAGTGATAGAGTGATGTGCCCAGAGACAGGAAATCGGTTCGAATCTGACCTCAGAGTCACTTAACTGTCTGTGTGAACCTGGCAAGACATTTCACCAGTATACCTCATTTTCCTTAACCATAAAATGGAAATAATAATAGCACCTACCATACAAGATGCTGTGAAGATTGAATGAGAGATTTGTAAAACTCTTAGCACAGTGCCTGGCATATAGTAGGTACTTAATAAATATTTATTCCAGGGGTGGCTAGGTGGTACAGTGAATAGAGCACCAGCTCTGGAGTCAGGAGGATCTGAGTTCAAATCTGACCTCCAACACTTAACACTTACTAGCTGTATGACCTTGGGCAAGTCACTTAACCCAAATTACCCTGTCTTCCCCCCTCCAAAAAGCAAAAAAAATTTTAAAAAATGTTTATTCCCTTCTCTTCCTTCCCTGTCACTTGAAAGCTGTATAACCTTGGGCAATTCAACTTTTCCAGCCTGAGTTCTCTTCTCCATAAAATGGGATCAATCATAGCTTACCTGCAAAAGAGCAGGGATCTGTATCAGGTGAGTTCTTGACATAACTTCCAACTCTAAGTTCTGTGATTATGCTTCAGTATGGTTGACTAAGATACATCTAGAGTATGCATTTCAGCAAAAACATATCTGCTAGTGGCCAAACCTAGGATCCATTGTACCTTTGCTCTTGTCTTTCTCTCATCTTTATCCTTTTGCCAACCCATCATTCATTCAACAAGCATTTATTATCCCAAGTGTCCTGCAAAGTCATGGAATATGAAGACAAAAAAGAAATTGCCCTTTCCCTCAAGAGCTCATAAACTAATGAGGATGGAGGGGATGGGAGAGAAGGAAAGAACATACACACAAAAAATTAAATATGAAGTTGGCTGTACTATTAACTGGGGAGGACACTAATAAGAGGTGTTACTTCACCTTGGTTTTGAAGGAAGTTAGTGATTCTACAAGTTGTAGGTAAGGAGAAAGTACATTACAGATATGAAGCACAGCCTGGGCAAAGTCAGAGACTGAAGATGGAGTGTCATGGGTGGGAAATTGCAAGCCGTTCCATTTGGCTGGACCATAGAATGGGTGAAGGGGATTGGTATGAAATAAATCTGGAAAAAGAGGTAAGAGACAGATTATTCTTGGGAGTCACTGCTATTTCTTGAGTAGGGGAACCACGGGGTTGTATGTGTCCTTTAGTAATATCAATTTGGCAGCTGAACTGGAGTATGTGAGAGGAAGGAAGCAGAAAGAACAATTAGAAAGCTATCACAGGCTTAGAAGACTAGGTAAGAAGTTATGAGGGCTTGAACCAGGGTGGAGGCTGAGAATAGAGAGAAGATAGATGTGAGGTGAATTGCAAAGGTAGTATTCACAAGACTTAGCAACTAATTGAATATGAGGTGTGAGGGAGAGGGAAGAGCAGAATATGACCCTGAGGTAGTGAGCCTGGGTAACTGAAGGGATGAAAATCCTCTCAACAGAAATAAGGAATTTTGGGGGAGAAAGACAACGGAAAGAGAATGAGTTCTATTTTGGATATGTTGAGTGTGAAATGCTCACAGGTCATCCATTTGGAGATGTTTATAAGGTTAATATAGGACTGGATCTCAGAAAAGAGACGAGCTATATATAAAGTTCTGAGTTATCTGCATAGAGATAATTGTTGAACTCATGGGAGTTGATGAGATCACTAAGTGAGAGAATGTAAAAAAAAGAAGAGAGGAGGGCCTATGCAGAACCTAGACCTATGTGTAAGGGGTGGGATATGGATGGATGATATAGTGAGGAAATATCCAAAAAGATAGGGGGAGACCCAGGGAGAGAGCAATGTCATGAAAACCCAAGGAGAAGAAAATGTCTAGGAGAAGAGGACAGTTGACAGAATCAAAAATAGTCAAAATGGATGACAACTAAGAAAAGACTGTCAGATTTGGCAAGTAACAGATCATTGGTAACCCTAGGGGGAAAAAAGTAGCTATTGAATGATGAGGTAGGAAGTCAGATTGCAAAGATTTGAAAAATAAATGAGAAGTCAGCAATGCCACTACTAGGCATGCATACATACATACATACATACATACATACATACATGTATGTGTGTATAATATGTATGTATCAAATGAGGTCAAATATATAGGAGAAAGACTATATATGTGTGTATATATATATGCAAATATATTTATAGTGGCACTTTTAGTTATAGCAAAGAACTAGAAACAAAATAGATTCCCATCAATTACAAAATGATTGAATAAATTATTGTATAACCCACTCTGCCTCACACATAATGGGCTCGTTGACTGATTTGTTGATCAACTGATCGAGTATATTAATGTAATTATTGTACCATAAGAAATAATTAAGAATTTAGAGAAACCTTGGAAGACTTGTATGAACTGACACAGAGTAAAATGAACAGAACTAGGTAAATAACTTATACAATGACCAAAATAAAATAAAGAAAAATAACCCTGAAAGATAAAGACTCTAAAAAATGAACAACCTATCATGCCTCCAGAGCACCATTGACAAAGCATGCTTCTCTTGACAGAGAAGTGATGGGTTTAGGAGTTAAAAGCAAAAAACACATTTTCAGAAACAGTTAATGTGTTGGTTTGTTTTGCTTGACTACTTCTTGTGCAGAAGGAAAGATATCTATGAAGAAGGAATGGGGGAGAAGTGGGTACTGAAAACGATATCAAAAAATAAGAAAAGAAAGAAAAGAGTATCAGTGAAACATTTTAAAAATATATAGAAGAAAGCAGATGGCAGTTCAGAAGGGGCCACAGACAAACAGGTAGTTTTCTTACCATAACATTAAATTTAATGTACACTTAAAATTTTATGTAACAGAAGTTCATGGCTTTTTATAAATCCCCTTTTTTACTTTTTGTACTCCAAAATATTCGTGCTTGTTGATGTTTAAGTTCATAAGAGAACATTTTTTTGAAAGAGAAAACAAAAAAAAGAAGTGAATGGGGTACAAAAAGTAGATGGAACCAATGTCGACAATCTTTTCTAGGAGCTAAAACTATGAAAGGAAAGAGACAAAGAAGAAGAGAAATTGAGAAGATGATAGAATCTGGTGAACTTTTTTTTAGGGATGAGGAAGTTCTGGCCTTATTTCTCAATAGTAAGGAAGAAGCCAGTGGGGGGGGGGGGGTGCAGAAGGAATGCCTAAAAACCAGGAAAAGAAGATAATTGAAAAGGCAAGGTCTCTGAAGATATGGGAGAGGCTGGGACAAGAGCACAAGGAAAAGAGTTACACCCTGTCTCAGTGTGGAGCATGTGGAGAATCAAGTAGAAGTGATCTGAAGCTTAGAGTTGGAGAGACAAGAAAACACAAGATGGATAGTCTCAATTATGTATGAGGTGAACTCCTTTGTTGAAAAAGAAGGAAAGGAGTGGGGGTAGGAAACCCAAGGAAAGAAAGTTTGGAAAAGTCCCTGCAGGAAGTGGAATAGGGAATCAATCAGGGAAGAGCAGAAAGATTAGTTTGCTGTAGTGAAGGTTCATTTGAGATTTCATAACATGAACTTGCAGCAGACCCAGTCAGTATGACTTTGTGGCTTCTTCCATTGTCATTTAGCAGCATATGTATAGAAACAGAACTGGAGAACATTGTAATCATCCAAGGCTGGATCTGGGAAGGGAAGAATAACAAAGGAGGAGGTGAAAGGGACTTCATGAATGAATGAAGAAAAATAAAACCTAGCCACTTACTAAAGCATTACCTATGTGCCAAGCACTGTGTTTAAGTGCTAGGGATACAAATAGAAAAAAACAAGATAGTCTCTGCTCTCAAGGAATCCACACTCTAATTAAGAGAGACAATACATATAAGCACCATTAGAAGATGAGGTGCTTCAGAGCAAGGATGAGTTTTTGCCTTTCTTTGAATCCCCAGAGCTTGGCGCATAACCAGTCCTTAATAAATTCTTGTTGACTTACTGTTATAAAACAGTTTATGTATAGAGAAGAAGTAAAGGTAGAGTCCCAAGAGTTCAGAGGCAGAGCAGATGGCAAGGCTCAGGGTCCTTTGGGTGTATCAGCAGGTCAGATGGCAGTGTCTGGACGGTGAAGCAGCACAGAAGATGGTAAAACCTCAAGGGTGTTACAAGATAGTGGAAAGAAACATGGCAAGGCCTAGTGGTTTTCCATTGTACTGGAAGATGTTGTAATTGGTGACTTTGAGCTCATCCAAGTGGTTAACAACGGGGTCAAGCTTTTGAAAGGAGGAAAGTAAAGCCAGAGTAGGGGTTATAGCCTCGAAAAGCAGGGAGGTATAGAGTAACAGGAAGTTTTGTTGAGGACAAAGATTTAAGAGGAATCACAAGAAGACATGAAGAGATGGGAGATTATGAACAGATAAAGGAATTTCAGAGGAAAGTCATCATCAGAGCCCAACTTTGAAAGGAACTGACTTTTTTCAATCAGTTCAATGAAATCACTTCCCCAGAGGGAGAAGAAAGATTGAGTGGGGAGGAGGAAATTGTGCCTCCCAAAGAAGGTAGAAAGACTAAAGCTATGATTCCACTAGTATAGGGAATTCCCAGGTGTGTAAACTCCCTTTACCATTTCAGTTCAGCAATTTCTCTGTAACTTATAGAGAGCTGTCTAGAACACTGAAAGGTCAAGTAACTTGCCCAGAAAAGAATGATTATTCTTATCTTATTTGACTCTAGAATGAATTCGGAAAGAGTCCCAACCCCTTTCTGTTATTCAGTTCATATAGCCAACATGCATCAGAGGCAGCACTTGAACCCAGGTCTTCCTGTCTCTGAGGATAGCACTACATTATGAGGCCTCTAGATTATGCCCTTTTAGGTAAATCACAAAATTGAAAGGTACCAGATCCCCTTCCCCTGGGAGAACACCACACCAACTTGTACAGGAACCAGCTCCTACTGACTCAGGAAAGCAACCGTTTATACCTCATAAATTAGTAAACACTACAAATCAGGGCTTGGTTGATCAGTTTGTTGAAAGCTTAGAATTAGAAAGACATGAAGAAAATGTTAATATAAAAATTAAACTTTAAAATGTGTCCTATATACATTTTTTTTTAAGAACCAATTGTTAACCATTTCCCAGAACATCTCTCACATATAGCGATATCCAACTGGCCCATCAGAGGTTGTCAGTTCACCAGTCATCCCCACCTAAACCCATACCCAGTCAGCTCTCCAGGGTTGTGGCCCGCAAACAGATGTATTTTTGGGTTATTCTCCTTTCCAGATTAGTCTTCTCTCAGAGCCAGCGCTGATAGGAATACTATTCATGGGGACACCAGCTTCACCTGCTGAGGAAGAACTGAACAGCAGAAAGGGGATGGGGCTTTTTATGATTTCATTCCAGAGCCAAATCAGATAAGAATAATTATCCTCTCCAGGGATATTAGGCCACCCCTCCCCACTCCCCGCAGCTGACAGCTGTGTTATTGGTTGAATCACTTGGGTCCAGAAATCAAGTATTAATTGTTCCTGTATCTTGGTGACTCCGGGAATAGCAGTGAATGGCTCTTTCTGAAGATTCAAGATCATTTATTTTCAATTGCTGTTACCGACATGATTCCAGTGGATGAGACCAATTAGAAAGCAGGACACAAACACACACACACACACACACACACATACACACACACACACACACCATCAATAACAATAAGAACAAGGAAGTTCTGGACATAGTTTATTAATTTCAGACCCTGAGCTTTTTAATCAAACCAATAAATATTTTCTGAGTATCTACTGTATGCCAAGACGTGGGGTTGGCAGGGAGGGTGCGGTGATGAAGCCTTCCAGGAGGAAGTTTATTGCAGTCTATGTGAGGAGTCAGGATACTGACAGGGGAGAAGTTACCTTAGGAAATGTTTCCATAGGAGTTTCAGGCAATAATAAAAGTGTTGTCACAAGGCAGTGTGATCAGTGTCTAAAGAACTGTTTAGACTTTTAAGTGCAGAAATAATCCAAATCAATCAATGGTCAATCAACGAGCATTTATTAGGCACCTATCATGTCCCTGATACTGTGTAAGGGAGAGATGCTTTGACTCAGCTGTTTTGTAGCAAAAAGATCAACTGGGAATAAGGAGCTTGTTGGAGTCAGGAGACTAAGGTTTGATTCCTAGCTCTAACCCAAGCTAACTGTGTGGTCTTAGACAAGTTCCTATAAAGCTTAATTTTTTCATCTATAAAATGGGTATAAAAATGGTTGCATGGAACCTCTTTCACAATGATTGTTATGGCTCTGTTACTTATTAACTGTACGATCCCAGGCAAATCACTTAGGATGTCTGAGTCTTTTGTTGTCCAGTCATTTCAGTCATGTCCAACTCTTCCTGACCCCATTTGGGGTTTTCTTAGCAAAGATACTGGAGTGGTTTGCCATTTCCTCCTCCAGCTCACTTTACAGGATGAGGAAGCAGAGGCAAACAGGGTCACACAGCTAGTAAGTGTCTGAGGCTAGATTTGAACTCAGGTCTTCCTGACACCAAGCCGGGTACCACCTAGCTTCTCTGAGGCTTAGTTTCCTCTTCTCTAACATGGGGACAGTCGTAGGTCTCTGTAGTATCTACCTCACAGAGTGCTTGCGAGGCTCAAATGAGATAATACTTGTAAATACTTCATAAAGTCTAAATTGTCCAATAAATGCAAACTATTGCTATTACTGCAGGGTATCTCTGCCAGGGATGGCTTCCTGAGGGAGACAAACCTTGGGTTGGCACTTGAAGGATAAATACAAGGCCTGCCTGTCATGGTGGCTATTTCCATTTCCATAGGATCCCTGAGAGTCATCACAGGGACTGACTGAAGAAACCCCAACTTCAGCCTCCCCATCCCCACTTCTTTCTGCCTTCAAGCATGAGTATAACTAGAGAATAATTGCATTTAGTAATAGTAAATAATAAATAGTAATAGTAATAATATATAATAGTAATAGCAATAATAATAAATAGTAATGACATGCTAAATAGCAAAATAAAGTTCGCAAAACACTTTATACTCATGGTTCCTTTTGCTTCTCACTGTGAGAACTGTGTGCTGAGTGCTATTAGTATCACTGTTTTACACATGAGGAAAAGAAGTTTGAGAAAAGTTGTGGCTTTGTGTCACACAACAAGCAACTGTCTCAAGAAGGATTCCAATCCTGGTCTTTTAACATACTAGCTCTCATGTACATAGGGACATAGTGATGGAATTCAAAGCAGTTATTCCTCACTTCCTGGAATTCCTAAAAGGGGGCTCCCTTATTCTCAGGATCACGGTTGTTCTCCCCACAATGTAGAGATAGTCATCAGAGAAGACATGTTTGGGGTCATCTAGACTCTCTCTCTCTCTCTCTCCCTCTCTCTCTCTCTCTCTCTCTCTCTCTCCCTCTCTCTCTCTCTCTCTCTCTCTCTCTCTCTCTCTCTCTTTCTCTCTCTCTCTCTCTCCCTCTCTTTCCTCTCTCCTCTATCTCTCTTCTGTCTCGCTCTGCATCTCTCTGTCTCTGCCTCTCTCTGTCTCTCTCCCTTTGTCTCCCTCTGTCTCTGCCTCTCTGTCTCTCTGTCTCTGTCTCTGTCTCTCTCACACACACAGACACAGACACAGACACAGACACAGACACACACACACACACACACACACAGACACACACACACCCCTGCGTCCTTCACCCTCAGGAGCCAGAGGTTTCTCAGAGGGTTACCTTGTTATTTTAGTCAAGCTTCCAGGGTTCCAGCTGAGCTCTATTTGTTAGTGCATGAGCCAAGAGTTGTAAATAGGTTCTGTCCCTCCCCCCCCCCACCCCACAGGCTGGCCCTTTGAAACTACCCGAAGGGTAATTAGGAGACTATTTCTGAGAAAGGCTAAGCCTTCCTTCCCACCCCCAACCCCCAAGCAATGAAAGGGCTCCCGGAATGAATTCTCCTGTCATGCTGCAGGAGGGGATCTGGATTTGTATCCGGCAGTAGGATCCCAATGGCTGGCAGCTTGAAAGCTTACTTAGATAGTCAGGGCCCTCCAACATTAATTCTCATTAGTTAATCAACAAATATTATGTATCTACAATGTCCAGAACCCTTTTGAAAACACGGAGATGAATATGAAGTGATTTCTGCCCTCAAGAAGCTTATCACCTATTTGGAAGACAAGACATAAAGCAGTGAAAATTAAATTATTACTATTACTACTAAAGCTACTATTAATAATAGCTAGCATTTATATTGCTTTAAGCTTTTGTAAAAAATTATTTATAGGGCCGCTAGGTGGCGCAGTGAATAGAGCACCAGCCCTGGAGTCAGGAGGACCTGAGTTCAAATATGACCTCAGACACTTAACACAAAAACTAGCCGTGTGACCTTGGGCAAGTCACTTAACCCCAATTGCCCTCCAAAAAAAAAGCAAAAAAATTTATTTATATATGCTTACAATTCATATTGTACATAATTTATTTACATATGTTTTTATCCTTACTACCACCCTGTGAGGTAGGTACTATTATTATCCCCATTTTGTAGATGAGGCAACTAAAGCCAAGAGCTGTTAGGTGATTTGCTCAGGGCAACATAGTGAATATCGAAGGCCAGATTTAAACTTAGCTCTTCCCATTGGCCAGTCAGTAATAAATATTTGTTAAGCACCTACTGTGTGCCAGGCAATGTGCTAAGCACTCGGAATACAAAAGGAGGCAAAAGATCATCTCTGGCCCCAAGTAGCTCCAACACTCTCTCCACTGAGCCATGAAGTTGCCTAATATCAAGTTAAAATAAACATTATTTTCTAATATAATATCCTTATAAACAATACAGTGTTGCTACAAACAGTGGCACATACGTAGCATATAGAATATGCCACATGAATGACAGAGCTGGCATGCTGAGTTTGTGCCAGGTGCTAATGGCTGAAATGATGATTTTCCTAGGAGGAGGAACTCGCTGAGCCAAGGAGCTAGTTTAGGGAAAACTTCATGGAGGAGTCAGAACTTGGGCAGGACATTTAAAAATGGCAGATGCACTCCTGCTCCAGATCTTTCCCTCCCTTCTCATCACTGTAAAAACTTACCTGTCCTCTGTGTCCTTCCCTCCGGCCCTGCTCAGCTGAAAAATTGAAGAGCATTTATTAAATACTTCCTACATACCAGGCCCTGGGGATACAAAGATATAAAAAAAATAACTCCTGCCCTCAAGAAGCTTCCATTCTGGGGAGCAGAGCCAAGATGGTGGAGTAAAAACAGGAACTCTGCTGGGCTCCGGCTCCAACCACCTCCAATACCTGTACAATATGACTCTAAACAAATTTTAGAGCTACAGAACCCACAAAGTGACAGAGGAAAACAAATCTCCTGCTGAAGGAAGCCTGGCAGGCAGACAGGAAGGCTCTATCACACCGGCTGGGAGCCGAGTGCAGTCCTGCATGAGCTACATGCTTCTGGCCCAAGGGAGGTCCCAACAAGTGGCACAAACCAACCTGAGCAAATTTCATGACAGTGAATCCCTAGCAGCTGTGGAAGCTTCCTGACTTTGCAACCCATAAACACCAAAGAGAAAGTAAAAGGTCAGTGGGGAACTCTGTTGGAACCAGGTGACAAAAAAGCACGGTCTGGCCTAGGCCCCTGGGATGAGAGATGGCAGAGGTGTGGTGCCTGCAGCTACTGAGGCCTGGCTGCCTCCAGAGCTCCTGGCCTGCAGATTGTAGGGGGATCAAGCAACCATTCAGAGGGTAATCAGTCTTGCTTTAATCTGCTTGGATCTGGATTGTGGTCTTGGGTGGTGGTCCTGGGGTATGTGGCAATGTGCCAGAGCCTGGGGTGTCTCTAGAGAGGGCACCTTCTTCAGACTTCTGACAACATTTGCAAAAACCCCAGTGATTTGGGACAAAGCTCTCCACTCTGGAAGCAGAGTTCTACTGTAGCAAAGAGCACAAAAGTTAAGTAATTGGCTGGCAAGATGAGCAAGCAGAGGAAGCACAAACAGATCATAGAATTCTTTTTGAAGACAAAAAGGATCAAAACATGGAACCAGAAGTCAATGAAGTCAAAACTCCTGCATCAAAAGCTTCTAAGAAAAATATGAATTGGTCTCAGGTCATGGAGGAGCTCAAGAAGAATTTTGAAAATCAAGTAAGAGAAATGGAGAAAAATTGAGAAGAGAAATGAGAATGATGCAAGAAAATGATGAATAGCAAGTCAACAGCCTGCTAAAGGAGACCCAAAAAATACTGAAGAAAATAACACTTTAAAAAATAGACTAACTCAAATGTCAAAAGAGGCCCAAAAAGCCAATGAGGAGAAGAATGCCTTAAAAAGTCAAATTGCCCAGATGGAAAAGGAATTTCAAAAACTCACTGAAGTGAATAATTCCTTCAAAATTAGATTAGAGCAAATGGAAGCTAATGACTTTGTGAGAAATGAAGATACTATAAAACAGATCCAAACAAATGAAAAAAATAGAAGGCAATGTGAAATATCTCCTTGAAAAAATCACTGACCTGGAAAACAGATCCAGGAGAGATAATTTTAAAATTATTGGACTACCTGAAAGCC
>CM053587.1:104936718-104975040 GCA_028646515.1 Pseudochirops corinnae
AGGAGATCCCATTCTAACCGGGGAGACAGCATAGGCAGTACATATGTTACACACACATAATCAGTACATACAGGACAAATACAAAGTATATGGAATGGAGATTGAGAGGAAAGCTTTCAGAAGTTGAGGGAAATTTTCAGGAAAGGTCTCTTGCAGGAAGTTGAATTGAATTTTAAAAGAAACTAGGAATTCTATGAGGTGGAGAAAAAGAGTAAGCATTCTAGTGGGGGTTGGGAGGGGAGGATGATGGGTAGGGGGTAGGAGGTGTGTGGAGACAACCAACACAAAAGCATAGAGGCAAGAGATGGAGCACCATATATGAAGAACAGCAAACAGACTGGTATGGCTGGACAGGAGGGTGGAGAATAATATGGAAGAAGACTGGAATGATGAGAAGGAGCCAGATAGTGAAGAGACTTCCATGCCAAACAGAGGAGTTTATGTTTGATCCTACAGGTAATAGAGAACCATTCAAGTTCATTGATTGGGAATGGGAAGGAGGGGGACATGTTCAGACCTATCCTTTAAGAAATGCTTGTGGATATGAATTTAATTGAATTTATGAATATATATCTTATTTTACCCCAAGAGTATAGCATCCTAAAAAAAAGTAGGGACTGTGCTTTCTCTTTCCTTCATATCCCACTGTAGCACTAGGTACCTAAAAGTCCTCAGTAAATCATTTTAAGTTGAGTTAAACTAAAGAAATTCTCATCAAATTTAATTGAGTTGCACCAAGTTGAATTGAGTTGGGTTGAGTTGGGTTGAGTTAGATTGAGTTGAAGAGGCTACTGATAATAGTCAAAAGGGCATTGGTCTAAGATTTGGCCATGCTGTTGACTCCTTCACAGATCATGTGATTTTGGGCAAGTCACATCACCTCTTATATTCCTAAGTGAAAATAAGAGGGTAAGAGTAGATGGTCATTAGAGTTCCTTCTCATCTGAACATGATAAATAACACCTTTTCAAATATAACAAATACAACCTTTTTAAATACAAGCTCCAAACCCTAGATTAGCTATGCCACTTATAGAAAGAAGGTCAGCACTGAAACATCTAGGGGAAAGGTTGTAAGTGACAAAGGTTTATTTTAAAATTTTCTCTCCCCCGCTCCCCAATATTCTCACCCGTAACCATAAGTAGGAATTTTTGTGCCTGGGATAAGTTTTAGAAAAGGGAAGTTCAACTGGGATATAGGTGTGTAGATGTGGGAGTGAAGCACTCCTCTAAGACACTGAGATATTTCTATATTGTTGAAGTTCTATCTGTTGTGGGGAGATAAAAGGCACATTTCACTATAAGGAAGAAGTGGGACCCCAGGGAGAAAGGCACTGAGGGTAGGGCTATATGGGCAAAAGCTCAGCTGGTGCATATACTTGAGTATGTGGGGGTGGGAGTGCCCTAGGTGAGTGCTTTGGGTGCCGCATGAATTTCAGCACCTTGGAACAAAGTCCCAGTTGCCTTGCCCTAGTTATAGATCTTTACTGTCCTGTTCTTCTTTTATATTCATCATAAGACATTCCTTAACTAGCATGAAAGACATCATCAACCTTAACTAATAATAAGAAGCCCCAGGAGCAGGCAAAAATAGAGCTGTTCTTCAGGGCACAATATTTCCTGCAGCCCCATGCTTACATACTTTGGGGTACCTAGTATTGCTGGTCTTAGGTAGTAATTCAGGGAGGTAGTTCTAGAGAGGAATAAGGAGGTAGATTTAATTGCTTGTTTAAAAAAGAAAAAGAAAAAAAACAAGATTTGAGCCTCATAAGCATACAATGAGCCTAAAACTCTCCTACCAAAGGTGAATCTGTCTATATGCCCTTTCCACACTCCCTGCAGTACTCTTTGCTGCCTTTCCTTTTGAAAGCTGCCCTCTATGCACATCTTACCCAATTTCAATTGTATAAAAATATTGAGAGGGATGGTCAAGGCCCTGGGCTCCTCTAACCCCACTTCAGGAATGTTCCAATGCCATCTAGAGATGTCCCTGAAGAAAGATTTGCTTTCAATACAGTGAAAAGAGAGATGCATTGGGAATGAGAAGACTTGAGCTCTGGTTCAAGCTCCTTCATGGACTCACTAGCTGCTTCCCCTCCCAGGACCTCAGTTTCTTCATCAGTAAAATTGGGAAGCAGAGTTAGATGACTTGTCTTGTCTCTAGCATTACCCCCCTTAAACTTCCAGGGATCTGGGCTCTCTTCTGGGAGACACAGAACACTTGACTCCTTCCAGCCTCGCATCTGTCTTGAGGCTATCCCTAACACCCTCCTCAATACGGGGGAGCCATACTATTGGACTATGGATCCTCCCAGGCCTGGGCTGTGGGCCTCAGGTCCGGCCGATTGGGGCCACAATAATTGCCGGCCCAGAGAACATGGAGTTGCTCGTGTTGGCAGGATAAGAGTGTCACCCGAGAGCATTGTCCGTCCCCTCTCTGTTAAAGCAGAGATAAGGCAGGGATAAGTCTCACTGGGACATTCTGCCCTATGATGTTATTTCATGCCACATCACCTAATAGGTGTATTTTCACACTGCTTGCTACTGCTGTGAGGTTCTGCAGAGGCTTCTAGGCAAGCTGACAATCTCACTATATGGAGAATGGAATAGTGACGGCTAATTGATTTTACAGCAGTTCCGAAGGACAGACAATGAAAGTACCATCAATTTAATCCACTATTTAATGGTTCCAATTTAGCCTCTGTAAATGCTCACTAAACTAATTTCTCTGGGTTCAGCAATCTGAAAAGCTATCATATCTCTAATCTCCTTCAATATATTCATCTGGAAAAGGGAATTTAGCCAATTCTGATGTGCGGAGATGATCTGTTAGCACAGTGTAAATGTTTATAACACGGCAATCTAGTTCGTTTATAAGGATATGAAAAGTTTTATTGGGGAGGGCACTGGAGTGGAACCACGGGATAATAGGCAGTTACCCAGCAGTCTCCGGGAACCAGGGAGCAGGCAGGCATGCAGAAAAATACTAGGATTTACTTTAATCCTAAATTGTAAGCTAAAGTTCTGCCCAGTACACAATGCACCTGGGACTTTGGTGACACAAAGGATCCTGTACCATCCCCCTGCGACCCACACTTTCCAGCCAGACCATGATAGCAACTCCAATTTCTTTCCCCTCCCTTCACAAAGCCTGAAAATGAGTTTCAGGGTGGTGGGGTAGGGTGTTTTTTTAAGCCCGCATTTGTATCTCCCCCTCCGATTAATAGGGCCCGGGCAGAGAGGCCGATGGAGTCCGATACCAATCTGCCCCTGCTCCTAGGGGCCCCTTTTGGATGCCTCCAAAAGTAATGTGTTTGCAGGATTCTATCTAGCAGGACCCAGCCAGGGACCACAGAAAAGTCACGCTCTAGCCTTCTGCTACAGGACTCCCCCTGCATTTGTAGGCCTGGAGGGATTTATTTGTAAGGAGCTATGGTGACCAGCTGTTCTCCATCTCTGCTGATGATAGGGTGGGAAGGGGATGGTGGTGTAAATTACAGCAAGAGGGATTTAGGCTAGAGACAAAGAGCTTCCTCACTAGGAAGGTTGCCCTACAAGATTTCTCAAAAATCACCTTTGTTGCTGTTTATTAATTTTTTTAAAGTATGGTTATTATTATTAAATTACATTTATATGTGTTTATTATTAGCTTATATTTGCATAAGTGCTTGTTATTCTGATTAATAAAAAAGAACTTATATTTCAATAAGCATTGAGGCTCACAAAAACACTTTGTTCATAACAACCCTGTGACACAGGTAATTGCATTTGCTTAAGACCATCATAGTGCTTTATAGCACCCAGTAGGGGCTCAAGAAATGTTTCTTGTTTGATTGATTGGCAGCCCCTCTGGGATCCCACCTGGAGACAAGGGAATGGACTAAATCAGAGGCTCTCAAACTCTTCTAATTGGGAGCAGGGCATTCTTTGCTCTGGTCTGTGGCTTATGGTTTTGTTTTGTTTTGTGGTGGTGTGGTTAGTAACAAAATTATTCAGGGCAAACCAACAGGCTCTAGCCACCCATTAAAATGGGAATGGCTCTGGAGTACATTGTTTTTCTCCCATAATATATTTACAGAAAATATCATCTACAACATCAACACTGATGTTAGGTAGGCTGGAAATTCAAAGAAGTGTCAAAAGGGTCTTTGAATGAAGGGGTATTTATTATGTACATGTGTCCCAGGCACTGCAAATCCTTATTCTTGCAAATAAGGATTCCAAACTGACCATCCCCCTGGGGACTTTGCAGGCTAGGCAGAGTGGGGTTAGTTAGCCCTTGTCAGAACCCGGAACATCTACATTTCTACCCCTTGGGAGTGTTGTGTCCATGGTCCTGAAAGGGCTTACCTATTAGAGCAGAGGAACTTTCCAGGGCCTTTCAAGCCTAATGAATGGTCTGTGATCCAGGCAGCAGTCTTCTGACTACCTGTGAGGCACCTTCAAAGAGTGTTGTACTGAAAGACTTAGAGCATTTTCTCAAGAGACATACTTTAACATGTTTCTCTATCAAGGTCAAGATTCACTTCTAAGCATCTGTATTTTAATAATTTAATAATTTTGGTTCCTTTGATCAGCTCTATACTTAGGTCTATACAAACACACACACACACACACACACACACACACACACACACATCTCCCAAATGTGATGGTAAAATCTGGGCATTTTCACAAATATTCAGTTTGGTTTTATAGGCAGCCCAGGCTAGCGCACCATGTTGAAAAGAGCATGAGACTGAGTCAGAAGATTCAGGATCAAGTCCCATCTCTGTGACTTACAATCTGCATAACTTTGTGTAAGCCATTTAATTTGAATTTTATCATAATCCTTTATAAAAGATGGATAATAAAGCCTACCCCACCTGTCTCTTAGCGTTGTTGTTCTCTCATCCTTCTTGAGGGCAGGATCAAGGTTCTTTCTTTCTTTGTTTTTCTTCTTTCCTTCCTTTCTTCTTCCTTTCCTTTCTTTCCTTCCTTCCCTGTTTCCTCCCTCCTCTCCTTCCTTCTTTCTTTTCTCTTTTTTCCTTCCTTTCTTTTTTCCTTTTTCCTTCCTTCATTTCTTCCTTTCTTTTCTTCTGTCTCCAGAAGCTAACACATCACCTGATACATAACTAGGTGCTCAACAAAAGCTAGTTGAATTGAACTGAACCAAATTAAGTCGAAATGTAATTGAATTAAAGTGAACTGAATTGAAGTGATCTGAATTATTGTGAGGATCAAATGAGATGACAAATGACAAGAGATGACAATTTTTACAAACTTAAAGTGCCATACAAATACATTACTGTCATTAAATACTTGCAGAGACCTGGGACAAAATTGTTGGACCAGTATGGACTCATCTTTATAAAGCAAGGGAGTGAATATTAAGGCTCAATGCATCCTTTCTAAGGAATACCACCAATTGGTCACATTATTTGAGTTAGTCATTATTTATTTATTATTTAGTTATTAATTAAGAATTGTGAGATCTTCATGAAGAATTCACCACAAAGAAGAATAAAAACTAATATGGACTGTTGGAGAAAAGAGAGAAAAGGTTGTATAAATTCCATATGAACCTGGAATGGTATAAGGGAAGCCTTGATGGTCGACCTAACTAAACATGGTAAAAAAAATAACAATAATACAAATTTACATTTAGATCAACTTTACGGCCTGTGATAGACTTGGACACGAGAAGATTCAGTTTCAAATCCTGTCTCTAACATTTACCAGGTATGTAATTCTGAACAATTCACTTAATATCTTATGAGCCTTAAGCAACTTTCTAAGTATATAAAATGAGAAATGACAAAATTCCATGTTTTTCAACAGGCTTTCCTCACAACCCCAGGAGGTATGTAGCACAAATGCTATCTCCATTTTGCAGAGCAGGAAACTGAGTCTCAGAGACATTGAAGGACTCACCCAGTGTCTCATGGCAGGAATTTCACTTCTCCATTTCCTTTCCCTGGCTCTTACTGTCTAGGTCTTGGCTGACAGATCACTCCAGTCACCTGGTTGTGTTCCTTTCATCAAAGAGTCAATTTTCCTTCAGTTGGGTTTCTATCCAGCTTTGGTTAAAAACAGTGTCAGGCATGGAGATCATCAGCTCAGGATCTTTGTAGAGAGAAGTGTTCAGGTCAGATACCTGGTATTCAGTCACACCTACTAATTCCCAATTGGCCTAGAAACTCTATTTCACGTCAGATTGACTACAAATGAAAACGAAAAGCTACCAAATGGACTTCTACACTCACATACACACAGAGGCTCCCCCTTTGTATAATTTATAACATGCCAGGTACAAGTGGACAGAGCGGTTAGGAGATGAGGCCAGCAACAAGCCAACATTACAAACCATATACAGCCTCTGAATAGGCTTACATCAAATAGTCATTGTTCAAGCAGCATTCAGAAGTATGGCAAATGGCCTGGGGAATTTATTTATTTATTTTTTGGAGCCTGAAATTCAAATGTGTTCAAGTAGCCAAATAACAATAATAACAATTCATCTTCTTATAGCACTTTATGGTTTGGGAAAGAGTTTCCTCAAAAAAAACCTGTGAAGTTGTTAATTCATTATAGTCCCCATTTGACAGCTGAGGAGACTGAGTCTCACAGAGGTTAAATGTCCTATCATAGAATTTAGAGCTGGAAGGGACCTTAGGGCTCATCTTATCTAACTTCTTCATTTTACAGATGAGGAAACTGAGGTCCAGTTAAGTGTTAAGTTGGATTAGTAAGAGAAGGCAACCAGGTGGTATGGAAGATATCGTGCAGCACTCAGAATCAGGAAGACTAGAGCTCTATGACTCTGGACAAGTCACTCCACTTTTCTGTGCCTCCATTTCATCATTTCTAAAATGGAGGTAGTAATAGCATCTACCTCACAGGATTGTTAGAAGGATCAAAGGAGCTGACATTTGTAAAGTGTTTTGCAAACCTTAAAGAGATATATGAATGCTTGCTACTATTGTTATCATTATCATTTATTATTATTACAGGCAGGTTTCCTGACTCCAAAGCTAATGGTCATTCTACTATGCTACAAATGCTTGTGGCCTAACAACTAGAAGAGTGTCAGAGCTAGAATTCGAACCCAGATCTCCTGACTCAGGCCTACTTTTTATTATACCCTACTGCCAAAGAAGAGAGAGGAGGATGGAGAGAGGAGAGTAGGATAAGGGAGAAGGAAGGGGGGGGGGATAAAAGAAAGAAGGGGAGAAAGAAGAGGAATAAAGGGAGGAAAGGGCAGCTAGGTGATGCAGTGGATAATGTGGGACTTAGACTCAGAAGACTCATATTCCTGAGTCTGAATCTGGCTTCAGACACTTACTAGCTGTGGGACCCTAGGTAAGTCAAGTTATCCTGTTTGCCTCAGTTTCTTCATCTATAAAATGAGCTGGAGAAGGAAATGGCAAACCACTCCAGTATCTTTGCCAAGACAACCCCAAATGGGGTCACGAAGAGTTTGATACAACTGAACAAAGAAAGAAAAGGAGAGAGAAAAAGAAAAGAAGGAAGAGAAGGGAGGAGAGGAGGGAAAGAAGGTTGGAAGGAAGGAAGAAAAAGAAAAGGTAGAAAGAATGGAGAAAAGGTAAGAGAAGGTAGGAGAAAAGAGAACAGAACAGAAAGAGGAAGAAAAAAATTCAACACAATCTGATGAATACTTATTAAACCTCTATTGTGCCTGGGGTAACTAGATGGGCACTATAGGCACAAAGATTAAAAAGAAAACCTCCTGCCCTCAAGGAGCTTATCTTCTCCTGGGAGAATGCAACATATGCACAGATAAATAAATACAAGATAGGGAATGATGAGAAAAGGGAGACATCAGACAGTGTTAGAGGAAAGTCTGAGGAGGGAGAGGGCATTGAGGTGGAGCAGAGAAAGCTTCACACCTGAGTGACACCTGAATGCAGCCTTGAGGAGAGACAAGGAAGAGAAAAGAACTCATATATCTATGTAACATGACACCAACTGCTAAATTTGGTAATGACTGGTACCCACTTGCAATCAGGAAGACTTGAGTTCAAATCTTGCCCCCTGTACTCCTTAATTGTGTGACTGGACAAATCACTTAGCTGTTCACATCTCCAACTACCTTGTCAGTCTACCCATCATCAAGTCCATCACCATCTCCCTACCAGGGCTGAGTCAAGAAATCCTATCGCCGATGGCCTCTTCAAGGAGCCCTCTCTCTCTCTCTCTCTCTCTCTCTCTCTCTCTCTCTCCCTCTCTCTGTCTCTCTCTGTCTGTCTCTCTATTTCTCTCCTCCTACCTCTCCCTCTCTCTCTCTCCTCACCAAGAGTGTCATTTACACATACACAAAGCAAAGCCACATCTTGAAATCCTTCCTGACAGCTACCCCTCCTTCCTTTCCCAAAAGCCAACCACGTGTGACATTCTGGCTCTTCTGGACATCATGAGCCATTTGGCTAGGAAGAAGCTATAGTGTCTCACAAGTCTGACGTGGTCCATAGGACAAGGAGGATACCCATATAGTGTCATATGTGATACCAGGGAAGGTTCCCCTTCCCACCCCCCATCCCTGGTGCGCCTGTTCACTGATGCCTGAAATGCTTTTTAACCAGAGATAAGGCCTTTCCTTCCACAATCAGAGATGGTTCTTTAATTACAAATAATAACCAACCTTTATTTAGCAGTAGTTGCACGATGCAATAGAAAATATGGTAGAGGTGGAGTCAGAAGAGAAGAGCATTTAAATCCAGATTTAGAATAGAAGCTTCTTGAGGGCAAGACTTTTTTTTTTTTTACTTTGGGAGCATAGTTGTCTTCCACTCTTGAAAATGAACTCCCTCCTCTCCTTTCACACTTCAGAATTCCTTATTGCCTTCAAAACTCAGCTTAAGAGCCACCTCCTACATAAGCCTTTCTTTGACCCCTCCTCTTCAATTGCCTCCCAAAGATCTTGTATTTATTTTGAGGTGGTTATGGGGGGGGGGCCAAGGAGTTTTCCTGCTTCTATGTTGCCATCTTGGCTCTGCCGATCTTGTGTTTATTTTGTATATACTTATATATACACATGCTATCTTTCCCCAATAGAACATAAACTCCTTGAAAGTAAGGATTGTTCCACTTTGGGATGTGAATCCCTACCCTGTAGCACAATGCCCAGCAGATCATAAGTGCTTAATAAATGTTTATTGAGTTGGGCTGAATTAAAGATAAATCATTTAACTACTTCTCAATTTCCTCATCTGTAAAATGGGGCAATGATCCCTATAGCACCTGGGTGATAAGGCTGTTGGGAGGATCCAGTGAGATAATGTATGTGCAATATTTTATAAATCTTAAAGTACTAACTAGATACATCTCAGTTATTATTTAACTTTGGGCACTGAATAGTTTGCAAACAGGTTTCACATTCATGATAATTCATAAGAATAGCTGTAGTCTGTGATCATGTTTGCGCCTCACTATAACAGCTATGCTGAGATTGTTCTATTCTGTTTTAGCCTACCTGGTACCAGGGATTGCTGGTTGTTGTTGTTCAGTCACGTCCGACTCTTTGCAACCCTATTTGGGGTTGTCTTGGCAAAGACTCAAGAGTGGTTTGCCATTTCTTTCTCCAGCTCATTTTTCAGATGAGGAAATTGAGGCAAAGAGGGTTAAGTGACTTGCCCATGGACACATGGCTAGTGAGTGTCTGAGGCCAGATTTGAACCCTGGTCTTCCTGACTCCAACCTCAACACTTTATCCACTCCAGCATCTAGCTGCCCAGAACAGGCATGTGATCTCCATTTTACAAAAGAGAAAACTAAGTCTCAGAGAGGTTGAATGATTTACAGCTCATGTATCAGAGCCCTGACTAGAATCTAGGTCTTCTGAATCCAAATTCTGTGCCTTTCTGATGGCATTGCTTCTCTCCACAGTGACATTCAATTTTAGGGTTGATAATGTTAACAATAACAGTAATCACATTTATATGATACTTTATGGTTGAGAAAACACTTTCCTCATTAAAAAAAATTCTGCCAGTATTATTATCTACACTTTACAAATAAGGAAAGTGAGGTTAGGTAATTTGCCCAGTGTCACACAGTTAGCAAATGTCACAGCTGGGCCGCAACCTCTTTGAAACCAGTACTGCCTCCACTACAGCCACTAGTGTTGTTGTTCCACTTCCATGTCAAAGAGGACCCATGACATCATGGGGTGATGTACTGACCTATACACAGACTGAAGTGAGGCAGAGCTGCAGAGTTGTCAGGCTCACTCTCTCTTCCAGAGTCATCCAAGGCTAGTGTCAGAATAAAAGTCAGGATGACTGGTGATGGCCTGAGAGGCAGTGGACCACCTTGGCATCTTTGATGTCTAACCAAGCTCTAGGTGCCACCTTCATGGCTGTTGGAACAAATTGTTCTCATCTGCCCATTGGGCCAGGGTGCCGGCATCCCCCTAACTCACAGATGGGTTTGAGGCCTGTTGGTTACCTCCGCCTGGTTTAGCCCATCTGCAGAGATGGTTTTATGGGGTGTGATCACTGTGCATGCTACAACTTCTTGGAGCCACAGGTGAGAGTTGGATGCCAGGTGCACACCAAAGGTAGATGAGTGACTCTGCAAAGGACTCAGAACATCTTCATACCAGAGATGCTTGTCCTCCCTGAACACACAATAGATAGATAGATAGATGGATAGATAGATAGATGGATAGATAGATGGATAGATAGATAGATAGATAGATAGATAGATAGATAGATAGATAGGTAGATAGATAGATAGATAAAGATAGATGGATGGATGGATGGATGAATGGATATCCAATATAGCCACTCCATAGCTACAATCAGACCTCATCCTTTAAATTAGGTTTTGACAAGGGATTAGAGAGAGACCATAAGGGCACCTGACAGATGAAAGAGGGGCAACACCAAGTGTGAAAGGGAGCAGAAAGGGAGCACAAAACATCAACAATCTTTTTTTCTGACTTTGCAGTTTTGATACTATTCACACATCTCCTCAGCCATGATGGAGTTAGCTAGTCCAAAGGCTATGTGTATCCTTCTTTATGGTTGGGGCTGAGAGTGGAGGTGTGGGAAGGGTACAAGGGAGCTCTTTGGAACCACAACGGCTTTTCCTTTGACCGTTTTTCTATTCTAAGACAATTCTACCCATGAGCTTCTGCTTGATTAGCGTTTTAATGAATATATCTGAATGTACTACAAATCCACCAGCCGTGACTCGAGACCCACAGGCTATGCTATCCAGATGCTTCCTTTGTGCTGGGAGTTTGGGGAAGGGGTGGGGGGTGGGGGAACGCTTATGTCAGGCAGACAATGGGAGCCAGGGGGATGGGCAAAAAAATACAGGGCTGCCTGCAAGAAGGTTTTTTCCCTCTGCATAGCCCAACTCAGGCAACTTCTTGCCCAGGTTTGGGGCAATCAACAAATCCTAAGACCATTCACTATGGTCAGGGTCCAAGACGAGGAGTTTGATCCCCAGCCTATGCTATTTATGTTCCTTTACCTTTGAGAGGCATGGGACGGACAGAGCAATATGTCCTAGAGGATTCCAACAGATCACTGCCATGGTGAGAACCTCACTGTATGACTTCCCTTTCTCCCGGGCCAGCTCCCAATAAGAGACACTGTGCAAGAAGGTTTATGACAGCAGGGAACATTTTTTCCACTGTAAATTATATTTAACATTCCACAGAACTTTATTGCATTCTGTGTTTGAGTTTATGAAAAAATCTGTATTTAACTTCAAGCCCTGGTAAACATCTTTGCTTATGTTGTTATGTGATTCCTTATTTGAGTATTTCGATTTAATTTCACAGTTCATATACCTTAAAGTTTTGATTTTTTTTTTCCCCTTCCCCATTTGTTCGGAGAGACACAGGGCTGGCCAGGGGCGTCACTCTCTCTCCTACTCCCATGTGATGGGTTGCTCACCTCCTCCCCTATACACTGCTGAAAGAAGTGAGGTAATTGAGAGAGGGATCTCCACTCTGGGGTCCCCTGCATCCCATCTCCCTTCATAAATTTCCTTAGGATGGAGACCAGCCTCAATTTCTCTAGGGGACACTGTTTCTGAGCATTCTGACCTTCAGAGAGACAGTATTTTTTTAGTGGAGAAGAAGGGGAAGGTGGTAGTACAGCAAAAATTGCATTGGACCTAAGAGATCTGAGTTTGAAATGCATCTCTATTATGATACTCTCTGTATAAACTTGGGCAAGTCAGCTATTTCCTTTGGAGCTCAGTTTTCTCATCTGTAAAATGAAAGCATTGTGCTAAATGGTTTCTAAGGTCTCTTACAGCCCTAAAGCTATGATTCTATGAGCCAGTAGTACTGATCAGTTCTATAGACCACTATGCCCTTGATATGAAAGTGGGAAGGAAAGAAGGAATTTGGAGGAGTAGAGTATGTGAGTAGACCCAGAACACTCTCAAAACTTCCTATGAGCCAGTACAGCTCATGTAGACATTCCAGTATCCCTGGTCCTGGAAGCCAAGCAAGGACTCAAGAAATGCAGATTCCAGAAACAAGGAAGCAAGAAGCAAGAGAGACTGAGCTAGTGGAGGAATGGGGAGAGGGGTTGATGAATGTCTCCAAATGGCAGGACAATCTGACCATTTTCTTCAATCATTTAACCAATATGGCTTTATCTAATTATTGTTATGTACCTAGATATGGTCAAAGACCAGGAGGATTCAGTACTTGTCTTTCTGGAACTTACAATCTAGCATGCATACTATGTGTGTATCTAGCATATATAAGGCTGATGTGAATAATAGAAGAAAGTCTATCATTATATTTCAGGGAAGAGGGAGACTATTGAGGGCCAGGATGAGCACGAAAGCCTTTCTACAATATGTGAGACTGGAATTTGCTTGACCTTCAAGTATGGGCAAGTTTTGTAAAGTTGAAGGCAGGAAGAAGGGCATTCTAAGAGAAAGAAGTCAACTTGTGGAGGTGTTGAAACAGGATGGAGCCTTTGTGTCCTGAGGAATTATAAGATCAATAGAACAAAAATGGGATCAGACTTTAGACCATCTGATGATAAGGATGATGATAATTCACCTTGATAGAGTGCTTCCTGGTTTGCAAAGTAATTTACATACCATTTGAACCTCACAATGACCCTGTGATACAGGTGCTAACCCCATTTTAAAGATGAGGAAACTGAGGCAAGTTAAGTAATTTGTCCAAGATCACACAGCTAGTAAGTATCTGAGGTAGGATTCACACTAGGGTCTTTCTGACTCCCTATCCTGCCCTCTATTCACTAGAACATAATAGTCCAACCCCTTATTTTAGGAGGCGACTCAGAGATGTTAAGTGATTTCTGCAAGGTCTCATAGGTAAGTACTTACAGACAAGATGTGAACCCAGTTACTCTGACTTTAAAATAAGTGCTATTTCCACTATATCCAACTGGTCCTGACATAAAAAGAAATCATCCCTCACCAAGGGGAAGGGGCTATGACTATTCTCTCTGAAAAGACTCCCTTTCTCTCTTTCTACTTTTATATGCTCCAGAAGCTGTAGAACAGGGACCCTTCTCATTCTCTCTTTAATCTCTAGGAGAGGGCAAGTCTTGATCCATTCCTGTTTCAGACAGTAAAGACTGAAGTCACTTGACTTGAGAATTTCAGCACCTTCCTTCCGCCCTCCCTACCTCCTTCCTTTCCTCCCTCCCTTCCTTTCTTTCTTTCTTCCTTCCTTTCTTCTTCCCTCCCTTCCTTCCTCCCTTCTTTCTTTCCTTCTCTGCTATCAGAAAGAAATAGGAGAGAAATTGAGGTCTCTTCTTTCCTTCTCACCTTCCAGCCTGCACCTTTTCCTCACTCACAACCAAGTACAATATTTTCCAGTCTACAACAGTCTGAGCTGAGATAGTGTGGTATCATGAAAAGTTGGTGCTGGACTCAAGAGTCAGAAGACCTAAGTTCCAATCCTGACTCTGTCTGTAGAACCCTGGGCAAGGTCATTTCCCCTCTTTAAGACTTAGAGATGAGTTTAAGTGAGTTCCTTCATTTTTCCTCTAAGGGGTCTAGATTAGATGGTCTCTAAAGCCCCTTCTAACTCTAAGGAACTATGATTCTAGGCTTTACTGACAGTCATTCCAGAGAACTGGAACATGTAAACTGGTTTAACTTTGAGGCAATGAAGTGAATCATGAGACCAGATCCAGCTCCACTACTAACTCAGTGTGCACACTCAGCCAAGCGAACTATTACTGACCCAGTTCAATTTGATAAAAAAAAATTTTTTTTATTAAATAACCACTCCAGCCAAGCACTGTGCTAGGTACTTGGGATCCAAAAACAAAAAGGAGTTTGCATTTCACTGGCAAAAATTAAACTTAGAAAGAGAAAAGCAGCTTGCCAATTAGCATTTATTAGGCATCCATTATGTCAAGTTAACAAATATTTACTATGTTCCAGGCACTGTGCTAAGAGCTAGGAATACAAAGACAGTCCCTGCCTTCAATGAACTCACATTCTAATAGGGAAAGACAACCCAAAAAAGGGAGCTGAAAGAGGGCCTGGGAACAGGGTGCAGTGAAGGTACCTGGCTGGGGTCAAAGTAGAGAAAGTCCCATGAGTCCACAGTATGACTGGAGAGGAACGAAGATATGGTTGGCCTGGTCTCATACTTGAAAAATAGTAGTTGTTGGAGGAATTATCCAATTAGAAGAAGAAGCTGAAGAGGCTGGGATCATTCTTCCAAGATGAGAAGTAGTCCAGGAATGGAGTGAGTTTCCATGGTGATGAGGTTTCTATAGCATGGTAGAGAAAGTCCAATGGAGATAAGTCAGGAGTGCAGCCTGGAAAAGAATGTGCCAGGCACTGTTTTAAAATGCAAAATAATTTGAGAAGGGAAAGAAGGTAAATTGCCAACATCTTGGCCTAATAGATATGAAAGTGCTTTGGAAACTATAAGACCCTACTCAAAATTAGTGTTAAAATTCTATCATAATAATATTCATTGTGATCCCAACTCTGGGTTTACAGGGACCAAGGTCTATTTCTCTTTCTGTAAAATGGAGTGGGGATCCACTCCATTGAAAGGATTGTAAATAGGAACAATATGGAAGAATGGTTAAGTGAACTGTGGTACGTGGAATACTAACATGTAACTAAGGTCAACAATCATGAGGAATACAAAGAAATCTGGGGAACTTTTATGACATAAATGCAAAGGGAAAAACAAAGAAGGCTAAAGAATTGAGAATACTGACTATAATCACATGAAAGACAGGAAATGAGAATGAATGGGGAAAGAATTCTAGTGGGAACTTGGAGAGGATGACTGGAATTGTATTGATACTTAACATGTTGCAATTAAGTCATTTAAGTTTTCATAGTCCCTAAGCAACTCTAGTTACATTGATGCTCACTGTAAAGTTCTTAATAAAACATTAAAATAAATTAAGAGAGTTGAATTGGATGGCCTCTAATTCTCCTTCCAGCACTAAGGGTCCAGGATTCTATGAAACTAAGTAGTTGAAGTCCAAGAAGTGGCCTAATTTTCCATTTTGGCCTCCATCTTCAGGTAATTATTTCAGGAAGAGCTACCCTCGCTTTAGGGGCATCTAGGTGGCACAGTGGATAGATTTCCAGGCCTGGAGTGAGGAAGACTAGTCTTCCTGAGTTCAAATCCAGCCTCAGACACTTACTAGCTGTGTGACCCTGGGCAAGTCACTTCATCCTGTTTGCCTCAGTTTCCTCACCTGCAAAATGAGCTGGAAAAAGAAATGGCAAACCATGCCAGTTATCTTTGCCAAGAAAACCCAAGTGAGGTCACAAAGAGTAGGACAGAGTTGAATAGCGACCTTCTCTTTTAGCACTTACCACAACACCTGGGACACAGTAAGGGCTTGATAAATGTTTATTGATTGAATGATGATTTTATTTGCCAAATAAAAGAGTTCAAGAGTAAACAGACCCCTCGGAAGCCAGACTCCTTATACTTCCGGGGATTCTGGGACTCTAATTTTCTGTTCTAAGGGTCTGGAGACCCTGAGGAAGTGAAATCAGTCCTAGGTGGCCTAGCTGATGAATCCATCATTCCCAGAGGTGAGTGACATGATCTTGATTTCCTTTTTCTGCTCCCTGGAGTGTTGGGCTCAGTTCTGAGCAAGACCCATCTCAGGGTCCTGAACAACCCTCTAACTGTATAGCATGGTCACAGGGAACAACTACAGCACCCCCAAAATGGAATGGGTTGCTTCAGAGGGTAATAAGTCCCCACTCACTCCAGGCCTTCAAACAAGAGTTAAATAATCACTTCTCAGGAATGTGGTAGAGGGAATTCTTGTTCGGGGATGATTTAAACAAGATGGCCTTTGAGGTTCTATTGCCAACAGAGTTGCTGTGATTTTTGAGGCAGCTAGGTGATGCAGTGGATAAAGCGCTAGTTTTGGAGTTAGGAAGACCTGAATTCAAATCCAGCCTCAGACACTTACAAGCTGTTTAATCCTACACAAGTCACTTAATTTTGGTTTGTCTCAGTTTTCTGAACCGTAAAATGATCATAATTATAGCATCTATTCCCCAGGGTTGTTATGAGGATAAAGTGAAGTAAGATTTGTAAAGTGCTTAACACAATATCTAACAGATAGTAGGTGTTTCACAAATGCTTGTTCATTTCCCTTTTAAGGAATTGTTATTCATATCCAGCTGTATAGTACATACATCTTTGCCTTTTTAGGGAGCCCTCTTTTTATAACACCCACAGACTTGTCTCAGACTAGTGATAGCCTATCAATAAGTCACCTTCCCCCTTAATAGCAATGGGAAAATAGACTTTCCTGGTCCTTCAGGGAAGCATTTAGAGTAAACCCTCTGATATTTAGCATGGACAGAAAGCTTTGGATGGTCAAATGTCATGAAATAAAATTATCCAGCAATCAATCCAGCAAGTAGGTGAAGCAGTGGATAGAGGACCTGGCCTGGAATCAGGAAGACTCATCTACCTGAGTTCAAATCCAGACTGACACAGAGTGTGTGACCCTGGGCAGGTAACCCAACCCTGTTTGCTCCAGTTTCCTCATCTTTAAAATGATCTGGAGAAAGAAATGGCAAACCATTCCAGTATCTTTGTCAAGAAAACCCCAAATAGGATCGTGAAGAGTTGAACACAACTCAAAAACAGTCAGCAATCTCTGGTACTGGGGAGGCTAAGGTTCAGGAATTCTAAGCTTCATTGAGCTAAAACCATCAGGTGTCCAGACTAAATCTGATACCCATATTGTGGGCCTCCTGGAGTGAGGGGCCACTAGCTTTTTTTTTTCTTTTTGGAGAGGAGAAGAAAGGGCAATTGGGATTAAGTGACTTGCCCAAGGTCACACAGCTAGTAAGTGTGTCAATTGTCTGAGGCTGGATTTGAACTCAGGTCTTCCTGCCTCCAGGGCCAGTACTCTATTCACTGTGCCACCTAGCCGCCCCACCACTAGCTTATTTAAGGAGGGGTGAACTGATCCCATTTAGAAATTGAGCAGGTCAAAACTCTATGCCAATTAATTGTGAGATCAGACCCAGGAGTAGGCTCTGCACTTTGATCCCAGGTGAGATAGGGAGATTAGTCTTAAATAAATGGATAAATAGAGGAATACATAAATAGGTAGATAGACAGATGATGATAGATAGAAAGGTGTACAAATAGATGATGGATAAATGAATGAATCAATGGATGACCAATTTCCAAAGAATCTTAGATTTGTAAAGGAATTTAGTGGTAGATTGTCTTCAAGTCCTACCCGGCTTTCAGAAATAAGGAAACTGTGACCCAGAAAAGAGAAATAACTTTGAGAAGATCACACAGCTATCCAGGAGTTGAACTAGGACTAAAATGCAGGTTTCCTAATCCTCAATTGAGTGGCCTTTCCATTATACCAGGCTGCCTTCCTTAGCACACAATAAAATATACTTAGCACTAAGACTGTACTGAAAATGATTTAATCTTTCTTTGATGATTCAGAAGATACTTCTACTACCTCAGGGTCATCACTGTAAATATCAATTTTCATTCTACTGGGGAAGTAAGAAAATACCTATCACTAGAGAGATCTAGTTTATGAAATAACAGTCACACCTTGCATTTTATAACATTTTACCATTTCCAAAGCTCTTTTACATGAAGTATTTCATTTGTTCCTCACAAGAACCCTTTAGAATAAAGCAAAGCAACAGTTCTTATTATTTGTATTTTACAGATGAAGAAAATGAGGCTCAAAAGAAATCAAGTGGTTTGTTTAAGGTCTAAGTCATTTATACCTGAGCTAGGACCTGAACTCAGATTTTCTGGCTACCGTCATCCAGCATTCATTTTTACTATATCATACACCAGATCAATCAATTCAATAAGAATTTTTTAAAGTACATGTTGTGGGAAACTAGGTGATACAGTGGATAGAGCACCAGGACTAGAGTCAGGAAGACTCATCTTTGAAGACTCAAATCCTGCCTCAGACACTTCCTAGGTATGGGACCCTGGGCAAGTCACTCAACCCTCTTTACCTCAATTTCCTTATCTGTAAAATGAGCTAGAGAAGGAAATGGCAAACCATTCTAGTATCTTCGCCAAGAAAACTCCAAATGGGGTCATGGAGAGTTGGACACAACTGAAATGATTCAACAACAACAAGCACATGCTGTGCTAGACAATAAAGATACAAAAACTTAAAGAAATAGTCCCTGTCCTCAAGGAGCTTACTTTCTAGAGGTAGATACAACATACACACACACACACACACACACACACACACACACACACACACACACACACACACACACATATATATACATATGTACATATACTTCCTATACATATATAAAAGTATATACAAAATTAGGATAAGAAAAATCATCTTCTTTGCATAAAGCACTTAACGTATTAGATGCTATACAAAATAACATCACACTGCCCTCTGAATGTTTCAATACTAGTTAAAAAGATACACAGAAGCATGAAGTCAAACACTGTTACAGGAATCATCTCCTCTAAGCCCCTCATCTTACAGGTTCATAACCCCAGGTCCAGAAAAGAAACTGACTTGCCCCAAAGCAACCTGCACAGGATACACCAATGACTGAATCAAAGGATTAAGTATTAAAGTATGGTAGATGATTCCAGAAGATCGATGAAGGATGTTACCCACCTCAGGACAAAGAGGTAAGGGATTAAATATGCAAAGTAACACATTTTTTGGACATGATCAAAGTGAGAAAAAAAATTTTTTGGCTTGACTATTCATATGTGTCACAAGCGTTTTGTTTTCTTTTTTTCAGTTGGGAGGACTGGAAGAGATAATAAATAAGTAGATAGATAATAGATGATAGCTAGATAGATAGATAGATAGATAGATGAATGGAGAGATAAGTAGATGAATGACTGAATGAACAAATAAATTAATGAATAAATGAATGAATGAATGAATGATTAAGGTCAAATAGGCGGCACAATGGATAGAGCATCCACCCTGGAGTCAGGAAGACCCGAATTCAAATACACCCTTGGAGTCTTACTGGTCATGTGACCCTAAGCAAGTCACTTGACTTTGTCTCAGTTTCCTCCTCAGTAAAATAGGGATAATAATAATAATAGCACCTACCTCCCAAGGTTGTCGGGAATATCAAATGAGAATTGATAATTGTGCCAGTGCCTTCCTTAGCACATGATAAAATATACTTAGCACTAAGACTATACTGAAAATGATTTAATCTTTCTTTGATGATTCAGAAGATACTTCTACTACCTCAGGGTCATTCACTATAAATATCAATACCTATCACTAGAAAAATCTAGTTTATGAAATAACAGTCATGCCTTGCATTTTATAACATTTTACCATTTCCAAAGCTCTTTTACATGTTAGCTATTATTCTTATTGTTGATAATAATATTATATAATATTAATGCTTAAAATAATTGTCTATTAACTTATCCAAGGTCAAATAAGTTGGCAAAAAAGTGATACTAGAGTAACAACTACCCTATATGATGCTTTATATATATTATTTCACATCACCCATACCACAAGCCCTGAAAAACTGAGAAATAGCTTCATGTAGCAATAATAATGACAATAACAATAGTTATCATTTATATAATGCTTAATATGTATTAAGTAGGGCACTAGGTTCTGGAGTCTTAAAGAACCTCAGTTTCCTCATCTGTAACATGGGAATAATAATAGCACCTATCTCATCCTAAAGATCAAATGAAATAATATATGTAAAGAGCTTTACAAATACTTAAGTGCTAAATAAATGTTAACTATTATTAAAGGGAGTTTGACTGTTGCTACTATCCTTACTTTGCAGATGAGGAAACTGAGGCTCGAGGAAGCTATGTAAATATCAGAAAGATTTGAGTCCAGGTTTATCTGATTCTGGGTTCAGCATACCAGTCATTTTGTTTTTACATTTTTTTTTACCACGTTACCTCTCACCATGATACAATGGGAATGGACCTGAATCAGGGAACTCATCTTCCAGTCCTCTGCCATTTATACCTGTGTAACCCTAGACAAGGCATTTAACTCTCTGGAGCCCAGTTTCCTCATCTGTAAAATTAGGGGGTTGGACTGGAAGGCCCCTAAGTTCCTCCTACCTGTAGATCTATTATTCTGTGACCATTCTGGGCTCTTATTCCAAGAGTTTTCCCCATAGACTTAGTTTCCCTCCCCATTATGAGCCATGGATAGGAATTCCAATGAGGAGAAATAATCATTTACTTCCTAACCCAGGAGGGCCCCAAATAAACAAGCAGTGCGTTGCAGAGTCCTCTTCTCCTACTGCATTTATCATTTAGTGTCTGGAGTTTATCTCAGCTATATTTAGCAGACAGCATCCTTTCATTTTTGAATATGAAAATCTTTTCACAGGACATCAGAGGTCTCAGGAAATTCAACAGGAGATGTCTATTTCTCATTATCATTATTTCTAGCACCACATCATTTAAGATGGAGTATTGTCACTTAGAAGGAATCTTACCTTTTTCTAGAAAAGAACTGAATGTTGACTTTGTCTTTCTTGGTCTCAATTCTAGGTTTCTCTCACCATATGTCTTACTAAACCATCAACTGCCAAGAGCTCTTTACTGCACTGGGGAAGAGATGGAGAGAGCCTAGTATCTCCTGTGATGACCAGCAGAAAAAAAGGAAGATCCAATTTCTCCCATGGCATCTACCAGTGAGAGCTGATCTGCTGTAAGCCTCTAAAGAAGGCAAAGTTCGTAGGATCATAGGGACCTCAGAGTTTATCTAAACCAAACCCTTTATTTTTTATAGGTGAGGAAACAGGCCTAGAGAGGTTAAGGGACTCTTCAAAAATTGCACAGGAAAGCAGCAAAGAGATTTATTTAGAACAAATGTCCTTTGAGTCCAGATTGAAGACTAGTTGTACCACATCACAGTCAGAGCCCAGTGTACCTTTTCCGCTCCTTTTCAGCAACATCTTCCTCATTCCCCACCCCATCCCTGCACAGAAACCAGGCGCCTTCTCTCTCAGCAAGAAAATATATAAGCAGTTCCTTTACAACAGTCTAAAGCAGAAGTTCTTAACCATTCTTATGTCAGGAATCCCTTTGGCAGTCTGGCTAAAGCCTGTGGACCCCTTCTCAGAAGAAGGCTTTTAAATGCATAAAATGTATGCATATTTAAATACATAAAATAAAATATGTAGTAATACAAAGGAAACCAATTCTATTGATATACAGTGATTTAAATAATTCTTAAAAATTAAGTTCACAACTAGAGCACTGAACCTGAAATCAGGAAGTTTGTTGTTATTCAGTTGTTTCTCAGTTTTATTTGACTCTTTGCAACCCCATTTGGGGTTTTCTTAGCAAAGAAACTGGAGTGGTTTGCCATTTCATTCTCTAGCTTATTTTACAGATGAGGAAACTGAGGCAAATTGGGTGAAGTAACTTACCCAGGGTTACAAAGCAATAAGTATTTGAGGCCAGATTTGAACTCAGGCAGAGGAGTCTTCCTGACTCCAGGTCCAATACCCTATCTGCCATACCACCTAGCTGAGACCTGAGTTCAAATCGGATCTCAGATGTTTACTAACTATGTGACCCAGGAAAAGTCACTTTACCTCTGTTGACTTCAGTTTCCTCATCTGTAAAATGGTAACAACAATAGCACCTACCTTACAGGGTTATTGTGAGGCTCAAATGAGGTAATAGTTGTGAGGTGCTTTGCAAACCTTAAGACACTAGATAAATAATAGTTAATATTTACTCTCTACCAGGCACTGTGCTAAGTGCTTTCCAATTATTATTTCATTCAATCCTCACAACCCTGGGAGGTAGGTGCTATTATCATCCCCATTTACAAATGAGGAAACTAAGGTTAAGTGACTTGCTCAGTCACACAGCTAGTAAGTGTCCAAGGCTAGATCTGAACTCAAGTCTTCATAACTTCAAGCCAAGAACTCTATCCACTGAGCAACTAAACCACCCAGCTACTCTAGGTGCTAGCTCTTGTTATTATCACTATTAAAATTCAATTGTCCTTCCATCCAAGGGCATTTGTATTTTTAAAGGGTAAAGAGAATAATAATATGAATTCCAAAGAAATAGTAATAGTAGTCAACGTTTATATAACACTTACTATGGGCCAGGCACTAGGCTAAGTGCTTTACAATTATTATCTAATTTGATTCTCATAATAATCCTGGGAGGTAGGTGTTATTAGTATCCCCATTTTACAGATGAGGAAAATGAGGTAAACTGAGATTAAGTGATGTGTTGTTGAAAAACTTCAAGAGATGATTTCTAGGTAATTTAATCATTTTATTAACAAGGTTATCATGTTATTAATAAAAGAGGTCAGTGACAATCTCGAATGCCAAAGATCCCTCATGGAATCCACTCAATGCTTGTATGCCCTTGGAAGGGTGGGTATTCCTGAGAGTGGTAATTGAATCTGATTGGTTAACAAGTAATGAGAGAATGAATATTATAATGAGATGCAAGCTCATTCTAATGAGGTTCTTGGGGGTAAGTGACTTGGATCGTCCAAGTCTTGGTCAGAGAGACATCAACATATCACCTGACAAAAAGAGAAAATGCACATTTTCCCAGATCTGTCTGAGTAAGCACAATGAACAGGATTCTACCCATTCGCCTAAACTTAGAATTTCTTTTACTGTCTTTGATTAGATCTTAGCCTGGGTAAGTCTTGGCCCAAGATTTCCTACCCTGGTTGATTTCTGAATAAGGAAGTAGAAAAGGGAAGAAACCTTGACCCTAATTCAATAATTAGTTATTAATATACAACGACATAATCATTTCTCTCAGTGTCCAGGGTTACACAATTATCAATCAATAAGTATTTATTAAGTACCTACTATGAGAACGGGAGGGGAGTTAGTAAGTGTCTGAGATCATATTTGTCCTCAGGTACTTTGACTCCAGAACAGGAGCTCTCTCCATTTACCGCCTAGAAGCCTCTAAATCGACATCAAATCCTAACAGCAAAATTAGGGGGGGAGGTACTTTGGGCTTGGGAAGTCTTGTTCCTCAAATCATACCAAGTATAGACAAACACCTATGCTGACTACTCCTAAGGCATGCCTTGGCCTGAGCACATCTCACCTTGGGGAAATTTGTCTCTGACTCTTTAATTGACAAATAATGTCCTGATAGATCCGGGACTTGTCAAATCTAAAGGGAAATACATAGAAGATTTTGAGATCTTTTCTTAGGCTCCAATCCTTCTCTGTCTCATCCTGTAATGAGACTTGAGTTGTATTTTCCTTCTATGATTTGAGATGACACCGAAGTCTTCAACCTCCTGGACCTAACAGGTCACACAGGCAGGGGAACTTCTTCTCTCTGCCCCTCCAAATCCTTCCACATAGTAAAAACTCTCAGAAGTATCTTCCCAAAAAATCACTGTGGTGAGATCCTTCTGCTGCTCAAAAATCTTTGCATCATGTACTGAGTAAAATCCATTCAAAGCCCTACAATATTTTGGCTCCCAACCTACTTTTCCAGCCTTATATTAGTATTTCTCTTTCTAAATCCTCTATGCCCCTAAACTAGACCACGGGTTGTTCTTCAGTCTTGTCCTGACCTTTCCCACCTTCGTGAAATCCTTCCTATCTAGAGGCTCTAGTAAATTCATCATGGTAACTGGGATTTATTTCATCTGAAGTCACAGAATTTCTAGTGTTTCAGTTTCCTTGTTTATAAAGTAGGGATAATACGTCCCGGTTTAGTGCTAAAGAAGCAGTTAGAGGATAGAAGGGCCAGCCTTGGAATCAGGAAGAATTGTGTTTAAATCCTACTTCCCAACCTATACCACATGACTAGCCCTTGGTAAATCCTTTACCCACTTAACTTCAGTTGCCTCATCTGAAAAATGGGGCAATAACAGCGCCTACATCACAGAATTGTTATAAGAGTCAAGGGCGATAATGTACATAAAGTGTTTCTTGCATATCTTAAACTGCCTTGGAAACATAGACTATTATTATAATTATGTTAACTGCATGGCCTTGGACAAGTCACTTAACCTCTATAGGCTTTTGTTTTCCTGGTCCGTCTGATTTGCAGCTGAAATCTTCCATATGTGTTGTTTAATCCATTAGAAGGTGAGGTCCTGGGGAGCAGGCACTCACTTTTCCATTACTATGCATGGGAGTTTTCCACATAGTAAGCGCTTAATAAATGCTTTATTCATCCATTCATCTGTAAAATGAGGGGGTGGGACTAGATGGCCTCCAAAGCCCCTTCAAGCTCTAAATCATCTTATGATCCAATGAGATAAATCTGTGGAAGCTCCGAGAGAAGCATAAAATGCAATGGAAACTTGAGATTAATGCCTATGAATCGGCCACGAAGCAACAACAGGATATGTGGGACCTAATAGATATGTAAGGGAACATCATCATTTCATCAGGCACAAAACTCACGTAAAAAAAAAAATCACTCAAATCTGCATTCACACAAACTCAACTGCCTATTAAACATCCAGGAAGATGAGGACACAAGGACAGCTTGGAAGGTGGCCTCACTGTTTCAGTTAGAGCTTCCTGGTCCACAAGAAGCCCAGTGAGTGTCCTCAGCTCAGGCCCAGAGTAATTTCTCCCTGTCCAGATGAGTTTTTTAGGAAATTCAGGCCATAGCTGGGGAGGCCAGGTTTAATGATTCCCATTAGAATGGGAGCTATTTGAGGGCAGAGAGTGGTTTTTGCTTTTCTTTCCCTCTTATAGAGCCTACCACGCAGGCTAGGTTTAATTAATGTATTTTAACTGACTGACAACTCATTGTTGGCTTAATTGGAAAACCTAGGCAATATTGCTAAGATATGAATTCAGGTCCTATCTCTGATATATTCTGGCTGTTATGAGCCTAGGGATGCTAATTTCTCAATGCCTCCAAGCAACTCTCTACTCCAGAGGCTTTAACCTGGGGTTTCTTCAACTTGAAAGAGGGTGGGGATGTGGGGAGAGGGAATTACATCTTTATTTTCACTTCTAAATGAAATTTAACATTTCTTTCAATTATTTAAAAACATTATTCTGAGAAGAGGGCCATAGGTTTTGCCAATCTGACAAAGGGGTCTGCAACACACACACACAGATACACACAGAGACACTCTCTGTCTTTCTGTCTGTCTGTCTCTGTCTCTGTCTATCTCTCTGTCTCTGTCTCTCTCTCTGTCTCTCTCTCTCTGTCTCTCTGTGTCTCTGTGTCTCTGTCTCTGTCTCTCTCTCTGTCTCTCTCTCTCTCTCTCTCTGTCTCTGTCTGTCTGTCTCTCTCTCTCAAAATAAGAACCCTTCTCCAAGGCTATAAATTGCAAAGTAGTTGCCCATCTTTGCTGAAAGAGGTTTCCTCACAGTGATTTCCCTATATCAATGAAATCATAGCTGGTGTTCTTAAAAAAATGTTTTAAAAGACTAGGCTGAATTTATGCGCTGAAAAGAAGATGACAGACCAAGTCTTATGCCCACGTAATCATGATGGCTTCTATGAGGAACCCTTTGACCTGACCTACCTAAACTAGTCATTGCTGCCTTGCACCCTAAGACCTTTGATCCTTGGATCTCATTGGCTGCCCCATGGTGATGGGTGACGTGGTGTTTGGTGACATCTTCTCAGAACAGATGTCTAGAATGCATGAGTTTCTCTGGGAACCTAATAAGGTTTCCAAACAGTCCTATTTGATAAATGTTAACAATGTGGAGTCATTGAAACATCTGGAGCATTCAAGACCTCTTCAAAACCATCTTCCAGGTTGTGTAACATTGTGTCAGTTATGGGACAGTTAGGTGGCTCAGCAGATAGAATGCCAGGATGAGTCAGGAGGATCTGAGTTCAAATACAGCTTCAGATACTTACTAGCTATGTGACCCTGAACAAGTCATTTAACCCTGTTTGCCTCAGTTTCCTCACCTGTAAAATGAGCTAGAGAAGGAGATGGCAAAATCAGTATCTTTGCCAAGAAAACCCCAGAGTCGGACGAGATTGAAACAACATAACAATCAAATCAATTATGAGTGTGCTTGTCCTTTTCACTAAGAAAAACATAATATCCACCAGAAAACTGAAAGTATGGAGACTAACTCTTCCCAATCCATTTTCTTCTCCTAAAGGTTATTAATTTTTTTCTTTTAAAAATTAAATACTAAAGGTAAAACCAAAAACACAAACACCCTAAGCAAAGCCTATTAGTTCTTTTAGGAGCTGTCCTTCAGGGAACACAACCCTTCTGTGTAAAATTTTATTTGCCATAAGAGGATGAGGGCTGCTCTTGAAAACCCAGGCACAGGCCTTTTGGCAGGTATTGATTATTATGCGTTATACATCTGCCCCGACGGGGAGAAACACAAGTGGTATGGAAGGGACGGCCGGTACTGATAAAGAGACTAAATGCTCTTTCTGGGCGATTTTCTCTATAGAGCAGCTCTCCAGGAGGCCTAGGGGAACGTCTGTGGCCTGGAAAAGCATTTCAAATTTCATGGACAGCTGTGACGGTCCCTAATGTATAAATGGGGTTGCATATGGGAGTGGGGGTAGGGCAGGAAGCAAGAAGGGTTAGGGATGGTCCTCACCTGAGACAGGGATGGAAGGCTGGAAGAAGACCATTGAAATGGGAAAAACATGGTAGAATCATCCTCCTAATCAAGGGTATAACAACCATTATAATAACTACTAATACTATCAATAATGGCAGCAGGAGTGGGTAGCTGCTTTTCCTGGAACCCAAGTCGTATGTTTGCCATTGTACCATGACATCAACACCCCAACAGACTTGTTTTCAAATGGCATTTTGTTAACCAGACAGAATGGGCTTCTGTTCACATGACAATCTCTCCTTTTTTGCCTCGGCCAACCTCAGGGGTGGCCCTGCAGCTTCCAAAATCTCATTATACCAACCATCTCGCATCTTTTTTTTTTTTTGAGAATAAATTTCTATGGCAGCCAATTACAGCCATTTGATGTGCATAATAATGAAGCCATGGAAATTGAAATTGACACCTCAGAGGATCGGGTGTTAAAAAAAATACAACTTACATGAATCAGGCATTTTCTTACAGTTTTCTATCATTTACAACAATTTGCCATCGCTGAGGTCCTGAGCAGATTGTGGAAAGCCAGGGATGTGTTGGAGAGCATTAGTGATTGGGGCTCCCTGAGAAAGCAAGGCACCAGTCTCCTTTCTAAGCACAGATCAATTACACCTCAGACAAGCCAGTGTCACATGTGATTCACAATGTCAATTTCATGCTAGTGGTAACCATTTAAGAAAGAGCTGTGCAGGTTTTACATTTGATAAGAAATCAGCAGTGTTTGTGTTTGTAAAAGGACCGATCACAGAGTGTGACAGTTCCAAGAGATTGCCGCGGAGCGTCGACTGCTGGTCTGGAGTCTGTCAGGGACCCATAAGTATTTATTTCAAATGTTTTTTTTTTCCTTCCCTTCCCCTTAAACCAGGATGTGAAAATAAACTGTCAGTCTCTATTTACAGCTGTACAAGCAGGAAATACAAAAGATTTTAGGTTAAATTGTCAGTTAACAGAATTCAAAATAGAAAAAAAGAAATCGACCTTGCTGGCTTATTGCACATTTTGATAGAGAGAAATCATTTCTGCATTTGGAGAAGGGGAAGGAGGCTGTGTCTGAGTGAATAAGAGAGGAAGAATATTTAGGGATTTGAGGCATTTATCATCCTGGCCCTACAGGCCCTTCACTGTGTTACATAGAATTAGGAGAATACTATGGATAATTAGATCTTAGGTGTGGAGCAAATAGAGCTTGTATCTTAGTCTTTCCTTCTTTTCATGCTAATTTATCATTTTTAGCCCCATTAGGAGCCTGGGCACCGTTAGTCCGAAAGAAGAAGGAAATCTTTCCGAATAGTCCTATTTGATAAATGTTAACAAAGTGGAGTCATTAAGTCATCTGGGGCATTGGGTATGACTCAAGCAGGATCTACCAGAGCTCTTTTTCATTCTATTGTGCTAAGTAGCTTGGAGGACCTATGGTCTGGTGAGCTGAAAGTCAGCAGACCCAGGATGCAAATACCTGTATAGGTTAGGTATAGGTGTAGGTATAGGTGTAGGTGTAGGTGTTGGTGTAGGTATATGTATGTATGTGTCTATATACACACACATATATAGACACATACATATAAATGTATGTGTTCATGTATATATATGTATGTGTATATAGACACATACATGTGTGTCCATACATATGTATATACAGATATATGTACGTGTGTGTACACATGCATGTTGCATATATACACATATGTGCATATATATGAGAGCTAGATGGCATGGTAGCCAGAACACCAGGCTTGGAGTCAGAAAGACTTGAGTTTGAATCCAGCCTCAGACACTTACTAACTGTTTGACTGTGGGCAAGGCATTTTAACCCTGTTTGCCTCCATTTCCTCATCTTCAAAATGAATTGGAGAAGAAAGTGGCAAACCACTCCAGGATCTTTGCCAAGAAAACCCCAAATGTGGTCAGGAAGAGTCAGACATGACTGGAATGACTGAACAACAACAAAATGTGTATATACTTCCAGCTCAACCACATGCTAACTGTGTCACTTCAGCTGAGCTCATTAACTTCTGTTGGCCTCAATTTTGCCAAGTGGAAAAGAGGAAGAAGATTATAGATTTAGAAGTAAGAAAGACCTTAGAGGTCCTCTGGTTCCACCCTATCTTTCAACAGATGAAGAATTAGCCTCAGGGAGGTTAAGCATCTTGCCCAGAGTCACACAGGACTAGAACCAGAGTTCTCTAAATTAAAATACATTGTGACAGCTAGGTGGCACACTGTATAGAGCTCCAGCCCTGGAGTAAGGAGTACCTGAGTTCAAATATGACCTCAGAAACTTACTAATTGTGTGATCCTGAGCAAGTCACTTAAGCCCAATTGTCTTGCCAAATAAATCAAATAAATCCAAATTCATCACTCCCTCTACAATATCTGCCCTATCTTTCAAGAGATTGCTGTGAGGATCAATAATGTGGAAACTGTTCAGAAATAAAATAGTGTAGATATTATGTTTGCTAGTTTTATTACCCCAAATATAGTATATGCTCTTCAAGGACACAGAACATGCTTTTTCCATTTCTCGACTGCCCTCAGTGTGGGACACACAACAGATGTTTAATAAATCCTTATTGGGTCAGTATCCATAGACTCAAGATCACAAGTTTGGAGCTAGACAGAACCTTGGAGGCCATCAAGTCAGCCCACCTCATTTTATAGCTGAAGAAACTCAGGCTGAAAGAGGCCAACTCCTTTGCCCAGGGTCACAATTAGCGAAGTGTCTGAGGCACAATTCAAACCCAGATCTTCCTGACTCCAATTCATAATAACCAATGCAAAATAGTCTTTCCCTCTTGCCATGCTAATTTGTCATTTTTAGTCCCATTAGGAGCCCAGGCACCATTAGTCCAAAGGAAAAAAGGAAATCTTTCCGAATAGCCTGTAGAGCCAATGCAATATTCACAGCACTTACAGTGACTGTGGATATGCTGGCATAGTTTTCAGTCGAAAACATGAAAGACTCTCCATATAGAAGACAGAAGCAAAACATCAGAAAACCAGATCCCCACACCAGAAAGTCAAATCCATAATAGTAACAAAGAAGTTAATATAACATAGCACAGCAGGGAGCCACACCATCCCTTAGTCTTCCTACAAACAAACACTGCAAGCCTGTCTCCTTGGGGTGTGTCCTCTACTCCCTCCAGCTCTAACTGCTCTGATACCCAGCTTCTTCTGGGCTCTACTTCACCCTTCAGCAAACTCCTCCCACCATAGGCTCCATGTGATTCCATTTGGCCTATTAGGGGACAGGGAGATCTTCAAATTCCCATGACAATTACATAGCCCTATTTGATAGATGTTAACAATGTGGGCACTGGGTATGACTTGAGCAAGATCTGCCAGATCTCTTCTTCATTGTATTGTGCTAGGTAGCTTGGGGGATCTATGGTCTAGTGATGCAAGCATTATTATCCCCATTTTATAGACAAAAAAATTAAACTTCTGAGGAACTTGACTAAAACCACACAGCTAGCTTGGGTTAGAATCAGGAGTCCAACATTCTTTCCAATATACCTCATTACTCAAATCACCATAGGGAACGTGGGCCTGCTCTGGTACTACATTCAATGCTTTTCCATGAACCTTTTCAGGGCCCAGACCTTTGATACCTTGGACTTGGGTCTGAAAAGATAAACTAACCCTGCCTGGTTTTATAAGAAATCTTCCTTTGGCCCAGTGTGGCTTCCATCTAAGCCCTGTAACTGCCTTGGCATGGGGACAGGAAGGTAGGCAGACTCCCCACTGGCATTTCTAAGGAAACCGTAGGACAAACAGTCTGGGCTTTTCAGGATTTCCAGAGCAAGCCTGCTCCTTGGTTGGAGACGTAGGCAGGGTGCTGTGGATAAGAAAGGAAGGGGGGAGGAAAAGGATCAAGTGAAAGAATCAAAATGCAGACTGTCTGAGTTGAAAGACACTTAGTTCAACTTGCTCAGTTTACAGAAGAGAAAGGTGAGTCCAAAGACAATCAGGTTGGGATATAAAGAAGATTACAAACAAATATAATTACAGCCTGCTGGCCTAGGCAATGCTGGGCTCTGCTGTCTTTCAGAAACAACCTGAAAACCAAAAATTCAGTACCATTCTGGAAAATAGTGAGGGGGGTTTTATTTTTATCCTCCATGTGACCTTGGGCAACTCCCTTCATGTTTCTGGGACTCAGTTTCTTCAAAGAAAGAGACAGAGAGAGACAGAGACAAAGACAGACAGAGACAGAGACAAAGATAGAGAGAGAAACAAAGACAGAGAGAAAGAGAGAAAGAGACAGAGAGAGAGAGAGATGGGCAGGATCAGTACTTCAGAATCTTCTTGAATATTAGAACTCCTTAGTGGCAAGAAATGTACAGATCCCTATGATATACAATTAGCCCTCAATGATTGAGAAAATACATGGTAACAAAAAAATTACTGTGAATTCGACAGCACTCTAATACATGATAGCATTGACATACATTTAAAAAATAGTAATGCATATATGAGGGAGACACATCATTTATTCAGGTACCAGATGTACGTTTGCTAATTTATTATCCTGAGGCTCACTGCATATTTTGCTGGAACTAAATAAAACCAAAATAACAATGTTTTGTGTGCACATGGATAGGAAGACCCTTTGCAAATAACTCAGCCCACAGGTTGGGAAGGAAGATATCTCTAAAAGTCTTTCTGGCTTTAATCCCTACCAAATTATACCATGAGCTTTAGGACCCAAAGTTCCCCAGCACCAGCAAGGGCCTTGCTGGCACACTGAGGCTGGGACGATTCTTCATCCTTACTTTTACACAGACAGAAAAGCTGAGCCCTCTGCCATTGTAGAATTAGAGTTGCCCAGTTTGGTTGAAGGAACTGGGGATATTTTTTGTCATATAGTCATTTTTCAGTCATGTCCCACTCTCTGCAATCCCATATGGGGTTTTCTTGGCAAAGATACTGGAATGGTTTGCCATTTCCTTCTCCAGATCATTTTACAGATGAGAAAACTGAAGCAAATAAGGTAAAATGACTTGCCCAAGGTCACACAGCTAGTACATGTGTGAGGTCAGATTTGAACTCAAGAAGATGAGTCTTCCTGACTCCTGTCCTGAGACTCCATCTGCTGCACCTGCTAGCTGGCTTGGGGATATTTAGCTTGGGGAAATGAAACATTAGTGGGGACACAATAGCTCCCTTCAAGTATTGAAAGAATTGTTGGAACAAAGGACAGATCAGACTTGGTCTACTTGGTCCCAGAAAGGAGAACTAGGAGGAACTCGTAAAAGTCACAGAAGCCAATTTCGATTCAATGCAAGAAAAAAGAACAATGTACAATTCTATCTGTACAAAAGGGATGGAGTGCCTCAATAGGGAGTGAGTTTCTCAACCCTAGAAGTCTTAAAGCAGACACTGAATGATGCTTTGTCAAAGATGTCATAGGTAGCATTCCTGTTCTGCTATAGGTAAGACGAGGTGACCTCTGAGGTCCCTCCCCACTCTGAGAACATGAGATTGTAACTTAGAACTCTGTGGATTAAAGTACGATGCCATGAAGTCAAGGTTACAAGTTCAACCCTCCCATGTACCACTTGGTCTTGGACAAAGAAAAAAAATTATCCTCTAAACTGCTATATCCCTGATGCTTAGTAACCACCTCATAATTACATGCTGGTCATAAGTGAAACCAGGTAAGAAAGCATGGAAAACTCATCACAATCCATCATACTACCGGGAAAACAGCTCAAAGAAGCTGTCCTACTGCTTGGGGGTCAGTAGCATCTCTGTGTATGCTGGGCAGCTCAAGAAATGAATGGCTAGAAAGCACTAGAAAATTAATGATTCAGTCATAGCACCTCTTATAAGGGCCCACAACAATCTCTTATATTCATTCGCATATATCGACATACATTATTCATCAGTCTATAGGCTTTGAGACTCTAATTGTTGCTTGTTGTTGTTCAGTCATTTTTCAGTTGTGTCTGACCCTTCATGACCCCATTTGGGGTTTTCTTCGCAAAGACACTGGAGTGGTTTGCCATTTCCTTGTCCAGCTCATTTTTTCTAGATGAGGAAACTGAAGCAAACAGAGTGAAATGACTTGCCCAGGGTCACACTGCTAGTAAGTGTCTGAGGTCAAATTTGAACTCAAGAAGATGTGTCTTCCTAACTCCAGGCCCAGCTCTCTATCCTCTGGACTCTAATTATATCCATCATTATTTCTTGATCTTATTTCCTTCCTTAATTCTTTATTTTCCCCTATCTCCATTCTCTGCCCCAACACTCCCTACTCGCCTGCTATGGCAAGAGGTCACAAAACCACAGATCAAGAGCTGGATGTTATCTTAAGTGATCAAGTTCAATTCTCTTCATTTTTCGGATGAGGAAGCGGATGCACAGAAAAGTAAGGTGACCTGCCCAAAGTCACACATAAGGAAGGATTGTTTATCACTTCATCAAAGTCTTTCTTCCCCATTGGGAACACAACTGTCTATTATTTCTGAACAACAGGCTAAGAATTTGTCTTTAAAAACAACAACAACCTAGTTAGAAAGGATGGCTGAACCTCAGAGATTCCATACCCTTGTTTGGCAGTACCTCCAGGATGCCATCATCACCACCACCATCACATCATCACCCTTCACATGGTATGGCGCATCAGAGGGGCCAAAGTACTTTATGTACATCTTGTTACACGATCTTCCCAACAGCTCATCTGTTAGGCAGTAGAGAAATCATCATCCTACAATTATTTCAGGTCTACACTCTTCCCAAACTATCTAAAGAGTTAATAAAAATTCATTTTCAAGGGTAGCTAGGTGGTGCAGTGAACAGAGCACCAGCCCTGGAGTCAGGAGGACCTGAGTTCAAATCCAGCCTTAGACACTTAACACAAAAAACTAGCCATATGACCTTGGGCAAGTCACTTAACCCCAACTGCCCTCTCCCAAAAAAAAAAGCAAAAAAAAAATTCATTTTCCTTAAAAGAGTGCACCTATAATAATTATAGCTAGTATTTATGTAGCACATTGAGGTTTGCAAAGTACTTTACCAAGCTTATTTCATTTGAGCCGCACAACAATCTTGGGAGTTAGATGCTATTAGTATTCTAATGAGATGGGAAAACTGAGGCAGAGAGATTAAGTGACTTGTTCACATCACACAGCTGGCAAGTGTCTGAGGGAGGATTTGAATTCAGGACTTCCTGAGTCCAAGTCCGATATTGTACCTAGTGCATCACCAAGCTACCTGTACATAAAAGCTCTTTCCTAGAAGGACTGGAATGGGAGCCAGTTAATAATAATAATAACAGGGAGGGGGTAGGGAATAAGAGGGGGGATGATAGAAGGGAGGGCAGATTGGGACAGAGGGTAGTTAGTTAGAAGCAAACATTTTTGGAAAGGGAGGAGGTCAAAGGAGAAAATAGAATAAGTGGGGGCAGGATAGGATGGAGGGAAATATAATTAGTCTTTCACAATATCACTACTTTGGAAATGATTTGGGTAACTACACATGTACAATCTATATTGAATTGCTTATCTTCCCAGTGGCGGTGGGTGAGGAGGGAGAAGGCGAAAAGAATCTAGAACTCAAAGTTTTAAAAACAAATGTTTAAAAATTGGTTTTTTACATGCAACTGGAAAATAAGATATATAGGTACTGGGATATAGAAATCCATCTTGCCCTACTAGGAAGTTAGGGGGGGTAATGGGGGAGGATATAAGAAAGAGCAAATTGGGGGAAGAGGCATTCAGTGGGCTTGCTATTTTGGGGTGGGAGTAGGCGAAAGGCAGGGAGATGAAAAATTGTAATTCAAAATCTTATGGAAATGAATGTTGAAAACTAAAAAATAAATAAATTAAAATTAAAAAAAATAATAATAACAAGGAGGTGTCACAACCCCAAATCACAGCTCAAATCAGGAATTCGATTCAATTTTTTAAAAAAACTTATTAATAACTGCTATGTGTCAGATACTCTGCTCAGCACTGACAATAGGATAGGAACTAGACTTGTGATCTCATTGGTGTTACAACGGTCATAAGTGGTAACATTTCTATGGTACATTTCTATGTGATTTCATCAATGTAAGAAATAACCAATGAGGAAACACCCTCTCCCAATGAAGATTAGCAACTATTCTGCAATTTATTATCTAGGGCAGTGTTCTTAGCCTAGAGTCCATAGACTCCCAAAGATCTCTATTGGATTTCAGAGTCTATGAACTTGGATGGTTAAAAATTTACATCTTTTTTTCTATATAATTGGTTTACATTGGAATCCTGTAGATTATGTTTTATGCACTTAAAAACACTATTCTGACAAATGGTTTTTCAATATAATTGGTGTCCTATATAATTCTATATTTTTACTTTATGCCTTTAAAACCATTCTGCTGAGGAGTTCAGAGGCTTCATTAGTCAGTCAAAGGGGTGCATGATACATACAAAAAGTTACAAACCTTTATAGTGTTTGCGGGCATTGAGAGGTTAAGGGACTTGTCCAGGGTCACCTAGCCAGTATGATTCAAAGACTAGACATGAATGAACTCAAGTCTCTCTGACTCTCTATCCACTATACTGCACTGCAAGTGTTTTTATCCCAATTTTATAGATGAGAAAACTGAGCCTAAGAGACATTAAATGAGCTGTTCAAGCCCTTTTTTTAGTGAGGACCCTGAGCCTTTTGACTCCAAGTCCAGGGTACTTTCCACTAGACCACACTGTCTTTCATTCATGGCTTTGTGCCCCCAGAGTGGCTAGGACAAGATCCTTACTACCTAGTAAGAAAAAATGCATTGGTTGAATGTATAAATGAACAAATAAATGAGGTCCACGGTGTTAAGGAAGTAACAATGTTACAGGAAAAATGCAGACCACAAGCCACCCACGAATATTTCCAGTGTGGTCTTGTTGGCCAACCTAAAACCTCATCTTCCTACATCTACCTCCGAGCACCCAACGAGAGCAGCCAAGCAAAGGAGGAGCAAAATTAGCTCCTGTCTTTCCTAGCTGAGTCCCATTTCCTGTCACAGGAGCCAAGACGAGAAATAACCAGTTCTGCCATCCAGAGATCACAACATAGGACAATGGAATAATTTCTGAACTTGGAGTCAAAATTATTAAGCTCAAGTCTGCTCCTGCTACTTACATTCCCTGTGTGACTCTGGCCAGGTCACTACAACCTTTCTGTTTTGTTTTTGGAGGTCATGGGGATTAAGTGACTTGCCCAGGGTCACACAGGTAGTGTCTGAGGCCATATTTTAACTCAGGTCCCCTTGACTCCAGGGCCGGCACTCTATCCACTGCATCACTTAGCTGCCCTTCACTATACCTTTCTGTGCCTCAGTTTCCTGACCTGTAAAATGAGGTGCTTGGACTAGATGACCTCCAAGGTCCCTTCCACCTCTAAATTATATTGCCTACCAGAATATCCTATACATAATAAGTGCAGAGTTGTTGCAGGGGCAGTAAGAGCTGGAAAGGTCAGAAAAAGGCCTCATGTAAAAGGTGGCTCTTGGGCTGTGCTTTGAAGGGAGCTGTGGATTCTTAAGACAGAGGTGAGGAGAAAGCATCCCAGGCCTGTGCAAAGGCATGGAGATTGGAGAGGGAATATGACTGAAAAGGAACAGCACATAGATCAGTTTGACTTGACTTCTGTGAAAGGGAGTCAGTCACATATTTGGAAGCATGACGAGAGAGTCACATTATGAAAGGGAAGGAAGGGAATAATAATTTATTTATGCTATGTGCCGGGCACTGGGTGAAGGACTTTATAAATATTATCTTATTTGATCCTCACAACAACTCTGTGAGGGAGGTGCTGTTAATATTCCCATTCTACAGTTGAGCAAACTGAGGCAAACAGAGATTAAGTAGTTTTCCCAAGGTCACACAACTAGGAAATGTCTAAGGCTGGATTTGAATCTGATCCAACCCTCTCACCAAATACAGGGATCCCCTCCAAAACATCCTTGATGGGCAGTCAAAGAGCCTCTGCTCATACACTTCCAATTACAGGTTTGCTGCCTCCAAAAGCAGCCCATTCTTATTATTGGACAGTTCCGGTTGCTACAAAGATCTTCCTTATATTGAGCCAAAATCTACCTCCTTGAAATGTCTACCCATTGTTCTCAGTTCTGCAAAAGAGCCAACAGCTCAAAAAACAGTTTATGCCTGCCACACACAAATAGCAAGCATGTACAATGGTGATTAGAAGGGAAGGCTCCAGCCAGACAATTCTAAGTAGGATGACCCCATTCAACAGTTTTAACAGACTTGGCCAGTCAATTCAGTGAAATGACCAGTTTGACAGATTCTCCTTCCCCTCCTCCACCCCCTCCTGTCGACTGAATTGATGATACTCTATTTGGCTAAATTGACAGAATCAACCCATTCTTTTGCTAGCATAAAGACATTCCCAGAGCCCTGGTGGTATGGATGGGAGGGAGATGGGGAGAAACAGGAGAAAGAGGAGTATGCTAATAATGCTGGATGGGAAGTGAGGGCCCGGGGAAGCAGCAGAGTAATCTGTAAATAAAGCTCATTTCAAATAGCTGGGTACCCAGTCCTGCTTGGGTGGAAAGCTTTCAGGGACTGGTCCTGTGGAACTCTTCCTCCTATATACCCACAGAAAGACATTCTGACTGCAGTGGTTAGAAACCTCCTTATTAGAGGAGAAGGCCAACTAATGGGAGAATGACAGAATGATGGGGAGCAGAAAGCTGTTTGGCCACTCAGATCTCAATTTCCCAAATTAAGTATCTAACTGAGATCTCTCTCTCTCTCTCCCTCCCTCCCTCCCTCCCTCCTTTCCTCACCCTCTTTCCCTCCCTCCTTCTCTCTCTCTCTCTCTCTCTCTCTCTCTCTCTCTCTCTCTGTCTCCCCCTTGTCTCTCTCCATCTCTGTCTCTGTCTTTCTATCTCTGTCTCTCTCTCCCCACCTCTCTCTGTCTCTGCCTCTCCATCTCTGTCTCTGCCTCTCTCTCTCTCTTCCTCTCTCTTTCTCCCTCCCTCCCCGCCCTGCTCCTCCTCCTTTCTTTTTTTGTCCTCCTATCTCTTTCTCTCCACCTTCTCTCCCCTCTCTTCCTCTCTCCTCTTTCTTTTTTTCCTCTTTCTCCTCCTTTAGGAAGCTCTTCAGCTCTGCCAGTTCAATGATTACCCTTTGCTAAGGTTTAACTCTTGGTCACATTGTCCCCTGAGGAATGGAGAGCAGAATATCTGGAGTGTCTGAGAGAGGAAGGGACTTATTAATAATTAATAACAATGTCTTGTCTGTACACAGAGCATAGAGTTTCAGGGGAA
>CM053587.1:104975540-105001365 GCA_028646515.1 Pseudochirops corinnae
AAAAGGAGACCCAATGTCTCCGTACAGGAGACTCCAGAAAACAGAGGGTTGCTCTGCCTTAATGCTTTCCCTCCTTTGGTAATTCCAGGGACTGATATTTTCTCTTTCAATCTGATGAAATTTTCACCTGCCTGAAGGCAGGGTATTAGACCAGATAAACTCTTAAGGTTCATTGCAAGCTAATGGGAGGCTAACATCCTGTGATTTCTCCCCAGTTTTCTCTTCAGATATCTCCAACATGGAGGGGAACTTCCAGGTTCACTCCAACTGTTCACCCACCTAAAATATGCAAGGGCATAAGAGGTTTTCATCATATGAACACAGAATAAAATCACTAGAAGTCTTCAACCTGGGAAAAGCAAGGCTGGAAGCAAACAGGATAGGATAAGAGGCTATGAGTTCTTGAATGGTATGAAAGGGAACCCAGACCCATTCACCAGGTCTTAGTAGGCCAAAACAAAGGCTTTTTTCATCCAATTTAAAGTATGAAAGAAAAATATTGGGGAGGATACAAGTAATAATCATACTAGAGAGGCCTCAAGGTAGAGCAGATAGAGAATCAGCCTCAAAGTCAGAAAGACCTGGGTTCAAATCCCATCTCTGGCCAACACTGAAGCTGCAATGTAGCTTCTGACTTGGCTTTGGCAGAGTGAGTTTCCTCACTCAGAATTCCCCACACCAATGAAATCACAAATGTAGACAAAAAAAATCAAAATAATCCCTTTACTTTTATATTGTTTTAGTTTATAGAAAGCTTTCTCTTCATAAACTACAAACTCTTTTTATAATCTTCTCACTATTTACTCTCTAACTTAACCCTCTTAACAAACAGCCCCAGGAGGTAGAGTATAATTATCCCCATTTTATTGATAAGAAAACTGAGGTTCAAAAAGCACTCAGGGAGGCAAACTCATGGTGCAGTCTTAAATTTGGAATCTGGAGAGACCTGAGTTCAAATTCCACCTCTGACACAAACCACCACAAATCAACCCTCTGCACCTCAGTTCATCCATCTGCAAAAGTAGTGGCTGTTGGGGGCAGCTAGGTGGTGCAGTGAATAGAACTCCAGCCCTGGAGTCAGTAGGACCTGAGGTCAAATCCAACCTCAGACACTTAACACTTACTAGCTGTGTGACCTTGGACAAGTCACTTAACCCCAATTGCCTGGCCTTCCCCTCTCCAAAAAGACAAAATAAAACAAAATTTAAAATAGTGCAACTATTATAAAAGTAGTAGCAACTACCACACGGGTTTGCCAAGAGGATTAATAATAGCTAAAAATAGTTAACATTGGAATGACACTTTAAGGTTTTCCAAAGTACTTTACAAAAATTAAATCCTTTGATCCTCAAAACAACCTGGGGAGACAGGTGCTATTATTATCTTTATTTTACAGACAAGGAAACTGAGTTAGGAAGTGATTAAGTGACTTGCACAGGGTTCACCCAGCTAAAGTGTCTGGCCCCAGATTTGAACTCAGGTCATGTTGACTGCAGGTTCAGTACTCTATATATTGTGCCACCTAACTGCCCTGAGAGAGCCATTAGTTAACCCTGAGTGGTAGCTCTTATTTTTATTAAGTAATTTGCCCAGGTTCATCCTGCTAGCCAGTGGTGAAGCCAAGACTTGAACCCAGGGCCCTCCAAGTCTATCACACTGCCTAAAACAACTGCTTCAATACGGGGTAGTAAACTTAGGAAACTCATTCCCAAGACTGAAAATATAATTAGCTTCAAAACAGATTTAGCTCACTTCACAGATCACGGAGCCGTAATGGGTTACTAAGGGAAACTAGGTTGTTTGGGGAGATGCCTCTAACCTTTGATAATCTATGTCAGAGAGAACAAACCATCCCCACCTCCCACAAACTATCCCTCAGTGCCCTATCAGATATAGAATCCTGGGCTGGCGGGATTATGAGGCTCAGTCAAGGACCACCAACTCCTTTCAAATCCTGACTCTTCCTGCTAGGGCTGTGTGATACGTGGGCTCATCTTTGCTATCAGAGGATGTGATATTCTATTTCTGAAGTGGTGGGAATTGTCTATTCTTTTGTATTTGGCCAGAAAACCCTTGAAAACAGAAGGATTCCTGATTGACTGGAAGGGTGTTGGGGACTGTGGAACAGACCCCTGAGCTCAATTCTAAGCACCCACATGGGCAAATTCCAGATCAGAAGAGGTTTTCTGGAGAGAAGATCCCATTCTCTCAGAGGATCACAAAAAGCCAGGCATTGTAAGCCTAGAGACAATCATGAGCTAATCTAAGTCCAGAGAACCTTCAAATGGTTTAGAAAACTTGGGTACATCTCAAGGAAGGGGGAGGGGAGGGAAAGAGGACTAGAATTTGGAACTTAAAACTTAAAAAACAACAAATGGTAAAAATTATTTTTATGGGTAAATGGGGGGAAAAATAAAATGTTATTTAAAAAAAAAGAAAATTTGGGAACCACTTAACTTGAGACCATATAATTACATAGAAACTTTACTCATCTTTTACATGGGTCCAGCCATCTCCACTAACTGATTACCCGAGAGCCACCACAGGACAGGTAAGCTACCCTGGCTGAATCAGTAAGGCCCCCTGGGGCAAAGACAGGAGCTGCATGTGCCAGACTACCACCATTGCCATGACCACCATCTCCCCTCAACTCTTGAAAGTGACAACCCAGGGGGCAGTGAGCCTAGGAGCCTTGGGAATAGCAATGCTTCCAACTCAGTGCCTTCAGCCAACATCTTTGGAATCAACCCCTGTAGAAAGGCAGTGTAGCAATCACACCTATAGGTTCTTTCCTATTGAATACCCAGAAAAGAAGATGCTGGCCACCTAAGTCCTTGTCACTGTCAAATAATTCAAACCAGAAATTGATATGATTTTATCAGAGAGAGAATGATATTAGAGAAGAGGTATTACCAATCTGCTTGGCTGCTACATCCCAAGAACCATAAGACTCTTCTATCCGTTTTAAAGCTAACACCTTGCATATGAATTTTCTTGTTCATTAGAATATGAGCTCCTTGAGGGCAGGAATTGTTATGTTTTTCCATTAATCACCCCAGTGCTTAGCACAGTGTCCTGAACATAGTAACACTTTAATAAATGTTTTATTCATTCATTCAGGTATTTCTTATTATCTTTAATTAGTCTAATATTTAGGAATATTATAAATATTCCTTTATAAATATATTTCCCTTATAAATATATTATTAAATCCTGTGACTTGAAGTGTATAGGGTCAAGGAATAGAAGAGAAAGAGGCAGTAGATCTCAGAACTGGACGTCTAGTTGTGGTGGAAAAGTCCTAAGAAGAAGAAAGGGTAATTATGAATGGATTGTGAAGATCTCTGAGCCCTAGGGGGTCAAACAGGCTTAGGGGTCAGGAAAGCCTTTTAGAAGCTTGTTGACTCCAATTGGGATTGAGTAATCAGTGAAGGTTTAGCCCTGGAACCAAGGACAGGGTCTCCTGAATCAATTCCCAGGAAAAACTAATACAATACCTCAGGAAACTGACCTAGATCAGCCAGGCCTAAAGGCCTGGGGCTGAATATATTCCATACTGGTCATTCTTATCAAGTCTGAGCACCTGGGACTGACTAGTGGGGGCTTGGGGTGGGGAGAGACTGGGAAAAGACTGATTATCATTTCTCATCATTTGGGGACCACTGCCTTGAGAGAGGAAAAAAAATACTTAATCTGATCTCTAGGCTTATTTTAAATGGATATTTATTGTGTTGATCCTAGGGACAGGGAAAAAAACTTCTTCCTTCCTTCAACCCCATCCCAGGTTGGTTGGAGGATAAATTTGTACACCAATCAGCTGATTTTCATTCTCACTGACTTTTGTGAAGTAAGATACTGCTTAAACAATACTAATGAGATCAAAAGCTAAAAGAGACTAAGTAAGTTAACTAAAAAAATTAGTACCTCCTAGAGCCAGATGGAAGGAAAACATTGACACCAAGAGTATTCAGAAGAGAAGGGGAAGAAGGGACCCAGCTGACGTTGACCATAAAACTGGAAAGAGATCAACTGTGTGGAATAATCACAGAATCTAAGAGTTGAAAGTCTCTTAAAAGACTCATCACCTAACACAGCAATATCCTCCAAAATACGTTTAACAAGCAATCATTAAGTCCCTCTTCTCGAATCTTCAATGATGGGGAGCTCACTGCTTCTGAAGGAAGTCCATTCTATTACTGAATGGCTCTAGCTGCTAGAACGTTTTTTCTTATACTGAGTCATAATCTATCTACCTCTTTAATCTTATAAATGTAGAAATTGAGGTGCAGAGAGGTTAACTGATTTGCCCATGGCCACAGAAGTCCTAAGCACAGCTGAGATTTGAACCTGAGTCCTTGTGGCCCTAAATTCACCTCTCATTCCACCATACTGTTCAGTTTCCCAAATGAAAGGAGGTAGGGAACAAGAGAGGGAGAGGGAGGAGGAAAAGTTTAAGGGATTTATAGTTGGAAGAGGCTTTATTTAAGGGATCATTTCATCCAACTCTCTCATTTTGCAGAAGAGGAAAAATGAGCCCAGACAAGGGAGGTTGTACCTGTGATAAGAGGGGGAGGACCAGGATTCCAACTCGGGTCCTGACGTCAGTGCTAGCACTCCTATCCACTACAGGACTCCAAGACAGTCAATTTTTTAGTCCAAACCTAAGAGAAACACAAAAAGGCAGAATCCAGTCCTGAAAGTTAGGTCTCCTCTCCTCCCAAAATATCACTCACAATAATAGAATATGGGACTTGGAGTCAATAAGACCTAAGTCTGAATTCTGCCTCATTTAAGATTACTAGATCTGGTCCCCAGAATAAGTCACTTCACCTCTGCCTCAGTTTTCTCATCTGTAAAATGGGGGTAATAATAGCACCTACTTGGCAGGGTTGTTGTGAGGATCTCAATTTCCCATTTTTACAAACCTTAAATTACGATGTAAATTACTATCATCATTACCCCATCACTATTAGTATTATCACCTGATGTCAGCCCAAGCCATGGCTATTAGGGAAAGGTAGGATGTCCCCAAACTGAGAGAGCAGTACTTCCTATTCAGGATACCACCCCTGAGACTGAGGAAGGCCAGAGAAAGAGAATCGGGACAAGGACACGTTGGAATTCACCCCAAAGCTTTTCTTTACTTTTCAAATCTTCACTGACCTAGGTGAGCATTGAGAACTGCCTCCCAGCTCCTTGTAAGATTATTCTCCAGGTGATGCAAACATGTATCTTGCTCCCTAATGAACCAGTTCCACTCCACTACTTGCTTAGTCATGGGCATTGGTGTTTAAGCTGTTTTCAATACCCAGGTACATCCAGACAGTACTATCACTGTTACCAAAGTCCACTCAGACTCTCAATACTAGCTGGGTTCCCAATTTTCTTTCCAGTGTCCTCTGCAGAATAGCTTTTGCACATTTGTCTTCCAAAGCATCAGCTGCAACCCTTCCCTTAATCTGATAAATCTCTACATCTTCCACAAACCAGGATCTCTGCTTTCAATCCTTCATTTTTTCCTCCAAATTCCTTTCATGAAATACTAGAATGTTAGAACTGGAAGAAAAGACCTTAGAAACCATCTGACCCAGGAATCCTGAAACTTTCTTGCACCATGAATCCTTTTGGGAATTATTAAAACTTATGGATCTCTCCTTAGAACAATATTTTAAAAAGCATAAGATATGCAGTATTACAAAGGAAACCAATTATACCAAACCATAGTCATTAAAATATTTTTAAAAGTTCAAGGGTCCTCTGGGTATGAACCCCTGGCCTAGCCCCACCCCCTAGTTTTACAGAGAAGGAAACTGAGGCCCAAGAGAGGTTAAATGACTTTCCCACATTCACAAAGTTCACAAATCCTTCCTGCCTAGGCAGATAGGTGGTATGGTGGATAGAGCACTGGACCTGGAGTCAGGAAGACTTGAATTCAAATCCAGCCTCAGACACTTAACACTTACTAGTGTGACCCTGGGCAAGTCACTTAACCCCAGTTGCCTCAGGAAAAAAAATGGGGATAATAACCATATCTGCCTTGTTGTTGAGAGGATCCAATGAGATATGATTTGCAAGGTGCCTGGCATATAATAAATGCTTATTCCCTTCCTGCCCCAGAACGTTAGGTGGTATCTTTGATCAGTCCAAAGGGGTCCTTGATCAGAGATTTTAGAAGATCCTGGTTCAGAGGTGAGCTTTTAGATGATAGGAAAGAAAGAGAAGGCTGAAGAGATGGGCAACAGCTTCAGAAAATAAATTCTACAAACCTGTTCCCACGTGGGTGCTTAATATATTCTACAATGAAAAAGCTAGTCTACGATCATACTCCTTTAAATGGTCATGAATAGGACTACATAGGACTTCCCCAGATATCAATGGGATATAAATTCAAAATAAAGGGAAACTTTAGAAGCCAACAAATAAATCCAACTCCCATATTTTGTTGAAGAGGAAATTGAGTCACGAGAATGAAATGCAACTCTTGCCCAGAATTGCACAGCTTAAAAGTATCTTGGGTGCAGGGGGGAAGGGGAGAAGAAGGTGAATCCAGGTCTTCCTGACTCCACATCCACTGTTCTTTCTATTCCACCACATTTTCTCTCTTAATTTGCCCATGCTGAAATGCTCCATCTTTACTTCTAAATGTCCTGCTGGGCAGTCTCAGTACTTATCCACGGACACCTCTAATGTATGTTCACGCACAAACCAACTGTTCTCATCGACTGCAGCTTGACAAGATCCTGTAGAGGACTGGGCTTGGAGATTATCTGCTTGCAAGCAGTGAATTTTCTCCATGTTTATACCCTCAAGGAGATGTTTTGTGGGTTTATTGACTAAATAAGGGTATTGATTTGTTAAGAGCTTTTCCACTTCCTTTCAATGGGAAATATTGTTATCTCTTTCCCCTTCTTCTCTGAACACCAGGCAAGAAGTTCTTTTAGCGACACCATAAATTTCTATCTTTGCCTTCCTGTGCTGTGTAAACAAGTATTTGCCTGTCTATGGGGGTTAATTTGGTCATGTTAAATGCACTAAAGGTTCCTCTTGGGCTCCAAGCTTATACATTGTAGCTGAGAGGAAAATCACTTGCTTATATACGATGCACCTTCCCACTATCCCCATTGCTGGCTGCATCCCACTTCTAATGGCTACATATAGAGGCACATACATATCCACCTTGTACCTTGCACAGAGACCTTGCCTTCTAGAAACACTATAGGCAGTACTCTGGGTGATCTTGGTCTGCTCAAAATATCTACTTGTATGCATACACATATACATAAACACACACACACACACACACACATTCTGTGGCTTTCTCAGAAAATCCTTTGTTTCTACAGAGGAAGATAGATAGATCTCTGTGCACGAAAGCTGTTAGACCAAAGCAGAGGAGATAAATGAATAAAAAGTCATTTATTAAACACTTATCATGAGCTGAGCACTGTGCTAAGTGCTAGGAATACAAATAGAAAAAGCCAAGAGAGTTCTCCAACCTCAAGAAGCTTACATTCTAATAAGGGAAAGGCAACACCTATTTGGAAATGGAAGCCAGGGAGGTGTTTTGGTCAGGGAAGACACAGGGATAGTAAGTGGCAGAGTAAATGATTGATGGCTCCTTTATAGAAATAGAAATGTTGATATGATTATCTTCCCTAATCATTAGAACTTAGGAATTAGACATGGAAAAGACCTTTGGGATCACATAATTCTGTCTCATTTTCTAATTGAGGAAACAGGTCCAGAAAAGAATGCTTCAGGTCACATAGGTACTAAGTAGGAGAGCTGCCCCATCCTCCTCTATGCTCAAAGGTAGCATTAAATGTTGAATATGAGCCCAATAAGTTTAGATTTCCCTAGAGAAAATAAGAAAATTGTCAATGGTCCTCTTAAAATGACAGTAATAGTCAAGTCTCAAGGATTTCCATAATCCTACAAGCTAATTGATGCTCCTGGCTCCCACTGTATGGATGGGTGGATGGATGGATGGATGGATGGATGGATGGATGGATGGATGGATGGACAGATGGATGGATGGATGGATGGATGGATGGATGGATGGATGGAAGGATGGATGGATGGATAAATGGATGGATGTTCCCAAGGAAGCCTAGGGAGTAATCCTCCCATTTATTTTGTAGAGCTCCTAGGAACAAGGGAAAAGGGAGGACGGTGAAAGACCCAGGGTAAATAGCCTTTAAGGAAAACAAGATTAGGTAGGAAATAGTAGACTTGGACGGCCTCTGCAAACGTCTGGGTAAATTCTCAGGAATAAAGATACTAAGGACAGTTTCAAGGTTCTAATTTTCCTTACTTCCAAAAATGTAAACAAATTAAGTACAGATAGCACCACAAGTATGGGGAAAGATGCCTTGATGCCAATGGGGGCAGCCTAGATGAAAGAGAGTTGATGCCCTTTTTGTAATCAATGATTTCTCTCATAAATAAGTATCCCTCTCTTTTACCCAATTACAAACAGGCCTCCAGTCACTGTCAAATAAATGTCCTTAAGTCTTACTTTCCCCTTAAATTACAAGCTTTAGGAAAAGAAATAGTATTCCTTTAGACCAAGGAGTGATGACTAATCCAGTGCTGTGTGCCTAGTGGATACATCAATATTGGATATTGGTGATGATGACACTGGGATTTCTTTTTTTTCTCTGTGTTTTGATACTCCATAGAATTTCTGCTTTCTAGCCCAGCAATATGGTACCCTGGGAAGATATGTGGGTTAGGAATTAGAAGATTTGAATCAGTCCTGGGCACAATGATTTGATAAAGTAGAGAAAATTCAGATAAGCAGAAAAAGGAAGAACTGAGATGGCAGTTTAGGGGCCCGTGTCTGAACTCTCCCAACATTCCTTTCCAAATAACTTTAAAATAACACCTCAAATGAAATTTTGGAGGGCAGAGTCAACAAATGGTCAAGATAAGACATTTTTCTGGGCTAAAATAACTTAAGACATTGACAGAAGAAGTCTGTGATGTGGAATGGAGGTCTTTTTGGAGCCCACATACACAGCTGTAGCAACAGTGCCCTTAGTAACAACAACAAGCATTTTTGGGATCTCTCAGACCAAAGATGGCAAAGGGGGGGGTCAGATAACTGGTCAGAAAGAGATTACAGGGGACCCTTTGCTGGCACCACTTATCGCTGGCACTGACTGGCAACTCTATTACCCCATACACAGTTCTGGGTAGTAATTCTAGGGTGGAGAGGAATACTGGTGATTGTAAGTGGTCAAAAAGAAGTAGAGGCCCTGGTCACATTTCCAAAGCAAAGAGGAGTGGGAGAACTTGTGGCTACAGGGACCCAGGGGCTCTTCTTAGGTAAAGACCAGAGCATAGATTAGGAAAGCAGTGACAATACCTCTCCTAGGATCATACCATTTTTGAAGCACCAAAAAATTCAGACCCGTAGAACTAGCTCTGAAAACAGCAAGGCTAAAAAGCCTGAATCTTGGGACAGTGCCTCTCCACCCCAGGTGAATAGAGCCCAATTTTAATATGGAGTTTAAAGTCAAGAAATAGGCTACAAAAACAAACAAAAACAACAACAAAATTTGACCATAAAAAGCTACTACAATGGTGGCAGTGAAGACCAAGATGCAAACTCAGAAGAAGACAGCAACATGAAAATAGTTGCCTAAACAAAAAACTTCAAAGAAAAAGGCTAACATGGACCTGAACCCAATAAGAATTCCTGGAAGACTTAAAGAAAGACATGAGTGGTAAAGGAAAAATTGACTAAAGAAATAAGAATGATAAAAAAAGAAAAAGAAATGAGAGCAATGCAAGAAAATTACAGAAAGAGAGTTAACAGAATGGTAAAAAGAGGCACAAAAAAATTCTGAAGAAAATAACACCTTAAAAAACCAGAATTGGCCAAATGGTAAAAGAGGCATAAAAATCCACTGAATAAAATTGTTCCTTGGAAATTAGAATGGGACAAGTGGAAACTAATGACTCCATGAGACAAGAAAAATAAAACAAAATTAAGATAACAGAAAAAACAGAAAATGTGAAATATTCTGTTGGAGAGACAGTTTAAGAATTATTGGACTACCTGAAAGTCATGATTTTTTTTTTTAAAGAGCCTGGATATAATACTCAAAGACTTTATTTAGGAAAACTGCCTTGATATCCTAGAAGGTGAGGGTAAAATAAAAATTGAAAGAATCCACTGATCACATCCTGAAAAAGATCTCAAAATGAAAACTCCCTGGAATATTATAACCAAATTCCAGAGCTCCCATGTCAGAGAGAAAATACATAAAGCAGCTAAAAGGAAACAATTCAAATATCATGAACCCACAGTCACAGGATCACACAAGATATTTTGGCTTCCACATTAAAGGAGTAAAGGGTTTGGAATATAATATTCCAGAAAGGAGCTAAGATTACAACCAAGAATAACCTAACCAGCAAAACTGAGTATAAACCAGGGGCTGGGGGGGGGGGGGAAGAGAAGAGGGGGAGAGAAGTGGATATTTAATGAAATAGAGGACTTCCAACCATTCCTGATGAAAAGACCAGAGCTGAACAGAAAATTTGATGTTCAAACAGAAGACTCAAGAGAAGGATAGAAAAGTAAACATGAAAAGAGTAATCATAAGGGACTCAATAAACTGTTTATATTCCTGTATGGGAAGATGATACATGTTTTTATTAATAATATCCTAATTAATGAGTATATCAAAGAACAAATGAAAGAAATAAATGATAACATATAAAAAGAATGTTAATGAGACAACACCCAGAATTTCTGAGATACAACTAAAACAGTTCTCAGAAGAAAAATTACCTATTTCACATTCATTAACAAAATAGAGGATTAATAAACCAAGTACTTAATTTTTAAAATTAGATAGTAAAAAAGCATAAAGAAGAAATCCTGTACATACTTTAAAAAAAACTACATTTGAACTAAATAAATTAGAAAACCAAAATCTCCAGTAGTAGAATCAGTATTTGAACCCAGAGTCTGACTCCAAATCAGTCAATCAATAAACATTTCTAAGCACCTACTATGCACCAAGCACTGTGCTAAATCTAGTGTTCTTTCCACTACCGCAGAGAAGCTGTATGATAGCATGGGTAGAGTGTTGGACTTGATGTTAAAAAGACTAGGGTTTAAATACTATCTCTGACATTTATCATCTCTCTTGGACCATAGACAAGTCATTTAACCTTCAATTAAGAAAGCTCTATAAAACAGGCATAATAATGTCATAGTTATAGTACATAGCCCAAAAGGTGGTCATGAGTCTCAAATGAGCTGATGTATCTAAAACTCTTTATAAACTGAAAAACACTGTATAAATATCAGTTATTTTTCCATTAGCAATAGCAACAGCAGCAGTAATAGTAGTAGTAGTGGTAGTGGTAGTAGTAGTAGTAGTAGTAGTAGTAGTGGCAGTAGTGGCAGTAGCAGTAGTAGTAGTAGTAGTAGTGGCAGTAGTAATAGTAGTAGTAGCAGTAGTAGTAGTAGTAGTAGTAGTAGTAGTAGTAGTAGTAGTAGTAGTAGTAGTGGTGGTGGTGGTGGTGGTGATGGTAGTAGTAGTAGTAGTAGTAGTAGCAGCAGCAGCAGCAATTGTAATCATTGCTAGTAATAGTTACTGTTTCCCTAAAACTATCAACTATGGCAATCATGATCTGCTTGAGTAGAAGGAAAGCCCACACTGGTGAAATCAGGAATGTTTGAAATATGTGTAGTACCTCTAAGAAGGGCTAGAAGAAGAGACTTTGTTGAGCCATGTAGAAATTTTAAATTCAAATTCAACAAGTATTCACTATGCATCTATTGTGCTCAATAATTATACAGGAAAAGATACAGTATTTGTCTTTGTGAGGAACTTAAAACATGGCACCCTGAACATTCCTTTTGAAAATCTCATGTCAAGAAAGTCCATAGTAAGAGTTAAGTGCATTATGAGGATTTTTAAAAGTAAATAATACTATCTATTTAAGTTATTCTATGATGCTACAATTATAGACTCTTCTGTGTTCCCTGCTAAACTATGATGGCTTCAATAGTCAATTGATTATCAGTATTTTTTATGGTCCATAAAGTAGCATAAGGACTATTAACATGGGATGTGACGGCAAGAGACTGAATAAATAGATAGAATAGTTGTAAATATTCAGTAAATAAATAGGTAGGCTGTATTATGATGTTTATATTCCATTATCATATAGGTTTCCATTTGGCAATATTTGAAAAGTGGCGAGCCAAGGTTCCCAACCCTTTTCCTTCTGGCATGCCAGAAGTAGGGGGAAATTGAACATGCATCAGAGAATGGGGGAGGGGGAAGAAGAATCCACTGGCCACTGACCCATTGGCAGGGTAGGCAGTAGCAGCCCTCACAAGCAGCAGGAAGGGAAAGGGGCAGGGGGGCAGCAAGTGGCCAACATGCCAATGAAAATCAGTCCCTGTGACATCTTTGGCACCCGAAACATGCCTACCACCTCAGCACGAATTTTCTTGGTTCTGTCTGTGTACTCACATGGATAATTCCACAGGCAACAGTCATCCCCAGTATAGGTCCACAGACTTGGGTCATTACTCTAGGTCACAGGCAAAACTTCAGAGGCCATCGCTGGAGAGGGTTCTGAAACGTTCACTTGTACGGGTGAACCTGGAGAAAATAAAATGGACTATTTGAGATGGTTAGGCTGGGCTCTAAGGTAGGTCAGTCATACCAAAGTATGCTATTGGTCTGAGAGGGGCCCCTGTGAGTGTTTGTGGATATATCCATCTGTGCAAACAGCTGAGGCTAGAATATGATTGGAGAACAGAGAAAGAGCTGGTGTTATCTCTACGGACAAAGAGCAATTTGAAGTAAGGACTCTTAGAATCCCAGGACTGGGTGGGATCCTAAGAATCCCATTTCCACACTTACTACCTAGGTGACCTTAAGCAAGTCATTTAACATTTCTGAATCTCAGTTTCCTTGGCTATAAAATGGGCATTATAATACTTGCACTCATTCCCTTATCTGGTTGCTGAGAGGCTCAAAAGTGATAACATATATTAAGGGTTTTGTCCTTTAGTCATTTAAGTAGCGCCCAGCTCTTCATGTCCCCGTTTGGGGTTCCCTAGGCAAAGATACTGTAGCAGTCTGCCATTCACTGCTCCAACTCATTTCACAGATGAGGAAAGTGGCTTTAATGTCTGTGGCCAGCTTTGAACTAAGGAAGATAAGTCTTCCTGACTCCAGTCACTGAACTCTACCCACTGTGCCACTTCTATAAACAATAATAGCTACCATTTATATATATATATATCTTCTAGCTGGTGAAGCACTTCACAAATATGACCTTATTGAATCTATCACAACCACCGTGGGTGCTATTATTATTCCCATTTTACAGAAGAGGAAACTGAGGCAAAAGAGGGCAAATGATTTGTCCTGGATCACATATTTAGTGTCTAAAGCAGGATTTGGACTCAGACCTTTAGCCCACTATACCACCTGTCATTAGGTATTATTATAGAACACCAAGTTTGACTCCATATTTTCCAGGCAAAGGTCCTGAGGATCAGACTTGTGAAGTGCTTTGTAGAAAGGGAGCAGAGGGTAGCATCTTCCTTCTTTTCAGAAGGGCTCAAAATTCTTTCTGAAGAGAGGCGCACACCTTGACTGTTGAAGGGGGCAAAATCCTACTTCCTTACTTTTCTAACTGAAAGTATACACTAACCACCTGCATGTTTTCGTGACTCCAACTGCTGTGGTACCCAGAGCCTCCTTCTCTGTGCCTTCCTCCCCACCTCAAACACCACTGTGACCTGCTGTCCCCAAGCTAGATATGGGCACCTGGGCATAGTAAGACTTTGGATTCTAAAAGATCCTTCTTCCTGAGAGCTCCAGGCACTTACTATCATCTAAACTGTCCTATGACTTTGTCCTCCAAAGAATAACAGCTGAGGGGTGGCTAGGTGGCACAGAGAATAGAGCACCTGTCCTGGAGTTCGAAGGACATGAGTTCAAATGTGGCCTCAGACACTTAACACTTACTAGCTGTGTGACCTCGGGCAAGTCACTTAACCCCAATTGCCCTGCCTTCCCCCCTCCAAAAAGAAAAAAAAAGAATAACAGCTGACATTCATATAATATTTTAGGGTTCATGAAGCACTTTCCTTAACATCTTATTTGATTCTAGTAACAATCCTGTAAGGTGATACCATAGGGCATAGGCACTTTAATCCTCATTTTCAAATGAAAAAACTGAAGCTCATAGGAGATGTCAACCAACTAGCCTGTGGTAACCTGATTAGTACAGAAGCAAGACTCAAGCCCAGGTCTATCCTGACTCCAAGTTTTTGTGTCATAGTTGCTACATCTGCAAAATAGGCTTGTTTCACATGGTTTCAGGAAGACCCTGAAATGAGATCAGGTAGGTGAAAGTATTTTGAAAAGCATCCCATCTGTGATGGAATACTGTTGTTGTTTGTCCTTTGTTCTCATGACATCAGGAAGGCGATGCCATGACTTGCAGGTGAATTGGATCTAAGTGAGAGAGGGCTGTGCAAAGTCACCAGCCTCACCTTCTCCTCAGGAGCCATCCAGGACCAGTAGCAAGGTATAGATCAGGACAACTGCAGATGACCCCAGATACAGGAATACTACTGTGCTGTAAAAAACAATGAGCTGATTGATTTTTGAAAAACATGGAAAGATTTGCATGAAACGATGAAAAGCAAAGTGAGCAGAACCAAGAGAATATTGCACACAGTAGCCACAATATTGTTCTAAAAATAACTTTGAACAACTAAGTCATTTTGAGTATTATAAATGCTCAATTAACTACAAAGGACCAATGAAGGAAGATGCTTTCTGCCTCCAGAGAAAAAACTGATAAACAGAATATGTATAGAACGGATTTACATATATGTATATATGTCTAATGGTGGCCCTCTCTAGGATCGGGTAGGAAGGGAGGGGGGGAAGTGCACAGCAGAGAATAAAAGAAAATTTAGAAGGAAGCACTGAAAAGCAGGGTAGCTTTGACAATGATGTGTAGCATTTATTAAATGGTTTCTCAAAAAAAGTAAACCGTGTGAAATGGGAATTCATGGTTTTATATTGAACCCTCTTTTTACGTTGTGCTACGTGCATAGAAATGTTCTTTTCTTTGTCTTTTTGTATTTAAGTTCAAAATGAATAAAAATTTTTAAAAGAAAATAAATTTAAAAAAAGAAAAGCATAATGTCTTATACAGTTTCAAGGTGGTATTAGCATGGGTTGGTCAAGGCTAGAGAGCGGGGATTCCTTCTTTAGATCAGAGGTTGGACTAGATGACCCTTAAGGGTTCTTTCAGCACTAATAATCTATTTTTTAAAAATTTATTTATCTCTACTTAAGTGTTAGACATGGATTATTATCCCTGATAAAAAAAGAAACTGAGTAACAGACATTAAACAAATCATCTAGGGTCACCTAACTTTATGTGCCTGTAAGACACTAAGTTAGGACTTAGAATCCTAACCCTAACCCTCACCCTATAGGCTGGGGCAGCTAGGTGGTGCAGTGGATAGGGCACTGAGGCTTGAAATCAGGAAGACTCATCTTCCTGAGTTCAGATCTGGCCTCAGACACTTACTAACTGTGTGACCCTGGGCAAGTCACTTCACTCTGTTTGCCTCAGTTTCCTCATCTGTAAAATGAGCTGAAGAAGGAAACAGCAAACCACTCCAGTATCTTTGCCTAGAAAATCCAAATGGAGTCATCAAGAGTCAGACACAGCTAAAAAAACCTAAACAATCAACAGCAACAACCCTACAAGGGTATGCTGGGACCAGGTTAGACCAGCTGATTGTTAAATTTTCAGTGTGAGCATTTACCTCAGAAATCAGCAATGGCTACAAATCTGGGCTTGAGTTATTTTTTTCTTTATTGACAGAGTAGGAAGTATTAATAATGTAGATTAAACATAAAAGTGTAAATACCTTTTCATCTCCTTTCTACAGAGCTGGTTGTTAAACATTTATCAGAACACCCTTATATTCATTCCTCTATAAACACTGCTTGAGTTCAGCAGGTGTATAGTAAAAGGCTTAGAGAATGAAGTCATCACCAGACTTGAGGTCTGCTGACTGGAGGCTAATAAAAAAATAAAAACAATTTTCAAAATAGTATAATGACAATAATTGGTATTAATAGAGTACTTTAAGATTTGAAAAATGTTTTATATCCCTTATCTCATTTGAGCCTCACTACCAGTCCATTTCTCACCCCTCCCAGACTAACCAAGCAAAGTGCCACTTTGGCCTAGGCTGCATCCCAATTGGAGAATTCTATTCTGTCTGGATGGCATTGTAGTTTTTAGACAGAACGTCTAGTCCAGTAGCGTTGGGCTTGTCCCAGTCTCCACCATGTGTGATCCCAGGTCTGAATTTGATGAGCCAGACTTGAGCTCCACCTAGGAGCACAGAAATTCAATTCCAAATCCCCTCAGGGGATAAGGCTAAGGGCCAGGGCCAGGCAATCTGGCATCATAAGTCCCAGCAGGTTGAAAGGAGGCAGAATTGGACAGGTTTCTCTCCAGTCCAATCTAATAGGCTCCAGGATCCATTTCGGGAAGTGTGGGATTAGTAGCACTAAGAACCAATGTGGCAGCCTCAGGCCCAGATCACATTCCACCATGGGTACCAGTACTTTGGGCCATAGACCAGAACTGATGCACATCAGAGGAAGTGCCTCTCTCCTTCCTGGCCCTTCCTGACCTTGCCTCCAAGCATTTTGATCTCATTCCACAAGAATGGCTTCCAGAGAGATTATCAGCTTCAGTCCACTCAGGGTTGAGGAACTGGACTGAGAAGAGAAACAGGACCTTGAAGGCAAGATCGGGGATGGGCAAAGGAGGTGTGGCTGGCACTCTCTTCCAGCTTATGGCCCATCACCAAGCACTGTCACCACCCCCTCCCACATAAACAAGTGCCAAACTACACCTGCCAACACAAGATTAGCCTTACTCTGAGTTTCCCAAGTACCCCATCCTAATTGTTTGAGCAATCAAATAACAAATTACAGGATCATATATTTAGATCTGGAAATTACCTTAGACAAGCAGAGGTCATCTTAATCTAACCTTCTTATTTTAAAGAAAGACAAAAACGAAGTCCAAGGAAAAAGCTAGCAGTGTAATGAATGTATAGAACACTAAACTTGGGATCTGGAAGACCTGAGTTCAAAGCTTGCCTTCTACTCTTACTAGCTATGAGACACTCTCTCAGCTTCAGTTTCCACATCTATAAAACATAAAATCACAATGTTCTGTGCACTGTGGTGCCACCTAGCTTCCCTCCTGTCCTCTAGGGGTTTACATTTTATTGGAGGAGGACAATCTATGTTTATGCCAAACACATACAGAGACCAAGGTCATCTTGAGGAAATGGTGCTGAAGACCCTCACAGCTAAGGGGACTGGGGAAGGCCCCATGGAAAACGTGATATTTATATAACTGAGTCTTAAAGGAAATCAGAGATCCTGGGGGCAGAAGGGAGGAGGGAGTGCCTTCCAGGCATGAGCAAGGGGCAGAACCGAGACACTAAGACAGAATATTAAATCTCATATCAGAGGAACAGCAAGAAGACCACTTTGTTTGGATTGTAGAGGGTATGCAGGGTAGTAACAGATAATAAGACTAGAAAGGGGCCAGGTTGTGAAAAATTAAAAATGCCAAACATAGTCAGAGCTGCTTTGCCACACATCCATGTGTAACCTTGGGTAAGTCACTTAATAGCTATCTAGCATTTGTAGAATAAGTTTTAAGGCTGTAAAACAATTGGGGTATGTGGTCTCATTTGATCTTTTAAAAAAAAGCCCAACCTCAAGACCCAAATCTTGCAAATCAGGTGTTATTATTGCAATAAAAACAAAGAAAGACAAAAGCCAAAACAAAACAAAATAGTCATGGAAGACTTCCAAGAGGATGCTATATTTGAATTCTCCTTTGAAAAAATCTGGGGAGTCTATAAAGTGAAGGTGAAGAGAGAGTATATTCTAGTCTTGGGCGAAGACACTGGCTATGTTTATAAAATCTGTCTCTGATGTATCACCTCTCTATCAGAGGGGACTCTATCAACAAAAATTTCTTAAATCCTTTCTGTGTGCCAAGTAATGGGCTGGGAGTGAGGGATACAACAATATAGAAACAGTCCTGCCCTCTTACTGTTATTCAGTCATTTTCCAGTCGTGTTTGACTCTTCGTGACCCTATTTGAGGTTTTCTTGGCAGAGATACTGGAGTGGTTTGCCATTTCCTTCTCCAGCTCATTTTATAGAAACTGAAGCAAACAGAAGTTAAGTGACTTGACCAGGGTCACACAGCTACTGAGTGTCTGAGGCCAGATTTGAATTCAGGAAGATGAGTCTTCCTGACTCCAGGCTCAGCACTTTATCCACTATACCAACCTAGTAGCCCTAGAACACCCTTGTGTGACTAGAGGGGTTCTGGGAAGCCCTCTCTGCCCCAAGAATATCTCCCTACAAGTCTGTCACAAAGCCTAAAATTCCACCATTAGAGAGCCATTACTTTGGATCTCTTCATATTTTCCTTTTGAAATGCTAATAACTCTTCCAGAGGTAATAGCTCTAAGCAGGAATTAGTTGCCAAGATTGAATGCCACAAACAGCCAGAGCAAAGAGGTTCCCTGGAAGAGAGATGGGAGGGTGAGAAACCTCAATTTTGCTTATGTTTGGCCCTGCTTTTTCTAGGAGTCCATCCTCTCTGGGCATTTCCTCTGTCATCCAAGTTCAAGTACTACAATGCCTTGAGGTTTATGTGTAATATTCCCCTCTATAAAATCTGTCTCACTGTGCTTGCTTCTCCCATGCTTAACTGCAGGCTCCAATACTCTGCAGATCAGGGCTTTCAGGGGACTTAGCCAAAAAAAATAAAAGAAGATGAGGCTACCGACCACCAAGAACTCCAGCCTAGGTGTCCCGAAGGCCCCTAGTAACAATCTGCCCTTGTAGGCACAATTTGAAATCCGGACCTTCATATCCAAGAACAGGTATTGAGCCACCAAAACAAGAAGTGACCACTAGGATTACAAAGGAACACCAACAATCAACATTAAAAGCTAGTGTGATCAGGAGCTTTGGCTATCTAGGAGGTGAGGAGATTTTCCCAAGGTCACATAAGCAGTTAATGGATTAGCCCAGACCTTGCCAGTGACACCTCCAGGAGCTAGAGTCCCTCAGGCAATAATAAACAAACATGGTCATTGTTTGCAAGATATGAAGCATGGATGGTTGGCTTTCTACCACCTCCTGTCATCATGATTCCATGATATGGGCATATCACCAGTTTGTCCCAAGACCACTCTCTTAGGATGTCACCAGAATCTCCAAGGTGGAAGAGAACATTGTGATCATCCAATCCAGCCCTCTCTGCAGCCCTTTAATCTTTTACAGATTAAAGAAAATAAATCCAGAAAGGTAGATTAATCCCCCAAACCATTCAAAGCATTTTGTAAACCAGAAAGTGCTATATAAATGTTAGCTATTATTGTTATGTGGGAAAGAGCTATGAAAAGTTTAAAAAGACAGAAGCAGCATGGTACTGTAGACAGAGAAAGCGTTGGAGTTTGGGAAAATATGGATTCAAGTCCTACTTTCGACATCCCAGTGCCCAAGACTGCAAGTATCATATAATCCTAGATCTGGAGCTAGAAGGGCCCTCAGAGGCCATGTCCTCCAAATCCCTCATTTTACAGCTGAGGAAACTGAAGCACAAGTTGCCCAGAGTCATGTGACTAATAAATAACTGAGGCAGAATTTGAACCTAGATCTTCCTGACCTTAAGGGCACTGCACCTAGCCACTGCACCAGGAAAGGTGCCAATTGCCATAGGTCGATAGAGTTTCCTCACTGGGAATTCCCTATACCAAGAAAATATCAATTCCAGTCCAAAATTTTAAAAGAAAAAGAAAAGCTAGAGGCATCATCAGGAAGCTAAGGAACTATGGATGTGGAATGTTGCATACTCTGTTGGATACCAGTTGCTATGTTGGTTAGTTTTGTTTAACTGTGTTTTGGTTTTGGTTCTGTTACAAGACTCACAGAGTAGCTTGAGGGGTAGTAACTGGATGGAGGGATGTAACTGGAAATGACTGAGATGCAAAATAAGGTGCCCCTTAAATTTCAATTTTTTAAGAAAGTTAAAAGCACCATTTAAATATGAGGGATTATTTATCTCATCTCCTCTACCAGCAACTCCGGACCCTCCATCCACGGATCATGCATCTGGATCTGGCCAGCTCGAAGGCCCTCTGGCTTCCCTCAGCATCTCCCCGGGACCCAGGGGGCCAAGCCCACTTGAAGAAGGGGACCCCTCTCCACCCTGGCAGGACCCAGACAGCCCACCAATCTCCTTTTGCCTTAGGTTGTGCGGGCTCCCCGGAGCCGTGACCCCCTTGTGGGGAGGGGGATCCTTCCCCCCCCCAGATTAGAATGGCCGGGCGTCACAAATGAACAGTGGAGGGGGGTTTGTAATGATGATTAGGGCCTGAAATTGGCTGAGATTTACAGTGTCAGTCAGGAATGAAGGGAGAGGGGGAAAAGCATTCGAAGCGGCCTAATGGATCCATCAGCTCGTTTTGGCTGCTCAGTGGGCCGAGCAGGGTCACCAGGCTTTCCACTGGCAGCACAAAGCACTTCAATTTTGTTAGGAAATGTATCAATTTAACTGACTTGAGCAGCACACTGAAAAACCTAATGAATCTGGACTCAATTTTCCGCCACGCTGCCTCCGCGCGCTGTCGGAAACAATGTCTGTGGTCGGGGGTGACGGCGGCGGCCTCCGATAGGCTGTGGCCGCTCCCCATCCGCTGTCAGGGCTAGTAGAGAGAGACAGCCCTGCCTCCCGCAATCCAGTGACAGCCGAGGACCGGGCACCGCCACTTTCCTAACAATGATGTCATTAAAGGTAAATTGGCTTCTATTTCAGCAGGATGATAGTGCTAATTGAGTGGGAAAATATAATATAGGGAGCTGTTGTCTGCAGTTAAAGGGAGGAGGGGGACATATTAAATGGGCTACAATACTAGGTGTCAGGGATGGCAGATGTTGCTTTCTGCTGATAACTGCACTGACATATCTCTAGCTTGTCAAGGCTGGGGTTTTCAGGGAGACTTACAGCAAAAGGCAGCAGATGGCCCTTCTGAATGGGAATGAAGTGCTTAAACAGGCTGGCTGCTGAAGGCAGCTAGTTTGTAAATAGAGGAGTCGGAGGTGTCCTGTGGCTCCCCCCACCCCCTCACTGCCCAGGAGTGCTGCTGCTAAATGGCAGGCAGTGAAGAGTATCACCCCCATCTCCCTGCTCCCTCCTCCAGAGCAAGCTGAATTGGGGGTTTTCACCCAGAAACACCCCCTCACTGCTCTCACTTTCTAGAGCAGCCTTAATGGGGGGGAGGGGTTCCTAGGGGCCCAGGAAAAGCTGGATAGGCACATTTGACCTGGAAGAGACTCACATCCAGCCCTCCAGGCAAGGTGGAATCTTTAAAAGCTAATGAGATCAAGTTTTTAGGTTCTGCTTCCTAGTCTTGACCCCCAATGCAACTCATTTCCCTTCTTCAGGCCTTCCTTCTTGCAGAACCCCCTACCCTAGGCTAGGCTAAGAGGTGCATATAACTGGGATGATTGCTCCCAGCACACAGTCCTCTCTCCAAAGCTTCAGGCAAACCCTGCGCGGGCACACACACACACGAAGGAAAGAGATCCTCTCCTCTCCCAAGGATGCTCGCCTTGGTCCAAACACACATACGATGGAAGGCAAGTAAAACTCACTTCATTTCATGATCAAAGATACGTGGTGTGCAAATCCATCACATGCTAACATATGAACTGTAATAAAAGGGAGAGCTGAATATGTCCAAACACTGAATCCATCCTCAGTTCTCATATTTGTGATGATTCCACAGAATAAATACAGAGGGGAGAAAGAGCAGCAGTTACAATCCTATCTCCATGCAGGAAACTCCATGAGAACATTCACTCGGGATATCTCACGTATCAGTTACCTTCTCTACCTTCACACTCAATGCTGCTTCCATAATCACCCATTAAATTCACTCCTCCCCACCTCCTCACATACACACACACACACACACACACACACACACACACACACACACACACTCCTGACAGATCAAGCCAAAGGACAGATGGGTACCTGGTTTCTCAGGAGATGCATCCCAACCTTTAGCCCCCAACATCAACCTTAGCTGTTTCTAGCACTGCCACCCTTCATCCACCTTTACTGCAAGCAGCCCCTTATGCTAATGTTGTAGCCCCTTTCCACCTATGAGCTCTGTCCCCCATGTCGATTGTCCTCAGGTCCCAACTCCACAGGCCACAAACCTTTCTCTTAAAAACCACCCCCAGGAAAACTTCATATGTGTTCTGCAGTAGCTTCAGAAACACTTAGCCCCTTCCCAAATGACCCGCATGGAGCATGGTCTGCACAGAGCCTTGTGGCTTCCTCACAGATTTCATGGAGCTAATATCCTCACAGACACAGATCTGCCCACTGATAGCATTTTAGACATCTTCTTCACTCTTATCTTAACACATATTGCCCCTAACACAATAAGGCATCAATAGACCATATGCAGAGAGAAGCACATACACAAACAGACACCCACGAACAGCAAAACAAACACTCCAACCTCAAACCCCACAGGTGACAGAGAAAACCGACAATCCCTCCTCCCCCCCAAATCCAGCTCTGCACAGTTACAAAAACAGCCACTACGGCGACTAGAGCCGGGGAAGGCACGTGCGAATCCCAGCCATGTGAAAACCCCCACGCCAGCTGTATGGGGTTTACACATGTTGAAATGCAAATCGTGTGCTCCTTAATGAGCCCAGCAGACAGGCCAAGGCAATGTAATCAGCCCCTCCTCTGTAATTGGTGGGATTATACCTGGAAGAGGGAGCAGTTGTTTCATATAACCACGCCTCTCTACCAGGGAAAAGGGGAAGCAGACAAGGCAGTTGGTAAGGATGGGAGGTTCTACCACCCTGCTGGATCCTCAGGGAGACTAGGGACTGAATGGGGAGACTGGGGATAGATAAATCCCCTTCTGCTGCTCTTCCTTGCAAAGTGTGCTTACCCCTTGCTTCAATAAAGGAGATTCTCGAGAAAGTAGAAATCGAAGGTCTGTATAACTCAGCTCAAAGGACCAGAGAGAGAGGTTGAAAAATGAGACTTTAGTGTGTTGTGGGGAAAAGAACTATGTTTGGGGCCAAGCTGGCTTTGAGAACCTGGCTTTGTCATTTCCCAGCTGGGTAGTCTTGAACGTATTACTTAACTTTTCTGAGCTTCAGTTGCCTTATGTGCAAAATGAGAACGTTGGACCAGATAATCTCTGATACCCCTTCTAGCTCTAAACTTATGATCCTAATGCCCCCAATCCTACTTTAATGCCCCATTTTTAGACCTATTCTCAAACTTATTTCACAAGTTCCTATCACCTGGCATGCTGAAAAGGATGCAGAGCAGAGTGGGAAAGCTTTGTAGAGCTTGAAGAAACATCTCAACTCCATATCAAGAACGAATGGAACCATTATGATTCACAGAGTGTGCTAGTCCCCTTGGTTGACTTCTCCAGCCATCAAACCAACCAACCAACAGGTATTTCCTGAGCACCAACCCTGGCCAACACTCAGAGGAAGGTGGCAGAGCAGACTGAAGATGAGTCTTAGCATCAGTACCTAGACTGCAGTCTCCCCTCTAATAGCTCCTGACTGTGCAACCTGTAGGTACACAGTGCCATCAGGCAACTCTCTAAGACTATACATTGGTGACTCCAAGAAGCTTTAGCACATCCCAGTAAAACTGTCTCAGCAGATGGGCTAAACCAGGTTGAGGGCAACCAACAGGCCTCAAGCCTGTCAGTGAGGTAGGGGATGTCTATCCCCAGCATGTGAAGACTTTCCCCAGTGCAATGAGAGGATGAGAACAATTTGTTCCAACAGCCATGAAGGCAGATGAAGCAGGCTCTATGAACCACTTCGAGCTTGGCCAAGATCATCCACTGCACCCTGGGCCTTCACTAAGGTTTATAATGTCCTTCACACACACATTGCATCTTCACAACAACCCTCTGAGACAAGTTCTATTGTTATCTCCATTTAATGGATAAGAAAACTATGTCTCAGAAAGGTTAAAAGTGACTTGTCAAGAATAAAAATCAATGGGATTCTCCATCAATGGGTGAACCCAGTGCCACAATGCAAATTTTTGTCAAGTCATTGATGGAGAAGACCATCACCCTTGAGGTGGAACTATCTGATACTATTGAAAATGTCAAGGCCAAGATACAAGATAAGGAAGGGATTCCCCCTGATCAACAAAGACCGATTTTTATGGGCAAGCAACTGGAAGATGGACGTACTTTGTCTGACTACAACATTCAGAGGGAGTCTACCCTTCATCTTGTTCTGAGGCTTCATTGTGGTGCCATGAAGAAAAAGAAGTCTTATACCACTCACAAAAAAACAAGTGTAAGAGAAAGAAGGTTAAGCTTGCTGTTCTGAAGTACTACAAGGTTAAGGAGAACGGCAAGAGTAACCACCTTTGATGAGAGTGCCCTTCTGATGAATGTGGTGCTGGAGTCTTTATGGTGAGCCATTTTGACAGACATTATTGTGGCAAGTGTTGTCTAACCTACTGCTTCAACAAGCCAGAAGACAAGTAAATATTTATGTGTTGACAAAAAAAGTCAACTAGAACAAAAGTCAATAAGTGTCTGACATAGGATTTGAACCAGGGTCTTCCTGACTCCAAGCCCAGCCCTATACCTCACTGCCTTTCTTATGAATCACCTACCTGCATGGGCTATGTATTTGTAGGAATATGAGATCGGTTCAGGAGAAGCATTAAAATGAAAGCTCATGGGGGCAGCTAGGTGGTACAGTGAGACTCCCTATAGTCAGGAGTACCTGAGTTCAAATCCAGCCTCAGACACTTAACATTTCCTAGCTGTGTAACCTTGGGCAAGTCATTTAACCCCAATTGCCCTGACCTTCCCCTTCAAAAAAAAAAAAAAGAAGTAAAGTCTAGTAGACTTGCAAGACAATGCAAGATACAAGCATTTCTTTGGGGTGGCTAGGTGGTGCAGTGAATAGAGCACCAGCCCTGGAGTCAGGAGGACCTGAGTTCAAATCTGGCCACAGACACTTAATACTTACTAGCCGTATGTAAATCACTTCCTCCCTACAAAAAGCAATAAATAAGATGAAAGCTCGGGCTTCTCTAATTATCCCTTCTTGGGCCAAGCAGAACACATCTAATACTTCATATTAACTTAACAGTCTTTCAAAGACTCAAAAGCAGGTATCATGGCCCTCCTAAGGCTTCTCCTACAACAACCCTGTGGCTAAGGGAGTGTGGCATTATTGTCTCCCATTTTATAGGTGAGAAAACTGAGAAGTAACTTCAGAAAAGTTAAGTCATTTGTGATAGGTATTTCCAAAATATAGAGCTCCTTCAATAAGAGAGAAGCCCTGTGTTCAAAAAGCTTCAAATTTTGGCTTCTCCTCTATGGAGCTGTTCAACAGGCAGCTAGAGTCAAAACTTGCTTTTAAAACACAGAAGCATAGAATGTTAGAACTGGAAGAGACCAGGCCTTGTAGTCACCTATAGCTGAATAAGAATTCTCTCTCTCTTCCTCTCTCTCTCTCTCTCTCTCTCTCTCTCTCTCTCTCTCCCCCCCCCCCCCCCCGCGTCTTTATGTGTGTCTCTCTATCTGTGTCGGTGTGTGTGTCTCTGTCTCTGTATATATATATATATTATATATATGTGTATGTGTGTGT
>CM053587.1:105001865-105035520 GCA_028646515.1 Pseudochirops corinnae
ATATATGTATGTATACATACATACCTGACAAGTAGTCACCTAACCTTTACTTGAAGACTTCCAGTAAGCAAATTCACTACCTCTTGAATTAATACTTTGCAATTTTGGATAACCCTAATTATTGGGAAGTTCTTCCTTATATTAATCCTAAATTTGCCTTTTCACAATATTTGCCCATTGATCCTAGTTTAAGATCAAGCAAGATCCCTTCAAAAACTTGAAGACAATTCCCATGTTCATTCTAAGTATTCCTTTTTTGAAGCTAAGTAGCTCCACTTCCTTTCAAGTAGTTCTTACATAGCATACTTTCTAGGTCCTCCATCTTCCTCCCTGCCTTTCTGTAGAAGTTTTCCAGCTTCTCCATGTTCCTCCTAAAATGCAGAACCAAGGGCTGAACACAATGCACCAGACACGGTCTGAGCCAGACACCACAGAACTATTGCCTCCCTAAGTTTGGGACACTGTTCCTCCCTAAATGTAGGCTGGCACCAGATTTTTGGATTTCACGTCACTTTCTGGCTCATATTGATCTTTCAGTTCAAACTTTTCATTTCACAGATAAGGAAACTGAGTCAGAATTAGAACCCACATCTTCTGATTCTAAACCCATTGTTCTTTCCATTATACCAAACTGCTTCCCACTAGACCACATAGTTGGCCCAAATCACAGAAATTCATGTGACCCAAGTCCCAAAGCCAATTGGTATGACAGTCTCTCTTCTTAGTGAAGATCAATGTCCCAAACCTAATCAAGGGGTGGGGAAATGTTGTCAAGAGTACTAGAAAGAACAGGAATAGTTTTTTTCAGTCTCCTCTGGTCTCTTGAGTCAAGTTGGGCTCCTCTTTGAGCTTCAAGAGAGAAGACAGACAATGTCAACCCCACTTCAGTTTGCTGAAGGGAGAATAAAACCCTGGGAAGAAGCTAACATGAAAAGAGTTGATATTCTCTATCTGCAACTTGCCACAATAGAAATTTCAGGAAATTTCCATTTGGGTAAGTTCTGGGACTCCCTCTCTCCATTAGGTTGAGTTCTTTGTTCCCAATGGGAGAGCTTCTTCCTTTGGTATTATCTGGTATATATTCTCATAGGTATACTTTCTCTGATTTCTGGTCTACTATTAATTCGAATAAATTGTTTTCTTTGCTACCTGCTATTTGCCTGGTCATTGTGGAACTGGTATTTAGTGGGAAGAGCTTAGGACCCTCCTTTCCCCATTAATGAAAACTGATCAGGAACTTAATTTGAACCTGAAAACTACATCCCCTAGACTAATAATATTTTAGAGAACAGATAGATATAATGCTATCTTGGTACTTCTTCTCTCTTAGGAGAGCAAAATGGCCAAGCTCTAATCTCCTGCTTCCCCTCCTGGTAGAATTAAAGCCTCCCATGGAAAAGAGTGGAGGTAGAAGAGGCTAGCGCTGTCTATTGTCCCTCTTCAAACCACATGATGATACCCCCATATTGTGTATAGGGGACCACCATATTAACAGCCAAAAAACTACTCTAAAATTATAAGTTCTGAACGTGTTAGCAACATTCTAGAGGAGAGGAGATTAAAAAGAATATTGTCTCCTCCCCTGCAGACTTAGAAACTCCAGTGAAGATTTCCCAGTCTTTTCATTATGTTCATTCTCTTGCTCATTCCCAGTCCCTGTTTCTTGGCCTTTCTTAAACCTAATGAAATTTTGATTCTGAGTGTGTGAGTTTGAGCTGAGCTGAGAAAGGGCCCAGAATACCAAAGGCTTTCAGTGATCATGAAACCCAGAGGAGTAATGAGCCAGGACTAGGAAATTTACCTCTCTTTTCCCCGCTACACTTGAGTAAGAGTGGACTGTATACAATTTGTGTGTGTGATTCTTTTTAAATTACACACACACACACACACACACACAAACATACATACGTACCTCCCCTCTCATTCTCTTTCCATGGGTTTGGCTGTTGATACTTTGAAACAATTTTCAAGCACCTGGAGGCAAGAGGAAGATCAGGAAGAGCTTGGGGAGACATTTGGACAGAGTGCTCCATGGAAGAGAATCTTTTCATCTTTGCCATATCTACTAAACTAATGCATAGGGGGAGCAGGGAGAAGAAGAAATATTTTTTTTCTGATTGGAGAATAGTTTGATGCACTGGTTTTATAAAAAATATCAGCTTTAGGGGCGGCTAGGTAGCACAATGAATAGAATACCAGCCCTGGAGTCAGGAGCACCTGAATTCAAATCCGGCCTCAGACACTTAACACTTACTAGCCATGTGACCTTGGGCAAGTCACTTAACCTGAATTGCCCTCCAAAAAGCAACAAAAAAAGTATCAGCTTAGTTTCCACTCCTAATGATTCACTAGGATTTTTCGTTTAAAATTAACAATAATAACATGGGAAGACTATGATTTCATCAACATAGGAAGTTTCCATTGTAAGATCTCCCTCCACCATCAGCAGAGATCTGGTACATAAAACTTAGGTCACATAAACCTGCAACACATGGAAATTACATAACTTTCCCAGAACCACTAAATTAGTAAGTCAGTAAGTATGAAACAGTATTGGAACTCATGTCTTCCTCATTCCAAGGCCAGAACTCTATTATTCCATATTGTTTCTATGTGCTTAAAAGACAACTTTTAAAATACCATTGATTCATTTTGTGGCTCAAGATGAGAAAGAAACAAAGAGAGAGAGAGAGAGAGAGAGAGGGAGAGAAAGAGGAAGGAAGGAAGGAAGGAAAGAAGGAAAGAAGGAAGGAAGGAAGGAAGGAAGGAAGGAAGGAAGAGAAAAGGAAAGTTGTATACATTTTGATTCAGTTTGAGATTCAGCAAATTGATGGCATTTGTATGAGTTTGTGGTTTCAATTTCCATCCTATTAAAATCTCTGATTTCCTCTTTTCCTTTCAAGTTGTTCCTTCCCTTTGCCCTTCTGTTCCCTGGGCCTCTTGAGGCACAATGTCTGGCACTTCTCTCCCAGTTAGGAAGACATATGGTTTCCTCTTTGCTTTGTGTGTGTGTGTGTGTGTGTGTGTGTGTGTGTGTGTGTGTGTGTGTGTGTGTGTGTGTGTGTGTGTGTGCGCGCGCGCTCTAACATTCCAGGTGCCCTGAGAAAAATGAAGGTGCTCAATTCAAATCAAAACTGATGGGTTTGGGGGGTGAGAGGCTGAGTCCTACTATCTAAATCGAGAACTGGGAAGGATTTGCAATAAAAGAAAGAACAAGTGATTGTTTTGCCTAAGGAAAATCAGCTAACTTGAACCTGATGTGTGATCATCCACCACTACCCCTACCCCTACCCCATCCTTACTCAACTATATTGGCAAGACTTTGCTTCAGGTCCAGCCCAACCATACCAGCTGCTTATAACTCTACTCCTTCTGTGACCTTGTATGACTTTCTGAACCTTTTATACAAAGCAGAAGTATGCTAAAACCAACTCATATAGTTCCTCAGAGTCATGAGTACATTTTTAAAGGAAAGCCCATTCTTAAACAGTTACCAGAATAATGCTGAATGAGTTGCACCAAGTTGTTAAACCACTGCCCAAGTGTGATGCACTCTGATACTGGATGTCCAATGCATTTTTCCTATCAAGACTCTAAACACTAACATTTGACTACTACATCTTTGACACTTTGAAATAAATAGGAAAAATATTATTCTTATTTTGCAGTGGGGAAACTGAGGTACAAAGTGGTATAGAAAAGTCCAGCATGGAAAGAACATTGGACTTGAAGGCAGGAGACCCAGATTTGTATCTCAGTTCTAGTACTTACTTAACTAGCTTGATATTTAACTGTAGACATATTTTCTTTCATCTCTAGGGGAGTGCCAGAACCAGCTCCTACTAACTCTGGAGAGCTGACTGTTAAATCTTCAGAATGTACATTTACACCTCAGAAGTCAGTAAATTTTAGAGAGCTTGATTTATTGTTTTGTTGATTGTCTAGGTTTAAGAAAGTGATGGGGAAAATGTTATTAATTCAAATTAAACCTTAAAATGTATGTGACTTTTCCTCCAGAGACCCAGTTGTTAAACATTTATCAAAACACCCTTATCTATGATTCTTAGTTTCTTTACCTGTAAAATGGAGATGATACTTTCACTCCCTAATTTACAGAGACAATATGAGAACACTTTAGAAAATATGAACAATACTATAATTCCCACTTCCTTCAACTATAGAATCAAAGAACTGCAGAATATTGAGCTGGAAGCAGGGGCACATTGGTAAATGTTTAACAACTGGCTCAGGGGGAGGAGATGCACATAAAGCACTTTGCAAGCCCTTAAAGCATTATGTTAAAGTGACCTATTATTATGCCTATAAATACATCAGCCTGTGCCTCCTCCCTTTCATCTTAGTGTCATCCAACCTCCCCCGCTACCACCTCCATCACAAGCTTCCTTTCTCCTCTCACTTAGGTCCTCTTGATTTTTCTCTTTGTAACTTGTACATTTGGTCTCTTTTCCTACTTTCATGCTCTGCTTCCTCTCTATCACTTCTTCCTAATTTTCCATAGCAACACCTTTTAGGTCCTCCATTCTCACTGCCCTGAGTAGTGTGTTTTTCATCCTAAGGAGATTCCCCCCCTCCCCTTTTTTTTACCCTCTAGCTCCCTCTTTCCCTAACCTTTGATTTAGAATCATAGGCTGATAAAATCCAAAGTGTCAAAGGGATCTCAGAGTACACAAGTTATGTAGGAAGGTATGTAATGCAGAACTTCTTAATTTTGTGTGTGTATGTGTGTCGTGGATCCCTGTGTCAGTCTGGTGAAGCCCATGGACTCTTCCAATAATGTTCTTACATGCATGAAATAAAACACATAGGATTATGAAGGAAACCAACTATACTGAAATATAGTTATCAAAATAGTGTGTAAAAAAGTCCAGAGACTCCAAGTTAATGATCTCTGTTCTGGTACAACCTTTACCTGAAGTATGTACCCCTCCTTCACATTGGTCTGTCTTCTTTTTCTGATTCTTCCTCCTTCTTCCCTTTGTCACCTTCCAGTTTCTCTTCCCTTTTCTAACTTTACTAGCATGTGACCCTGGATAAATCACTTAATTTCACTATGTCTCATTTTCCTTATCTTCCTCAGTAGCCTTTAGGATCCTTTCCAGGTCTAAATCTAGGATTCTTACAAGTCACTTCTCTCAGAACTTCAGATGGAGAGGGGGGGAAAGAAATCAACTTATTCCCCATCAGCCCCTAACATGTTCCTATTCTAATACATTGCTTCAAACTTTGGGAAAAGGGAAAAGAAGAAAAAAAAAGGAAAAAGAGAAAACAAGGAAGAGTTTCCATCGTCCTCTGTTGTCTTATGTCCATCCCAGGACATGGCTCAAGCTTTTTGGCATAGAAGGTACTCAATATAGGTTGGTTCATTCGATAATGATGGAAGGGAGAGGAAACTATTTGGAATGCTTTGCTTAACATAAGTGGCTATTCATAAATAGTGGGTCTCCACTGTTATTCATTCATCCTCAACACATATACTAATCTCCCCATTTCTGTTCCCTTATTTTCTGTCTTCCTTCATTCCCCTATTTCTATCTCTATCTCAATTTCTCACCCCTACTAATTTGATTAGATACTTCTGTTACTGTTACCAACTATCCAGTCCTCTTGGTAACTATCAATGGATCAGAAGTCCTTGGTTCTAGAAGATTCTGTCCAGAGTTTGATCTCATATTTATTTCTGTCTTTACTGATGCTTCCAGCCAGAGAGCCTGGTTGGACACAAGCTCTCTCCCTAATAAAAATCAGTATAGTCTAATGGAATTCAACTTGATTCAATTCTAAAACATTATGCCCTTCTATGTATCAGACATTGTACTAGAAATGGTCTTCAATAGTTCTTGCCTTCAAGGGTCTTATTTTCTATTGGGGAAAAATACATACAGAGAAGAGTAAATACAACCATATGCAAAGAAATCTGGAAAAGACAAGAGAGTTAGCTACTGGGATGGGGGGTGGTACTAGGAAGGGGCAGGAAAGGGCATTTGATCTGCACCTTAAAGGGAGGTAGGCAAGTGAGGAGAGAGCATTCTAGGCATGGGAGAGAGTCTGTAGAAACCAGGCACACTTAATAAATGCTTGATTGATTGGCACATTCAGTCTGTTCTGATAGGTTGGACTCAAATTGCAAAGGGTTTTTTATGCCAAATGGAGGCATTTATTTTTTTATTATAGAGGCAAGAGGTAGCCACTGAAATTTCTTCATCAGGGGAAAGAAATGATCAGACCTGTGCTTTAGGAATCTGGAATCTGGAAAGAACTCTATCCTGTAAATCTGTGAGTTCCTGACTTCTAATCCCCATTTCATCCTGCTTGTTATCTCTGTCAATTCATATAATTTCTCTGGGTCTCAGTTTATCCTTCTGCAAAATGGAGTTAATCTCTGTCTGATACAGATGGTTATGAAGTAAAATGTTGTGACAAACTTTGACATTTTGAATATAAAAGCACAATATAATCAGCAAGTGTATCTTAAATGCCTGCTTTATGCCTAATGCTTTCCTAGTGCCATAGCACAGTTTTTAAAGCATGTTGCATTGCTCTCCCCCCCAAATCCTGTCCCATCTGGCTTCTTCCAGCAGAGTATCTGCCTAGTCCAGCCTCTCCCAGCTGTCCACGTTCTCAAGTCAACAGTGAACTGAAATGGGGGCAGTTCCAGGAGGTCCAAGGGAAGCCAAACCCTTAACTGGCAGGCTCTGCAAGGAAGAAGTGGGGCCTAAGAGGAGAACCAGACAGTGCAGGTGGGATTTCCCTGAGTAGGAGATAAAAATAAGGAAGGGAATGCTATGGAAATCAGTTTCTACTCACTTAAATTCCTTCTTCCAAAAATCTCAACACCCTGGTCTCCCCAGTGTCACAACAGGGAGGCAGGGAAAATGCCTGACTTCTGAGAGCTGAAAACAACGGGACACAGAAAAGTCTAGTAATTTTCCCAAAGTTGCACAGCCTGTTGTTCACTAACTCTGGTCTAGCTGGAGCCCAAGTTTCCAGCACTCTACAATCAGCCCTTTTTATACTAGACTGCACTGGATGTAGAAGCAGCTCTCTGGTACAGTGGATGGAGCATTGGACCTGGAATCAGGAAGACCTGAGTTCAGATGTGACCGCAGGTACTTTCCTAGATGTGTGACCCTAGGCAAGTCATTTAACCTCAGCTTCATTGGCTGTAAAATGGGGACAATATCAGGACCTACCTTGCAGAGTCTTTATGAGGATCAAATGAAAATTTGTAAAGTGCTTAGCGCAGTGACTGGCACATAACGGGTGCCATATAAATGTTTATTCCCTTCCCTTTCCTCTTATTGCCTCCTGTGCTCCGGAGGAGTCCTTCAATTTCTATGGATCCCCACCCCAGCTCACTCTATGGGCCAATAAAAAGGGATTTTTTTCGTTCATTCAAAACAAACATTAATAGATTGTTTTTCATGTGCATAGCACTGTGATGGTGAAAGCATGGAATAAAAACATCAAAGTCAATACCTTCAAAATGTTAATAATAATAATAATGACAATGATGATAAACATTCATGCAGTGTTTTAAAATTTGCAAATTGCTTTATAGAGTGATCCTGATATCACTATATTATTATTATTATCCCCATTTTACAGATAAAAAAACTGAGGCTAAGAGAAGATAAACATGACTAGGCATGGTCTATATGTAGGAAGTGGCTAAGGTAAGATTGGAACTCAGGTCTTCCTGACTCCAAGTCTAGCATTCAATTCCACTATACCAACAAGTCTGGCAAAATGAAAAAGAGACATGCAAAAAGTTATTTAACAAGACAAGTCTACCCCACAGAGCAGCATACATGTGTTATTGCTGTTGTTGTTGTTGCTGTGTTTGTCCATTTTCAGAGAGGACCCTGGCATCAAGGAATGATGGCATGACTTGCAGTTGACTTTGATTTTAGAGAGGGAGGGCTGTGTGAGGTCACCAGCCTCACTTCCTCCTCCAGAGCCATCTGGGTCTACTGACCACTTATTGGTGGTCTCTCTTAGAGTGAGGCAACACCCATTCTGTGAATAGGGATCTTTCCAGATACATAATGCAATGCTACAGGTTTCAGAGGATGGAGAGATCACACACAGTGGAGCAGTGAGGGAAGGTTTAATGGAAGATTAACTGATTTTTAAAGGATTGGGGAGATTTGTACAAGTCAAGGCAAGGGAAGTCATGTCAACAAGCACTTGTTCCACACCTACTATGTTCCCTAAGTTTTGGGAACACAAAGAAAAGGGGTGGACGGGAAAGTATAGGTGTGGGTGATGGCGCTTTTGGTAAGGGGAACGATTCGAACAAAATCTCAGAGGCAGGAATGCATATGGCCTGCTTAGGGGACAGCTGTGCCAGAGGACTAGTTCATATGGGGAGAATAAGAAAGTTGTAAAAGCAATCTAGGGTCAGATTATAGGGAGCCTTGAATGCCAAACTCAGGAGTTTGGGCTTGATTCAGTAGACAATAGGGAGCCGCTAAAAATCTTCAGGCAGAAAGGAGACAGGATAAGGATAAGGAATGGCTCCTGTGGAAGATTCATCTGGTGGTGGAGTGCAGGGTGGATGAGAACCCAGCTACCATTTGCTGTCTAAAAAATAGCTCTGGGGAATGCAGCAGCAAGGCCAGGCTGTACAGGGCGAGAGGGGTAGTGAGAGCTCCTCCGGACACAAAGAAGCCTACTCCGGGCAGGAGGGGCTGGGGAGGAAGGCCCCCGCCCGGATCACCCAGCGTTTACAGTAATCAAGAATGATTCAATTGACAGGTTTGTGTGGTGTTTGTTAATTTACTTGAGATTCATTCATGGGAACAGCTGGTTATATCCCAGCAGGACCGGGCCTCTCACTAGCCCACCTGCTGCTAGACAGACGGGCTTTGGGTACAGTTGTAGTTAAAGTTTAACAGGCAGATATTTCTGCCCATTAAAAAAAATCTCAAACTTCTCCAAAGGCTCTTGTGCCTACAATATATTTGGGAGGGGTGGGGGGAAGGGTGCGGGGAAAGGCTGCCTTTGACCTCAGGCAAAAGACTTCCTGCAGCTGAGGAGACAAGGTCAAACTGCTGCCAGTGACCAAGAAACAAGGAGGATAGCAAGCATGATTGGGGAGAGGGGAGGGTCACATTCCCAGAAGCCATCTCCCTGAGGTGAATCTAAGAGAGCTCCATCCTTCTACTCTGAGCACTGGGTCAGCAAAGGCTGCTTTCATCTTCAGCCACTGGTCCAAACTTTAGTGATAAAAGCCAGCAGAGGAAAAGTCTGAGACAGGTCTGATGCTGTGGACTGAAGTAACCTTAATGGTTTCTCTAACATTGAGGGTCTCTCAATCTTTGGAAAACAGAGTTTCTTGGGCTTTGATTCAACCTACCCAACAAGTGGCACCTCTGGATAGAGAGAATAGGCAGTTTGTGTGGCTAAGAAAATGACTGGATCTGGTGAGATTTGTGGGTTCTCTCAGTCCTAATCTGTCTGGCTTTCAATAAGTCATTTACCTTTCTGGTCCCCTTCTATAAAAAGAAGAGGGACAGAAATCTAGGGACTCAGATCCTTAACATGTGTGTTTGTGTGTGTTCCAGGATGCTTTTCTTTTATATGTGCTGGGTGGGCTTTGAGTCCCATCATTGGATGGGAATATCCTCTTTACAACATAAAATTATAAATTTAGAGTTGGAAGGCACTTCAGAAACCAGCTAATACAACCCCCTTAATTTTATATATTAGGAAACTGAGGCCCAGGGAAGGTAAGTGACTTGTCTAGAATTACACAGATAGCATCAGTGGTAAGGTTTGGACCCAAATCCTCTAACTGCAGAATCAATGTACTTTTCAAGAAAGAGATGTCACAAACTTTATGGTGTGGAAAGCATCCTGGCTATGCAGTTAGAGGATTTTGGGTCCCAGTCCCATCTCTGTTCCTTCATACCTGTGTCACTCTGAGTCACAACCTCCCTGGACTTCAGTTCCCTGATCTGTAAAATAAAAGATGGGCTAGATGGTCTCTGAGGTCCCTTCCCTCCTGCCAATACTATAATCCTCTGGTGTGAGGAAAATGTTCCTTTCCACAAATTGAATGATAGAGCACTGGCTCCAGAGCCAGGAAGACCTGAGTTCAAATTTGGACTCAGACACTTATTAGCTGTGTGACATTGAGCAAGTCATTTAACTCTGCCTCAAAAAAAAAAAATGAAAGCAAAACCAACTTAGCCTATATATAAAAATAAAATGAAATCAACCCACTCCTTCCTTATACAATCCCCACTTCTGCAAAATGAAGGAATTGGTAACCCTTCTTGAGTCCCTGACAGTTCTAAATGCTATGTTCCCCATGATGATTCCTTCTCTGTACCTTAGTGGCTGCCTATGTATTTAAAACACACACACACATACACACGAACTGCAAGAGATGCTCTCCAAGGTTTCTCACAGCTCTGCCATTCTGTGACTCCATTAGAACCCAAGCAGGCCTCCATTGAGGGCCGTCTCACCTCTTTCTCTACCCCAGCGACTAGCCTTGTTTGTTTGTTTCCAGAGGAAAGGTGCAGAGCCCTCGGGCCAGCGGAATACGAGGACATCTAGCCTCTGGCCCCAAACAGTTGGACAGTGACAGTATTATTGGGCAGAATTAATTTTTGGAGAGCTGGTGGGCGGGAGTGGAGATAACGCGAAAAGCAGGAGCATGCTGAGACCCCGGGAAAAAGCCTAGGCTGCTTCGTGTCTGTGTCACATGCCATCTCCCCCCAGACACTGGAGCTCCTATTAATAATGCACTGGCCCATGCTAGGAGGCGGCGGTGGCGGAGGCGGTGGCCGCGGGGCTGCGGCCAGACAGGCGCAGAACGCCCAGACTCTTGCCGCAGCCCCGGCCAAGTGCTCCGCATCGAGCTGGGCGCCAAGGCTGGGGCTCCTGCGAGCCGCTGGCTTGAAGGGAACCGTAATTGCTGCGATTCTACATCTTCAAGGCTATTAGATCCTTGTAGCTTCCCCATCATGCTGTGTTTGGAGTAAATAGAGAGTGTTTAGCCCAGCCGAGAGGTCCTTTAATAGAACAGACAGTTTTTTCCTCTCTTCATCTTGCCCGTCCCCACAGCTTTGTTATTTAAAGTCAGGTTAAGGGAAGAAGAAGAAAAAAAAATCCGCAGACAGGTTTGGCTGGGAAGCCGGAGGACAGGAAAAGTTAGAGATATTTATTTGACAGGGTCAAGGTTACCGCTTTTCTTTTCTCTTTCCCCAGGTCCCATAGGTGTTAGACTGAGAGACATTTAATCGAGGGAGTAGCGGTTTCATATCTATAACAAAAATCAAATAATGCAAGATGATTTACTCCCCCTAGCAACCGGGGAGCTTACCCTTAGCAACCAGCCTAGCCTCGGGCTGCGGTGTAATCAGCTTGAAAATATTTCAATTATTGTGTTGATTTTAGTGGATTTGAGAAGCGCTGTGTGGAGGGCCCGAGCACATTCTCCCCACGACCTGGAGAGGAAGATATTGATTTAAACAGGTGTCAGAAAGGAAAAGTGGAGTAAATTTAAATGCAATGGGAGAGCGGCGGGCGCATCGAGTGCGGCGCAGGGCGGGGGTGACATTTGGCTCGTTGCCTTGAATGAAAGTGACTCAACTGAACTAGAAATTTCACCTTGAAAATCATCTCCCATCGACACAATCAAGACAGGCCTGCTCGCAGGCCCCTCGGCTCCGCTGAGAGGGGGGAGGGAGAGGGGAGCCTGGGGGAGGATGGATGGGACAGGGACCCCACAGCGGCTGGCTGGGTTTGAAAGGGGGATCTGGGGGAGGGTCATAGGAGGTTTAAGGAGAAAAAAGAAAGGGAAACAAATGAAAAGAGGGGATTTGTGCCACCCTCTGGCTCAGAGGCAAGACCAAGACCCAATCTCCAAACAGATCCTAGTAGCAGGGATGGTTGGGAGTCCAGTGGTAGCCTGAAATCGACAGCCACCCAGAGAAATCTCTCCCTAGAATGGAAGATGTCAGGGATGGGCCCACTCTGCCCAGAGACTCTGCCCAGGTGGTAGAGATGAGACAAGACCAGAATGACAACTGGACCTGAAGGCTGATTAGACAGAAAAAGCATAGAGTTTTATCTGGAAAGGATGGGAAAGATTGTCTAGTCCCAGACCCCTTAAGAAAGAGATAAGTAAAATAAGGCCCAGAGAGATCATAAAATTACAGGATTAATAAATAACTCTAAAGCTGGAAGGGCCCTTGAAGGCCTTCAGTCCAAACTCTCTATTTTGTAGATGAGGAAACTGAGGCCCAGGGAGGAAAATGGAGTTCACCTTATCTCCTTCCCTCCTGAGTCATTACCACCACCACCACCACCACCACCACCACCCCCCCCCCCCCCCAGTAGTGACTGTTCAATGCCTGAAGCTCCTGGGAGGAACTTCCTCCTCACCCTTGTCTTCTCTGAGAAGAGACTGGAGATAGACTGATCATAGGAACAGGCTCATTCAAAGATCTAGGGCAAGAGTGGGGGTGTTGGGAAATGATACAGATGGACCACCATCAACAATGGAATAACCAAATAATTGGAATGACCAAAGTGAGTTTAGCAAATTTAGATTTGGCCAAAATAAGATATCTACTGTTCCTTGCATCTCTTTACTTCAATCCTTGAGGTCAGTTATGACCCGGAAGATCAGTTACATTAAGCAAAGCTGGGTCTCTGTAGTTCCTTCAGGGGCAGGTACCAATAACTTCAACTTCAGGAAATAAAGCATTGGCCTGACACCCCATGATTCAGTGAATCAGTTCATCAGCTTAGTCATCAGTAGCCACAAATATGGAAAATGGAGTTTGATTTCCATACTAAAACCTGGGGTGGGAGTGAGGAAAAGAGTCTTCTCTTCCCCCATCCCTTATCCCACTTATGAGTGCCCATTGATTAGCCACCAGATTGTTCTGGTTCTGGTCTTGTGCCCACTTTTTGGATGATATGATCCAGGGAGCCAAACTTGAGACTGGGCTTGCTCCTAATTAGTCTTCCTTCATTCAATCTCTTCCTTTTCCAATCCATCCTCTATAGAGCTACCACAGCAGAAACCTCAATGGTTCCCTATTGGTTCTAGAATAAAATAATTCCTCTATCATTTAAAACCCAGCACAATCTGGCCTCAGTCTGTCTTTTTGGGCAAATTTCACATTACTCTTCTCCATGCACCCTATTTTGCAGCCAAACAGACCTACTTACTGACACCCTCACAAAACGTTCCACCTCCTACCTCCAGCCCAATGCATGGCTTTCCTCCAGTCCTGAATTGTCCTCTCTCCTCATTTCCAATTCTTGGATCCTTTTCAAGTCTTCATCTTAAGTGTTACCCCTTAAAAGATATCTTTCATGCTTTTCTCACCAATTACTTTTTATGTACTTTGTATATCTCTTGTATTTACTTGTCTCTATAAACATATTGTGCTCCTCAACCTGGCAGTAGAATGTAAGCTCCTTGAGGACAGGGACTGTGTATATTTTGAATGTATATTTTGCCTTGTATAGCACCTGGCCCATAGTAGGTCCATAATAAATGTTTTGTTGATGGATTGATGAATTAATAGTCATTTCCAACTGGGTAGGAACAGGGTAGTTGCTAAGGGTAGGGGAGTCAACACCTTCCTTTGCTTATTCTACTAGTCCTTCCATCCAAAAACCATCATCTCTAGTTCATAGTGCTGAGAGCAGAGCCCAGAAATGAAGCAAAAGCCAAGATTTCTAATGTTGTCTCCCCCATTAGAATATAAGCTCCTTAAGGGTCAATTGTTTGTATTTACATCCCCAGAGCTTAATAAATTCTTATTGACTGAATGATAAACTGACCCAGTCTCTAATATGATTACTCTGGAGTTGACTATATATACCTGCCATGAGGTACAAGGGATGTGGAAGCAGGAGTGAAGCTTGGGTTCAGAAGATAATGTTCTTTCACTAACTGCTTTTCCAGCTTTCAAGAAGTTGATTCCAGATGCTCTGGTGACCTGATGTTTCCTGCTGTGCCTTTCTATAGAGAGTTAGCTGATAAACATGGTTTCTTCAGCTCCTGATGAAGTGACAGGGAGGCACCTTGTTCTGGTGATATCATTTCAAGGAGAGTGACAGCCAACCTGAAGTAGACTAAAAACAGAGCTCTTAAGGCAATGACAGCTCCTACCTAGACCATGCCCAGTTAAACCCGAAGGCTTAAACCTCTGCTCAGGGCCAATGAGTAATAAAGGATACTGATTTCATTTGTTCAACTCCCAGAAGGAAGGTGAACTTTTTGTTTTGTTTTGTTTTTTTAAATTAAAGTGGTGGCAGGCCGGTACCATGTGGAGAGGGGAAATGGAAGGGAGAAGCTATTTGCAAGGCTGTGTTAAACTGAGCTCTCTTTGCTTCAAAGGCAACTTTGATGAAATTTATCCATCAGAGGTGTCCCTGAGGTCCCTGCCTAACTGAGAAATGTGGAAGGCCCAGTACATGTTTTTCAGATCAGTGAGAAAGCAAGTAAAATAATGAACTCACTATGCCCAGAAAAGGCAACGACTAATAGCAACAGTCAACACAGAGATCTTGGTGCTGCAGGAAGGTAATCCTAACTCACATTGATGGGGCACTTTTAACGTTTACAGAGCACTTTTCTCATACCAACTCTAGGAAGTAGGTAATTGAAGGATTGCTATAGTCAATTTATAGACTAAATCTCAATGACATCAAGTGACTTCCTTCTGAGCCTCAGTTTCCTCATCTGCAAAATAAGAAGACTAGATCAGATGGTCTCTGGAGTTGCTTCCAGACCTAGATTTCTGATCCTATGAATAGCTACTCAAGGTTACACAGCCAGTGTTAGATCCAAGATTAAAACCCAGGTCTCCTAACTCCCAGTGTTCTTTCTGTCAAATTACTGTGCCCTTCTGTCAGGAGACAGCTTTAGAGTGGGTACCAAGAAACTTGAATTTAAGCCCTGGCTCTACAAGTAATTACCTATGTGATCTCGCACAAATTAATTCACCTCCCTGGGCCTCAGTTTCCCCATCTATAAAATGAGAGAATTGGACTAGAAGATCCCTAAGGTCCTTTTCTGCTAACATTCTATATTCCATCAGTCTGTGCATTTCTGGAGCCTGATAGAAAGGCAAAGGAGAGTGCCAAGCACGTATGTGACTGAGGCAGTGCTCCAGTGGGATGCAGGAGGGGAGGGAAAGAGAGTAATGCTTAAGCTTCAGCAATCATAGAATCACAGATTTGAAGTTTGAAAGGAACTCAGAGATCATAGAGTTCAACTCCCTCATTTTTACAGATGGGGCCATTGAGAACAAGTTAAATGATTCAACCAACTTTACTCAGGAAGAAAGGAAACAAGCATTTATTAAACACCTAATGTGTGCCAGACACTATGCTAAGCATTTTACAAATATTATCCCATTATCCCAACCTCACAACAGCCCTGGGAGGTAGGTGCTGTTATGATCCCCATTAAACAGTTGAGACAACTGAGGCAGACAGAGATTAAGTGTTTTACCCAGGATTACACAGTCAGGAAGCTAAGTCTGAACGCAGCTCTTCCTGACTGCAGGTCCACTGAGCCAGTTAGCTGCCTCTGATTAGTCAGGATTCAAACCCACATCCTCTGACTCCAAATCTAGCCCTCCTTCCACTGTACCATGATGCTTCTGACCCTCAGGTCAGACCTAAATCCCATGATCTTAATAAGACTACAAAAAGGCTGGCATTCTGACCCTTGTTGTCATTCCTTTGGGTTAAGGCATTGTGTCTCCAGGACAGCCCTCTTTTTTGGGAATATTTGTTACCTTAGACAGCTTGTGCTTTAAACCAGGACTCCACCTTCACCTTAGATAACTTTATTTCAAAACTTCCTAAAGCATTTACATTGTATGGTATAATTAACACATTATATATTAGAATTATTTGTGGATGGGTTTCAATCCATACTAGACTGTAAATTCTGTGAGGGTGGGGACTGCATTTTATCTAAACTTTGCTTCCATCCCCTTCCCAATTGATGAAATGCTCTCTGAGTACAACCAATTCTTAATATGTGCCTGTTATGTGAATTAATGAATGGGTAAATCATTTCCCGTCTCTAAACTTGAGTTTCTTCATTTGTAAAATGGAGTTTGATTCCAGGGATTCTTAACCTTTTTCGTGTCCTAGACCCCTTTGGCAGTCTGGTGAAGCATATAGACTCCTTCTCAGGATGTTTTCAAATGCACAAAATAAAATACTTAGCATTACAAAGGAAACCAACTATTTCGAAATACAGCTATCACAATAATAAGGTCACAAGACCAGTTAAAAGCCCCTGGCCAAGATGATCTCTGAGGTAAGTCCTTAGCTCTAAATCCTGTGATGTTATGAATGAATGAGTCAAGGGGAAGAAGGGGTGTTGTGGTCTTTTTTTTTAATGATCTTCCCGGACTAACCCAACCCCCATTTCTTGGTTCATTCCAAACTAGGCAACAATGGTGCTCAAAACATTTACCTGTCCCAGGCTGGACAACTTCCAGGACCACAAACAGCCAAGTTTCTGTGCTAAGGGTTGCAGGTCACTCATAGACTCAGAGATACAGGGTTCAGTCACGACATCTTCTTCCTATTCAGTAAGTCAAGGAAAAGAAAAGAAGTGGGTCAGTATGGAAGTTATTTGGGTTAGAAACAAGGGAAATCAGTCACAGGTGCTGACCCTTCTAAGTGACTTGCTAAAATGCTTAAGCAAAAATAAAAGGAAAGTTTGTTTCATTTTGTTTTGTTTTTATAAAGCTTGCTAAAATGGCCTTTTCCAGCCCCTCAAGTGACTATGGCAGTAAGGGACAGGCACTGGGGAATTTCAATCTAGGTCTTCGAATACTCTCTAGGCTCCAAGAAACTGGACACAATTGCCAACTGAAGACAAACCATTGAGCATGGCATTCATTTCATGAACATATTACCAACTTATCTTAAATATTGTCATTCATGAAACAATTCCCTGGACCTCATAGTTCCTCTATAGCCTAGGGCCCCAGAGCACAACCTTCCATTAACATTTCACAGAATTTTCACTGTTGTTCAGTCATTTCAGTCTTTGTGACCCCATTTGGGGTTTTCTTGGCAAAGATCCTGGAGTGCTTTAGCCATTTCCTTCTCTAACCCAAACAGGGTTAAGTGACTTGCTCAGGGTCACACAGTTAGTATGTATCTGAGGGCAGATTTGACCTTAGGAAGATGGGTCTTCCTGACTCCAGGCTGGTGCCAGCTAAGTGTCCTTTTCACTGTTTACCCAGTATGAATTGTGGTCCCCGACCCCACCCACCCACGAAAATTGAGACTTTGTTGAATTTCAGACCATTCCAAAGAAAATGGAAACACTTACCTACTTCACAGAATGATGTAATGAGAACAAGAACAATAACTTTAGAGTTAGGAAACCTAAATTCTAATCTTGGCTCTGCCACTGACTTTTCACGACCCTGGGCAAGTCAGGTGGCTCTCTAGATATCAGTTTTCTCGTGTGTAAAATGGAGATGATAAGAGTACCTTCTTCACAGGTTCAGATGGAAAGTATTTTGTAAACTTTCAAGCTCTATCTATATGTGTGTGTTGTAATGGTGATGAAAAGCCAGATGAACTGGGTGAAGAAACCTAAGTCCTATCTCTCCCATTAATTTGCTGTGATACTGGGCAAGTAATTTATCTTTGTCCTTTGTTCAAACTGGGGACAATACACTGTCAATATTCCTCATCTTGCTCTTCTCGTTTTCCATTCCCTGCTTCACCCCACCCAACACCTCCTCACCACCAGTCCACGACTGTGTCTACACCAACCTTCTGCTATGAATCTTCTTTATGGGTCCCCAATATTCAGCAATCGCTTCTCCAAAAAGCTGGTACATCTTGGCCCCCAAAGACAGGGACTCTTCAGGGAACACAAGCCCCTCGCTCAGTATGAGGAAAGATGATGTTCTTCCCTAAATATTTAATTCTGATTGACTACGATGTTGTCCACTCAAAACTAAGAGAAAACACATGAGAGAAAGTTAGGCCCACAGGGTGAGGATTTATTTTATTTGCTTATTCATGTTGGTAACAGGTTTTATTTTTCTTCCTTTTTCAATAGGGATGAGGGGGTAATGAGAGGAAAGAAGGCAAAAAATAAAAGAAAATTGAATTAAAAAAAGAAAATTAGACCTAGTTGTTGTTGGGTAGGACAGCTTCTCCCATTATGCTAAGCAACTCCCCATGCTAGGTGATGGGAATACAAATAAAATTTAAACAAATTCTTTCCTCAAGGATCCACGATGCCACTAGGCAGAGTTTCTATGAGATCAGACTACTGAGACTCTCCGCCCTTCTCTGGAAAAGTGCCAAGAGGCTGTATGGGTATAGTAGGTAAGGCACTAGAATAGAAGTGAGGAAGATGAGATCAAATCAAATCCCACACTAGTTGGATGACCCCAGACAAGTCATTAAAAGTTCCTTTGCATCAGTTTTCTAATCTTTGAAATAAGGGAATTGGACTCAATAGCCTCTAATGTTTCTTCTGATTCTAAATCTATTTCCCATTGACCTCTAGGGGGTCACATTCATGACCATTTAAAGGTGCATAATGCTGGACTAGCTTCTGTTTTGTGGAATTTATTAAGTGCCCTAGTATATTATAGAACAGAGTTAGAGATCTCTGATTCAGGATCCCTTTGACTGATCTTTTCCTCTCAAAGGTTCTACTAGTGTCTGGGGGAAGAAGGACTCTTGGACCATTTTTTAAATAACCACTGACATCCTAAAATTTTGGAATTTCACCAAATCCACTGCCACCCCTTGTCCAAGCTGACAATTGAGAAATAGATACATTCTTCCTCCTGGCTTAACTCATTTCCCAAATTCTCAAAATCATATCCTCTGGTTCCAGAATCTCTAAATGGTCCTGAATAGTTATACTTTATTTGCTCCTTAGCAATCCATAAGTCTATAAGTATTTACTGAATACTTATTTGTGCTCAACATTGTGAATGATCTAATCCCTTTCTTGTTCATACTGGAGAAAATATCATAAGTTTTCTGCATTAGCCCCCAGACACTCTCTCCTTGGCTCACTTGTCATCATTACTTCCCCTTCGGACTTGCTCCTCCAAAATAAGACTTCCCATCCAGGGATCCCTTTATATTTATTGGGCAGGCTCCTAGTCCACCAAAACCTCATAGTAACCCAGTGTCCATTCTTCCATCTTGCTTATCTATGTTGGGCTACCTTTCCTATGCTCTCAGTCCTCAAAACCTCTTTGAAAGAAGTATTTTTTTCTCAACTTCCTACTACTTGAGACCCTACTATGTTCTACTGCACTCCTAGAACTAGCTGTCCTTCAGAGTTGGCCAACTAGAAAACTTGTGCTTCTCTTGCTAGCTCTGCTCTCCATATCTAAGGGTGCTAGAAGCCCTATTCAACCAGACTTTCATAAATGCTTGGCACCAAGAACTAGGTGATCTTTTCACTATGGAAGGTGCTGTTGGAATTGGTATAGCAGGATTTTAAACTTTCACATATAGGATGGGGACATTAGATCAAGCCAGGATTCTGATTTGACCAATTTATAGTCTCTTTTCACCATCCAAAGTAGCTTTGACCAGGAATTGACATTTTTATTTGGAACTAGGAGTCAGCCCTAAAGTTTAGGAAGCAGAAAAGTTGTTCAACTTTCAAGTCAGTCAGTTGACAAGGGAAAAAAAATAACAAGTTGCCAAAGACCATTGTGCTCAGTTTCAGACTGAGATTCAGATTCGAGTCTCTAATATCCAAAGAAGTATCCTCTGGAAAGGCTCAAAAAGGAGGTTGGGCACATCTAGCCAGGGACCTTCTGGACCACCATGGAAAACTTATTGGCCTATAGCCACTCTCCCATCTTATTTATCCCCTTTCCCTCTCCTTCTGTGAGCAGGATGGGAAAGAGGTGGTTGTGTAGGAAAATAACAAGAAGAACATAACAAGGGGTTAAAGTGGACTACAAACTCATATCAGTGGGCTGTACCAATCAAAAAAGCTTGGACAAGCTTAGCTCCATTCACTGAATCATCATATACAGAATGAAGAAAGTGTTCACCACACTATCCTCTGCTTGGACACCTTTGGAGAACTAGGCATCAAGGATTAATTGCAGGGCGCTGCAGTGCCCTGGGGACTGCAATTTGGCAAGCCCTGAATCAGACTATCAAATTTGCTTGCCTACTCCATATAGCTTGATCATATCATGCCGGATGTTATAGGATTCACAGAAGTCCTTTCATACCTTTGTCTTTATGCCCTTAGTCCTTCATCTGAGACTTTAACAAAGTCTGTGGCTTTTCTTTGAATCATCTGTCATTACCCACAGCATGCATTTGATATTTTTGAATATACACATCTCTCTCTCTTCCTCCCCACCCTCTCTTCCTCTCCCCTATTGAAAGGCTCCATAAAGCTTTCTTTCCAAATATAGCAAAGGACTTAGAGCAGTTAAGTGGTGAAAAAGTGGAAGATCATCAGGCCTGGAGTCAGGAAGATTCATTTTCTTGAGTTCAAATCTCACCTCAGATACTTCCTAACTGTGTGACCTTGGGAAAGTCACTTCACACTGTTTACTTCAGTTTTGTCAACCTATAAAATGAGCTGGAGAAAGAAATAGCAAGCCACTCCAGTATCTTTGCCAAGAAAACCCTAAATGGGGTCATAAAGAGTCAGACATAACTGAAAATGACCAAACAGTAACAAAAGGATGGAGAGTTCTCAGATGTGACATATCCTTGTCCTCATATCTCTTGTGTGGTGGCCTGGATAAATAAAATTGAACTCCAGGGAGAGGTAATTTGGAATAACAAAGAACTGAACTGGGCCCAGAAGACCTGAGTTCTAGTCTTAGCTCTACTGCTATCTAGCTGTGTGAATGGAGGCAAGTCACTTAACTCCTCTGGGCCTCTACTCTCTAAAATGAGGAGTTTTAATTATTTCATCCCAAGAATGATATTCTGAACTTGACAGTCTTCAAGATAGGGAAGCTTAAAGTCAAGCTCATTTCTTTCCACCACTCTAACCAATCCAAAACAGCTTCTGGATTTGACATTTTAAAAATTCTACCAGATGAGTCTATAGGGCAAGAACCAGATATCCTAGAAATTCTGTGTCTTTCTGTTTGTGTCTCTGTCTCTCTGCCTCTGTCTCTATCTCTCTATCTCAGTCTCTCTCTTACATACACACACACACACACACACAATATATGCAAGATTTACCCTCTCCTTTACTAAATTTTGGCTCCAAGTTTACCATAAAACTAAATACCATCTCCAGGTTTTTCCAAACCCTTTAGAATAGCAATATGCTACTTAAATGTGTATTTTTATTACTTTCTCTATTATAAGTAAAAATATTGTAATGCGATCTGATAATTCGCCAGCTGTCTGAGCCTAGAACGGGCTCTACCATTATGGAGTTGAACAAGCGAGGGGAGCGGGTGTGTGTATAATGCTTGCTATCTGGGGAAGTACATTTTGATTTCTGCTTAGGTTGGTACCACATATGCTAGGCCACATGTTCCTAGTCTGGTAGACATATAATTGTGCACATTTATCTTATTGTAGTTTAAAGTGCAAACATTATAAAATAACACCAGTGTCTACTGTGGTTTATGGAGGAATAGGGGAGGTTAGTGGGAACACAGATAAAAACAGATGATGAAAACTTTCCTAAAAACACTCGAGGAAATGGTGGCCCCAGAAAATGCTTTGGGATGCAAAGTGAAAATGAAACCTCTGGGAGCTTCACTGATTGCCAAAAGGGAAGGACAAAGCCAAAAGACCACGGGGCTGATGTGTGAGCATTTACTGTCCCCCTAATAGTAGATGAAATTCTATCTTAATCCATTCTGGACTAAGGCCAAATATGTTCATCAGGATTAACGTCATCACAATGAGGCCTAATGACATTAATAAAGATTATGGCCAATGGGTGAGTGATTCCAAAGCAAACCTCAGTTGAAAGTTATTTCTAAACCACTTCATCTTTCTCTCACTGACTGTCCATAATATTGGCTAGATTAACACTGGACCAGAAGAGATCATTGATAAAGCTAGCAATATTGCATGCCCCAAACAGCACAGTAAGCCGACACTGGTGTGTCACAGGTGTTAGCTATAGAGAAGTGGTTGATTTGGGGTATAGTTGGCTCTTGTGGGGGAGAAAATCAATGAGAAAGGATGGGAGAGGAAGGGAGAGCAGAGAAGGGGGTGGAGAGAGAGGAAGAGAGAAAATATAAAGAAGAGGAGAGTCGAGAGGGAGAAAAAGAGGAAGAGAAAGAGAATCACAGATTACTTTGATGTTCAGTCTATGAAACTTCTCAAATTATAAAGGAGAATCACTTTTGAGCTCTTAAGTGGCTCCGAATAAACTGACTGTCCAGAGATACAATGAAAAACCGACACCAGATCTCAGTAACAAGGGAAGAAAAATTGTCAGTGGTGAGATGAATATTAAAAGCCCTATCCGTGAAAAATGCCCTGGAAATATGCTTTAAAGGAGAAGGATGAAGGAGGGTGATTACACTGGTGATTATGTAAGGAAGCTCAATGTGTTTAGGGCCAGTGCTAGGCCAACTATGCAGATTTCTCATTCAGTCTTGTTCGTGGGGGAGATTTCATGAAAGCAGTTTGTGCTCAGGCAGGAATGAAAAGAAAATGATATTGGGGGGGAATAATGCATGGATCACGAGCAAGGCAGTAAGGTGCAGCACTGAAAGTCTCTCGACAGCCAGACAGAAGAATTGCGATGGGGGAGGAGAACGGGGCAAGTGAAAGGCCAACAGGGAACTCAGAGGAATCCCCATTTCCAGGGTCTATCTACCCAGGCAGTATGGAAATTATTTTTTGTGTAGGTATATTTCTGTAATCAAGAATTTTGACATAGCGACATCATTAACTAGATTGGGAAGTGGGAGGCCATAGATTAATCACAGAATCACAACATTTCAGAACTCCCAGGGACCTTAGAAATAGTCTAATTCAATTTCCTTATGTGATAGATGAGGAAACTCTCCCAAGCTCCTGCCTTAAGTTAGTGGCAGAGGTAAGACTCTAACTCAGGTCTCCTGATACCTGTTCTAACTTCTATTCTTTCCTATGCTGAGCTTCCATATTTCTGAACTATATTTCTGATTCTCCCCCTCCAACCATCCCATTCTGCTGAGGAATGTTAAACCATTTTTTTCCATCTAAAGAACACAAGCAAAACCAATGCCTAGGACCAAGTTGTGTCAACTAATCCACATTTACTGAGGATCCCAATTGTGCTCACATGGACACTGTGTGGACACCATGTGTGTGTCTGACACTAGTGCGAAGCATATGCATTATCCTTGCCTTCACAGAATTTATAGCCTACCCGAGCAAGCAAGACAGTCAACCTTCAGGGCCATGAATGGTGAGCCACACAAAGTATCAACACCTTTTTTGCCAAAAAAAAAAAAAGAAGAAGAAGAAGAAGAAGAAGAAGAATTAACTCTGTTGACTGAACAACTTTGTAGACTTAGTCATGTTGAGGAGATAAAGTTGTGTGCTCTACTAGAAAAACACAACATGGTAATGACCCCATACCAGGGGATCCTAACTCCCTACCACATTTTCCTAACTACAAACCCCTGTCTTACACTTCTGGCATTACCTGGCTACAGTTCTCCCCAACCTGAACCCCATAGTGGAAAGCCCTTAGTCCAGGGTGCCACAGCATTCCACTGCTGGGCAAAAACAGGCAGATAATTAGAGGTTGGTCAGGACTCAAAGATGCCAAGGTCATCCACTGCATCCCAGGCCCATGCCAGTCATCCTGACTTCTGTCCTTTCCCTGGACTTCAAGGACTCTGGAAGAGAGAGTGAGGCTCTGCCTCATTTAAATCCAATTCACAAGCAAGACAAGATATCACTTGTGATATCACAGGTCCTATTCGAAAATCAAGGACCACAAACAATTATAGGATATCACAGGAAGCCTCCTAGAATACTATGGTTCACTTTGGTGAATTGTTGAAAAGAAAAAAGAGAAAGAAGCTGAATTCTGGTATGTAAGGGTAGATAGGCTCTCCCCAAACTCCTATCACCCTATCTTTCAGAAACAGCCTTAGTGTCCAGTATCCTCCCCCTCCTTGCTTCTGCCTAGCATTTCTGAGAGCCTCCAGCTGGGTTAGACCATGGGGAAGGGAGTGAGAGAGGGGGTAATGAACAGTGGCTTTGCTGGGAGGCAGGAGACAGGAGAAGAGGGGGAAACAGCCCATGCGGTGAGCCTCACTGGTGCCAAAAAATGAAAGGAAACCGTAAAATCCCTGTTTTCTGAATATAAAAAGGTTGGGAAAATAGGACTCCAAGGGCCCAGCAAATGATTATGTTAATTAGAAAGAGGGCTATTCAATAGCACTGAAGTGATGTTCAGGAATCTTGAACTAGGAATTTTAGTGTGATTACAGATCATATTAAAATTCTATTAACTGTCACTTACTATTCAAAGACAGAGAAATGAAAAGAAGCCCAAGAAACCCCCCCAAACCCAAATACCTCACTTTTTCAAACAATGAATATTTTTTAAACAAGTATAAACCTTTCAGAAGATTGTAAGCTCCCTGAGGGCAGGAACAGTATTACTTTTCATCATTTTATTCAGTGTTTAGCAATTTGCATGCAGTAGGTGCTTAATAAGTAGTCAGTTAAATTGAATAAGCCTAGATAAAAACAAACAAAGAAGGAAAAAACTAGAAAACAAAAGCCTGCTTATCCAATGATAATTCACCAGAGCTTCTCTGACCAAGTCCCACAGTCAGCACTGAGGGTATGTTGGAGCCTCAGTTTCAGGAAGCTGATTTGCAAGTTGCTGGTTGTTTGTTTTGGTTGGGGTTTTTTTTTTCTTGTTCTTTCCCAACTGATGTAATTAAGAGTAAACTTTGTAGCAATATCTCTCTCTCGGTGAGGGGTTGTTTTTTTTTGTCTGCCTTCCAAATGATAAATTGTTAATGAGCACCTGTTACAATGTTAATGAAAGTAAGATCTGTATGTAAATAAAGAAAATTTAATAACTTAACAAGGTGGATTAAAATTCCCAACCTACTCAGTGGCTAATCTAAGGCCAAACACCAAATAGTTGCTATCTAAGCAGGAAGAACTGGCTAATGTATTCACCTCAGCACACTTTTCACAATATAATTAATATTTTAAAAATTTATAAAACTGAAATCAAAGGTCTTGATTGTAACAAACAAAATATCCATCTTTAATCTGCTACCCTGAGGCCAATGGTGCCAGTCCCACGTACCTTCGCCCACCCCCATTCCGCCTTTCATGCTCTGAAAAGACAAACCAGTTTGTACCATTGAAAGCTTGATTGTGTTTAACTTTTCTTCATGTCCTAATCATCTTCCTTCTCACCAAGTTGAAAACGGCACACAGGCTGAATATCCTCTGGCAATTAGCCGCACATGGAAAATAAAGAGAGCCTGGTGCACCATTTTTTCCACCACCAAAAAGGAAAGACCTTTCAACAATGACACTAGAACTTCTCTGGGGACCAAGTAACAATGCAGGCTTCAGGAAGGGTAGCCTGGAATCCACATTCTTACAAGTTTTGTTTTTGTTTTTTGTTTTTAAATAACAGACCCTCGCCAAGTCATTGTTTCGTGTGTACAAATTCAAGACCATCCAGTCCCAGACCAATACTGGGTGATGGCACTTGGCCGTCAACACCTTGATTTTTTTTTTTTTACTAAGTGGGCTTCTCTTCCTAGTTCCATCATCAACCACTTTTCTCTTTCCCAATATCTGGTGTCTCCAGCCTTGCAATTCTCCTCCCAAACATTCTCAAAAGGGCTGGGCTCTCCAGTGGGGAAGGATACATGGATGTAACTATTACCTATGTATTCCTCACGCATATTAAAGTAAATAAACCCTTCTTCAGAGTAAGAGACAGAAGAGAGTTTTATAGAACTTTGCCTGGCTCAGATTCTAAACTAGAACTGACAGGTAGAAGGAAATATCATAAGTGATACATTTGTATAGGATGGAGCAACCTCCAAGGAGCAGGCAGGGTAAACAAATCCTCAGGGACAGAGTTCCTTCTGTTCTTAACTCCCCCTCTCTCCTACTTATGCCCACCAACTTCCTCTCAAGGTACAGTGAAAAAAAGAGGACTGGGTTTTCCCACAAGTGATAAAAGTGACAGGATCTTTGGTGTAGAGCTGAAAGAGACCTGAGAGGCCCCTGAGTCCAACCTCTTCATTTTATAGATGAGGGTAGGAAGTTAAATGACTTGCCCAAGATCACACTAGTAAGTGGCAAAGGTAAGATTTAAACCCTTGTCCTCTTCTCCTTTTCTGAGAATCACAACTGGACTCCCTAGTGTATCTGAGTTTACTTTCCAAAACTGGAATTTCCACTTCAAAAAAAAAGTCCACTCATGTCCAGGCTCAGATAAGCTGAGGCTGAAGCCGACCCACCACCTGTCATTTTGTATAGGCTGGGGAGGGGTGGTGGGGAGAATCTTCCTAACTGGGGATATTTATGTTAACCTCTGGCAGTCATAGCTGCATTATGGTGCCTGCCTGGAAAGGTCAGAAATATAGGAGGCTTATCAGAGAAGAAAGTGGGTTATCATAAAATAACCATTGTATAGACTTTTCAATTTTGCGGCAGTTTAGCAGAATGACTCCTCTCCTGGCAGCTTTCCTCAAACTGTCCTAGGCAGTAATATCTCTAGAGCGGCAGGGAAGTCGTAGTTATGGCACTGCCTTTCAGGAAGGGAAAATAAAGCTGCTTTAAAAAGACTTCACTGGGTATCTTAAAGAGGGCCCAACCTTTTAGAGTTGGCATTAAGGTTGGGGAGGAGGCTGGGAGACAACTCAGAACCTACCCTTCCCTTCTTTCTGCCATTAACAGGAGGACTTTTTTCCCCTTCTTTTTTGACACAATACTAGACCAAAAAACAAAAAAACAAAAAAAACTCAAATAAATAAATAAAATTTTTAAAAGAAACAAAAAGCTACAGCTCCAAATAATGACTCCATAACCTGTGACTGATTTTTTCATTCATGTATTTCCCCAGGACCGTCCCTTGGCACAGGATCTATTTGTCTATCTTGGCCGGGAAATGTTTTGTATATAAACAAAAAAACATGCCGTCCATCCATTAAAAATCTCCAGTCAATTTAATACATCACAGTGTAACCATTTAGCCCAGTCATTTTTCATTGTTTGACCTCACTTTTAATTAGAGACTGAATTATTAATGCCATCTGATAGGAGACAAACTACTTTAGAGGGTGCCTATTCTCTAGGCCAGCTCCCAGGAACTACACATTCAGGTTTTGTACATTTCAAATAAAACATAAGTGGCCAGGGGAAAAACAATTTACATTTACAGCTCCTACAAACCCAACATCCATCAAGAGTTGGGGCGGAAAATCTCTTGCCGTTTCAGCATCTGACTTCAGAAACTCAGCAAGAAAAGAGAAGGAGGGAGGAAGGGAGGGAGAAAATCACCTCTTGGTGCCAACAGGAACCTAAGCCTGGATTTTTCTAGCCAAAGGGAGTCAATCCTCAGTAACCCCTCTTTAGGGACTACAATAGGAAAACAAAAGGTTCTCCAGAAGTAATTCTGAAGTTTGGGGAAAGAGAACCCTGCTGAGCTGCCTAATGGTAATAATTCTCTCAGGGGTCCCCTAAAGAATCAGGAAGACCCTTAAGGAAAAGGGACTGGTATTCATTTATTTTTATGTCTCCAAAGTGAGTAGGCCCTTTAAGGTTTGATGAATGGATGAGTGACTGCCTGAGCTACTTCTCAGTTATCTATCCTCACTGCTCCTCTGTGTGGGTGGCTAAAGATAAATTTGATCAAAGCTTGACCAAAATGCCAGCCCCACCTTAGAGGCTTCCATCAACTCTTTTCATCAACAGGTTTAGTAGGTGGTACTTGAAGACGCAGCCTGTCATAGCAGATGAAGCACTGGATTTGGTGTTAGGAAGAACTGAGTTCAAATTCCACCTCAGATAATTCCTCACACTGGGACACTTAGGCAAGTCAATTACCCTCCCTGGGCCTTAATTTCCTCATCTGTAAAATGCGGGAGTTGGAATTGATGGTCTCTACTAAATCTATGATCCCAAGAGTCCTGTGATAGCTATGGACATAGGGCTAGGATTTATCTCCCTGGGATCATAGACAGGCAGGATTTGGAGCCTGAAGGTCAATTTCAGTTCATTCCTTCTACAAAAAAGGAAACTGAAGCAGAGATGGGAAGAGACTCATACACACAGGGAGTGAGCAGCAAAGCTACGATTCTAATTCAATTTGCATCTTTTCATGAGCTCTGAAAGTCATCCATTAATTTGAGGCAGAGTTACTCTGTGCTTGTAACTAAGTTGTTCTGCCTCCTCATTTCTCCATTCTTCCAAAGCCACAAACAGGCTCTGCCTAGACCAATTCCAAAGAACAACCTGCTTTGACTGTGTCCACATAAAGCATAAGTGGCCCCTGAAGGTTTCTTATTTCTCCAGTTGGGGAAAGGTACAAACCATGCATCCCAATCCCCTTTTTCCCATCCAATTGAGAAGCACACAAGCCATCCCACTTCCTTTCTAGCTCTTTTAACTGCCCCTTCACCTGGGAGGGAATTAGTGATAAATGTCCCCTTCCTTTACTATGAAAGCCTAGATGATATTGAATGGCCATTTAAAAGCAACCCTACTTTAAGCCAAGTTGCATAAAATGGGGAAGAGGCAATGGAAAAAGCTCTGGAGTCTGAGGATGTGACTGGGCTACTTACTATTACTTAATTACTTACTGCAATTTACTTACCTCTGCTAAGTCACTTAACCTTTCTGTGCCTCAGTTTCCTCATCTTTAAAATGGGGGAGTTGTACTAGGCTGCCTCTAACATCTCATCCAGGTCTAGATCTAGGACCCTAAGACTCTCTCTTGCATGAATGGCTTAACCATGTGTCCTACAGGAATATAAAATGTTGCCTCAGAAATAACTTACTTATGTCTCACAAGGTCTCTGATTGGGGGATGATCTGTGAATAGCAGAGGCTGGCCAAGGACCAAAGACATAGCTAGCAAGCAGCCTAGCCTCCTTATCCCCACAGTAAAAATCTTGCATCAGGTCTTCTTACCCTTACTTCTGCTGCCAGTTTCTGCTATATACCTCCCTTTCCAATTGCAAATGAATAGATGTGTAGCTTCCCCTGATGCAAGAAGTAGTTGGGCACTATTTATATCTAGGGAAAGAAAAGGGAGCAATTTCCCTTCTTTTCCACATAGACCAAAATCATGTGAGTAGTGAACCCTCAACAAATTGATGTTAGCAGGGTCCTTGTGGGAGCCATAGAATCATAGAAGTTTAGAGCTAGAAAGAATTTCAGAAGGTGTTTATTCTGGCATCCAATGCCAAAATCTCCTCTACAGAATTTCTGATAGAGTCTTCTCTGTCACACAGGTGAGTGAATAGTAAGTCCAGGATTCAGACTTAGGTTGGTTAAAGTATGAGGGGAGAAGATGGGGAGGGCAGAAGAGAACAGGAAAAACATTTTACTTTGATGTTCAGTCTATAAAACTTCTCAAATTATAAAGGAGAATCACTTTTGAGTTTCTAAATGTCCCAGAATCAACTGATCATCCAGAGATACAACGAGAAACTGACACCATATCTCAGTAACAAGGTAAAAAAAATCTTCAGGGAAACGACCTTTTTATACATGTTCTTCTCCATTTGGATGATTCATCCCTTCCAAGAATGCTTGGGAGGAGATGATTTGCAAGGTTGAGGGCATCAACACAACTGATCTTCAGCAAGTAGGCACACCCTTCAAGTGTCGAAGCTTAGCTAAAGTAGGTGCCATTTATAAATGAAGGGCTTTATATGGCAAATTACTCATACTACCAATGGGTAGACATTACAGGAAGGTATATTTGGCTGCAGTGAAGAGGCTTCCTATCAGATCTGTCTAAAAATGGAATGGGCTGCCTCAATGGAAGTACTCAAGAGGATTCTGTATCACCACCTCTCTGAGATGGTGTAGGAAAGAACCTTGTATTGGGCATGAGATTAGACTAGATGAATACCTTCTAAGATGTTTATCAGCTTTGTGATTTAATGATCTCATGATAACATTCTATCATTATCTTTGGTTGAAATAGCTCCAAATATGAATTATACATGGACATTGGTATTCAGTGCTCCAGATTGTGATTTCCAATTTGACCTCTTGGAACCCTAATATCCTTAGGGTCTCTAAGATTGGCAAGGGCTTCTTGGGTTATTAATCCACTTAAAACAGACAAAGGAACATGGGAAGGGGGACCATGCAGGAGAGAGTCATTCCCATTTCCCAAACCAAAGATGCTGAAGGACTTTCTTCCAGGGGCCCTAAAGCGTAAATGGCATCCCCTACAAAATCCAGATATTCTAGAGCTGATCTCTAGCCTGTGCCTTGGCCTCAGTGCTCAGTAGATGAAGGAAAGGACCTTGGAAAACAAGGAGAAGATAAATGTGTCAGATCCTCAAGACAAACAGTGAGAAAGGAGCAATTGGGCTTTCCCAGTCTCAACACTGGGGAAACTCGTGGTTCCATCTCTGAGCTTCATCTGGAGGCTTCCCCTTGCCAGATCCCAGGTACAGAGTGCATTAGCTCAGTAGACTTAGTGCATTCCCTCAGAACAAGGCAGGGAAGCTGCCATTAGGGATGTCAGAATGTGAGCAGGAGAAGGGGAGCTCACAGGAGACCCAAGAGTCAGATCCATCTTGCTAACTTGCAGCTGTATACACCAAGCAGCACTAATGGGCTTTGCTTTTAAGTACCTGCTTCATTCTTTTTTCCAGCTATGTTTTCCCTTTAATAGTCAAAGTCCAGAGAGAGACTGTGGGAAAAAAAAGTAAAGACACATTGACAGAGTGAGCTCTTGAGCCCAGGCCTCACTTAGCAAGGAGCAAATAGAATAAGGGGAGGTGCATCTGCTTCAAAAGGGATACACACAATCCAGGTGCCAAGCAGGCAGGACCTAGCTCCAGGGAAAGAAAAGGTCATTAAAAGAACTTGGCCATTTCCCAAAGGCAATCCTGCCCATTGTCTTCCATCTTTTGTCTAATTCTTAGCCCATCTTATGGTTCATTTGCAGTGTCTGTCCAAAATACATATACTGATGGATGAGTTCTACATGCAGCTAAATATCATAGTCTGGGCAGTGGGCATTCTTCATCCACTTGGTTCTTCTTGTGTGGATAGTTAGGCTGAAAATTTGTGAGGGATCTCATTTCAATGTTCCAGGCTTTGGTGTAATTGGTATTATATTAGGAATGCTGACAAATCTTGGATATGAGTTTTAGAACAATGTTCACACAGAAGTTCTTGAATTGTATATGTTAAAAGGGGCTCTTCATGCTTGAAAAGGTTGTTCTAAGCCAAAGAGGGAGTCTAAAGTTAGGAATTTCAGGCACCTGTAACAAGTTCCTTGAAGAAGGAAGGAAAGAGGGACAAATCAATGACGTCATTGATAAGAAATTCCCTCTACCATTGTAGGCTGGTATCTTCTTTGCAACATAAAGTCTTAGAAAGTTATTTAGAACTCTGAGAAGACATATGACTTTCTCAGGGTGACACAGCCAGTATATGTAAGAGATGAGTTGAATTGAGTCTTTTTGGTTCTGGGATCAGTTCTTGGATCACTCTGCCATGATTCTTTGTGGAGGAGAGGAGGGTGATGGGATTACAATGTGTAGATGGCTACCTAACTGTCCTAGGCTAGCCCTGCTAATGATAATGAATAACCAGGGCCAGACCACAGATTGGGACAAAAACTTGACCATTTGCCAAAGGCAATCCTGCCCATTGTCTTCCACCTCTTCTGTAATTCTTCTCCCAGATTATGGCCCATTTGCAGTGTCTATCCAAGATATATATATACTGATAGATGAGGTCCATAGGTTGTTCTTCCAACTAAATATCATTTCACTAAATGGGCAATGGACAAGTTCCTAAGAAAGCATGAAATTATGTTAGGAAAGGTAAAGAGGCAGAAGGCAGGCTTATGCCAAAGGGTAAGGGAAAAGAAAACAATTTATAAAACTATAACAACTCTGCAGCAATGAACCATGTTGGAAGTCTTAAGAACCCTGATCAATGTGACAACCAACAATGGTTCCAGGGGATCCCAACCTGTCTGGGGATGCCTTTATCTTCTCAGGGTGCAAAATGAGGCACATTTTATATTGGATACAGACAATATAGACATTTGCTTTTCTGGACACTTCATATTTGGTACAAGTCCTTGTTAACTGGGGTCAGGGGAGGGGGAATTAACTCAAAAAACAAAGGCAAGGAAACCAGAAAGGCTCCCAATACAAAAATAGCTATTATTAAATACCTACTATGTGCCAGAAACGGTGCCAGGTGTTTTCAAAATACTGTCTCATTTAAATCTCACCACAACACTGAAAGATAGGAATTATTATTATCCCCACTTTAAAGTTGAGAAAACAGAGGTTAAGTGACTTAACCAGGGTAACACAATTATTTCTTAAGACAGAATTTAAAGTCAGGTCTTCCTAACTCTAGGCTCAGCCCTTGACCTATCTGCTGCATCACTTAGCTGCTGATCCAATGCCAAAACAAGACACTGTCCCATGGAAGATGGAGAAATTGTCATGATTTTGAGAGGTCTGACTTTTGAAACCAGTCTAGTTCATTGATCATTGGCTCCTAGAATATTATCACTGGAAAACTTTGTAGAGATCTGCTGGTCCAGCCCTCTCCTTTTACAAGGAGGAAACAGAAACCCAGAGAAAGGATGCAATGCAGTTGTTAGTCAAAAAACTGGGACCCTGGTCCCATGTCCCCCAGCTTCCAAGGCATTAGACTTTTGATGTCACCAAGCTGGTCAAAAGCACAAACGTGCCAGAGAAACTCCATGAAAGAGTTTCAAGGATGGAGGTGAATGTTTTCAGGTAGAAGACAGGCAGGAGAACTGAGTTTGTTGTTTCAGGTGATCAGAATTACCCCATGTCCAAAAGAAAGGTGAATGAGGGCCTGGGAGAGAGTCATATGATATTGAGAGGGAGGAATGGATTCTCAGCTGAAGTAATAAACACACAGATATTACCAAACAACGGCAAAGCCAGAGAACGTTGAAACCCCTTTAAAGATATCCGGGGGGGGGTGGGAACACAGTGACCCAAAAAGTTTCTCTTCAGCCAGTCTCCTCCCTATTAAAGAGATCTTTGCTTCTTCCTTTCCCCTATAAAAGGCTTTTCCTAGTTCTTTCTTCCATCCCCATCTGTGGCTCCCCTCTGAAATTACCCTCTACTTGTACTGTATGTATACACTGTGTATACCCACACACATATTATATATGTATATGCATGTGTTATCTAGATGGATAGATGGATAGACAGACAGACAGACGGATGGATAGATAGATAGATAGACAGATAGACGGACAGATAGATGGACAGACAGACAGACAGGTGGATAGATAGATAGATAGATAGATAGATAGATAGATAGATAGATAGATAGATAGATAGATAGACAGACAGACGGACAGACGGATGGACAGACAGACAGGTGGATAGATAGATAGATAGATAGATAGATAGATAGATAGATAGATAGATAG
>CM053587.1:105036020-105068520 GCA_028646515.1 Pseudochirops corinnae
AGATAGATAGATAGATAGATAGATAGATAGATAGATAGATAGATAGATAGATAGATATACATGTGTAGTTATTCACAGATTGTCTCCCCCATTAGACTGTAAACTCCTTGAGGGTAGAAACTTGTTTTTGCCATTCTTTGTATTCCCTTAGTCTTGAACAGCCTACTCCACACTTAGTGATGCTTCGCAGACTGGCTGACTGGAGGGTGACATAAGAGAGAGAGCACTGTGGGTGTGAGGTGGGGGGCGAGTCACTTCCTGTAGCTGGGTCTCCATGTCCTCATCTGTATAACGAGGACATTGGACTCAGAGGCATCATCAGGCTCAAACCCAAAGTAGATCAAAATCTAATTGGGAAATGTTTAACGAAATCAATAAAAACACAGCATGACATAGACAATGCTAATTTGTGGTTCTTAAAGTCCATGTTCCGTGGCAGGGATCCATTTATATTTGAGTTTGACTTGTGCTTTACATTTTTAATGACCTTCCCACATTGCATATGTGAATAAACACCCTTATCAGGGCCTGTCCGAGTTAAAAATAAAAGTTGACAGAGTCTGATTCTCACATCCTCTTCGTTCTCTGGTCCACTCTCCTCTTTTTCAGTCGTCCCCCTCTCCTGATTCTAAGTGCTCTGGTCTAACTTTCTAAAGCGCGCTACACACTCACCTACACTGGAGCTCTGAGGACTCATCGGGTTACCCCTTTTAGGGATATTTGCTTTTTGACCACACAAAGAAGACAAGACTTGGATACTCCAAAGGGATAAATCTGCAATAATAGAAGTAATTTCCCTTCACTAAATTTCCATTTCCCTCTTGGCTAAGATAAGGGCATTTGCTTATACTCCAAAACAACATAAGAAAGAAGAAAAAAATCATGCAAGTACAAAAAATATACAAAAACAAATTATATTTATATTGTGCTGGCAAAGAACTAGAAACTAAGGTAGTACCCATCAATTAGGGAATGGCTAAATAAATCTTGGTGTATGGATGTAATGGAATATCATTGTGCTGTAAGAAACGATGATGGAGATGGTTCAGAGAAACCTGAGAATACTTGTATGAACTGATACAGAGTGAAGTGAGCAGAACCAGAACTATTTAGACCATGACAAAGACATCGTAACAATGAACAATTTTAAAAGAATGCAATGATCAGCCACGATACTAGAGGACGAATGATGAATACTGCCCATCTCCCGACAAAGAGAGAATAGAATAAATATACAGAATGAGACACATTTTTGGACATATCCAATATGGACATTTGTTTTACTTGACTATGCATATTTGTTATAAGGGTCTGGATTTTTGTTTAATTTTCCAAGTGGTAAGGGAAGGGGTAGGGGAGGTAGTGTATCCAACAGGAAGGAAGTAAAAGGAATAAAAAATAAATGCTTGATACCTGAAAAAAAGAAAATTTGATTTTTAAAAATGAAAATTTTAAAAATAAGGAGAACCAGATGATTCAATTGAACCAGATGACTTCTAAGGGTTTCTTTCTACTCTGATATTCTAAAATTGTATAATATAAAAGTATTCATTGGGTATTGGATAGGAAAGATATTTTGGGGTGGAGAATCTCTCCAAGACCCTTCAGATAATGCCATTTGGGTTTTTTGGGAGTACTCATTATCTCAAGATAAAAGATAACAATTTTAAGGTAGGAAATAACTATAATGTAAAAATAAATGAAATGTTGGGTGGTCAGCCAACTATTGTGCTAAAGTAAGCATAAAGTGTACACACAGGAGGAACTTGGTCAAGGTTAGCAAGGTTAAAGGATGAGGTTTGTTTCCCCATATATGATACAAACATCCTCATTTATAGCATATTTGGCTTCATTCTGGCGTAGATGCTATCTCACTGTTGGCATGTGCTTTCTTTGTTCTGGGTGCTCCATTTATCATTAACACCAAATTAAGGATCAGCCATTGATTTACAAGCTAGTTTCAGAGTTATGCCCTTGGACTACACCTTGAAAAGAAGAAGCAAGAAACATGGGGAGAACCAGAGCTAAGACACTCAGAAAGAAAGGTTAGTTAAGACAGAGCACTTAGAATTGGGAAGGAGGATGACTGGAAAAAGGCAAGTGGATCAGAGAACGAAAAGGACATAAGAAACATACTCTTTCAACTTTCTGTTCTTAACTAGGGCAGGCCCTAATCAAGGTATTAATTCTTAGATTCGATGTTGGAAGGTCATTCCTCCATGTGCTCTTGATTCCCCAGACATGAAGTCTACCTAATCTATGAGGTCCCTCCAGGGAGTGCCATGGTCCCAGGAGAGGAGGGAAACAGCAAAGATGACAATAAATGGAAGTTAGAATGGAATACAAGTGGAGGAACTCACTGACCAAGCCTCTTGGATATAGAGGAGGAATTCTTGCACAAAGATTCCTTGCTTGGGGGTGGCTAGGTAGCACAGGGAATAGATCATTGGCCCTAGAGTCAGGAGGTCCTGAGTTCAAATTCGGCCTCAGCCACTTAACACAAAAAATTAGCCATGCGACCTTGGGCAAGTCACTTAACCCCAACTGCCCTACCTTCCCCCCTTCAAAAAGCAAAAAACAAATCAAAAAACAAAAGATTCCTTGCTTTTTCACAGTATCTCAAAGATGTCAGTGGAACACTAGGGTTATTCCCTGCTCTCAACATTTGACCAGCCTATCCTTTAAAAAAACTTTTTTTAAAAAATTACTTGGAGTTAAGTGACTTGTCCAGGACCACACAACTAGTAAAAGTCTGAAGTCAGATTTCAAATCAGGACCTCCTGACTCCAGGGCCCTGGCTGTATCCTCTGTGCCACATAGCTGCCCCCATTCTATCTTTATTTTTTTTTTTTTGATAAACCATTTCTAGACAAAACAGAGGGACTGCAGGGCAAACAAGAACCAGAGAAAAGTATTAACAAAGGATATAGCCGTGATGTATAGATATGTATGGATATTGTCTTTAACTAGGACCACACAGACTTGAGAAAAGAGAATTTGCTCTTTAGTGATGTCCTGCCCCCATCCCAGTCCTTTTTCATCATGGGGAAGCCTTAACCTTAAGTTAATACCAAAAGCAGGGAAGTGATGTAGCTAGTTTCTATCCACTCATGAGAGCTGACTGTTAAATTTCCAGGTGAGCAATTAAACCTTGGAAGTTAGCAAATGCTACAAATCAGGGCTTGATTTAGTGTTTCGTTGATTGTCTAGACTTGAGAAAATGAATAATTAAGATTATAAAGTCTGTCATGCATTTTTGGAGCCAGCAGACCTCTTGCCCTCTTCCCCCCCCCCCCCAATAAGTCTAGAGGACTATATAGGTCCCTGGGAGAGATGCTTCTCATGAGGAAAGCTAAGTTTCTTGACTCTATCTTCTCTTTGCTCAGGACTGAAATGTAAAAAAAGTGCTTTGGAAGCAGGATAATCCTCATTGGCTCTGACACTTACTACCCTGTGTGATTTTGGACAAGTCACTTACCTCTCTGTGCCTCATTTTCCTCACCTGAGGACTCAAGTACCCCTCCCAACATCCCTTTCTGCTCCAAATCCTACGATTTAGAGGTGGACCCAGAATGGTTAAGTGACTTGAGTTCACTGTAGGCCAAGATCACAATATGAGTTAGCAGAAGAACTGAGACTAAGACCCAGGCCTCATAATTTCTAATCTAGATGGTAAGTGAATGAATGAATAAAATATGTGGTTTTAAAAAAAGAACAGGGATTGAAATTCCTCAGAAGTCCAGGTTATTGTTGGTAAGGGGTCATTTCTTTAAGTACAAATAAGAAATCTCCCTTTAAACCAGCATCATTTTTGGTGTTAAGCTTATCCTGCTGTCGCTTGATCACTGTAATATCCTTTCTTTTCTCTTGGCTAGTTCTTATAATTTGGGGACAGGAAGAAAGAAATAGATCACCCTTCTGAGGGGGAGCTACTGCTATAGTGCTTTTCCTTGGTGATTGTTCCAGAGTTTGGTTTAAGCTGGAAAAAATAATAAATCCCATTGGATGGTGCTAAGGCTGAGGTATCAATTTGTTATTGTACCGGAGCATTTTCCATTTGGGGGTGGGGCCAGGGGTGGGGGGAACTGGGGTCAACCATCCTCCAGTCCAGAAGGAGCCACAATCCAAAGATCAGAGCACCTAAGCACTCGACATTCTATCTGTAGTATTTGGAAGAAAATAAATTAAATCCAACGAGATTGTTCTAAAGTGCTATCCCCGTAGCATCATAGTACTAAATGACAGATGTTTCACTCCAAAAAGTGGCTCTAATGCGTGTGCAGTAACTTTGTCTCAAATGATTTCAGCAGACGTCAATATAGCTGGAGAGGCCCTGAGAATTGTCTAGCCACACACTTGGGCTGACACAAATTCAACAGGCCACCATCAGCTTGGGAGGGGTGCAAGAGGGGGGTGAGAACTAAGTGTCACAGTTGTGGAGGAGGAAAAAACACAAGGGTTCAAGTTGCTTACCGGCTGAGTGGCTGCCTTCAACACCTCTCTGTCTGTCCCCTTGCCTAAAAGATGAGAGTGGGGTAAAATGCAGTGTGTCATAGTGACTGGAGAACCGGCTTTGGAGTCAAAGGGATTTGGGTTCAAGACACATGCCTGGATGGCTGTGTGACCCTGGGCAAATCAATCACTTAGCCTCCCAGTGTTGCTAGGCAACCCTCTGTGCCTATAAACTGCAGAAAAGATGCTCATCTGTACTGGCAGAGGGAATCCCTCACCTAGAACTTTGTATACCAGTAAAATCAGAGGTCCAGCCCCAAACCTATAAAGATGGGATAGGGCAGCTGGGTGGTGCAGTGAATAGAGCACTAGCCCTGGAGTCAGGAAGACCTGAGTTCAAATCCAGCCTCAGATACTTAACACTAACTATGTGACCTTGGGCAAGTCACTTAACCCCAATTGCCCTGCCTTTCCCCCTCCAAAACAAACAAACAAAACATGGGGTGAAGGGCAACATGGCAGAGTCACTATAATGCTAAGCTTATCTTCAGGATACAAATTCCTCCTCTGACACTTAATAGCTGTGACCCTGAAGAAGTCATTTGACCTCCATGTTCCTGAAGTGTCTCTCTAACAACTTAGTTAAGTCACAGTTACAATACGTGTTGGTAGAAAGAACCCCCGTGCTGGGAGCTCACTATGACAATGAAGACAACAGTTCCTTCTGGTACTCAGATAAGATAGAGATCATAATTCTTGTACACCCTACCTCATAGGGTAGTCATGATGAAAGAACTTTGTCAAACTCAAAAGTGTTACAAAAATGAATTTTACTCTATTCACTTTTTTTCCAGATGATTTCCTCCTGATGTTCTGATGAGTATTTACCTGAAATGCAAAGTCTCCACAACCCTCCTAGGAAAATATTCAACATCTAGGATATTTTTGTTCCCTCCATCCCCCACCAATGGTCAGCACACTAAAAAAAAAACACTACCATCATACTAAATAAACACATGGAAACCTGGAAACCCCTCTTAAACAATACCCCTAGACATTGGACTAAAATAAAAATCAGTTGTGTGATAGTAGAGGTCTTTAAAATAAAGGTCAGCCAGGCAGCACTGTACAGGAAACCTCAGGGAGGCAATAAAGTGGTTGTTTACAACCAAAGGGGCTGAGGAAAGGGATTCACTACCAGAGGTGCTCTTTAGGACAAGTGTTTCCTTTCACATTCCTGGTTTCTAGAGCTCCTAACAACCCAACAGTGGAACCAGCAAATTGGTAGGTCACATTCTCCAAAAGCCCAGCATCATTATCTATCTTAGGATAATTATCCTGTCAACTCACCCTGTTCTTTTGAACAGAACCACAGAAACCCAAGGACTTCTTTAAGGGAAAGACACAAGGATACGTCGTGAGGCAGATACCAAGGGACATTCAAAAAGAATGGACCATTTTATTTTTTTTTAATTTTTTTTATTTACTCATTTACTTTTAATTTACAAGATTCAGTTCCACAATCACTTGAGTTTCAGATTTTCTCCCCTCCCTCCCCCCCCCATGGTGGCGTGCAATCATGTATAGGATCTGCAAATACTTTCACATTGTACAATAGTTTGGTCATATAGAAGGGCTGTAACCAATGAGTTATCACCGGGAAAAGAAAAAAAAAAAAAAAGCAAAACCAGACATGAAAGAGAACGATAACGAGTTTTGCTTCAGTCGAATGGACCATTTTAAAAATATCTCCTCCAACCTCCAGTCAAATGGAAAATGGGGAACCTGGTAGCAACCTTTGTTGGGTTGGCAAAAGTGGGAACATTTGCTCCTTAGATGCCAAGGTATGCTAGGGGGTTGAGTTTGAAATGGAATCAGCTCCTGGCTCTTCACAGAGGAGCTGATTGTGGTTTGTCCATGGCAACCATTTGATTTAGCTGGAGTATCAATGGGGCCACCCAGGAGAGTGTTCTTAGCAAAGTTAAGATTCAATGCAAAAGAGGCTAGACAAGGAATCTGGAGACTTGAATTCTAGACTGCTCTCTACCATGCTGTATGACTAGGACTAACCCCCCTGTGCCTCAGTTTCTTTGGCTGTGAAAATTGGGGGGACTCAGCATTTAAGATGTCTAGCTTTTCCTATTCATTAGGAAGATGAATTGCCTAAGAAGGAAATATTAATGATGCATTACAAAATTATGAAAGGAACAGCTTAGGAGAAACTTTAGAACACTTGTATGAACAGGGTGAAGTGAGCAGAATCAGTAGAACAATTTATACCACAACGGCATGGTAAAAATTATTGTTATTATGTTAGGTTGTCCTTCGTCTTCAAAGAGGGCCATGGCATCAGGGAGATGATGACATGATTTGCAGTTGACTTTGATTTGAGGAAAAGAGGGCTGTGCAAGGTCACCAGCCTCACTTTCTCCCCCAGAGCCATCTGGATCCAGTGGCCAGATATTCATCAGGACGACTGGAGATGGCCCAGGATGTAATGGGAGACCCTGTCCAGGCTAAGGTCTTTTCAGGTTCTCACTTTGAGTGAAATAAAGAAGTGAGTCAAGGGATGGTCCCTTTAATTAAAAAGAAAACAAAACAAACTTTGTCTTAAGAATGCAAAATGAGACATTTTGAGGGCATGGTCAAGATAGAAATTGTTTGACTATACATATTTGCTACAAGGGTTATTTTTTTCTCCCATTTTTCTTTCCAATGGGTGTGGGATGGGAGAGAGAAGAAGTGAGAGGGAGAAAAAAAAGCAGAATTGAGTTAATCTAAAAATATGCATTCTAAAGCAAAATATAAATTTCTTAAATTCACCTACTCTTTGGTATTGTCTGCTCGCCTCCGTTGGTATGGAAGTGGATTCAGTGACCAGTGTGATATCAAAGTCACGCTTTGGGGGGAAATGGGAAAGGGAGAGAACAAAGAGGTTATACCCACATACAACGGAAAGGGTTTTTAAGGTGAAATTATCCTCAGTATGCTTCCCAACCGACCCTGAAAATCTAGGAATATGTATAGTAATATTAACTCACATTTGTGTAGCATTTTATTCAAAATAACCCTGTAAAGCAAGTATAAATGTAAGTATAAATAAACGAAATATAAATAAAGGTAATATAAGTATAAGTAGAGTTACCGTCATTTTGTAGATGAGGGAATTGAGGCTCAGAGAGATAAAATGGCCTATCTAAAGTGACGCCGTCTGGGGCACCCAGGTGGCGTGGTGAATAGAGCACCGGCTCTGGAGTCAGGGGGACCTGAGTTCAAATCCAGCCTCAGACACTTAACACAAAACTAGCTGTGTGACCTTGGGCAAGTCACTTAACCCCAATTGCCTTGCCTTCCCCCCTCTACAAAAAAAAAAAAGATAAATAAATAAAGTGACCCAGTCAACAAATAGCAGAGAAAGAACTGGAAGCCAGGTTCTCTGACTCCAAGTCCCAGTGTTCATCTACCCATGGCATCCCTTTATGTCATATTCAGGACTCCAGTTCAAATGCAGTCCTCAGGTGATCTCTGATAGTAAAGGAATAAGTTCAGCCTTACTCAAGGGCTTTTGTCCAACTATTAAAACATCCTAAAACAAAATAATACTTACTTTTACAAAAACTATTTTCAAAGCAGCTGTTCAAATAGGACACCTTACTACTCAAGAAAAAAAGCAAGCACACATGCCAACCCCTTTTTCTACTTTTCTTTCCTTTGTTTAACAAATTAGGGAATTTTTCTTTTCAAAATAAAAAAGGTATTTGAAGTGCTTGAATCTGAAGCCCACCTTTCAATCCAGTCTCTAATCCTCTAATGCCCTTTATCAAATACCCGTCATTTAAAGTGTTATTAAATGCTTTTTTGGATTATAATTTTTACTCTTGATTATATGATGACTTTCTATATAATCAAATATTCATTGGATAATGATGATTAAAATATATAATCCCCCAAAAGATGTTTAGAACCATTTAAACTACCATTGACTTAATTAAAGGGAGTTAGGAGATTAGCAACAAATTGAAGGGGTAATTTTTTTAAAACTAATTTTGTGGTTCTTCTGACTGAAATCAGAGGAAAGAGAAGATTGATTTGAGCAGAGAAAAGAGAATGGAATTAATAGACAAATTTTAGCCTATGGGCCTCTATGTCTCTATGGTTATTCTCCACTGAATACATGGTAAGATTGTAAGCTCCTTGAAGACAGCGACTATTTCTCTCAAGATGATTTATCTCCATGTTCACTCTACCCATATGGGAATTAGAAGAGTCACAGAATGGGAAAGTTGAATGGGCTTCAGCAGCCACCTCATCCAACCTGCACTGGAAAGAAATGGCCACTATAACATGGTCATCGGTTTCTGCTTGAAGGCCTTACCACTTCCTCAGACAGTCTATTCTGTTCATGGATAGCTCAAAATTGTTAGGAAATGTTTCCTGGCACCAAATTTAAATTTTCCTCTTTGTAATTTCCCCCCATTGCTCCTACTAGTGTCTTCTGGGACTAAATAAAATAAATATAATCTCTTTCACATGACAGCTCTACAAAGACTTGAAGACAGTTATCATTATCTTTCCTGAGTCTTTTCTTCTCCAGGCTAAACTTCTCCACCTTCCTAGCTTTCCTTCTGTGGAAATTTTATAGTTTATCAATGTTCTTGTTAAAACTATAGTGCCCAGAAGTAAACACTGTACTACAGATAGGATCATGGAACACCAGTGGAGCATTCCCATTCAACGTACCCTCTTCAATGGGAATGCTCCTACAAGGTAGATCAGCACACCTGAACCACATGCCTTTGGATGCCTATGGATGTGGGTTGTCTAGGACAAAGTACAGGAGGATTATCAACTCTTTATTCCTGGAACCTGTGCTTCTCAAATGCAGTCCAATATTGTATTAGCTTTTTTGGCTGCCACATCAAATGCTGGCTCATACTCTGAGATTGTTTTCAGACAACCAGCTGTCTATCCATGCCTCCCATCCTGTACTTGTGAATGAAAAATGGAAATGAATGAAAATAAATTTAAGAGATGAATATGTACCAGGTGCTGTGCTAAGAACTAGAGATACTAATACAGGCAAACAAGATGGCCCCTGCCTTCAAGAAGTTTACATTCTAATAGGAGAATAAAACAGGTTTGGAAAAATGGAGAAATAAGAGAGTGAGAGGTAGGGCAGAGGGCAGCTGGGATGATGAGAAGGTTGCTTTCTTGAATCCAAGTATAAGTTTACATTTATCCCTATTGAATTTCATCTTATTAGATTCAGTTCAATGTGTTAGCTTGTCAAGATCTTTTTGGATCCTGATCCTCTCATACAATGTGTTAACTATTCCTCCTAGTTCTGTGGCATCTGCACATTTAATGAGCATGTAATCTATGATTTTATCCAAATCACTAATAAATATATCAAACCATCCAGGACCAAGCATAGTTCTCTTGGGCATTCTCCTGGTCATCTCCTATCACAATGACAATGGACTATTGACATATGTTCTTTGAGTTCAGTCATTCAACCAGACCTGAATTCACTTAATTGTATTATCTTCTAGTCCATATCTTTCTATCTTCTCTACAAGAAATATTATAAGACTTTAAAAATTCTTCGCTCAAATCTATATAAACTATATATGCAGCATTCCCTTTTTCTACCAGTTTAGTAACCTGGTCAAAAGAAAAAATGAAATTAGTGTACCATGACCAGTTCTTGATGAAACAGTGCTGGTTCTTTGTGATCACTGCTTCCTTCTCTAGATGTCTACTAACATTTCTATAATGTTCTTTTTTCAGATTTCTAGGGAGATTGAAGTCAAACTCAATGACTTAGAGTTAGAGATTTTACTATCTTTCCTTTTTTGAAAGTCAGGACAAAGTTTGTCTACAAAATTTTCTACAGTGTTACAAATATTCCTGACAGTAGGCCAGCAATGGATCTGCCAGTATTTTCAGTTCAATTGGGCCAGTTGGCTTGAATTGATTAAGAGTAACTAGTTGTCCATTTCCTATTGCTTTACTTATTTTGAGTATCTACTCTTATTAGTCATTCTTGTCATTTCCACAGTAAAGATCATTCACCTTGGCAGAGAAAAGAGAAGCAATAGATCTGAACCATTCTGCCTTCTCTGTGGCCAATTCTCATTATTCCATTTATACCAAGAAAAAGTTCTATCTTTTCTTTGATCCCTGATTTTCTCCCAATACAGGGGAGGGGGGAGAACCACACACATTTTGTAGTCCTCAGATTGATTCACCAACCTGAACTTGTTCTGAGTATTAGCATTCCTAATAGTTTTTTATAAAACCGTGCCACATTCATATTCCTATTTTGTTATTTGGCCTTGCTTCCATTTTTTTTTTTTTGGTAATCTAGAATGTAAAATACATTTACATAAAACTCTCCTCATTGGTGGAGACTGATTACTCAATGCTCCTCATCTGCATGAGGGAGAGTGTTGGCCAGAGCTTGAGAGAAGATATATTCTGGTCTCTTGGCCTCCAGCTTGGAGAGAGAAGATAGGCAGTTTCAGATCCTTTCTAGGGAGAGATTCCTGAAAGGAAAGACTCCAGGAAGCAGACCTTCTATGGAAGTACTGGCTGCTCTACACATTGGCTTCTCCACCAGTGAAGAAAGTCTTACACAAAAGCACACCGAGCTTTGAGTTGGGTGTACATTTATTTTTAAGATCTTAGTTTGCCAAGCTGTAGTATATGAATGTAATGGAATACTATTGTGCTATAAGAAATGAGAAGCAGACAGACTTCATAATAACCTGGAGAGACATATCTAAACTGATGCTGAGTGAGGGGAGCAGAACCAGGAGAACTTTGTGCACAATTACAGACACATAGTATATGTGATGATTGACTTTGATAGATTGGGCTCCTCTCAGCAATGCAAGGTTATCAGACAACTCCAAAAGACTCATGACAGAAAGGGATACCCACATTCAGAGAAAGAACTACAGAGTCTGAATGCAGACTGAAGCAAACTATTTGCTCTCTTTTTTGTTTTGTTTTGTTCCTTCTTTCTCATTGTTCCCTCCATTGGTTATAATTCTTTTTTACAACTTGGCCAATGCTTAATATGAAGGTATTTGTAAAAACCTATATAGGATTGTATGCCGCCATGAGGTGGGGGAAGAGAGGGAGGGGGAGAAAATTCAGAACTCAAGAGATTGTGGAATTGATGTTGTAAACTAAAAGTAAATAAATTTTAAAAAAAGATTGTAGTTTGCTCATAAGTTTCCTGTATGTCCCCATCAGTCCCTTCAGAAAAAAATCTGGTTTTGTGCTTTTTATCTTAAAATCTTTCCAGGGCATCTGAATCTACTTCCCTGTTTAGTTAGCCAGGTAACTAAACCATTCTCTGGTAATTGATTTTTTTGTCATCTGGTCTTCAGAGTCACTATTTTGATCAGTGATCACTGTCACTGGACAATGGTAGTAGACATTTTAGGAGACTGGGAGAATGTGTTTACCCCACAAGGTCCTCTTGGACATTAACAATAAATCCCCATTCTCTTTTTTATTTATATATTTCTCACAGAGGAAAAAAAAAAAAACTTCATTGAGAATTCCTCTAAAATGAGCTCCAGCTAATCAAGGTTCTGAAGTTTATATATCAACATCCCATTGACACACGTGAAACCAACAGAACTACACATTATAATCAAAAAGAAGAGTTAGTTCTTCTCCTTCTCCAGGAAGAAGAGAATTCTGACTCTAAAAAAAATCCATGGACCTCCTGCCTGCCTCTCAACTCTGTAATAATAACTGATATTTTTTGATCTTTGAAACACCTGTGAGATATGTACTATTGTCCCTATTTTTCAGATGAGGAAACAGTCTCAGAAAAGTTAAATAACTAGGTCATGGTCACACAGCTAATAAGTGTCAGAGGTGGGATTCAAACTAAGGTCTTCCTTTGCTCTTTCCACTGTAGAGTGATGTCCTTCCCATTCCTGACAGAGTAGCTTCTACATGAATGCTTAAGCTCAACAGCAAATGGAAATTTGCCTGAGAATTAAGTGCCTCTCATTTAGATTCCAAGGAAATCCACAGATCTGTGGTAATACATGCTGTGTGCTGGGGCAGAGGAGGGAAGGAGGAGAAGGGGAGAGAGAGCTGAGCCCAAACTCCATAATCCATATTTACATAATCTGCCATTTAAAAGTCAGGAGCATCATCCGACACAATGTACCATCTCCTTTCCACAGGGCCCCTGCCTCCATGACACATCAGGTCTTTCTTCCAGTGTTCAAATGGGTTTTTGAGTCATGAAATAATAATCTTCAGGATATAGACACCCATTGAATGAATGAATGAATGAAAAGCAGATCAGATAAAGGCAGGAAGAACAGGACACAGGCAATCAGGTGAATTGGATAACTGACTTTTCATTGGCAACCCGGCTGGATGTAAAGATTGGGAAGGGCCCCAGCACTAGGAACACCTGATGCCACTGAAGACAGCATTCTCCCAAGGAACAGGAGCATGGACTGGCTGCTTCAAGATGCAGGTGATGACGTGATAGTGAAGCATGCCTTACTCCTCTCTACAGAGAAATAGTGGACTTTAGGGCAGAATGGAGTATACAATATCCAGTGTATGGATTTGTTTTGGCTGATGGTAAGTTTTCATTACAAGGGGTGAAGGGAGTCACAGGGAATAGCAAATTTTTTTTTAAAGCTTTCATAAAACAGTTTTTTTTTTTAAGATATGTAAACCTTTAAGAGCGATACAAATGCTAGTTACTATTTCAATAGCGGCTAGGTGGCTTAGGGGATAGAGTACTGGAACTGGCATCTGGAAGACTTGAGTTCAAATCTTACTTCATATACTTTCTAGCTTTGTGACCCTGGTCAACTTACATAACTCAAGTTATGGCCTCAGTTTCCCCATTTGTAAAATTGGGGTAGTAATGACACCTACCTTCCAGGTTTGTTGTAAGGATCAAAGGAGGTGATATTTGCAAATCTCATGGCACATAAGTAAATGGCACTTAATACCTGCTTATTCCCTGAGGATCACAGAACAAACTGCCAGTCAAGAACCGAATAAATACACAAAATCAGGATGTAGAGGAAATCCATCTGAATTCAAGTCAGGCAGTAGGGGTATCAGAATCTTTCCCAGCTTTCTTCCAGCTGCTACCATTAGGTCTTCATCCAGTTCTGATGCTGATATGAGTTGGGAAAGATAGGTGAAAGTGTTTGCAAACAAAGAGATTTCCCCCCCAATTTAAGGCCTATATTTAGATAGCTAAGGATGATCAGAGAGAAGAACACAAGATTTATCAGCTTCATTGTATTTTTACTATCTACTCCAGCCAATCAAAGCCTTGTACCAGAGCTGCTACCAAGTACCCAGGTGGGAAGGTCTTTGGTGCATTGGAAAGCAAAAATCGGGAGACCAGAATTCTAGACCAGGCTCTGCCATTATTTTTCTGCATGACCTTGGGAAATCACTTAAACTTTCGGGGCTCCTATCTCCTTATCTGAAATTGGGAATAATAATACCTTACCCCATTTCTCACCACTACCACCACCCACCCACCTCTCTGGATTGCTGTCGGTATCAAATGAGATAACAGATGCTTTGAAAAAAAGTATAAAACTCTAACCAAATGTCAGGTATTACAGCAGATTGATTAGAGTTCTCCCCTTCTCTTTCCTCACCCACACTCTAGTGCTGGTTAACAGCAGACAATGAAATAGAAAGGTCAGAGGATTCACAAACAAGTATTCAGGTCCAGTATAATTGAGTAGGTAATCTCTCCAAGGCCATTGAAATTATTTCTGAATAGGCAACAGCTTCACCTCTAATGAATAACTTGCAATCAAAGGACCTAGCTATTTACATGTTTTCTCTTCCATCAGAATGTGAGTTTCTTGAAGGCTGGAAGCTGATTTTTCCCTTTCTTTATACTCCCAAGCACATAGCATAGCGCCGGCATCAGTCAAAATGCTTGAATGCTTGACTGACAAAGTCATCTCTAGTACTGACTTCCATCCATGGTGGTGGTAGCAGTGGTAGTAACAGAAGTATTGCCTTTCAGATAAGAACCAAACATTTCTCAACCTAACTCCTTTTCAGAGCCTACCAGTCAGAGATTGCAAATTGTAATTCAATTCAACAGGGGTAGGTGGAAAGATTAAAGTGAACAAAATTGAAGAAGAACCAAGAAAACAATATTCACAATGACTACAATGTAAATAGAAAGAATAACCATGAAATAATAAAACATGAATATTGCAAAATTACAAAGAATAAATTTGGACTCAAAGAAGAGAAATGAAAAGACACCCACACTCCCAAATTACTTTGCAGAAGTGGGAGGGGTGGTCCAGGAATGTGAAATGTGACATATGATGTCGAGGGTTTTTTTTCCTGTATTGATTGGTTTGGCTGATATTTTTTCTTTTCTTTCTTAAAAAATCCACCGAAACAAAACCTCTTTGTTTTGTGGGATGGCTTTCTGGGAGAGGAGAGGAAAGATACATGGGGAAGCTTAGGTGATACAAAACCAAAAGATGTCAAAAATTGATTTACTAAGAAAATTCAATTCAACAAGCATTTACTAAATCCTACTATGAAATAAGCATGGATATGAAGACAGAAGTGAAACTGTCCCTGCCCTCAAGAAGTTTGCATTCCAGAAAGGGGGGAAGGGGAAGACAGTACATATACAGATACCAAATTATAATTTTTTTCAAAAAAGAAAGCAATTTCTAAGTGAGATGGAGAGAACATGATAAATTAATGGGATCAGAGAAGGTATCTTTTAAGAGGTGGCTCTAGATTGAACCCTTGAAGGGGATTAGGGATTCCAAGAGCTGGAGATGAGGGAAAGCATTGCAAGCATAGGAAAGAAAGAGTCTATTCAGACATAGAGGCTGGAGATAGAACACACGAAAAATCAAATTGGCCAAGTGGCTGGAAAAGAACATGTGTGAGGGAAGGTAGCATGTGAAATCAGTATGGAAAAATAGTCTGGAAGCAGGCTTTGAAGGACTTCTGGTGGAGCTGACATTTTATCATAGAGGCAATGGGAAACAACAGTAGCTTCTTGATATGATCAGACCTGTAATATAGGACTATTTGTTGGGGGGCTGGGTTGGAGACAGTAGACCCTGGAGGTAAGGAAACAAGATAGATGAAAGGTGATATGCACCTGAACTAGGGTAACTTCTTTCTTGCTTACTGGCTATCAACTGTTCCTAGAGCATTTCAGACAGTCCCTGGAGTTTTTTCCAAGACAACAATAACCTGTTGAAAAGAACCCAAGGAACACAGATTGGGAGGTTTGGTACTTGCCAAAACCTGGAGATTAAAAAACTTGATTCTCCTTGACTCCAGTCCAGCCTAAGAAAATGGGAAAGAAGAGTGAGAAGAGCCTACTGCTATGGGAAAGGTTTGGGATCAGCTCTTGGCTGAAGGACCTAGATGCACCTGCTGTTCCCCTTGCCTGGAATGAACTTTCTTCTCTCTACATATCTAAACCCTAAGCACCAAAGCCCAGTTTAAGTCCAGTCCACACTGACCTCCTCCCTTTTCTGCAGTTCTAAAGCACTAGTCAACTTCTAGGTAAGCTTCAATTGTTCTATAATTATTTTATTTGTGTGACTTCAATTTAAGTTATAAGCTCCTAAGGGCAAGCAAGCACTAACTATTATCTTTCCTTACTTGTCCCACAGAGCAATTCAATTCAAACATTTATCAGGTGTCTATTCTGTGAAAAACCTGTGCAGATGTGCTTGGAATTATGTTCAGTTGGATCCAACTCTCTGTGACCCCATTAGGGATTTTATTGGCAGAGATACCAGAGTAGTTTGCCATTTCCTTCTCCAGTTCATCTTACAGATGAGGACACTGAGGCAAACAAGGTTAAATGACTTACTGGGGGTTAAACAGCTACAAAGTGTCTGAAGCCATATTTGAACTCAAGTTTTCCTGACTCCTTTCCTGGTACTCTATTCACAAAGGGAGAAAAAAAGGTAATTCCTGCCCTCAGTGGGCTTACATTCTACTGAGGTTTATAATATATGCACAGATAAGTCAATATAAGGTGATTTGAAGAGGGAGAGAGCACTGAGATTTGGAGAAAATCCAGGAAAACTTCTCAGGAAAGTTGCTCCCTGTTTGTTTGTTTTTTTGGAGGGGGGGAGTGTGAGTGGAGAGAGCATCCTGTAAAGATGAAATCTTCAGATTTGTCTGAGCACATGAAATTAAATGGTAATGATGGGGTACAGATTCAGGGAACCCCTTGAACCTCTTGAATCTTCTCACTTGATCTGGGGTTTTTCCAGAGTCCAAAAGCCTTCCATTGTCTGTTCTCTCCAGGTAGCCTTCAGCTACTTCCCACCTTTGATCCTATCAAAATATGCAGAGGCTGTACTCTGTCATTACCATCATCAGTAACATCGTGTTCCAAGAAAGTTTGGACTAAGCATCAAGAAAGGTTCTCCTTGGTCATGCTTCTAACGTATGATCATCATCATAGGAAACTGATGTAGAAGTACGTTATAATAATATACATTGTGTCACAATAACTCAATTAAATAGCGCTTTCGTCACAACATAGAACGTGAGCTCCTTGAAGGCAGGGACCATATTTTTGCCTCTCTTTGTAACCCTAGCATTTAACATTGTGCTTTGGCATGTTGTTCAGTCATTTTTTGAGTCATGTCTAACTCTTCATGACCACGTTTGGCGTTTTCTTGGCAAAGATACTAGAGTAGTTTGCCATTTCCCTTCTTCAGTTCATTTTACAGATGAGGAAACTGAAGCAAACAGGGCTAAGTGACTTGCCCAGGGTCATAAAACAAGGAAGTGTCTGAGGAGAAATTCGAACTCAGGAACATGAGTCTTCCTGACTTCAGGCCTAGTGCCACCTAGCTGCCCTCATTGCTACATACTGGGTGCTTAATAAGTGCTTATAGACAGACTGTCTCAAATCCTGATTGTACCCATTCTATGGATCAAGTAACTGAGATTCAGAGAGATTAAGAGACTTTACCACTGACTGTCAGAAGAGCAGGTTTACAGAATCTCAAAGTTGCAAGAGACCTCAGAAACCATTTAGTACAGCCTATGCCTCATCTCTTTTACCCTCCTTTTTCTTGAAGACTTCCAATAAGGGGAGGTCTCCCTCCAAATGCAGTCCATTTCACTTTGGAATAGCTCTAATTATTAGGAAGTTTTTCCAAAGATTGGTCCAAATATGTCTTTTTGAATCTTCTAATTATCGTTCTGCCCCCTGGGGCCAAGCAGAAAAAAAGTTAATCCTTCTTCAAGCCAAATCCCTTTAAGTACATGAAGACAGTTAAAAGATGTTCTCTTCTTCAACAATAGGTAGCATTTATAGGGAACTTTAAGGTTGATAAAATGCTTAACATATGTTGGGTTATTTGATCCTCCCAACCCTAGAGGAAGGTGCTACTATTATGCTCATTTTACAAATGGGGAAACTGAGGCTGGGAAAGGCTAAGTGATGTGCCCAGTATCATAATACAGCTAAGAAGTGGCTGAAACAAGATTCAAATTCTGATCTTCTGACTCCAAGTTCAATACTCCATCCTTTGTGCTTCCTAGCTGCCTAGTAACCAGCTCTCCTTTTCCTCTAGGCTTCACTATGCCAAGCCTAGGTCACTTCACCCTTTTGTATCTGTTTTCTCTTTCATATTCACATTTTAAAAGCATTTATTATGCTCCTAATGTGTATGGAACACTGTGTTGGGGAAAATATATTATTTAGATAAGCTCTTTTACTAGCCCTCATGAAACATAAAGACATGACACAGCTAGCAAATATAGAGCTTGACGAGTTGACAAAGTGTTTTATACGTGTTATCTCATCTGATCCTTGAAAATCCTGTGATGTAAATACTATTATTATTCTATTTTACAAATGAGGAAAATAAGGCTGAGAAAAATTAAGTGAATTACAGCTAGTGTCTTCTTGGTTTTACGACTACAAAGATTTTCATTTTTCCTTAAAAAAAAATGAGGTCCAATCCAAGATATTCCACATTTCACCTTGTTGTAGCCCCTATTATAAAGAAATAATTATATATAATTATTAATCATTACAATTAAATTAATCACTTACATAATGCTAGCCTATAGGGAAGCTATAGAAGAGAGAACTGAGCTACTTCTGAATATAAAAAGTACCTGAAATTTTCCATCATTTTTTACATAAAATATTTTAGTAACCAGTATGTGACAGTGGATTTTAAGAATTTGCCAGGTCTTCCTAACTCCAAGCCACTTTGACACGAAGCTACAATACAAACTAATACTGACAAGCACATAAAACTGGTATAAAGTCCAAGCAAGGAGGACAATCATCACTGACTGAGGAAATCAGAAAAGTTTTCATGGAAAAAGTAGCATTTGAACTGGGCATTAAAGGAAGAGCAAGAATTCAGTTATTTATTGGAAGGAAGGTAGAGAGAGCAAAGGGAAATCTGAGGCCTATTGAAGGAACAGAGGGTTGTTCACTTTGGTGGGAGGGTAGAGTATGTGAAGGGAAACATGTGAGATAAGGTTGGAAAGGTGAAATTCTCCAAGATAGCACTGAGATCAAAGAAGGAAGTGACTGTTCCTTGAAAAACAGAAATTAAATCCAAGGCCTTGAAGAAGGCAACATTGAAGGGTATCCATAGTCACAAAAACAAGATCTAAATGTCCCCCAACTTCCTTCCACTGAAGACACTAAGACTTCAAAGGCAGCCCAAATATCCTTTGAAAATTGTCCCTAGGAGAGATCACCTTGATCACTATGTCATCATTAAGTTTCCCTTGACCACAGAGTCTGCTGTGAAGAAGATTGAGGACCCTGGTCTTCATTGTGAACATCAAGGCCAACAAGCGTCAGATCAGTAGGAAAAGAAGTTACATGACACCGATGTAACCAAAGTCAACACATAGATTCAACCTGATGGAGAGAAGGCCTGACTTGTCGCAGACTACAATGCTTTGGACATTGCCAAAAAAAAACTGGAATCGTCTAAACTAGCCCATTCCACCTACAATAAAACCTTTTCCAGTAAGAAAAAAAAGGAGAAAGAGAGGTGTCAGATTGTAGAGAGAGTTGACTGGAAGGCTAAAGTTTTTAATTCTACCCCAAAAGGCAAGGAGAGTCATTGAAGGGCTTTGAGCACAGGAGTAACATGACCAGTCAGTCAAAAAGCATTTACTCAGCACTTACTACATGCTAGGCACTATGGTCTATGTTAAGAAGTTCCCAGTTTGTGAAAGATGGTTTAGACTCAAGGAGTTCTTAATCTTTTTTGTGCCACAGATCCCTTTGACAGTCGAGTGAAGCCTATGGACTTCTCAGAATAATATTTTTAAATGCATACAATGAAATATATAAGATTATAAAATGAACCAATTATACTGAAATGCAGCTTTACAATATTGGGGGGGGGGGGAAGGTTCAGGAAACCCAGGGTACAAACCCTGGATTACTGGGAGGAGAAAATGGGGTTGAGAATACCTGTTAAGACAATTTCACAATGACCCGGGCCAGAGAGAGAGAAAGTTGATGGCAGCAGGATTAGAGACAGAATCAGTAAGACAGAGGTTTCGGTGCAGAGATTTGGCAAGTCATTGAATATGAGAAGGAAAGTCCCCAAGGACTTTAAGGAAAAATCCAACATTTCAAACATGGGAGACTGGTGATGCCATAGACAGAAATAATTAGCAGCCAGAGATGGTGGGGTGGGGGTGGGGAGGAGATAATCAAAGTCAGTTTGGGACATTTGGACTTTTAGGTGTCAAGGGCACATCCATGTTAATATGTCCTCTAGGCAATTGGACTGTCTAGTCTGAAAGCTCAGAAGGGAATTAGGAACTGGAAAATCAACTTGAAATCAAAATCATCTCCATTGATGTCAACAATTTGAAAAGATCACTGGTTCTAGCCTTGGAGATTTCAGTCCAAACCCCACCTCTGATGTTAACTACTGGTGTGCTGTTCAGCCAGGTGACTTCCTTGGGCCTCAGTTGCTTATCTGTTAAATGAGAGGAGTTAGGTGAGATGGCCTCTGAGGTCCTTGCCAGCTCTTGGTCTACAATCTTAGGCTACAGTTTAACTTAATTCACGATCTCTAAGCTCCTTCCCTGACCTAATATACTACGATTCTAGCAACAGTCCATGTTTATTCCAAAGCAAAACTAAGTCATCGTTTAGCTTTGGGGATGGGGGAGGGGAAGAAAAAAGACACCTGCTGTGGCTTGAATCACCTAGGCACCCGTAGCTGAGATGCTCCTTTTCAAGCACCCATTTCCTATGTACTTAACCTTTTTATTCTTAAGGATGCCTGAACCTATATACTATCCACAGATTTTCTGACATTCCTGACCGTCGGTCTCCCTAGCTCTCAGACTTCAACTGGGGGAGGGGCTTTTGGAGTCTGGAGCCAATCCCAGCTGTTTACAAAGCCTGCGAGTTGTAACCTCCGACCCTACTCGGTTAAAGCAGCTAACAATCAACCGATTGGTCTCTGGGCGTTTAGGGCTCTCAAAACACACTTGCTGTTGCGGTCCCGTTTCACCCCTGGCTCTCTCCCAGCCATTCTCTCCCTTAGAGTCTTCTGTCGCCTTGGGCACCTGCAGGCGACCAGTGATACCACAGCCCTCATAAGCAACGTTGCCTCCCTGAGTAAACCGGTCCCATTAGCGTTGTTAATACCCATAATGATAATACTCGATAATAAGTGTTATATGGAGCATAACGGCAGGAGGACTCTCTCCCGGCTGCTCCTCGCCGCCTCCCTTCGCTTTGTGCTCACGGTCTCTCCCCAATATTTAGGCAGAAAAACTGAGACCCAAAGAAGATGTAGACAGAGGCAAACGAGTGAGGAGGAAAAGAGCAAGAGAGCAGTTTTAGAGAGGGAGCCAGGTAGCTCCCCACACTATGAGCCCTAATAATGACTAACTTGCTCCTCTACACACACATACACACACACACATACACACACACACACACAAACACACACACACCCCACCTCGCAATGTTCTATGGGGTCCTGGAAAGGGGTTGCCAGAACCCCACCAGAGAGGCGGAGTTGGGGTGGGGATTGCGGTGGAGTGGGGAAGGGGAAAGGTTTAGAGACAGGAATGGGGCAGGGATGAAAGTGAAAATGAGTTTGAGGTTAGGATGTGGAGAGGCTTCATGCCTATGAACACTCTTGGTAAGGCTGTGTCTACCTTCCTTTTAAAGTCCCTGGAAAGATGAATTGGCAGAACTCCTTTTCATAACCTCTCCTAACGCCCCCCACCACCGGATCCCCAGGGCAAAAAATTGAAAGCAGCTAAGAGTAGCGTTAAATAGACGGAGGAAAAGCCTATTCCATGAGGAAACCCCGGGGGAAAAAACGCAAGAAATGAGAAAAAAGAAAAGGGAAAGGAAGAAGGCAAGGCACACGGAGAAGTAAAAGCCCTAAAGAAAAAGAAAAGAAAGAAATTAAATAGAGGAGATCGAGAAAGGGGGTTTTACCAGGCAAAGAAAATGTCTAGGAGCTTCGGAGTTTCCTTGACCACTGTTTGAAAAGTTCAAGAAAAAACATTAGAGAGAGCAAGCTGGAGGGAGAGCAAGAGAGACTAGACAAGAGGGCGAGAGAAGACGCACGTTGAATTTAGAGAGAGAGCTAACGTGTGTTGGAAACCGTTGTGAAGCGAAGAGGAAAGGGGGCGAGAGAGAAACAGAGACAGAGACAGAGACAGCGAGTGACAGAAACAGAGAAAGAGAGCTACAGGGAGAGAGAGAGAGAGAGAGAGAGAGAGAGAGAGAGAGAGAGAGAGAGAGAGAGAGAGGACGGTGCGAAACTCAGGTTACTCTCTAAGCAGAGCAGAAAGTTTCTCGGAGAGTAGCGGCGACCGCAAAGAGGAAGAGAGAGATTTGTCTTTGAAAATCTTGTCAGTATATCAACACATTTGATAAGGGCAGTGTTGTAGTTACACTTCTGTAATTAAGTGAATAATTAAAAAGAAGTTGATCATCAATTAGTTAATTAAATAATTAATCCATTTTGCTTTCATATAACCTTCCCCCTTTTTCCTTTACTTTTTTTTCTTTTTCTTTTTTCTTTTTCTTTTTGGTTAATCACTGTGGCTTCGGTAATGAGCCGCCTCTGGGTTGCTAAGCAACCTCCTCCTAGTTTAAACAGTCAGCAGCTGCCTCCCATCAGCACCAGTCTGAAGGGATGCCGAGGGGGTGCCAGGGTGGACGGGGGAGCCGCCAGCCTGCCACTCCCAGACACTTCTTTGCAAACATTAACCGAGACCTGCGGAGAGGGAACAGATTTGCAGAGCGGCCTTCTTCCCCTCCCCCCTCATCCCCCCCCTTATCTGAGGAAATGCAACTGGTCTTACAGAAAGTGAGAGAGACAGCTTTAGTGGAGACAAGCAATACCGAAGGAGGAAACGAGGCCGAAAGAGAAGGGGGGAGGGAGGAATAGAATGAGAGAGAAGAAAAGGAAAAGAGAATAGGACGGAGAATAGAAGGGAAATGGGAAGTGGAGAGTGGAAAGGGAGAATAGAAGCCGAGAGGTCACTCTGGAAAGAATTTGTCCCCATTCCGAAGACGTTCTGCTACTCAAACTGGGGTCCAAAGCCTCTGTCCCGAAGGCGAGTAGGCTCGGCTGGAGGGAGAAACCATCCGCTCTGCTTTTCTCCGAAGAATAGGGAAAGAAATGAGTGAGTTGAGTGAGTGTGTGTGTGTGTGTGTGTGTGTGAGTGTGTGTGTGTGTGTGTGAGTGTGTGTGTGTGTGTGTGTGTGTGTGTGTGTGTGTGTGTGTGCGCGCGCGCGCGCAGAAAAGCCATCGAACTGTAAGGAACATTTCTCAGCAAATCTCTAAAACTGATCCTTCTCCGCCATTCACTTAGACCAGGCCTCACTCAACTCAGCAGTTTGGACTTACAAGGACGAAACAAGGCACCCTCAAATCCCACGAGAAAGACCACCTCCCACCCAACTTGGTTGTTGGGAGGGGGACACAGGGTGACGAAAGGACCATGCAGTTAGGGCCTTCATCAACCACTTGAGACATTTTGTTCAGCACCCTAACGCAAGCTACCCGGCTTGTGTAGACCCCAACCATGAATATACCCGGACTTTAAAGCGGAAGGGGGAGACCAGCGCCCCCTCGAGTCCAAACCTAGAGAGCCATTCCACCTGCGCCCTGACCAGTTAAGAGGACAGGGGCAAGCTTCCTGCATTGTGGTCAGGTTCTTTGGTATGAGCGCTCGAACACAAGCTTGGAGGTGGGGAGTATGCTTGTGGGAGGGGTTGAGGTTTGGGCCCAGCCACGAGAATCATGATGAGCTAGCTTACTTGTCGAGAGCACATCTTCGACCCGCAACAGAGGAGGTGCGTTGATTGGCGGCGGCGCCTTCAGCAGGTGCCAGGGGAAGGCATCGATCCTAGTGTCCAGCATGAAGCAGCCTCTCTCTTCCCATGTTCCCGGTTATTCAGCGGAGCGGCTGGGGCGCGGGTCAATAGAATGAGATAAATGGCCCGAGCACACTGAGCCCGACCCCCTGGGGAACTTTACTGGAGAGTATTTCCCCTTCTCATCCCCTCCCCAAACACAATGGATACTTTCCCCTACACACACACACACACACACACACACACACACACACACACAGCCCAATATCTCCCTCCCACCAAATTCTTTTTCAACTTTGTCCAAGGGTGCCTAACGAAAGAACTTTTACAATATGGGGTGGAGGGAGGTATTATTCAGTGGAAAGGCAGGATCCTGGAATAAGGCGAGACTGGAAAAGAACCTGCCCTGAATTGTTTTGGACGTCTAACTTTCAGCATCAATTCTGATAAAGACAGGAGCCGGCCCCTAACCCAGACAGGAACTCGGAAGCAAACAGCCTGGTGAATTTACATCGCAAACATAGGCAACTCCTCAGATCTCTTTCAACACCATGACATCCCTCAGACACGCACTACACCCAAATACCTACAGGCATATACACACAAATTCCACACACCTATGTTGCTACATACGTATAATAAACTGTCACAAATGTGTATCACCCACCACACAATATCCACCCTCCCTCACATGCAAACATAATTTCTATCACAAATATGGATCACATACCACCTAATACCGACCCTCCCCAGACACTCCGTATACCATCTACTCTTCTCTTTCCAGATATACACACACCAGGTGCACAAGTGCATCTCTCTCTCTCTCTCTCTCTCTCTCTCTCTCTCTCTCTCTCTCTCTCTCTCTCTCTCTCCTTCCCCCTCTACTCTCTCCCGCCTTCCTCCTCCTTCCTCCTTCCCTTTCTCTAACACACACACACACACACACACACACACACATACACACACACACACACACTAAACTTGTGTGTGTGTGCGTGTGTTTTAATTCTCTGGAGTTACTCTTTTGTTGCCAATTGTTTCTCTGCCCCGAGGCCACACTGTAAATGAGATGTTACATCTGCACCGAGCTAAGTAAACACTTTATAAATGAATAAATAAGTGAATAAATAAGGAAATACTCATATCGAGGACACAGACCGGATGCTAGAGTCCAGAGCCGAATAGAGCGGTTGCTGAAAGAACCAGCCACTTAGAAGGAAGCTGGGAAACTCCGGGTAGGGGTGGCCACAAGCTGAGTGCAAGGCAAGCTGCAAAGTTAGCCTAGGTCGAGGTTAGAAGGCTAGAAAATGCTTGTTTCCGTTTCATTGCTAAGTCATTTAACACACACACATATAATTACTACTGTAATACATGTGTGTATTTATACATATGGTATACTTAACTACATTTATAGGTGTGTGTGTGCACATATGTATCTATCAGTCACTGGGAGGAAAGGAGGAGGGGAAATCTAAAACCCTTTACATTGTAGCTGAGATATTGACCCCCGGCTTTCTCGCCACTGATAGCATAATTCAAGTGTCCCATTTCATCCAGCTTTTATTTTTCTCCCAAATGATCTGCTTGACTCCTTGGAATAATTTCCACAGATGATGTTTTGGATTCATCACTTCCACCCACTGCTTTCATAGAAAAACGGATTTTCCCAGCGGCTCTTAAAACCGGATTTGCAAACTGAATATTTCTACAGAACACACAATACTGCTCTAAGTATAGCTGTTATTAAAGGAAGCTGAGAAACTCCTTTGAACTGCTTCTCTCTCTCTCTCTCTCTCTCTCTCTCTCTCTCTCTCTCTCTCTCTCTCTCTCTCTTTCTCTCTCTCCCTCTCTTCCTCCTCTTCTCTCCTTCTGTCAGTCTTTCTCCTCTCCTCCTTTTCCCTCTTCACCTCCCCCCCCCTTTTAAACTCTCAACTCTCCTGAGGAAATTAGGGACAAAGGAGATAAATAGGAAGGACCCATCTACTGGGAGAAAGAACATTCACTAAATAAGAGAGGAAAAGAGCATTAGTATTTCAGAACTGTCCCTTGAAAACCCTGAAAATGACAAATTATCACATTTGAGGAAAACTGTCCTTCTAAGAGAGGAGGGACTGAGTGTCCAAGACCTCCCTTTTTCTTCTTCCCTCCAAACCCCGCCCCCTCCAGGAAAAAAGAGGTCATTAGAGGAAAGTCTGAGGCACTGGACGAATTGAAAGGGAAAAATGGAAATATTATTAATAATATTTTTAAAATCCCAACCCTTAAAGGATGAACTTTGCAATTATCATGGATAACAAGAACAAATGAAAAAGCACTCATTGAGTAACTGATATCAATTATGAAAACAGGCTTTTGAGTCTGGAATAAATGATAGGGGAATTGGCCTGAGAGAGAGTGGGAACAGACATGTTATTATTTACGCCAGATTAAGAAAAGTATCCAATTTGCTGGCCATCTCCTTCCCCTTGGGAACTGGCATCAATTTTATTATTGTTCCTCCGATTTTAATATTCTCTAAATGAATTACTATTGAACTAGGTAGTTAGTCAATAGTTTAATGCAATTAATTATCTTTAAATCGGCCTGTTATCTTTTTCTGGAGTCTAAACTCAAACTCCAGGAAAGCATTTGTTTATTGTAAATAAAAGTGAAAGGCATTTTCAAAGAGTTCAGTGCCTTCAGGGTGTAGATTTGGAAGGAGAGGGGGAGATATTGACTCTTTAGTGTCTAGTGTTCTTGACACTCTTCTGTAAATTGTAGGACATAACTAGAACTGAAGCAGTACATTTCTTCAAACAATGCCTCCTGTATTCCATTTGTAATGGAATTGGAGGGAGAAAATGTAATTGTGTGTTAAACATGAGGCAGCCATACATGAAGATAAGCAGGTTTGAGTGACTGGATATGGAAATCCAGGGGCAGAAACTAGAAACCTGGGGTCTATTTTTGAGTTAAATGGTTCATAAAAATAGGAGACTCACAATTCAGTTATTTATTTATTTACTTGACTATCTATCTGGGTCTTTTCCCTGCTTCACTTCCCACAAGGTGGGAGTAGGAGGAGTGGAAGGGGAGAATCCATAGTGGGTGGAAGTGGCTGGGGGGTGGGAGTGTAGACTGACAAATGGCAGATTCACTTTATCTTCAATTTCTTCTTGCCAAAAGACACTAGCAAGGAGTGTGTTCAAACTGCAGCATAGCTAAAGGAGGATCCTGACCTTTTGGGGGAAAGAGAGAAGGATCTGAATTTTCAAAAGTTGGCATCTAATCTTCCTCTTCCTTTCCTTTTTTTTAAAAGAGAAAAATTCTTAAAGCCGTCATCCATTCTTATTTCTCCTTATTTAAATGTCCAGTTATGGTGGACTAATTTAGTATTTATTATAATAGCAGAGATCATAATGAGGTCATCTGGGGATACGGGCAGCTCTGGAGTTGTTTTCTAGATGGCATATGTGTGCATGAAGGTGTTTGTGATATGTTTGGGGGTGTGGTGAATAACCTACATTTAAGTTTCATCTTGTCCCAAGGAGAGTCCCTAAGCACTGAACACTATGGAGTTAGATTTGGTTTTTAAGTTAATTTTACCTCTAGAATCCCTTTAACATAGGGGAGAATAGGATTGGAAGAATTAGATACTATCTTCCTTTTTTATAATAAGAAATTATTGTTGCTCCATCACCTTCTGCCAGGACAAGAGGACAGGGGAAGAGAGAAGAGAAGGAGAGGAGAGGGAAAGAGAAGGAAGGAGAAGAGAGGAGATGAAAGAAATACAGGCACAGAGGCCCTTTGAGATTCTGCAGATTTTTTAGGGGATGAAAAATACTAAGAATTGTTCCACTACAGTTCATAGAGCATCTTTGAACTCCCTCTCTCAGAAACCCAGAGGTAAAACTTTCAAGGAAAGTTGTGCAAGATTAACTTTGACATTACTCTTCTTAGAGGAAGAAAGACCAGCTATTTGTCGTTTTGTTTTCAAGCAGGTCAAAGCCAAAGAGATCTTACTGTTATCAGGCGGTCTAATAGATATGATTAAGTATGGGAGACATCTAAAAGATAGCAAAATAGAATAGAATAGAATGTATATTACTCTGTTAGTAGACAGTTGCCTGAGATAAAGTAATGTTTTATGCTAGGCGAGTAATAAAGTGTTGTTGTGATAAAGGATGCTAAATATATAGTGCAAAGGAAAAAAGGCTAAAATAAATTGCAGACTGGCAAATCTGGGACTTAATTATAAATATTTCAACTAACCTTTATGTACACTTGTATCTTCTATGTATGTTGCGAGGACGTAGATATACATACATACGTGCATATAAACATGCATATGTATACATAGATGAGTATGAAATAGATATGACTGCAGCTGCATGTCTACTGTTATGATTTCAGGCATCAGAGGAAATTCCCGTGAATATTCCTCATCCTTTCACGGTGCCACTTATCAGGCCCCCGAAAGAAAGGACGGAGTCTCTCACCATTCAGCGAAAATTGAATTCCACCGAAATAGCTCGGAGGACAAGACCTGGTATTTCATAGTGTTTTAAAAGTAATATTCAGTTTGCCAGTGCCGTGAAATAGGGCACCACTGACGCCAGAGAAATAGAAAGAATAATTTCTCAGTGGAGAAGTTGCGTGTTTCCAATTCAGGTACGGGATAGCTTGCGAAGGATGACCAGGGAGGGGCCCCTCATCCAGCGATGTATTTGTCCTCTAGGCTGCTGGAAGGGGTGGGGAGCTGTAGAGGAGGGAAACCAGGCAGTGATGATCTGAGGCCCAGTCCTTTGGTGGGTTTTCAAGCACCCCCTCCTCCCCTCTCACCCTTCACATCTGGAATTGGCATTAGGGGCGCTCCCTGCTCAGGAAGTTCTCACACTTCACGATTCATTAAACGTGGGTCTCGGATTCCTTGGGAAAGAGCAACGAGGAGGGGGTGGGTGGGGAGAGGTAGAATTTAGGGGAGAGACAAACATACCCAGCTCCCCTCTCTGCCATGATTTGCAACTGTGCTGAAGAAGTGGGTTGGAGAAGAAGGGAAGTGGATCATGGAGACAAGACGTCGGTAGGAGAGAAAAGAACTTGTGTTGACCATCAGGTCCACCACTGGAGACTTCTATCTCTATCAGTTTATGGCTCCGGGCCTTCAGGAGCACCTCCCACCCAGTTCAGTAACTACCCCATTCCACTTTGGGCCAGTCCTGAAATCACGTTGAACAACACACACACACACACACACACACACACACACACACTCGGGGGGGGGTGGGGGGGCGCGGCCAGGGGAGAGTGGAGGAGGCCAACCTGGGCAGCAAGGGGAAAGGGGTGTGAACCGTGAAGAGAGAAAAAGACTCTGGCTTCCTAACGGCCTCCTGGCCTGGGAGGGGAGGAAGGAGGAAATTGAGAGGAGAAGACGGATATTGTATGTTAGGGAGAAAACTGTATTGGGGGTGGCCGAAAAAAGAGAGGAAACATGATTAGGAACATCTCAGAATTTCAGAAGGTTTTTTTTTTTTTTTCCGGGAAAGGGGGAGGGGGAGTTGGAGAGACACCTATGACTTGTAAGGTTCTAGAAGTTGGCGTTACAAAGGTGTGATGTGAAGAGCTAATGATCCCACTTCCCTGAACCCTCCACATTTGGGGAGAGGCCAGAAGGGAACCCCTGATTTCAGGATGGCCTTACTTTTGGGAAGAGAGTGGGAGGACTGTAGGAGTAAAGAAAGAAGCTAGATCTTGAAGTTCCATCCTTTTCAATGATCGTATTTTATAGTTACAGAAATTGTCTTAATGTCTGAAGGGGATAGTAGTTGGGAGCTTAAAATTACAATTGCTTCTACTTAAATTTATTTGATGGCCGCAGCGTTCATGTTATATATCCGTATGCGGGTTTTCAATATCTTAAATGTTTAAAAAGGGTTTATTCTGTACTTACACTGAGTGAAATTAAAAAGAAACAGTAAAATGTTTGAAAATGAAGTGCATTATGTTTAATAAATTTAAAATGAACAAAGACTGCTATATTGCCAGCAATATCATTCCCTGCCCAGGGGCATTAATAAAGACTGGAGGTTTGGAAAAACAATATTTTCTATTAAAATTCTATGCTGTGTTTCAATATTAAAAGGATATGTGATGAATTTTCAGTGTTACCCAGACGGGGTCAGAGATTAATTTCATTTCTTTCTGGTCAGCATTCTGTCGATAATTAATCAAAAGCAGAGTTTCTTAATGAAACACTTTTCATAAGGTGATAATTAGCAGGAAAGAGGCGGCCCGCAGACAGTCCCCGCTAGCTGTCTAATAACCGGAATGGAATCAGGGTTGGGTCCTGGGAGTTAGGCAAGGGGGGTGGGGGAGGGTGTGGACCGAAGAGAGGAGCTGTTTGATGGAAAGAGAATGGGGATTCGGGCATGGGGGCAAGTAGCTATGTTGTGTTCTGCCCTCTTCTCCTTTCCACCCCCGAAATGAACTTCCTGATAGGGGAGCTCCTTTGGCACTGCCACTTTGGGGCCCTTCAAGTTGGAGAAAGAACCAAAGAAAGAGTGAAGTGTGGCTGGCTACATTTCCAGCGGCCAGAGACACAGGAGGAAAGAGAACAGAGCCGCCTTCGGAGAAGATCCTGCCCTTCGAGAAGCCAAAGCGGGAGAGTTTCTCCTGGCTTGCCTGGGTTGGGTCTATCTCCTGGCGCCTCGTGTTGTGTCTGTGTGCCACGCAAGGCCCGCAGAGGGGAGGTGGGGGAAGCAGGAAAGAGGAAAGGCGGGGGAGAGAGAGAAAAGGAGGGAGGGAGAGAGAGAGGGAAATAAGGAAGAGGAAGGAGGAGGAGGCGCCCGCAGACAGAGGGGGGATTATTAGTGCATTATAAAATTACTAAAAATAAATGGAAAACAATTAAGGGGTTCAAGAGTAAATAAAGTTAATGAAACAAAATTAACAGCAATTAGCCGCGGCGCTCGCAACCGGCTCCTCGCTCTGTCTCTCTCAACAGGATTCGCTCACAATTAGGAGAGACTTTGCGTGTAAACAAAGGGAGTGAGGCTCTGGAACCACATTACAAACAAATTGAGAAGAACCGCGGGAGTGAAAATAAATAAATAAATAAATAAGTTGCAATATATGAAAAATGGAGGGGGACCCAAGGATGAAACTGGCTGAGAGAAATCAGGCAGGAAAACCAGGCGTGGAAGAAACTGGAGTCAGTTGCGTGTGGTTTCCCCCCACCCTTCTCTCTCCAAGACCTTCATTGAGTTAATTATTCCAGAAACAGACAGTAATCATGTGTTTTGACAGAGGGAGAGGAAGAGAGGGGGGAAAACGCTAGAACCTCCAGGTGAGATCAGCTTCACAAAAACCCAATCTCTCCTCGCATCTGGGTTCGCACTTAAACGCCTGTCCTCCTTTTTCCAGTGGCGTTTACCTCATATTAATATTTTTTAATCTCCGCCTGAATGACAGGTGCCGGTTTCCTGCGTTGCGGGGCTTTATTATGAAATGCTCCTGAAATGCTGTAAACTTTCAGATAAAGCTGAGAGGCAGGAGGTTGTTGTGCAGATTAGATTATTGATAGTTATTGAAAGTCCCAAATAGGATTTACAAATCAGGCTCCTGCGCCTTTAATAGAATTCCAGATAATCTTTTATCACAACAAGACACCCATAGAATTATTTAAACAGATCGGACTACTGCAGCAGCAAATTTCAATTATTCTAATGCTTTAATAAATGTGTTGTGTGTGTATTAAATTCAAGCTTCTTAATCCAAATTTTACGATTTAACTGCTCTGATTTTTCATTACTGCTACACCCACATGCGGCAGTTTACATTTTCCTTCCTGGAGAAGGAGATCCCTTATCAAATAAGCCCCCTCGGAAAATAAAGAATAGGTGCGGGACAACTTAAAAGAGAGTGAGGGGTGGAAAGACAGAAGCAGGGAGAAAGGGGAACATCGGACAGCAAGCCCTCTACCCAGCCGCCAAAAAATAATGTGTGTGTGTGTGTATGTGAGTGTGAGGAATGTACGTGTGTAGTGTGGGGTCCATGAGCTAAAGATCTGGCGTGAGTAAAGGGGAAATTTAAGGCCAATGCCTACGCACCCGTGACTGTACTGGGCTTGGGGTTCAACGGTTCCTAACCTTTGTTTCCCAAGTCATTTCCACCCGGATTTGAGAATCCAAATACACTTTCTCTTTAAACTGAACAGCAGGTGAGGAAGAGGGCTTGGGGCCTTCAGAGCCCAGCAGCAGCACTGCGAAGAACAGAGCCTACCCGAATTAGCGAACAGTTCCCTTCACAAAATAAAAGGGAAGCACATGTACCCAGAACTTCCGTACTTGATACCGTCTAGGATGAAAAGAAAGGTCTCATCCATCTTCTGGGATTCTGCTGGCCCAGAAGGGTGAGGTGGGACACGGGAACAAGGTACAAAAAGGTCTTGTCCCTCCCCACCCCAAGCTCCCCAAACTTAAGGAGAAGACGCTGGCCTCTGCAGTTGCGAAAAGCGAATTGGGCATTTTTGGTGATGTGGTTGTTTGTGGTCACTTGAGTCTTTCCGGGATCAGCCTCCGGGTCAGTTCTGCGCTCACTGTCCAGAAGAGTCAACCTTACTAGACGAGGCTAACCCCTGTTAGAGGAGGAAACTTTACCTCAGAC
>CM053587.1:105073520-105083520 GCA_028646515.1 Pseudochirops corinnae
CAAATGTGTTCTGCTTTTGTAAAGAGGAGCGTTTGCCGCGCCTGTCCTATTACAGGCGACACATGATCAATAGGCTGATAACGCAGCAACATCAATATAAGCGACAGAACAATGAGGGATATCATTGAGCATCTATCTTAATATAGCCAGCTACAAGAGGGCTGACAAAGAGAGAAAGCTCATGAAAATTCCGCCCCACGATTTCCCATCTCCGCTCCAATATGCACACACACTCCCCCAGCTGCCTACACTATTATTTTCCAATTTCAATTTGACACCCCAGCCTTTCATGCTAATTCTATTATTGTAGGAAGTTTATGTGATTTCATATCACTAGAAATCGGTAATGTATAATAACCCTTTGGGCAAGAAACCGAGTCCCCGCAGCAGCCACCGGAAAATAATTACTTTCATATCAAAACTCTGCAGGAGCCGGCCCGGTCCTACAGCCCCCGGCTCCCTAACCTCGCGTCTGTATGTGTGTGCGTGTGTGTGTGTGTGTGTGTGTGCCTGTGAGTGTGTGATGGGGGTGAGGAGGGATAAGGGGGTGGGAAAGGAGCGTTTTAAATGAATAAATTTGTTCAATCAGAGACACAAAAACACTCACAAAAAGGAGGAATTGGGCAGTGGACTTCAGGGAGAGAAGGGGAAACGCTTCTTCCATTGACACCCCTCCTGGCCAATCCCCATCCCTCGCCCCTGCTCAGCACCGGGGAAGGAGGGGGGTAACTGAGCTGTGAACAGGAGAAATGGCCAGGGGGGGAAAGAGTACTAGGAGAGTTTCTGCATTTTCACCAGCTTTATTTATCAAAAATTTTACATATATAAATATTCTTAGACATTTTTGCATTTTACAAGGTTGAGGATTCTCGTTGTGGGTTTTTGTTTTGTTTTGTTATCCTTTCTCTCTCTCTCGCTTTCGGTCTGTGATGAGGGTTCGCAGCCCAAAGTCCAGCTGTTACTGCTAATGTCGAAATTCAGACATCTTTTTGCTTTTCTTTTTTTTGTTTGTTTGTTAAAAAAAAAGAAAGGAAAGGGGAAAAAAACCGTTTCTAGAACCGATCACCTGATTCGTTGTGTGGGCGCCTGGTGTGGGGACCGTTCGCTCAGCTGTGGGGCAGGGGCGCCGGTTCCCCTTTCCGCCTGGCTGGGCCCTCAGTCCATATCGAGCTCTTCGCAATCAGGACCGCCAGGCTCCGTGGGGCCTCCTGGCTCGGTCGCGCTACAGTTCACCGTGTCCCCACAGGGGCTCGGCTCCTGGGGGAGCGGTGCAGGAGAGGGCGACTGGGGAAAGCCTCCCTCACCCCCACCTGCTTCTGCTCCGCAGCCCGCTCCAGTTCCAGCGCCAGCTCCCGCTCCAGCTCCGCCGCCCTCAGCAGAGTCCCTGTAAGCAGGGGGTGCCAGGGCTGTCCCAGCCGGGCCGCCCCCGCTGCTGCTGTCTGGGCTACAGTTGGTAAAGGGAGAGTTCGTGGAGCCGGGGCCAGGGTAAGCTGAAGGCCCAGGGGCTGGCCCGAAACTGGCCTGGCCAGGATTAGAAGCGGGGGGCGGGGGAGCTGGTGGGGCATCTTTAGGAGCCTGCTCCGGGCCGGGCCCGGCCTTAAGGGCCGCCTGGGGGACTAGGAAGCCGAGGGGTTGAGTGATCGGATAGAGTAGGAAATGTCCTTTGCCGATGAGGGTCCGCGGAGCACAAGGCAGGCCCGGCGCAAAGTCCAGGGTGGCCGGCGCTTTTCGGCGCGGGGGTGAGTCGGACAGAAGGCTCTCTACGCTGAACGGGCTGGGCTTGGGGAAGCCGGAGGAGCCTCGACCCGGGGCGCAGTCCGATGAGGAGGACGAAGAAGAAGAGGACGAAGAGGAGGACGAAGACGAGGAAGAGGAGTCCTTATCCGGGAGCCGGCTCAGCCTCTGCTGCAGGCCGGCGCCGCTTCTTTGGCTCGGGTAAAAGGCTGGGTCGCAGCTGCCAGGGGCCGGGGGTTCGCTGGCCGCACTGGGGGCGGGCCGTGGGCCCTTGCCCGGGGGCGGCTCCGGGGGCTCTGGGGAGAGGCCGCCGCCGCCGCTATCACTGTCGGAGCTGGGCGTACTGTGCAAGGACAGGCTGCTGGGAGAGTGCAGGTGGCGGCTCTGGCTCTTGAGCAGTTTCTTCTCATGCTTGCGTTTCTTCTTCTCCATCTTCTCCAGCTCCTTTCGGGCTATCTCCTCCGGGTCCATGGGCTCCCCGCTGCACGTGGTGGGATGAGAGTTGTGCGCCGGCCGCCCCGGCCCTTTCTTCGTGTTCTCCTTCTTTCTCCATTTGGCCCGGCGGTTTTGGAACCAGACCTAAAAAAGCCGGATAAGGGAAAAGCAAGGGAGAGTCAGACTGGGGGGCCGGGGCCGGGGCGCTGAGGGGGAGGGAGTGGAGACCAAAGGATTCCGGGCATACGGGGGCCCTGCTGTTGCTTCCCTACCTGGGTGGAGAATGGGGGGTGGAGGTAGGGAGAAAGTGTTCTGAATGGCTTCGTGTTTAAAAAAAAAAAGTGAGACTAGACAGACTAGGTGAAAGGGGAAAGCAAAAAAGAAACTACTGGTTTTCCCTAATATGGGATTTCGGGTATACACTCGGTTAGGCCGCAGATTCAAGCATCCTTTTGACCCGAGAAGAAGCGTTTATAGGGGTACGTGGATGCTGCTCTCTCAATACAGCCTGATTCTCCGGCTTACCCCTTAGTTCTGTACTAGCTTTAGATGCTAGAGCTGTTTTCAAGTACCAAGAGGGCTTCTCAAAGTTAAGTGGAGACAAAGAATGTCTGGCTAGAGAAATAGTGGAAAGAGTGACCACCTCCTGCCCTTTCTCTGTCTGTCTGTCTCTCTCTTACACACACACACACACTCATGCACACAGGCACACAATATTTGAGAATCTTAAGAACCCAGTCTTTGGGCTGCCAAACCCCAGGCTTCCTTTCAGTGAAGAGAAATCCCAACAACTTTGTGCTCCGAACTCAACCAATCCCACAACCTGCCACTTTCTACATGCTCCCCAAAAGAATTTAAACTTATAGCGTTCTAATTTGGTGAATGGGGACTGATTTCTAAACCCACTCACCACTCTTGCCAGGACAAAGTGCAAAAAATGCATCCAGTCCCCAACTTGGTTTTCTCCACCCTTCACCCCAGTGCTGATCATGGAGGAACCCTTTGAGGACCACAGTAGTACCTCTCTTTACACAACCCTCCCTGTATCGTCCCTCTACTTATTTGAACCCCGAGGGCTGAGGGTTCTGCCAGTATAAGGAGCAAGACAATCTGAACCTTTGTCCCCAAGTATTGAGAGTGGAGGGGAAGAAATTCCAAGGACAGACTATATACATATACATATACATATATACATACCATAAACATACACACTATACATATACACACATATATTTATGTAGATGTATATATAGTCGAGTTAACTTTCCCCCCCTTTCTCCCTTATCCCTCCCTAAGTCACTTCCCTGAGGGTGGTTTGCCAAGATTTTCTTTTGATTCTCACTTTGCTGTGTCACTCATAACCATCCGCCAATACAGAAACTCACACAGGAAAACACAAACACACAACAATCCACTTCCTCCCACACTGGTACACATGTACACGTTCCTTATCTCTTAAACTGTCACCACCACCACCATACACACCCGCCCCCGTGTCTTTAAGAAAGGGAAGGATGATTAGAAACCAAAATTCATGATTTTTTTGGACGCTGTGTCATAGTTATGTCTAACACGTCGAGAAAAAAGTGTGTGTACCTAGAAAAAGATGGAGATGTGTTTGTTTAGATTCTCCCATCCTTGCCAGTGAGAAAGCAGCGCCGGTACTTGGTGCTGGTAGCTCGTTTCTTTGTGCCCATTGCAGCCCGGCTAGTCACTGAGAATTACTCATTATCGTATTAGAGGGAAATGAAGGGGTCTCGACTTCACTTAACAATCTCAGAACAAATTGGATAAAAGGATTTCAAAACAGAAGAGGTCACGAGGGGAGGAAAAAAGTATTCGGTAAATACACCTTTTAAACAATGCTAATGGACGAATTCGCTGCGGCGCAATAGCTTCGCCCTGCCTCAGTCTAAATGTCCCAGAGTTTCACGCAAATAACAAGCCTTCAGTTGCAACGAACCCAACCTCCCCATCCCATCAAAAACCTCTATGTTCCACACTTCGCGAAAACACTAATTAAGCGATTTCATTTTGAATTTTTAATGCACCAGATTAACGCTGTATTTTGAAAAGTGAAAGCTGTCCCACAGTTTCCATACCAAAGAGATGCAAATTTTAAAAAATCGGGCGTTAGATATACTCTGTTCCTTCCAATTCTCGGATGTGTTAACTATTTAAGTTTCCGGCTCCCTTTCCTCTGCTCTCCCCCTTCTGAAAAGCGATGAATAAATACATGTTTTCTATCTGAATATTTTAGAGCCAAATAAACAAACAAACGGGTTTATTCAAAGCAAGGGAGAGGAGCAGCTGTTCAGTAGGAAAAGGGGGAAACAGGCGCAGCTTGGAAGTCGTTTGTGTCTGAACTTCATGCCTAGTTCTCCTTCACCTCTACTGTTTGCCTGTTTTCTCAGCCCCCCCATTTTCAACACCGCCTCCCATATATCCCCCCCAATAAATCTCATTCTTTAATAGCTCAACACTCCCTCTTCTTTTGGTGGGTTTATTTCACCCGTACACTCCTCCCCCCCTCCCCCATACACTATTCTCCAATATTTAAAGCGGCTGGTTTCTGGGTAGAACTGATCAAAACATATTCTGCTCTTTTAGGGCCTATTCTGCCCCCCCCCCCAATCAATACGTCCCCCCTCCCATGGTGTTAAATCTCTACACACATCCTGCTTCCAAGACGCGCTGAGGACCGGCACAGGGATTTCTCTTCATTACAGTCTATCCTCACAAACACACACAGCTACCCCACCCCACCGCACCCCCTCCACGCTACCCTTGGAGGCGCAGGAAAGTAAGCTGACCGCTGACCAGACCCAGAGAGGACTCGATACCGGAGTCTTAGAACAAAGAGGGAGGGGGTTCTGCCGGGAAGAGAGTAGGCAAGCAGAGGGGGAAGGCATCTGAATGCCACTCTCTGAAGAGGCTCGGCCTGGGAATCGGGAACGCCTGGGTCGGGGGTGGGGCGGAGTACGTGTGCTGGGACTCTGTTACCTGCACTCGGGACTCCACCAGGTCCAAGCGTAGAGCCAACGCTTCCCGCATGAAGACGTCTGGGTAGTGGCTCTCGTTAAAGGCCTTCTCCAGTTCTTCCAGCTGCCAGCCTGTGAAGTTGGTGCGGGTTCTTCTCCGCTTACAGCCTGGACTCTCCTTATCGGGATCTCCGGAGTCTGTAGGAGTACACAGTAGATGCATGGCGAGGTCAGACCTCTGGCTAGCGTTCCTCTGCTCCCCACAAAGAGCCTCGCTCTTTATCTTCAACCCTACCCCCATTTTACTTACTCCCTTCAGGAAGTAGACTTCAGGGGATCCCCCTCCCCAGCTCATGGTACAACTTCAACCGGAGTACCCAAAATGTCTGCCCTTACCCTATGGTAGAGGTGATAGAAATTCCGAGCCCTCACCATCTAGCGTTGAGCTTACCCAAGAAAGGCTACCTCGGGATAGAAAGACTGCTAGAGTTCTATTTTTGTATGGGATGAGGGAGCTGGGACGAAGAAACCACTGCGTTCCTGGGGGCTATTTCTTCATCCATAACCCGACATGCTAAATGAAGTCCCAGTACTGATCCCAACTTGTTCGACAACAGGGAAGGTGTACCCGGGTACCATCCCACTCCTCCAAGGGGGAGGAAGGGTAACTTCTTTAAAAGGGTCCGCATTCGAAGGAGACTGAACCTCGTCCCCGGACGGCGCCCCCCACTGTCAGCCCCAAAGCTAAGCCTCCTTCTCTAACCACTTCGCAAGCCTACCTGACAGCTTGAAGGTCTGACTGTCCCCGCTCACTCCGCAGCCCGACGGCAGCAGTGGGGTGGGATTGACTACTGAGGCAGCACAAGAACCGTTCAGTAATCCATCTATGGAGAAGGGGACCGAGGCGGCGGCAGCCGCGGCGGCGGCCGCGGATTGCAGCTGGTGCCCCGCCAGTTCGTAGACGTGGTGGTGGCCTAGGGGGTAAGGAAAGCCCACCATGCCGCCCAGCGAGCCCCCGAACTGGGCATGGGGGTGATCCAGGATGCGGCTGTCCATCATCTCCGAGGTGGCAGGGCGCAGCTGGAGCTGAGGAGGAGGAGGCGCAGACGGCGGCGGAGGAGGAGGAGATAGGGACCTGGAGCCCAGTACATGCTTCGCCCGGACTCCAGCGCTTTACTTTATCAACATCAAGCTCCCGATAATTAGCACCGGCCGGGGGAATTTGGGACCAATAAGAAGCGCTAATCGGGTCTGACGTCAGAGGCGTGCAGGGTGCAAGGAAACGTTTTCCATATCGATTGCTAATTATACCTGACATGCACCTCAATAAACAGTATCAGGAACTGTCACAACAAGACGGGGTGGGGGGGGGGTGTTGGCGGGGGAGGAAGGGAGCGAGGATACAAGAGGGGAGTCGACCTGAGGGAAAAAGAGGGCCTGGGGGGCGGGGGAGGAGACAGAAAGACGGGGAGGGGTGCAAAGTAGAAGAGAGGCTAAGGGGAACTTTGAGACTGAATTGGAGCCCCCCAGTTAAATACCCAACAACCCGAGTCACACTCAGCACCCTCCCCTCCTTTCTCCTCCCACTCCTTTCCCCTCCCCTCCCCCTGGACTCCTCTCCCCTGTTCAAATCACTAATAGATTTCCCTTTAAAACATTCACCGGCGTGTTGTGGGGATTTTTTTTTTCACCAGAAATGCTGTACTCTCTGAACCTTTAAAGTGATGTTGCTCCAATTACAGAGAGACATTGAGCGGCAAATAGACTGATCCAATAATAGGAGATTCATCATCCTCTCTTTCCGAAGCTGTCACATTGAATTTAAAACTACAAGGGCTTTTCATCTCCTCTCCGGCTCCATACAGCAGGGGAAAAGAAGGAGGGAGGAATGGGGGGGGGGGGAATAAAGAAAAACCCTTTACTGTATTTAAAGGTGATCTGCCCTATCAACAAAAATTCTAATTAATGCCATCCAATATTGATCGATGGGCACAACAATCTGAAATTATTTTGCGACTGGAGGCGGTGGCTAATGAAGCTTACTTAGTCAACCGCCTCCCCCAAACGTAGACAACCGAGGGAGGGGTTGGAGAAAACGTGAAGAAAGTGGTAACTTTAGGATTACTTTCCCAACCTTCTCTCCTTCCCCCACACACACTACCACCAACCCCAGAAAAAAAAAAAAAAGAAATCTTGGTTTGATTCCTCCAGTGATGGATAGGGCAAAGCAGCCAACCCATTTGTTATAATTAAATTATGCTCTTGGAGAAGTGTCACTCCCTTAGACACTCTAAATTGTTGATAGAATCAAAGTTAAATCATTAAAGGACATTCTTAAATAAGTAGCAAATTAGGCCTGTGGGTGGATGAGAAAAAATAACTTTTAAAAAATTTTCATAGTGAGTTGCTCCTATCATAGCTTCTTCAGCCAAAGCATCCTTTAAAATCCTCGTTTTGTGTTTGCTTCTGATGCGATGTGTGAGTAAAGAGAATGAAGACACTGAATATTTTTCTTATATTCTCTTACTTTTAATCTGGTTTCAGTGACCCAGGGAAGGGAGGGGGAAGAAGAAGTAGAAGGAGGAGGAGGAGGAGGAGGAGAAGGAAGAAGAAGAGGAGGAGGAGGAAGAGGAAGAGGAGGAGGAAGAGGAAGAGGAGGAGGAGGTGAAGGAGGAAGAGAGGAAGAAGAAGAGGAAGGGGGAAGAAAAGAGAAAAAGAGAAGAGGAAAGGGGAAAAGGGGAGGAGGAAGATAGGGAGAAGGAGAAAAGTAATGGAGAGAGAGAACTAAAGAGAGAAAGAGGAGAAGATAGGGGTCAAAGAATGAAAGAGAGGAAGAGAGGAAGGAACAGAGAGAGGAAGCCGAAGCTTCCCCGCTCTCACTCCCCTATCCCTACATCCAGCCTCCCAGGGAACAAAAACAGTCGCCACAGCAGTACCAATTGGTTCTGTATATGATGAGCGATCAGTACATATCTCTGCGTGTTTCAGGCTGTTGGAATGTAACTCTTCATAATGGGAAAGGCTTACACGAAATTTGGCTTCCCCTTTAAGTGACTTCAAGTTCTGAAGAGAGGCCACGCAAACGGTAAAGGTGAAAGGCAGAAAGGGGTGAATGAGGGTAGGGATGGGCGGGGAAGACAAGAAAGAAACAGAAACAAATCCAGCAAGACAGGAAGGAAGATAGAGGAAAAAAACCTTAGAAACCTTTGAGGGAGGTGTATTATTTGAGTGTGTATGTGGGAGAATGGGGAGGGGGGGAGAGAGCTGTGTGGTTAATCCCTTGGAATCAGGAAGGGAGGAACGCTACCACTTTATCTCTGCCGAACACACCAATAGCTTTTCCAGTGGCCAGTTCCAGCACCCTTCTCTCTTCGAAGACCCCCAACAGGATACTTTCTATTTAAAAAACGCTACCACAAAAGTCAGCAGCTACGATGGAAAGCAGAGGAGAGAGTCTCTGATTGGTGTGGTCTGTCTGGCCGAGAATATATCCACCTAATTGAATATCACATAATATGCCACTGCCCAATATAGATTACAGTTTAATTATTCTCTCTCTCCCTTGAAGGAGTGGAGGGAGAGGTGAAAGTAATGAGGGGGGAGGTAGGGGAAATCTCTTTAAAAATGAAAAAGAATCTAGATTTTTTTTGACTCCCAACCCTCTCCAGGAGCAATAAGAAAATGATGGTGGTATTAATTCTGAGGTCAGGGGCCAAGAGCTCTACTTTTCGCCATAATTTAATTTCTTTCTCTATAAATACTAAATGTAAACTGTGTCCATCCGACCAGATTTTGCCTGTAGCTATAAACGCCTCATTTTCTGTTGGGTTTCAGAAGAGGAATGCAAAGGAAGCGTGATTCTGAATACAGAATGGTAATCAATCCAGCTGAGGGGTGGAGAGGGGGGAGGGGAGGGGAGGGAGCCCAGCCTCTCTCCCTCTCCCGTTCTCTCTTTATTATAATGAATTAATTCGACTTTATTTATCCCATTTTCTGGAGCTGACAGAATGTTAATTTGAGTTGAAATTTCGCTCGCCTCTCACTCCCTGACCCCTGGCCCTCAGATTGGCGTGTTGTAATAACCTGAATCTTTCAACAGAGGCCCTGATAATTGTTACCTTATTAGCATGCAAATTGTTTAATTAATATTATTATGAAGAAGCATACAATCCGTCCGTCACTTGACCTCGAGAGCAAGTCCACGCTGCAGCCGGCTCCCTGCATTTCAATGCTCCCATTTCAATCGCCTTGTGTTTTTAATGTTGCCGGGACTCTCGTGGAGCTCCTAAAAATCTCTTAGAGGGTTTGAGAGGAGCCTTTAATGAAGGTGGGGGGTGGCACGGGGGAGGGAGGGGACTTCTGGAGTCTCCCAGCCTTGATATTTCTTTATAGGTTTTTCTCTCTCCATCTCACAGACACATGAGAGAAGCTGGGGTTTTTTCTTCATCTTTCCCCCCTCCCTCCACCCCCAACCTTATTTTGAACATCAAAATTTCATAATTGCTTCCTTGTCAATTGCTTCTCCTAGAGCGGCTGCTTTAAAGCCCCCCCATCCCTCCAGCCACCCCCCCCCCCTTTTCCCCTCCCCTTCAATAGCGAGCCCTGTTCCTCCAAACAACTCGATGGGAAGCAGCCCTTGACACGCAGTCCTGGGAGACGCTGCATTTAAATCCCTTTTTCTACAGCCGAGTGACATTGTCAGATGCTAGCTTTAATTAACTTGATAATAAGACGTACACGACTACTCGCATTCAGGACGCCCGCGAGCCTCGCCTTGTTCTTCAGCAACTCCCCCCCTTCCCCACCCGCCCCCTTCTCCACAACCCCACCCCCGACATTTTACTTTTTAT
>CM053587.1:105088520-105110094 GCA_028646515.1 Pseudochirops corinnae
AGACGTTGTTCCCAGAAGGAAAGGCCACGGAGTTGTCCGGTTCAGTATCTGACTCCGGAGAAAAGTCATTTGGACATCCTTTCAACGTGGCTGGTTCTCTCAAAACCGGATCGTGGAGTCCAGTCACTACCTATCCGGGAGCCCCGACCCCTTCCAGGATTCTAGGCTCTGACTTTCGGCTATGGATGGGGGACTCCGGAAAGTGCGCGGAACTCAGGTTCCAGGTAGCGGAGAACGCAGTAAGAAACAATCCTGACCCTGACCCTAAATCCACCGGCTCGTTCTCTCTGGGAACAGGAATCTAGGAACAGGTCCCCTCAAGGTACCCGACTACACAAGGTTCCCTCTAGTCCATCTAGACCAGGAAAACCCTTCTTAGTTCTAGAGTCTGACCGAATCCCATTAACTCTGGCCAGAGGCCAAAGCCCGTAACAGGGAGTGGAGGAAACGCAAGCCCGAGCGGTTCACTTGAATCTCTTCCTCCCCCCCCCCCCCACATCCCCCGCTTGTTTAGGACTTAGCATCGCCCTACAACTTCCAAGGATCACGCGTTCGAATTCCGAGGCCCATTTTTAACACCTCCCAGCCTCCTCTAGCCCTCCCAGCTAATCGCACTCTCTTTATCACACCGCATCCCCCCTTCCACTTATTATTTTTTTAACCCGCACTTTAAAGGGTTAACGGCTCTTTGTTATCTCTAATTTTAATCCTCAGATGGGTCGGCGGCTCACGTTGTTCGGATCTGGTAGAGAGAAAGCGTTAACTATTATCTGCTTCTAGCTTGACCATCTGCTGTTGCAGAAAATTCAAAACCCTGGAGATCTACTTATATCCACATCGTAAACGAGAAAAGATGTTTTAATTAAGGGAAATCAGGTTAACTTAGCTCTAATTTACAAGCCGCCTGCCTAATGAATTGTCTGTGCTGCTCTCTCTTTGTAGAGAGTAAATCTGAGGATCCCTTTCCTCCGCAGTTCAGACACTAATTAACTAACCAAGAATTTTAGTAGCACACCCGCCTTTCGCCTAATAGTTTTACCTAAAGCCAGCCCGGTCATTGCTTATACAAATTGCCAATTAAATTTGATTGATATAATGAAATTGGATTTTATTTTTCACTTACCTTCTCTCTTTCTCCCTCACTTTTCATCATTTTTACCCCCTCTACCAAGAAATACGCACACTTGCGCCCTCGCACCCACACATATCCCCCCAATCAAAATATAATGCTGATAACATTAATAAGTTTTTCTCCTTTGGCATGTCTACACGTGCCCGACCAGGCCCATGACTGGAAGTCCATTCAGGCCAGCCCTCCGCGCCTGGTTGCCTGAGCTAGACGAGTTAGGGCTGTTAGTCCAACATTTCTATTAGAAGTTAACAGGCGTAATCTTGTTTCCAGATATTTATCCACGTTCGGAGGGCTGTAGTTACATGTTTGAAGTTAGGGGGGAAAAGTGAAAGATCTAAGCAGCCATTCTAAAAATACATTAACAGTTTCCAAAATCTATATCGCTGCTTAATTAAATATGTTATCCTGTTTATAGGATCTGTGGCTAATTATTTAGAGTCATTTAATCTACTCAATTTGCACGTTAATTAAAAAGCACCGGTTTGCATTGTGAAGGCAGGAGGGTTTAAAGGGGAGACAGCGACGTCTAGCGGGAATCTGGGAGGGTCACAGCCACTTTCTTGGTATAGGTTTGGTCTCTGGTTCCCTTCTCAATCTCCCCTCATCTTCTCCGGCAATTTAGGAGTTTCTAGAGAAAACAAATCCGGAATTATTTATTCCAAAGAGAGATGAAGAGATGGGATAGCCGAGGTAGGAAGACCTAGGAGACTAAGGAAGGATGGTCATTGGGAAATAGTCTGCCATTGAAATGGGCAGCTCCGCTTAACTAGCACTTATTTCCGCGGGGGAAGGGGGGAAGAAGAGGAGAGGAGGCAGTTTCTCAAATACACTTTTAATACTTCGAGGGAGCTCAGCGTAGCCAGAAACTGTCAGTCTACCAGATTCGAGTTGAGCAAGAGTTGAGGTGTTTTTGAGTTACTCAAGAGAATTGTTGTTACTTGGGGCGGGGGGGGGAGGGGGAGAGGGCACGAAGGCGGCAAATCTCTTAATTTCATAAAGAGGGAAACCAAGATCCACAGCATTTCCTCCTCTCCTACCACCTCCTACCTTATTTCTTCACCTCTATGTCCTCAAATTGGTCAGAAGAGCAAAGAACTAATCATCTAAGGAATTCTTTCATTGAAATAAATTTAGCATATAGCAGAAACAGAGTCTTCTGCCTGAAATGGGGGGAAAGTCTCTTTCCACCCTGGCCTGAAGAATACTGCCGGACCCTAAAACAGCTCCCGGGAAAATTTTCCGAGCATTCCCGACGGGCATGTTCCCCAAGCTGGACTGATGTGCCCAGCCTGGTTAACTAATAAATGATGAAGCTCCCCCCCACCCCGCTCTCAATTGCTTCCTAATTGTTTTTCTTCCCCAGACCTGTCCCCTTTCACTCCCATCTGTCCCTTTCTGACAGTGTATGTTTTGGCCTTTGTTCCTGTCCCCTTTATTGACACCTTTTTTCAAAGCCCGCTTCTGTCGTCCTTCACCAATCTCTTCTGCCCCATTAACCCATCGGCACGAGGCTCTAGCAACAAAGAACTGAAATCTGATCTGCTGCTTTATTGAATCTCTATTGTCTGCCAGCTAATTCCTCATTGTCCCTCCAGCTAGCTCCTGGACCAGGGAGGTGGTGGTTGTTAATTGCATGCCCCTTCTCCAGCTCCTCACCTACCAAAGCTAGGGGAAGCTTCTGATTCAGATTATGATACAAGAATAGATGAAGTCTGCCTCGCCAAAATCCCTCTCCACTTCACCAAATAAAAATTCTCAACTTTTCACTCCAAGAAAGACCAAGGAACCCTTTTCTCTTTGAGGTGGACTGAAGAAGACAGCTGCTTTTAACTTCACCGAAAACATCTGTGCCCAACAATGAAAATTACACAGGCATCTGATCTTTCACACTTGAAATAAATAATTTTTCTATGTGTAGGGAGGGGTAATTGGTCCAAGCTACTCAGAATGATGCTGAAATATAAAAAGTGTCCACGTAAGGGAGAGAGTAGGAGTATTGTGGAGCATCAGGTAAACAAAGAATATATCAAATCTCACCTACATTCCATCTTCCTCTGCAAGAGAGAACATTAGAATACCTTGGATTTACATGGTACTTTCCTTACACAAGCTCTTTTTTATCTTTTCTTTTTTTGTTTGCTTTTTGGAGAGCAATTGGGGTTAAGTGACTTGCCCAAGGTCACGGGGCTAGTTTTTGCATTAACTATCAGGTCCTCCTGACTTCTATTCACTCTATTCACTGCACCACCTAGCTGCCCCCTCTACATTATCACAAATATTTCTGTTGGATAAAGAGAGGCCTATATTACTCTTCCCATTTTACAAATGATGAGAAACTGAGGCCCTATGACATTAAGGGAGGTAAGGTCTCACAGGAAGTCGCACAGAATTCGAGGTATAGGTCACATTTTTGGATACCCTGTTTTCTTTTTATTAGACTATGCCTTTGGATAATCCAAGTCATTTGTGGGAGAATCTACCATAAGAAGATCATAGGGGAAAATTGGGGTGTTTATAGTAGATGACAAAAAGGGGGTGGGGATGGAGATAAGATGACTTTCTTCCAGTACTTGAAAGCCTGTCATGAGGAATGAGGATCTGACTTTTTTACCCAAGCAGAAGTGCAATAGGTAGAAATTGTTGCCGGTACAGATTTTTGACTTGGTATAAAGAAAAGCTTTCTAACAATTATAGTCGCTCCAAAATAGAATGGTTGCTTTAGGTACTGAGTGCTCTTGGAGGTGTTCAATATAAACTTAGCATGTTATATTGGACATTATTAGTGTTGAGGGACAGGTTGCACCAGATGTCCCTTGGGGTCCCTTTCTACTCTAAGATTTTATAATTCTATGATTCTGTTCTTATTGTTTCTAAGGTCAATTCAGAAATATGCAAATATATCCACCAGTCAATTTAAAGATAAAAGGATATATGATCTTTGACTGTAACCTGAGTGCTTCCAAGTGTGTGAAAGGGACTTTTCCTCCATTTCAGGCAGAAGACTCTGTTTCTGCTATATGCTAAATTTATTTCAATGAAAGAATTCCTTAGATGATTAGTTCTTTGCTCTTCTGACCAATTTGAGGACATAGAGGTGAAGAAATAATCAAGGGTCAGTTTCTAGACATGAGATTCACCTTATTCAAAGACTGACTTAGTATGTTCAGAATTTTATATATACATTATATATGCATATATAAACACATGTATACATATATGTGTGTATGTACATATATAGACCTGTACGTTTGTTTGGTTCAGTCCTATGATTTAATCGATGTAAGGCAGAATCACAAGTAGGAATTCAGGTACCTAGGGCAAATTCAGTGGAGTAGAGGATGCAGAGAACAGACTTCTCCAGACCAGTACAGTCACAGATGTTGGAAGAAGGGACGAGTTGTTGCCCAGAGTGTAACTTCAGCCTGTGGGGCAATAACTAACCATAAGGAGGAAGCTAAAGAGAGGAAAGAGGGAGGCTGCAGGTGTGGGGAGGGTGATCCCAGGAAAGGAACAGGACCCTAAAGAGTAGAGAGAAACATGGCATTTTCCCAATGGAGAACCAAAAGGTGCAGGGACAATGGGCTAGAGTTCCTGTAGTACAACTTGCAACCTGGATATTGATTCCCTCTGGAGAGGCTCCAGTTACCTCACCTGAGTAACTACAGCTCTGGCATAGAGAGCTCCCAGTGTGAAAACTCCCTCCACCAATTCAGAGCCACAGTTCCTCTACAGATTTTGGTTCTGAAGACTTGCTGTGGAAGAGATCAAACAGAGAGAAAGGACCCGTGTGTACAAAAAATATTTATAGTAACATTTTTTTGTTGCTGTCCATAATAGAAGTTCCCAGTTTCCTATGTAATCCTCTTTTCCTGTTCTTTTTATATTGAAGTAGGATTGTAGGATGATAGATTTAGAGCTGGATGCTCATTTAACAGATTAGGAAACTGGAACCCAAAGAGGTTAAATGACTACACCAAGGTCATATATCTAATTAAATCTGAGGTAGAATCTGAACCCAACTCTTCCTGAGTTCAAGTTCAGCACTCTCTACTCACTGTACTACCTAGTTGTCTCAATGTTCAAGACTATTAGCTTCATTTAAAAAAAAAGAATGCCAGGTGGTGCAAAAGATAGAGTGCTAGGCCTGGAATCAGGAAGACTTAGGTTCAAATCCAGCCTCAGGCACTTACTAGCAGCACAATCCTGGACAGATCACTTAACCTGGGCTCATCTCAGTTTTCTCATCTGTAAAATGGTGATAATAATAACACCTACCTCTTAGGACTGTTGTAAGGATCAAACGAAATAACAATTGTAAAGTACTTAACTTAGCCGTGTCTGGCACATAGTTATGCCCCATATAAATGTTAGCTATTATCATCATCTTTATTATTAAAGGAAAGAAAAAAAGGTTGCTATGGTACTGAGAAATTAAGTAGCTGGTCCATGGTCGCACAGTTAGTACCTGTCAGAGGCAGGTTCTGAACCCTGAACTTCCTGATTCAATATGTTACATTAACTCTTAATTTAAAATATTTGTTGTTCAGCCATTTTTCAGTCATGTCTGACTCTTCATGACCTTATTTGGGCTCTTCTTGGCAAAGATACAGGAGTGATTTGCCATTTCCTTCTCTGGTTCATTTTACAGATGAAGAAACTGAGGCAAACAGAGTTAAGTGACTTGTCCAGACTGTCTGAAGCCAGATTTGAACTCCAAGCCTGGTACTGTATCCATTGTGTCACCTCGCTGCCCTTTAATTTAAAATATATGTATCAGTAATAATAAACACTTGTATATTTATAACCACTTTACCATGATCTTCTCAGGTCCCTTTTTAAAGTAAAGTCTCTTTTTAAAGACTCACCCCCCTCCCCAACTTTTGAATTTGTTTACCATAAATGAGCATAGGGTTTTGCCAAATCTATTCCAATACAAGCAAGTCCCCCATAACTATAGAAGTATGAAAGTATATCTACACAAACACATACCATAAATGAGCCTGGAACTTTCCAAATCTGCAAATGGGTACAGCAATTATAGATTTAAAATTCTTTTTAACTTTTTAAAAAGTAAAATGACAAAATAAAATTTTTTAAAATAAAATATCATTTTTTCAGTTTTCGAGTCACTTTTTAAAAGTTTCATTGATGCCTTTTGTTTGTCATTTCCCTTCCTTCCTACACTGGATTCTCCCTAGGAACAAAGAAAATCAGCCAAGCAGACCAACCTAGTGCCTGTGGCTAATAGTATATTTGACTGTCCATTCCTGTAGTCTCTTACTCGTATGCTGTGAAGGGGGCTGGCTTTCCTGTTCTGATCAAATGGAGTGTTGTGCATTACAATTCACCAGACTGACTATTATTTAGTATTGGAGTCACTGCACAAATTTTCCAGGTTCTAGGTTTTTTTCCCCCCACACTCTGCATCAGTTGCTACTCGCATTACTTCACTTTAAATGAAGTCATTACATGAAAAACAAAAAGATGTTAATGTTCTTTGTTATCTTCACATGTAACCCCAAGAGAGAACTTTGGGGATCCCATTGACAATCCTTTTCCTGACAAAGTCCCATCCTTTATCTTGATGAAACAGAGTCCTGAGTATCTCTTTCATTGGTGGAGTTTGTTAATATATGATTTACTATTTCAGAGAAATCAATGAATTTCTTGGCTTCAAGTCTAATGGAGGTTTCTGTCTCTAACTCAGCCCAACTCAATAATGAAAAAATATTAAACACCTACCATGTAAAGGATGATACTTCTTTCCATTGCTTTGCTTAAAGGCCAATTCATATTATTATCTTGCTCCTAAAAGATGTTTGGAAAACCTTTCTGAAAATTTATTCAAAATCTTGCGATTTTTTTTTGTCTAACAAAATTTGGACTGCTGAATTAAGACTTAAGTTAACACCTAAGCAGGTCTTATGTTGCTGTTTCATTCATTTTATGATCCCATTTGGGGTTTCCTTGGCAAAGATATTTCCTTCTGCAGCTCATTATACACGTGAAGAACTGAGGCAAACAGGGTTAAGTGACTTGCCCAGTGTCTGAGGCCAGATTTGAACTCATGGAGATGAGGTTTCCTGATTCCAAGGCCATTGCTCTATCTACTGCACCACCTAGCTGCTGGTCTCAACATATTCTGTATCAACTCAATGCAACAAGCATTGATGCAAAAGGTATATGTAAAAAGAAAAACTGCCTAAAATCCAAGTACAGAGTTAATGATAAAAGGAGGAGCAGTTCATATGTGCTACAAACTTGAGGCTAAACAGGGGCAAAGCTTTGAGGATTACTGGTTTTTCAATTCGACTAATAATGCTGAAAGATGAATAATGATGGGGAAGAATAATGTCACAAAACCAAATTCTACCAGACTTGTAAAGTGGGTGTACTTTGGGAAAAGGACACAAAATTCAAGAATCAATCAAGACTTAACCCTCCTCCCATAATCCCCTCTAAAAATCAGATCCACCTCTCCCACCCACATCCACACCCCAGTTAAGATCCAACACACTGGCTACAAGACACAGGAAAAGGAAAAGTGTCACTTGGGAGGCAGTAAGAGGGGAGAATGGGCAGTGATGAAAGTTCTATGGTCATTCTGCCTTTAGCCTAGGCCATCTATTTTAAGCATCAGTCCTTTATTTCTCTTTATTATAAAAAAAGTTTAAAGATATGCTCTTACAATTAGCCTTCAATTCTCTCTGTGGTCATCAATGTCAGTATCTGAGGAAAAAACTAGCTCCCACAGGGATAGACACTTTCGTCTTTAATTCTATTCTTTAGAATTAGATAACAAAATCAGTGACTATCCTGGGGGCCCAGAGCAGACCTCCCACATGAGTGAACAGTGAGTCCCCCACATGTGTTCCCTTTTCTCAGTTTTGGGGTCTGAATCAATATTTGCTTGACTCATATTGCTCCAATATTTGCCATGTATGGTCTAGCTTTAGTGAATAAAATGAGAGCCCCTGGAAATGTCGTTTTGTGTTTCCCTGCCTGAGTGTTTTGAAATTTAGTGCACTTCACCAAAATCATGCTCTGTTCCCATTCTCATGCAGCCAAAACTCCTAGCAATTGCAGGATTGGGCTTTTAATGAGCATTTTCTTGATTTACAGCAGCAATGAGCAGTTATCTGCTAATAACTCCTTAGTTTAGAATGAAAAGGGGTAGAGAAAATAAACCAAATTGCAAAGATCAGCTCTTGTTAAATAAAGTCATTGTGAAAAAGACACATAACATTTTCATGCATCAGATAAATGAGACGATAGGCTCATCTTTTGTGGGTTGTAATTATTTAATACTACTTAGCAGCCACATAGCATTTACCCTATGGACATTAGTAAATTAATTCTAAGATCAGTTCTCCCAAAGACAGGGAAACTAAGGTAGGGGTTATAGGTGATAATGGGAAAAAAGGAATCTAATGATGGGATATGAACAGTTAGAGCTTCTAGCTCCAGATCTTTAATGATTTCGACACATTTAGGGCCTCTACTGACTCAGCCCCTCTCTTATTTAGTGATTTATAGCAGGTAAGCAGGAGGCTAAATTACTCTGAAGAAATTCATAAACAAAGGCATTGTTAAAGAAATTATTTTCCTCCCTTCCTTTATTTTACTTCGGTGTCAGATGTCAGGTATATACCACCTACTAAGAGAAAAACAAGAATATTTAAGATAATCAGAATTAACTTTAAGTTAAAGATGATAGCAGTAATGAGATCCACAGCCACGGGAATAGAAAGTCTCTAGTTTATGGAGATAGGCAGTAAATATATGAAAGGAAATTACATAATTAACATGAACCTCAAACTACTGGGATCAGAGTGAATGCAAGCTTTAGTGACAGGCTGAGTTTGAAAATAAGGCTGGAATCACAAAGTGTCTCCCTGTTCTTCCTCTCTACTCCAACCATTGAGGATACCCTGAATTCCTATAGGAAATTAGGTTTGTTATCTGTAGAACGCTGAGTCCTCATTAGGAGAAAAAAAGCAACAAGTCCTGTAGAAACAAATAATAATGAACAAGGTGAATTAGACAATGTCTTTAGAGAGGAAATCCCTGGGGACCAAGACCTCTTTATATCCTTTTTCCTCAAAGCAGAGCTCCTTAGACCGTTATGGTCCTTATAAAAAAAAATAATAGTCCCCTCAAAATCCAGCCTGTCATCTATGTGGTAAGAGGGTGAGAAGCAAGGCAAAGGAAGGGAATACCAGTCAAGGGAATGTATAGGTAGAAGCTTACGTGCTCTGACATTCATATGGTAGCTGGGAAGTCCTGGCAAGAATCTTGAAAAGTTAGGCAATTGGGCTCTTGAGATATATATACTTTTGGGGTTAGCACCCCAGCAGCCAGTGTGATCAAATTGTTCCTATAGATCCAAGAAATAGCCAGGGCAGCATAAAGTTGCATGCTAGCTCTACCGGATACCACCAGCTTAACATGGAGGAGAGCAGAGAAAATGGCACTACTGTTCTAGAATCACAAGAAAGCAAGAGAGATTGGAACAAATAAAAAATGCTCCAATTACAGCAAATGCTTCAGGGCAGATGGTGCTGATCATTAAAGGGGACAAACTATGACTGTGCATGAAATGCACGGAAGACATATGCTTTTATTATGCATCAATAATATAGGATAAGAATAAAAACTAGACCTGTGATTTTGTTGGTGTAGGGAATTCCCAGGTGAAGAAATGCCCTCTATCAAAGCCAGTTGGCATCTTTTCTGCCATTTATAGTCTTATAGAGCTGCCTAGAGCACTGGGAAGTTAAATGACTTGTCCAGGATCACACAGCCAAAATGTATCAGAAATAGATCTGGAACTTATGGCTTCTTGGTTTTGAGGATAGGTCACAATATCAATACTATATGATAATAAATTTGGAAATAAATCTTAAAAGTTTCAGGTAAGGACCTTATACAACTTTTTTGTCAACTATACCTTAAGCTCTAAGTCATACAACAATGTATTGCCAACAAATGCAAGAAAATCATACAAAAACAACCAACTTTATCCCTTAACTAACAGATGAAAAGTGAGGAACAATTACAATCTATAGAGGGAAAAATTCAAGACAGTGAAGTCATTGAAAATGTTAACTTCCTTCAAATTCCATGAATAATACCTAATAATGAAACAATTGGTTAAAAAAAACACATCAAAGTCTAAAATTTATTTTGAATAAGAGCTGCTCATACTTAGACTGGAATTTCAAAAAGTCCTTTTGAGTTCAATTGTGTTAATCCAATTAACAGACTAATTAAACCAAAACAGAAAAAAAATTAAAAACTGGTACCTGGTATAACCATTATGAATTGAAGTATTGTCTCACAGATTTTGACAGAAAGTATAAAAGCATTTCAGAGTTGCACAAAGCAGTATATGCAGCAACTATCGCCAGCATATCAAGGACTATATCTAAGGACAGGTTTCTGCCTTGTCAGAAGAAATTTGAGAAATCTACTGTACTGAAAATCAACAGACAGACTTTGGAAAATTGCATACAGTAAAAACATGAATTGCTCAATTAAAGCAAAAACGTAGGGAATGGAATCTGGAAAACAAAAGCATATCAGAAATCTACATTCCCTTAATCAACAGTTGAAAATAAAAGTTAAAAGGTTGAGGCAATACAAGGAGTCAAAGCAGAACAAATAAACAATTTAACATTATTCAAAAGCTTTATTACAAAGAATTGAGGAATTTTTAAAAATTATAATAAGGCACAAGACAGAGTCCTTAAAGAAGATGGAGGTGGAAAATGGCTGATCCAGTTTATGGCTACAAGAAATCCAGTACAACAAAGACGACACAGGTTGGCTCAAATAAGAAACAGATAATGAATAGCAGAAGCTACATCAAAAAATGCAGAAGCTACATCAAGAGGGGTGATGGTGGAGAGTGGGGACCTCATCTCAAAACTAAAAAGTTGCAAGATAAAACAAAAATCTATCATTATTGATTCAAATCCTTCAGAGTGGCATGTGAATTACTAGAAAGGAATCATCTTCTCAGACATAAGCCTGATCCCATATTTCTCAATAGAAGATACTATTTATCTTTTATGAAAGAATGAGATCACTAGCAATTCCTTCAAATATAAGCTAATTACATGTTTTTATACAAATACATGTACTTTATACAAATAATTTACGGCTTGTGTCATGAAAAAAAAAACTATAAATAGACACAGGAAATAATATATTGCCCCAAAAAAATAGTGTGCCAAAAAAACTCAGAATGTGAAGAGGAAATTATTAACAAATAGGAAATCATTAAGCTACCTGAAAGTGCTAAAACATAAGCCTACTTTGGTTGATTATTGCAAATCTTTTGACTCAGTTCTGCACTCATGGGTTATTCAATCACTACAAATATGTAAAATAGACACAAGTATCATGGGAATGATAGAGCAATTGATGTCCACAAGGAAAACTGTTCACTATTTAAAATGTGCTGTGTGATGGAGCCAAGATGGTGAAGAGAAGTCAGGAAGTTGCCTGAGCTCTCCCCAGTTTCCCTCAGAAACAACATTAAATTGAGGCTCTAAAAGAATTCTGGAACAACCGAAGCCACAAAATAGGGCAGAGTGAAACAATTTCCTGACCCAAGATAACTTGGAAGGACTTCAGGAGATGTCTGTCTCAGTTGGGCAAGGGGAAAGCAGAGCCTGACACAGGCAATGTCCAGGCAGGCCAGCAGGAGGTTCTTAGCAACCTAGGCTTCGTGGTCCTAGTTCTTCAGGTCAGTGGCACAGCAAGATAGCTATGAGGCTTCCAGCCCCAGCACAGCAAGTGAATTGCCAGGCCTGAACTCCAGGCCACAACAGACAAGACTAGCCTGGGCCAACTTAGCACGGTGGGCAAGCTCGCAGCCCCAGAGGCCCCTGCATGGAAAGCCAATGACCAGTCCCCTGGATCCCAGTGCAAGAAGCTTAGATAGTGGCCCTCTATGCCAGGAGAAGAGCTCAACTTTTTAAAATGAGCAAAAAAAAAAGCCCAGATTAAAGAAAGCTGCTATGGTGACAGGGAAGATCCAAACACAAACTCGGAAGAGGTCAATGTCAAAATGCCTACATGGGAAACTCCAGAGGAGAATTTGAATTGGTTGCAAGATCTTGGAAGGGCTTGAAAAGAAATTTTAAAATCAAATAAGAAAGGTAGAAGAAAAATTGGGAAAAGAAATGAGAGTTACACAAGAGAATTATGAAAAAAAAAGAGTCAAAAGTTTGGAAAAAGATCCACAAAAACTGACTGCAGAAAACAATTCCTTAAAAAATAGGATTGGCCAAGTGGAAAAAAAATTCACCAAAGAAAATAATGCCTTTAAAAGTAGAATTGGCCAAATAGAAAAGGAGGTACAAGAGTTAACTGAAGAAAATAATTCCTTAAAAATTAGAATTTGGCCAGTGGAAGCTAATGACTCTATGAGACATTAAGAATCAGTCAAGGGGTGGCTAGATGGCACAGTGAATAGAGCACCTGCGCTGTAGTCAGGAGGACCTGAGTTCAAATCTGGCCTCAGACACTTAATACTTACTAGCCATGTGACCTTGGGCAAGTCACTTAACCCCAATTACCCTGCCTTCTCCCCTCTGAAAAGCAAAAAAAAAAAAAAATCAGTCAAACAAAATCAAAAGAATGAAAAAATAGAAGATAATGTAAAGTGCCTCATTGGAAAAAACAGCTGACCGGAAAATAGATCCAAGAGAGGTAATTTAAGAATTACTGGACTACTTGGAAGCTGGGATTAAAAAAAAAAAAAAGAGCCTGGACAGCATCTTTCAAGAAATTATCAAGGAAAACTGCCCTAATATCCTAGAGCAGTGGTTCTCAACCTTCCTAATGTCACGACCCTTTAATACTCGTATGTGGAGATGGATAGAGGAGTGATGTATCAGTTCCTAGACCATTGGAAATATGTGTTTTCTGATGGTCTTAGGCGACCCCTGTGAAAGGATCGTTCAACCCCCAAAGGGGTCGCAACCCATGGATTGCGAACCACTGTCCTAGAGGGTAATATAGTCATTGAAAGAATCTATTGATCATCTTATGAATGAGATCCCAAAATTAAAACTCAAAGAAATATTGTAACCAAATTCCAGGAGTATGAGGTCAAGGAGAAAATACTGCATGTAGTCAGAAAGAAACAATTCAAATATCAAGGAGCCACAGTCAGGATTACACAGGATTTAGCAGTTTTTACATTAAAGGATCAGAGGGCTTGGAATATGATATTCTGGAAGGCAAAGGAGTTTGGATTACAACCAAGAATCAACTACCCAGGAAAACTGAGCGTAATCTTTCAGGGGAAAAATATAGACATTCAATGAAATAGGGTACTTTCAAACTTTTCTAGTGAAAAGTGCAGAGCTGAACAGAAAATTTGATCTTCAAATGTGAGACTCAAGAGAAGCATAACAAGAAAAGAAAAATAAACAAACCATGGTATTCAAGAAGGTTAAACTGTTTACATCCCTACATGGGAAGATGATACTTGTACTTCTAAAGAACTGTGTCTCTATTGGGGTAGTTTAGAAGGAGTATACTAAGACAGAGGGTGTGCTGTGTGATGATAATAAGAAAAAATTAAAGGGTGAAAAAAGGATTGTACTGGGAGAAGAGGAAAGGATAAGGCAGAATGGGGTAAATTATATCACATGAAGAGGCATGAGAGACTGATTACAGTAGAGGGAAAGAAGAGAGGGGGTAAGCATTGTATGAACCTTACTCTCATTGGATTTGGCTCAAAAAGAGAATAGCATACACACCTCAGGTGGGTAAAGAAATCTATCTTACCCTTTAGAAAAGTAGGAGGAGAAGGGGTAAAGTAAAGAGGGGGAGAGGAACTGATAGAAGGGAAGGCAGATTGAGGGAGATGGTGATCAGAAGCAAAATACTAGTGAGAAAGAACAAGATGAAAGGAGAGAGAGAGAGTATAAATGGGGAAAATAGGATGGAAGAATTACATATTTAGTAATCATAACTGAATGTGAATGAAATGAACTCCTCCATAAAAAGGAAGTGGATAGGAGAGTGGATTAAGAACCAGAATCCTTGGGGTGGCTAGGTAGCACAGTGAGTAGAGCACCGGCGCTGGAGTCAGGAGAACCTGAATTCAAATCTGGCCTCAGACACTTAACACAAAACTAGCCTGTGACCTTGGGCAAGTCATTTAACCCCAATTGCCCTGCATTCTTCTCCCTGCAAAAAGCAAAAACAATTAAAAAAAAAACTTAAAAAAAAAAAGAACCAGAATCCTACAATACATTGTTTATAAGAAACTCATTTTAAGCGAGAGACATACACAGAGTAAAGGCTAAAGGATGGAGCAGAATATATTATGCTTCAGCTGAAGTAAAAAAAAAAAAGACAGCAGTAGCAATCCTGATCTCAAACAAAGCAAAAGCAAAAATAGATCTAAATGAAAGAGACAAGGAAGGAAAATACATCTTGTTAAAAGATATCATAAACAATGAAGTAATATTAATACTAAATATATATGCACCAAGTGCATATATATGCATCCACATTCTTAGAAGAGAAGCTAACGGAGTTATAGGAAGAAATAAACAGAGAAACTATACAAGTGGGGGACCTTAACTTTCCCCTCTCAGAACTAGATAAATCTAACCACAAAATAAACAAGGAAGAAGTTAAAGGAGGTGAATAGAATTTTAGAGAAGTTAGATATGACAGACTATGGAGAAAATTGAATGGGAATAGAAAGAAATATACCTTTTTCTCAGTGATATATTACATCTACATAAAAATTGACCAGGTATCAGGGAATAAAAACCTCACAATCAAATGTAAAAAGGCAAAAATATTAAATGTATCCTTTTCAGATCATGACACAGTAAAAATTACAAGGAATAAAGGGCCATGGAAAGATAGTTGAAAAATTAATTGGACACTAAATAATATAATCCTAAAGAATGAGTAGGTCAGACAATAAGTCATAGAAACAATCAATAATTTCATCAAAAAGGATGACAATAGACAATGTACCAAAATTTATGGGCTACAACCAAAGCACTACTTAGGGGAAGTTTTATATTTCTAAATGCTTATATGAATAAAAGAGAGAAAGGGCAGATCAATGAATTGGGCATGCAATTAAAAAAGCCAGAAAAAGAACAAATTAAAAATTCTCAATTAAACATCAAATTAGAAATTCTGCAAATCAAAGGAGAGATTAATAAAATTGAAAGTAAGAAGACTATGGAGCTAATAAATAAAACTTAGAGCTTGTTTTATGAAAAAAAGGCAATAAAATAGATAAACCTTTGGTTAATTTGATTTTAAAAAGAAAAAAGAAAACCAAATTACCAGTATCAAAAATGAAAAGGGTGAATTAACCACCAATGAAGAGGAAATCAAAGCAATAATTAGCAGCTATTTTGCTCAACTGTGTGCCAATAAATCTGATCCAGGTATTATATGAAAACAATTACAAAACACTTTTCACACAAATGAAGTCAGATCTAAACAACTGGAAAAATACTGATTGCTCATGGGTAAGTCAAGCTAATAAAATAAAAATGACAATTCTCCCCAAATTAACTTACTTAATCAGTGCCATACCAATCCAACAACCAAAAACTTATTTTATAGAGCTAGAAAAAATAATAACAAAATTCATCTGGAAGAACAAAAGGTCAAGAATATCAAGGGAATTAATGAAAAATGCAAATGAAGGTGACCTAGCCATATCAGATCTAGAACTATATTATAAAGCAGCAAACATCAAAACTATTTGGTATTGGCTAAGAAATACAATGGTGGAGCAGTGGAATAAATTAGTTACAGAAGACACAGTAGTAAATTATTGTAGTGATCTACTGTTTTACAAACCAACTGTTCTGGAATAAGAACTCACTATATGACAAAAACTGCTGGGAAAAGTGGAAAATAGTATGGCAGAAACTAGGTATAGATCAACATCTCAAACCACATACTAAGATAAAATAAAAATGAGTACATGATTTAGACATAAAAGGTGATATCATAAGCAAATTGGGAAAGCGAGGAATAATTTACCTATGTGAAAAGGAAGAATTTATGACCAAACAAGAAATAGAGAATATTGTGAAATGCAGAATGGATAATTTTGATTACATTAAATTAAAAAGGTTTGCACAAACAAAACCAATACAACCAAGATTAGAAGGAAAGCAGAAGGATGGGAAATAATTTTTACAAGGAGTGTTTCTGATAAAGTTCTCATTTCTCAAATATATAGAGAATTAAGTCAAATTTATAAAAATTATAAGTCATTCCCCAATTGATAAATGGTCAAAGGATATAAACAGGCAGTTTTCAGATGAAGAAATTAAAGGTATCTATAGTAACATAAAAATGGTATAAGTGACTATTGATTAGAGAAATGCAAATTAAAACAACTCTGAGGTACCACCTCATACCTATTATATTGGCTAAATGACAGGAAAGCAAAATGATAAATGTTAGAGAAGAGGTGGGAAAATTGGGACACTAAAGCATTGTTGGTGGAGTTGTGAACTGATCCAACTATTCTGGACAGCAATTTGGAACTATGCCTGAGGACAGTCTAACTGAGTGTACCTTTTGATCCAGCAATACCACTGCCACTTCTAGGTCTGTATGCCAAACATGTAATAAATATTTATAGTAGCTCTTTTTGTGGTAGCAAAGAATTAGAAATTGAAGGAATGCCTATCATTTGGGGAATGGCTGAACAATGTGTGGTATATGAATGCAATGAATTACTATTGTACAATAAGAAAAGATGAGCAGGCAGATTTCAGAAAAACCTGGAAAGACTTACATAAACTGATGCTGTGTGAAGTGAGCACAACCAGGAGAAAATTGTACACAATAACAGCAACATTGTGCAATGATCATCTATGATTGACTTAGATCTTCTCAGTAATACAATAATCTAAGACAATTCCAAAAGAGTCATGATGGAAAATGCTATCCACATCCAGAGAAAGAACGATAGATTTTGAAAGCAGATCAAAGCATACTATTTTCACTTTTTTTTGTTTTTTGTGGCTTCTCCCTTTTGTTCTGACTTGTCTTTCACAACATGACTAATGTGGAAATACATTTATATGCTTGTACATGTATAACCTATATCAGATTGTTTTCTGTTTTGGGGAGAGAGGATGGGAGGGAAAGAGGGATAAAAAAATTGGAGCTCAAAATCTTCCAAAAAATGAATATTGAAGACTATCTTTATATGTAATTGGAAAAAATACTACTTACAAAAAAGAATAAACAATCAATAAATAATAGTCATAATTTATAGCAAAAAATGAACATCAAATATTGTCTTCACACATAATTGGGAAAAATAAAATACTATTAAAAAGAAAAAAAATGTACTATGTACATTATAACATCCAACAACTACGGCATTTTTCAGGGAGATGGGAAGGAGGAGGGAATAAGCATTTATTAATCACTTGCTATATGCCAGGCAATGTGCTAAGTACCTGATAAATATTCTTCCATTTAAACTTCACTACAACTCTATGAGGTAGGTGCTATTGTTATCCCTATTTTACAATGGAAGAAACCTAGGCACAGAGAGGTTAAGTGACTGGGCCAGGATGACACAGCTATTAAGTATCTAAGGCTAGATTTGAACTTGAGTCCTCTGGACTCCAGGCTCAGCACTCTATCCCCCTGAACCACCTAGTTACCTCATAGTTAAAAACAGTTTAAGTCCATTGTTCTGTCTAGTCTTAAATTCATTATCTCTCCTAGACAGAAAGAGTATGGGAATAGAACCAAATTCAGGGATTACAACCAAAACATCTTACTAAGCCTTTAATATATATGGGTGGCAACAAGCTATATGGCTCCACTAAAAAACTAATTGAACAGCTCCTTCGTCTTATGGGATCTTTCTGCGATGATATCAAATATCATTTGGACTCATGTAAAATTCTTAATGTACACTAAGGAAATATAGGGACTGAAGGCTTTGAGCTTGAATTTGGAAATAATGCTGAACCAATGGATGAAGGCACTACCTACAAATACACATTTTTAAAAATACTGTCATTCTGAAATCAAAGCAGAGTGGGAAAAATACACTTAAATTAATTAATAGCTATGCAATACCAGTCTTGATGTATACTTTCAAATTGGTCAAATGGATCAAACAGATTTGGAAAGCATCCTAACAAAATTCCACCATACACACACACACACACACACACACACACACACACACACATATAAATATATAAACAAAAAATATACCCAGAGGCAACTATAGAAAAACTAATAAAATGGAAAAACATTGATACATATTTTAGCCTTTTTTTTTGAATGGAGGAAGATACAGCAATTGGAGTTAAGTGACTTGCCCAAGGTCACAAGGCCACTTTGTGTTAAGTGTCTGAGGCCGGATTTGAATTTAGGTCCTCCTGACTCCAGGGCCAGTGATCTTTTCACTGCACCACCTAGCCACCCCAATTAATAGATATTTTAAAGTACAAGACAAACAGGTAGAAAACCTACAACAATCCTTTTGGAATAAGAAGTCATCAATTAACTGAGCAATAGTAAAGGCTGATAGCTGACTCACAGCACTAGGTTTTGGGTTTTTTTTAACTATAACCAGAAGTATCTTATCTCTGGAAGGGACCAGTGAAACTACTAAGATCTAAGAGTGAAACTGAAAGGCCCTCAATGGGAAACATTCATACGAACTCAGCCAACAAGATAGATGTATGAGGCATTGGACAAATGGTTCAGTTCTGAGGTTTTGGAAATGGAAAGGTTTAGGATAACAATTTAGGACCAGGTCATTGCCAACAGAAACCCATAAGCAGCCTAGTCAATGTAGATTACACAAGGAAATAGTGGGGATGGAGCAAATACCTCACTGGTAGCAATAAAAACTTAGAATTTACTACATACTTAGCAACACATGACCAAAATGACATCAGAAGCTATGCCAACATGCATCCAATAAATAGGCAAGGAAGTTTCCACACCTTGTAAGAGTCTTTCATTTTCACGAACTTACAAGTATGCACACTACAAATGAATGAGTGAAAAGGCATTTGTTGTTGTTGTTCAGTCATGTCTGACTCTCCAGGACCACATTTGGGGTTCTCTTGGCAAAGACATTGGAGGGTTTTGCCATTTCCTTCTCCAGCTTATTTTACAGAGGAGGAAATAGAGGCAAACAGGGTTAAGTGACTTGCCCAGGGTCACACAGCTACTAAGTATCTGGGCCCTGAAGTGGAATCAAGAAGATGAATCTTCCTGATCCCCAGCCCAACGCTCTATCTACTGTCCCACTTAGCTACCCTGAAAAGGCATTTATCTAGGGCTTTTTATGAGCCAAGCCCTAGACTAAGTAATGGGAATATAAATATAAAAGTGAATGCCTTCAAGGCGCTTAGATTGTAATCTGTGGATACAAAACACGTAGAGAAGCAGTAACTGGCAAAGGGCATTTGAATTCAGAAAGTTACACTGATGTATGGGAATGGAGAATGAAGTCTTAGGAGCATAGACTGACACACCCTTTCCAGGAGCAGTGGCAATATTCAATCATTAATCAACAAGCATTCAAGAATCACCTCTGTGCCAGACACTGTGCTAAGCACCGGGAATACAAATGCAAAGAGAAAATAAACCGTCTTCTAAAGGAGTTGATATTCTTGGAGTGGGGGAGAGGGAAAGGAAACATAAAAAAAAATTACTATCAGCCAATGCCTCATGAGGCCTAGTATTTCTAGGTCAGTTCTAGCCATACTTAATTTTATCCCATGGCGATCTTTTTTGCCAGCTGCCTTGTAGTTGTACCTTACCCCTCTGGCTCTTCTCCTATTGATCTAACTACTCCTAGTCCTCTTTGCTGGCTTATTATCCATACATACCCAGAGCTGAGAAGGTTGAGTCCTTCAGGGCATGGTCCCCCAAAACCCTGAAAAACTCCATTGGTAGGCTGTACTGGAACCAGACCATTTTGACAGACTGAACTGCTCCCCACATTCATTCAAACATAACATTATTCATGAAAACTTGAGAACCATGTTTTTAATATGTTGCTGTACCAATTATTAAAAATCTGTAAGGTACATTGAACAAAAGGTTTTCAAAATATAGAGACCCAGATGAGATGTAAATCATGTGTGAACAGCATGACGTACATAGCCTGTTGTCCTATGTGCTACTGGAGTTGTGCTAAGGATGCTTTCAATGAGCCTATAGAAGAAAAACTTGCATTGATAATGAAAAAAATTGGCAAAAATAATTAAATAAATAGCAAAAATTATATCAATGAGTCAAATGATTTTGAAAAGGAGATGGGCACACTTATAACGGATTTTCAGAAAACTCTTTTTGACTTTGATGGCACATATACAACTAACAGACCAATAACACAAAAGCAGGATAATTTTAAAAATGTTAGTGTTTGTTCTAACCATCATGAAAAAATGCATTCTCCCACAACATTTTACAGAGAGTATAAAAATGTTTTAGGATCTCCATACAGTATATGTGTGTGTATATGTATGTGTATATATAGTATAAGCTGTGGCTGTTACTATAACAAAAACCACAAGAAGAAAAGTATATTCCTACAGACAGGCATCAAATACTGCCACTGCAGAAACAGCTTTAGCAAACTAGGAAAAAATCTATGGAAAGACAATGAAAGATTGAAAGCTGGTCAGCATGCACAATAGAAAATTTGACTAAAGGCAACCAAAAAGAAAAAGGTGGAATAGATTTGGGAAAAAATATTCCTGAAATTCTCAATGCATTTAGTTATCAGTTGAAAATGAAAGTCAAGAGGTTAGGGCAATAGAAGAAGTCAAAACAATGTAAAGAACAAAATTAACAATTTAATATTAATCAAAAAATTATACTACAAAGGCTTGCAAAGCAAAGAAATTAGAGAAAACAAAGAATCCCCCAAGAAGGAGGATATGGAAAATTTCCATCAACTATATGGTTGAAGGAAGACTAATGTAAAGAAAATACAAATCGAATTAAATGCAAAACAAAGTTTGGTTACCATAAATAAATGAAAATACAATTATGTCATAAGAAATAACTGGAGTTCTGACTTCTATGCCAACTAGAAAGAAGTGGGTCTGGATGAAAAATACATAACTATTGGTTCAAATGCTTTCCATTGGTACATGAATTATTATCAAAGTACATCATCTGCTTCTTTTCTGATGCAAGCCTGATCCCCTCTTTCTTAACAGAAGACATAGTACATTTATTACTGTATCAGCAAGCACCCTAGCATACGTAGGGTGGCTGCTTAGCACAAGTTCTTAGATCTGCTTTTCTAAAGGAAAGCAACTCAAAATGGGTTAACAATCTCACTTTAATCAATCAAACATATATCATTTACCTAGTTCAGGGGGAAAAGTCAGCACCCTGAACTTCAGAGAATACAAACAC
>CM053587.1:105110594-105131719 GCA_028646515.1 Pseudochirops corinnae
TTCCCAGAGTCTCATCTGGCCAAATCACACAATTCTTCTCAAAGTGAGCCCCAAACCAAAACCTCACATCAGGGCATATATATAGCCTTCTCCTGGATCAGAGAATGTCACAGCCCTCTTGACCCACTGCCCAATCACAAAGCTACAAGGTGCGGGCATTCTCGAAGAACCAGCCTCCAGCCACAGGCTCCACGTGACCACATTCAGCCTATTAAGGCACAGAATATACTTTCAAATAGGGGAAGGTTCTCAGAGTCATGTAGCCACTTTAGCAAAGGGCCTAGGGGCAGGGAAGATCTTCAGATTCTCATAACAATTACCAAAAGAGAGAGAGAGAGAGAGAGAGAGAGAGAGAGAGAGAGAGAGAGAAACAGCATCTACCTCTCCAAGTATAGGACAATTATGTGTTAATGTACTTTATATGAAGTAGTCAGTTTGTATCACTCAAAAAAAAAATCTAAAAACACTTGCCAAAAAGAAGAGAATATATCTGCTAAGGAGATGAAATAGGATATGCCAAAAAGTACAAGAGGGTATAAAGAACAATTCATCACCTGTTCGGTGATTATTGAATAATCCACCCAAATGTATTATTTGGATATCCCAAAGCATTTGCCTCAGCTACACACTCATGGCTCATTAATGTACCATACACAGCTAGGGCACTTAGGTAGCAGAGTAGAGAGAGTAATCAGGACTTGTAATCAGGAACACTCATCTTCCTAAATTCAAATCCAGCTAAGACACTCTAGTTGTGTGACTCTGGGCAAGTCATTTAACCCTGTTTGCCTATATACACAATATGCTCAAGCATTTTGAGAATGCTAGAGTCCTTGAGATTCACATGGAAAACTCTCTGTTTAAAACTTGTCACCAACACAATAATATTCAAAACTGATAAGAAACGTGTCATCTTCTAGGAACAGTTTAAATTCATTATGGTTCTGTCTAGCCCTAAATTCTATTATGACCACTTGTGAATAGAACCGAGGCCATGAAGTCTCAAGCCAAGGAAGGAGTCATATGAAAACACCATATTAATCACTTGATTTACATGAATGACATCAAGTTATATGACTCCAGGGGAAAAGTACATTAAACAGCTATTTATCTCATGGAAATTTTCCTCAACAATACCAAAATGATAGGGGCGGCTAGGTGGCACAGTGAATAGAGCACTGGCCCTGGAGTCAGGAGGACCTGAGTTCAAATCTGGCCTCACACACTTAACACTTACCAGCCATGTGACCTTGGGCAATCTGCTTAATCCCAATAGCCCTCCAAAAAAAAAAAGGCAAAAAAAACCCCCAATATCAAAATGTCACCCAGACTCTGTAAGTATATAATTCTTAATGTGTTCCAAGGAAGCATAGAGACTGTAGGCTTTGAGTTTGAATCCAAGCATAAATCGAACCAATATATGAAGGTGATACTGGAAAATACCTTGGTCTTTTCTAGACAAGACATATCAAGCATATGACTCTAGAGGAGAACATTGGTTCTATGCATATTAAAAGGTTAATTGGCATCTAAAGTTAAAACTTGTCAGGAAGAAATCATTGAAAGCAATTGACACGTATGCAATATTGGTCTTAATATGTACTTTTGGAAAGGCGAAATGGACGACAAAGGATGCAGAAGGTATCTAAACAAAATCCCTTATAATTTTAACACAAGACAGGGAAGTCAGGAAAGCCTGGAACTCCCAAGCTCCTTAACTAGAAATTACAAGTAAGGGTTCATTATCTCTTTTGATCCCTACCACAATTCCCTGATTTAGGTACTATTGATAAGGTGGCTAGGTAGAGATACTTACTAGCTGGATGACCCTGGGCAAGTCACTTAACCCTATTGCCTCAGTTTCCTAATCTGTAAAACAAGACTGGAGAAGGAAATGACAAATCACTGAAGTATGAAGAAAGGAAATCACTTTCTTCTGCCAAGAAAATCCCAAATGGGGCCATGAAGAGTCAGACATGACTGAAACAACTTAACAACACCAATATTTATACTCACATTTACCGACAAGGAAACTGAGGCTGAAATTAAGTCACTTTAGCAGCCATCTTTTGAGAACTTTGAGTGTGGCTTGTATGTCTAGTTGATTCAGATTTTACTTTGGGGGAGGCAGGGTATGAGCGGAACACTATCAGTACACTGTCTATTGAGTTTATTTTTCTTCTTATGATGGGGGAAGGAGTTATTGGTTAGGTAAGTGATTGCATTGTAATATAGGCAGAGTATCAAATCCCTGATATTCCAGCCATAGATTTCCTGATTGAGTGAGAGAGAAAGAGATTGGAGAAGAACCAAGTGAGGCCCAGTTAGCAGATAAATTCCCAAACTCCGTTGAGGGTTAATCTGGGGCAAAAGATTCCAGTCTCATCTGGTGCCTGCATGAGATCTAGACACTCAGGCCAAGAAGGAATATCAAAAGGTCGTTCTAGACCCAAGGAACCATAGTCAGATAGAATACTTTAGAAGTTAAGTTATCACCGTACTACTCTTGGACCAGGGTGAGTATGTACATTATTTTGGATTTGAATATTCTCTTGGGTCTGGAATTATGTGGAAAATCTCTCTACCAATGCAGATTTGCAATTCTTTTTGCCATTTATATAGTCTTAGAAAGTTGCTGGGATACTGAGAGATTAAGTGACTTGCCCAGGGACACACAGCCCATATATGTCAAAGTGGGCCTTAAATTCAGGTCTTCTTGACTTCAGGGCCTAAATCTATCTACCTGATGCCATACTTTGTCCTTTGTAAATAAAGATTAGAAAAATGTATTATTGTATGGAAGCAAGGGAATAGAAGTGGAAGAGAGAAGTAGGTGCTGAAAACCAAGGTATAGTAGCAGAAACAGGAAAAGAGTGGCAGGCAATTAAGGTCATAGCAAGGAAACTCTTTGGGCTGAAGAGGGCCAGCTTAGGAACTGAAGAAAGTCAGGGAAAAAGAAAACCCTTTTTCCTCTTTTTGCTGAAAGACATCTCAGAAGTCATACAGTTCAAAGTCTTTATTTTGCTGGTGAGAAATCTGAGACACAGAGACTTACACAGGGATCAAATAACAGAGTTAGAATTTGAATGTGGGTCCTCAAATTGAACACTCCTTTTCACTATTTTGTGCTTCCTAGATCAGGGTGCAGGGAAGGCTTAGAAAAGAGGCAAAAGCTCTAAGGGTAAAGGCAAAAAAGTCCCTTGGCCTCATTCCTTTTTTTTCCCCTGAAGCACACTGATTATCATTTTAATGTATCACAAGTATATTAAATACACGTAGGGAATATAGCTCACATTGTGCATTTGTTAAATATAAAACTTATATAGGTAGAAACCACAGTAGCTGCCTCCTTGCTCTGCCACCTTGTGATCAAACTTTTAAGATAACATTATTTTATTTTATTCTGAACTTAAGAAATAAAACAAGAATTTCCATAATATAGTAGAATAGGAAAAAAAAAAAAGATGAATGTACGTGAAACTGCAAATCCATTATGTACAATTTGCCATTCCTTTTAAATATATAATAAAGTTATGTAACTTTCTTTTTTTCTCCTTTTTTTCTTCCCTACCCCTCCCACTCTGCACCTGTCCTAAAGACGGCTACCACTAGAAACAAATATGTATATGTGTGTGTATATACACATAATATATATATGTATATATATATATATATATATATGTATACACACACATATGTAAAACCATTTTAAAAGGAGGAGCTGGTTGCTTCATTAGAAAGCTAGTGAGAATAGTAAGGTCTAAGGCTCAGAGCTGGAACCTTCACAATGTTCAAAATTAGTAAGTATGAAGATGAAAACTAGAATATCTCCTGCCCTTCAGAGTTTTGCATTTATTGCCATATGTATTCACCAAATTAGTGACAATGACAGAAAAACAAATGACATCAACAAAACTTACATTGTAATAAGTCTCCTGCTCTCCCTAACATATCACTGGCTCTGTATTACCCTCAATTTTATAAAAATGATTACATTATCTCCCTGTGACACAGAGGCCTTGGACCTCTCCCAACTCACAAGGTAAGTTTACTCAGATGTTCAACATACACGTTGTTAATGAAATTCTCAGAAAGAAACAAATCTAAGGAAGTGAATTTTTTTTTACTACCCTAACTGAATGTGGTAATGATATAGTTGAACCTTATCACAGCTAAGGCCTGAAATGCGTGAAACAGGAAGGAGCCTTAAAGTTTAAACCAAGATTCCCCTTATCTCCCTCCCCTCCCCAGCCTCCTCAACACACTAAACGGGACAATGACAAGAAGAGCTCCAGTTGACATATACATTCTTTTTTTTAAAAAATGTTTCATTTTTTCCCCAATTACATATGAAGACAATTTTAAACATATATTTAAAAATTTTTTAAGCTATAAATTTTCCCTATCCCTCCCTCACCACCCTACTCCTAGAAACAGTGAGCAATTTGATATAGGCTATACATTCCTCTGGATGTACTGAATCATACTTATTCACAAGACTGCATTCTTAGGACACTCTCATTTGCTTTTTATACCTATAATTAAATATAAGCACATTTGAAAGAAGATTAGAATAACTGACATTTACACTTAGGTAGCAACAAGGAGTACCTCACCTGTGCCTGTAAACAAAAGCCCCAGTTATAGAATGATAACAGCCAAAGCTTTCCATCTCCTCAGGAAAAATGCATATATCTCTTACATCCCATATTTCCTTAATAAGACAACTTTAACCTCAGATCTTCAAATAAAAACTTACCTCTAAAATTGCTGAAAAACAGTAAACTTTAGGACAAAATGTCAATAGAATATAAGCTCCTTGAGGGTAGGGACTGTTCATTTTTGTCTTTGTATTCCCAGCACCTGGAACAGTGTCTAACACAAAAGCAGGTACTTAACAAATGCATGTTGATTGATGTCAAAATTGAATACCTGGAAATTTGGATAAAACAAAAAAGAGAAAGAATTATGATGCCAAGGAAGGAAACCAGCAGGAAATAGTCTGTGACCAAAGCTTTATGTAAAGTGAGGCCTATTGACAGTTTCCCATAAGCACAAAGAATCTTTTTATTTTTTTAATTTTTATTTTCAGTTGGAATTCTCTTCCTCCCTTCACCCCCTTCTCCACCCATTGAGAAGCAAGAAGTATGATAGCTATTATACATATGAACTCATGTAAAACATATTTTCACATTAGCCATGTTGAGAGAGAGAGGAAAGGTAAGAAAATGAAAAAATATGCTTTAATCTGCACTGAGAGTTCATCAGTTCTCTCTCTGGAGATGTATAGCATTTTTCATCATGAGTCCTTTGGACTTGTCTTGGGCCATTGTATTAATCAAAGTAGCTAAGTCTTTTGCAATTGATTGTCATCATTACAATATTGTATTTGTTAAGTAAAATGTTCTTCTAGTTCTGTTCACTTCACTTAGCATCAGTTCATAGATTTTTCTGAAAGCATCCCCCTCATCTTTTCTTACAGCACAATAGTATTCCATCATAAGCATATATCATAATTTGTTCATCCATTTCCCAATAAATGGGCATCCCCTCAGTTTCTAATTCTTTGGCACCACAGAAAGAGCTGCTATAAATGTTTGTACATATGCTTTTCCTTTTTCTTTGATCCCTTTATGATATGTACCTAGTTGATATTGTTGGGTCAAAGGGTCAGAAAGTGTACACAGTTTTATAGCCCTTTGGGCTTAGTTCCAAATTGTTCTCCAGAATTATTGGACTATTTCACAACTTTACCAATAGTGAATTATTACTTTTTTCATTTCCCTTTTAGCATCTGCCATTTTACTTTTCTCTTGTGCTAGTCAATCTTTTGATAGCTTCTTCTGAAAACTGCTTATATATATCCTTTGACCATTTTTCAATTGAGGAATGGCTCTCATTTTTATACATTTGTCTCAGTTTCTTATATATCTGAGAAATAAGACCTTTATCAGAGAAACTTGCTGCTAATCCCACTCTGCCCCCAGCCCCAGTTTCCTACTCTCCTTCTAATTTTGGCTGCATTAATTTTGTTTGTGTAAAACCTTTTTAATGTAATATAATCAGAATTGTTCCATTTTACCTCGCCTGATCCTCTATATCTCTATTTTGTTTAGTCATGAACTCTTCCCTTATCCATAAATCTGACAGATCACTTTTTCTATGCTCTATTTTTTTTTTGTGATATAACCCTTTATATCTCAATCATGTACCCATTTTGACTTTATTTTTGTATATGGTATGTATATTGGTCTATATCTAGTTTCTGCCAGACTATTTTCTAATTTTTCCAGCAGTTTTTGTTGAATATCAAGTTCTTGCATCCCAAAACATCTTACAGAGAATTCATTGCACCAGGAGTGGAGGCTCTAACATGATGGAGTGCAAAGAACCAAAAGAGAAATGTGCCATTTTGTAGCAGTTGGCTACTATTCTAGAAACTAGATCTGTGATTATTTTTCCTTGTTAATTTTCAGATTTTAGGGAAATCCTTAAACAGGAGTTGGTCAGTCAACAAGCATTTATTAAATGCTTGTTATGTATCAGGCACTAGGAACAAAGGCCAAAAGGGACCAAATCAAGGCACTAAATTCATCTCTCTCCACCGTTAGCTAAAAGAGTGTTCCTTTAAAAAAAAATATCTTTGTTATTCTAAACTTGGCAAACATCTACAAACCTAAACATTTCTATAGGGTTTGCAAATCCCATTTCCATATATTTATCCAAAAAGAAAGTTCATCTAAAACTAATTAATGTAGGAGATTATAATCTTAATTTAAACTCTACGATGAGAGGATTCTCTATATGAAAATGGTGCTGCTGATTAAAGAGCAAAGACTTTCCCTTTGGCTTTGAACTGCCAGGGTCCCAACTCATATGTAGAACTCCATTCATTAAAATCATGAAGTTTCTTAGAAGGGGAGATGTAAAGTTAAAGCAATGTCCTGCCTTCTTGCTGCCATCAATCAATTACTGGTCCTGAATCTTTTTCTTTCAAGTATCTCCAAGGGCCCCAGAGATAGAAAGGCTCATTATTTTGAGACTTCCATACCACTTGGATCCTTTGCCCTCTACATCCTGCTTAATCATGTTGAATTTAACAAAGCAAAATGGTAAACTAGATAAAGTTTTTCTTTCATATTCTCAAACTAACTTTTCTACAGTGTTGTCTCAGTCCCATAGTCCTTTCTCTCCCCACCACCTATGCTTTCAAGAACCTTATACATTCATGTTCCCTCTCTTCCATTTTTATCAATGCCCAGTGTCAAGATAGTCCATGATAGTTAAATTGAGATAATTTATTACAATACCCCCATTTTATAGATTAGGAAATTTTATTACATTTCCCTCTTTTTATAGATGAAGAAATTGAGGGCGAGAGAGATAAAGTGATTTTTCCATAGTTACCTGTCCAGAAGTGTTTACATTTTAAGTTTTATCTCTGATTGTGGAATTTTGCTTTTGCCCCTTTTAAGAGAAATTTCATACATCACTGAGCAAATGGAGAAGGTAGTTGGAGAGCAGAGTGGCATCACTACCTCTGAAATCATACCAAAACATGGTTTCTTTTTCTACCTCCTGATAAGGCCCCATGGGTTAGGTCAGGGGCTCCAACAGAGAAAATACAATTTGGTATGTATAAAATGTTTTTTTTGTTTTGTTTCAGGCAATAATTATAGAAAACATATATATTTAGTCCAGATTTGGACTGATCTCTTTTATTTATTTTAAAAATCTTTAATTTGATTTGTGGTTTGGCTTTAACAAAAATCAATATTAGATTTTTAATCAGTTTGAGGTTCAGGAAATTAGTGTGGTTCATTCAAATTTAGGATTCCCAGTTATTTAGGTTATTCAAATTGACAGAGAAGTATAAGCTAGACAGAATAGATTGCTTTAGAGAAATTATCTACTAGGCTCTGTAGAACTGAAATACGATAGAGTTAAATGTTACAAAACAGTAGCATTTAGTGGAAAGAACAGTGGACCAGGAGATGTAGAATCTAGTCCATTAAACATCCATGTGACAAGCTTCTTCACTTTTCTGATCATTAGTATCCTCATTTGTACGTAATGGAACTTAATCAAGGGAGACACTGATTAGTTTGAGGAATTCCCCACAAATGAAATCATGGGCCAACAGCCTTTGTTTGGAGGTGACCTCCAGTGGAGGTAGACTTGTACACTGATTTGGGCTTTAGAGATTGAGACTATCTCCTGATAACTGAGATTCAGAAGATGGACTCTTATTGGAGGAGCCAGTCCCTCTGAGTGTGTAGTAAAGTTTCATTTCCAAGATATATAAGAAACAGATTCAAATTTACAAGAATAAGAGCCATTTCTCCATTAATAAATTGTCAAAGGATATGAACAGGCAGTATTCTAAGGAAGAAATCCAAGTTGTCAACAACTACAGGAAAAGAAAATGCTCTATCACTACTAATTAGAGAAATGTAAATTAAGGCAACTCTAAAGCTCCATATCCTACCCATCAGATTAGCAACACTGACAAAAAAAAGGAAAATGATAAATACTGGAGATGCTGCAGGAAAATGGATACATCAATACATGGTTGGTGGTGAATTGGCCTAGACATGCTAAAAAGAAGTTGGGAACTTGCTTCAAAAGTTACTAAAATGTGCCTCTGACCCAGAAATACCACTGCTAAAAATTGAAGGAAAAGGAAAAAGACATGTATATATAAACATATTATTAGAAGCTGATTTTGTGATATCTAAAATAAAATATAAAGGGAGTGCCCCTTAGCTAGAGAATGGATGAACAATTTATGGTATACCAATGTAATGGAATAAAATTATTCTGTAAGAAAGGACGGTTTCAGAGAAACCTGGGAAGATTTGTATGAACTGATACAGAGTGAAATGAGAAAAACCCAGGAAAGAAACTAGTACAATGACTGCAATAATCTAAAATAAAACAACTTTGAAAGATTTAAGAATCTGATCAATGTAATGACCAACCTTGATTTCAGGGAACCCATGACAACGCCACCCACTTCTTGACAGAAAAGTGATCAACTTAAGATGAAGAATAAAGCATAAATTTTTGGACTTAGCCAAGGGGGAATTTGTTTTGCTTGACTATGCATATTTGTTACAACAATCTTATTTTTATTTTTTCTTTCTTTCTAATGGAGTAGGAGGTACGAGTGAAAGAATATATATGCTTGTTAATTGAAAAGTAAATGCTCAAGAAAGAACAAACTGTGAAAAGGTCTATCCCTTCTGTGTTTTTGCTCTCTTGTGCAGTCTCTCCTTTATTTTTCTAAGAGTGCAACAAGAGGGTGGTAGGTCCACCCACCATCAGGAGCAAAAAATAGTGACTCACAGAAGTGGAGAACAACGGCTTGTGCTTTCTTTCCCTGGGTGAGCCTAAGAGGGAAGCTTCTGGGCCACCAGGTTCTGATCACATTCTGCTTTCTGTTTCTGAGCTCAAGTAAAAAAAAAGTCCTGAGAACAGAACTCTCCAACCTTGACAGTTACTTTGGAGGTAGTCCTGAGTTTAGGAATTAGGGGCTAGCCTCTCAGAGGGAGAAGATTTTCCTAAAAGAGAGCTTCTCAGAGGAGAAAAAGAGGATCTTCCACAAGGGATAGTCCTGCAGTTTAAAGGACTAAAACTATGTCAGAGGGTGGGGCAGGAGATCTGGACCTTGACAGATTTCGGTGATATTGGGGTGACTTACTCAGATAATGCATCTCCAAGGTGAATGAGCAGTATTTGCTCAAGCAATTCTTGAAAATGTCTTTGCTTCATAGTATGTGGAGAAGTGGGACAGGGAGAGGAGTCTAATGGGCTATTGGAGTATTTTTGTGTTTATATATTCCTTCCAGAGCTCCTGGGAATCTTTTGTGCATTTTCTATGGGCGTGAAATAAAAATTGTCCCATATTTGATACCCATAATGTATACTGAGTGCTTGTGCATGGAGTTGGGGGAGCCTGTTACTCATATCTGGGGAAATCTTTAGATATGAACTACACATAAGTTTACTCAGTAGAGTTTCTGGGTGTAGTCACAGATGCAAAAGAGAGAAACTGACCTCTCTGGGATCCAGCCTTCAATATTAGACTCCCTCAGGTTCATATGATCTTGAGCCTTTTGGGGGCCATGGGTCATATAAAATGAAGGCCCAGTCTAGATGGTATCTAAAATTCCTTCTAGCTCTAAAAATACTATTCTATGACTTTCAAAGAGAAGGAAATAAAGCTTAAAGAAAAGAATGGGACGGAAAATGACCTACCATTTGACCTAGTCATTTGGGCTCCTTAAGACAGTCAAGATTTCTCCTAGTTCTCCTCTGGGGGTGCCTAATCCTGTGTATCTCCACAGCAGGGGGAGCCGCCTGACAGAACAGTGAAGGCTGTATATACAGTACACTCTTCTTAAATGTTTGTTGATATAGGGCAGGCCTGAGCTATACAACTGAATACAATTCAGGTTCAGCAACACTGTAAAGTCCGTATGAGTGCTATGGAACAGGTCCCAGGAGGTACTCTACTAAGTCATTTTTATTGCTTTATTCCATTTCTTTCATCCTAATGTGCTTAACTCTAAATTACCCTTTCTTCTTCTCACACCATTATTGCCCCCCTCCTCATCCCCCATTCCAGGGAAGGAGGAAAGAAAAATCAAGAACTAAAGGTCTGGGCTCCTATTTAAGAACAAGTGCTGGTGCACAGGGAACACTTGTGATCTCTTCACAAATGGCTAACTGGGCATTATGGGAGTCTTTCTCCCACCTGAGATATTTGATGGGGGAAGCTTTGGAGAAGATGCAGAGTTATATGAAGGAAGAGTGGCTATAGCTGTTTTTTTAGCTCTGGAGTTTGTTTGGCAATAATGAACCAATCTGTGCAGAGGGAAAAGGGAGGAAGTTTGGGAGAGGCTAGACTAGCGGGGGACCCAGGGTGAGTTAATTCTTGAACTTGAACAGCAAATCTCCCTTCTGGACTCTTCCGCTCAGCAGCACTCCTTGATACTTCAGCTGCCAGGCATCCTGGGAGTACGGACAGTGTTTTTAAATTTGCTCTTAGCACTTTTAAAAGTGGCTTATGTTCATCTGTGACTTCATTCAATACGTATAGCATTGTTTTTCTTTCCTCTTCCTCCAAGGGCCAGCCCCAGGATGCAGAATGGCGGGAGTGGTAATGGTGGGAAGCATTGTTGCAATTACTAATACTCCCTTGGGCTCCCTCTTGAGGCATCTGTTTTATTGTGTTTTAGCCTGTTCTTAATAGGCCCCACAGATCACACCTTTAGCTCTATCTTCCCTAGATTCTTGGCAGAATATCCCATAGCTTTCTGGTAAAGTAGAAATTTTGTTAGTAAGTAGTGAAGAGAGTCAGCTGAATTAGAACTAAAAATTTCTTCTCTATTGCTTTAGTGGTGTGTGTATGTGTGTGTGTGTGTGTATGTGCATGCGCGCGCGTGTGTGTGTATATGTGTGTTTTAGTCTGCTTGATCTGGAAAATTTCACATTTATTTTTACATCCAGAGGCCATGTCAGTAGAGAATTTCTAAACTGAACAAATAACTATGGGAACCCCTGGGCTCTGACATGTGTTAGCTCTTTAAAGCACAGGATTGATGTTTCCTGGGGAATCCATATCTCATGGAAGATCCACTTTTCATTGGATTACATGACAAAACTAGAATTCCCTTATTCAACGTTTTATATATATATATATATATATATACACACACACACATATACATGTATATCATATATACATATACATATACATGATATACATAGATATCTGTGTATATGTGTATACATAATCTGTGTGTATATATGTATATATCTCTGTGTGTATATATATATGCGTGTATATGTATATATATCTGTGTGTATATATCTGTATGTATTTATATTTCTGTGTATATATATATATATATACATATATATCTGTGTATATGTGTGTGTACATATATATCTGTATATGTGTATATATATATCTGTGTCTATATATGTATGTATATATATCTGTGTGTCTGTGTATATATATATATTTGTATGTATATATGTATATATGTGTGTATGTGGATATGCATGTGTACATAGGTATGTATATATATGGGTATGTGTATATATGTATGTGTGTATAGATCTGTGTATATATGTATATATGTATAAATGTTATCTGTGTATGTATACATTTTGTGTGTATATATACACACATCTCTGTGTATATACGTATGTATATGTATGTTTGTATGTGTATATGTGTGTGTGTGTGTTTACACACATACACACATATGTCAGGCCAGACATATTATATAGCATAAGGGGGTAACCTAAATCAGTAAGAGAGGCTCTCCAGGAGAGGTGTGATCTCTCTATACTGGAAACAAGGTGTGATTTGGCTTTTAGCTGAGTCAGAGTTTTCTTCATCTTTAAATCTGAGCCATCCAAAGAAAGGATAGTTAAAGAAACAGTATTCAGCTTGTATAAATGCCACCCTACAGCTAAAGCCTCCCATTCCCATAAAGGAGCTCCAATATACAGCAGTATAATTCAGCCAAGGCTATGCCTATATTAAATATTCTTCAAATCTTTCCCCAGCCCACCTCCATTTCAAATATAGCACTATGTTTCTAACACTTAATTATCTCTAACATCCAAGTCTATTCTTCACTGTAAGAAAATATTTGAACAATTAAAAAGAAGCAACCAAACAATGTAGAGTGCTAGCCTGAAGTTCAAGAAAATTTCCATATGCTACATGAAGTAAGGAATGCACTTTGGGGCATATTCTCTCTTCAACCTGTCAGGAAGCTGAAAAGCAGACTATGTCCCTTTGTTTGAACTTCACAGCCCCAATCCTCATTTTTTAATTAATTTTTTTTATCTGCAATTCTAAGCTACCATTGCATTTATTAGAACAATAGGGAAGCTTATTGGGGTTGTATTTTTATTAAAATTTCTATTAACTTTTCCTATCAGTACAGTTATAGATTAATTAATTTTTACTACTTTTCTAAAGCAAAAATATTAGAGCTGATCCCAAATTGTTTTACTTATGAAACAAAGCCAAGTGAGAAAAAGCGTAGTTCAGCAAGAACAATCTCAATAAGGATACTCACATTAGAAGAAAAAAAAGTTAAAATTGAAGGAATTCAGTTGAACAAGACACAAAGCCCATTGTCCCTTGAATAGGCCACTGGAGGAGAATGTGAGGTCTATTTCCCTAAATAATTTTGAAAATATGTTTTAGATGAATGTTTCCTTAGTGAAAGGTACTGGACTGGAGCAGCTCTGAAAAGATGCTATAGTAAAGATACTATCTTGATGCTATATTATTGACCTACAGTTATAGATATGTTGATCTTAGGGGCAGAAGGTCCGTGTTTGAGTCCTGGTCCAGTATTCTAGTTACTACAGTACTTTGTTGTTGTTGTTCAGTTGTTTCAGTCATGTCTGACTCTCCATGACCACATTAGGGATTTTCTTGGGAGAGATACTGTAGTGGTTTGCCGTTTCCTTCTCCAGTTCATTTTTACACTTGAGGAAACTGAAGCAAACTGAGATTAAGTGACTTGCCTAGGGTCACACGGTTAGTATGTGTCTGAGGGTGGATTTGAACCCAGATCTTCCTGATTCCATGTTCAGAATTCTATTCACTGAGCTACCTAGCTGTAAATCTATAATACTTAGTACCTGTGTATCTTTAGATAAAATATTTCACCTCTCTGAAATTCAGTTTCTTCACTTACAAAATGGGTAGAGTAAATTTGCTCTACCAATCTAATAGGAGGAAAGTGCTTTGTTAATTTGAATATATGTAGTGTGTGTGTGTGTGTGTGTGTGTATTATCACTGAGAGTAAATATATGAGCTTTATGTCAGACTTTTATAACAATTCTGGCAGTTCAGGTTCAATGTGCAGTTTGGGGTAATCAAAATTATGTCAAAGTGCCTTAAGTTCATATCCAATGCCTTCTCTACTAACAGGCCAGGCAGAAACCAGCATTTAATAACAAAGCACTTAATTATGATGGAATAGCAAAGTAATAACAAGTAAAAACCAAATGGAATAAGTCTCTGCTCCATCACTCCCAAGAAAGATACCATCTCCATAGACCAAAGCATCAGTTGGAGGAGGAACACCTCCTGGACCACCTGCTCTCCTGAATTTATCTATCTGTGACTGGAACACCTCTCATGGTTTCATTTCCTAGCAACCAACTTCATTTCCCTTCCATTCCATCTCTGTAGCTGCCATTCATTGTTTGTCCAATGAGCTTCTACTGCTGTCTCCTCGTGCTATTATCTACTCCTGCTGCTTCTGTTTCTTCCTCAAAGGGAGCAAGACCACCCTTATCGGCATGCCTAAGATATTACAAGTACATCTTCAGCTCATGTGTTATTCAAACCCAGTCACTTCACAGAACCCAATGGCTGTTGTCTTTCATTCTGAGAGTCAAAATGACATCGCTTTGTTAGAGTGACATTACAGTGTGTCTGACTGTGGCTGATCAGACCAATATGAGCTCAGAAGGCTCTACCACAGGTTGGGCAGAAATAATGCATTTAAACATTTGGGGCGGATTCTCTAAATTTGTGCACCTCGTATTTCTTTTGAGCTACTTTAATTCTGCTTTGCTCAGAGAGCACAGCACCTTCTCTGATAAGGGCACACCATGCTAAGTGGCCTTGTGGCAGTTATCATGCAGTCAATTCCAAAGTTCTTCAGAGAGACCTTGAGAATGTCCTGGTGTCACTTCTGACCACCATGTAAGCACTTGCCTTGTGTGAGGTCTCCATAAAATAGTCTTTTAGGCAAGTGAATGTTTGGCATTTGAACAACATGATCAGTCCATCAGAGTTGAGCTCTCTTAAGTAGAATTTGAATGCTTGGCAGTTTAGTTCAAAAAAAGATCTCTGAAGGGGGTATAGGCTATGGAAACCCCCTTGAACTCTTCCTGAATTTCCTACTTGAACTAGTCTCTGGCATTTGTCTGAGGTAATGAATCCTCTTAATTGCTCTTCCTTTGTCCACATCCAGTCTCTCAATTCTCTGTTACCCCTAATTGAGCCCAGTCCTTCATTGTATATTACCTCCTGATTTCCTCCAGCTACTTCCCACCTTTGATCCTATCTTGACCTCATTCTCCCTTGGCTACTGGTCCAGGTTCCTGGCATTCCCCATCCGTCTCTGTTTGTTGCATCTCAGCTTCAGAGGGCTACAATGAGTGCACAATCATCTACAAACAGAAAATCATGCACCAAAATTCCCTCCACTTTGGTCTTGGCTTGTAGCCTTTTCAAGTTAGATAATTTACCATCAGTTCAGTAGCTGACCTTGATGCTGTGTTTGTCCTCATTGAAAGTGTCTGACAACATTGCCGAAAACATTAGGCTAAAAAGCATAGGAGCAAGCACACAGCCTTATTTCACTTCATTGGTGACTGGGAAAGTTCAAGAGCTTCATCCATTACCCAGAACCCAGGCAAGCATGCTCTTATGAAATTGACATATAATACTGCTGAACTTCTCCAGGCAAACAAATTTTATTTTGACATAATTTTCCATAAGTCCTCATAACTGACAGTACCAAAGGCCCTGGTAAGATCAATTAAAATTGCTTACAGACCTCTGTTCTGCTCCTGGCATTTCTCCTGAAGTTGGGCAGGAAACACCATATTGACCATTACTTAGCTCTTTCTGCAGCCACATTGGCTCTCAGGTAGATAACCATCTTCAAGATGAAGGATAAGCCTATTAAGGAGGACCTTTGCCAGCAAGGACTGAAAGAGAGACCCTCCCTATGATTGTCACAGGACAATCTATTTCCTTTATCTTTATAGAGATGGACTATGGAGGCATCCTTGAACTCCTGGAGGATAATCTCTGCTTGCCACATAACCTGAAAAATTTCAGTCAGCCTTTGTATGAGCAATAAACTCCCCATCTTGTAAATCTCAGCTGGAATAGAATCAATACCAGGTGCTTTGCCTCTTCTTCAGCTGGAAATTTGGCTAGAGAAGGACTGACTTCAAACTGAGGTAAACAGTCAATGGCTTTGGTTATTGATGGTCTGTTGAGAACACTATGGAAGTGTTCAGCCCATCTCTCCAGGATCATGTCCTTATCACTAATCAATATGGCTCCATCAGCACTGAATAGTTCAGATGCACCATATATCTTTGGCCCATAAACAGCCTTCAGGGTATCCTAAAAGCACTTTGGTTTGTTATTATCAGCACAAAGCTGAATTTCATCTGCCTTCTTACTGAATCAAGAATCTTGCATTTTTTCTAAAGCTTCACTTGCACTTTACTTTTGATGGAGTTAAATGCTGCCTTCTTAGAGATGGATGAACTATCCTGATGGTAAGCCCTATAGAGTTCTCGTTTTTCATTTAGCATCTTCTGAATTTCCCCATCATTTTCATCATTTTGATGCTTGCATGTGTTCTGACCCAGATGAGCAAATGCAGTGCTGTACCCTAAATCTCTGAAAGCTGCCCACTACTTTTCTGATGCACCATTGCCAACCTTGTGTTGACTCAATCTACCCTCCAAGTTAACAGGGAAGCTCACTGAAGCTCTCCAATCTATTGACATTAAGTCTTCTGGTAGCCATCTTGCCCTGGGGCCACCCCTTTTTTTTTGAATGAGAATATTTAGCTTGGAGAAAATAAGTCTATGATCAGCCCAGCACACTCTGAGCCACATACTGCCTTCGTTACTCTCACAACCTGTCTGTCTCTTTGCTTTACAATAACATATTCTATTAAATGCCAATACTTGCTGTGAGGGTACATCCACGGAATTTTATTGCATTTAGGTAAATTTAGGTAAAGTCTTCAGTAATAAGTGACCATTGCTGTTTCTGTTTCCAACTCCATTCCTCCCACAGACTCCCTGCCATGCCTGGTAGTCTGTGCCTATTCTAGCATTAAAGTCACCCAGAATCATAAGCTTGTCCTCCTTTGGCACATTTATGATGAGAGTCTCCAAGTCTACATATAATTTTTCTTTGACCTTATCAGGATTTGTCATGGTGAAAGCATAAGTATTGATGATGGTGGTGTGGTATTTTCCTGAAACTGGTGATTTTATTGTCACTCCTTTTGGAAGGCATACAAGTTTGTCGACAAGACTAGTTTTTAAGTGCAAAACCTACACCAGCTTCACTGAGCTCCCCTTCACTGTGGCCACTCTAGAAAAACATGTATCCAGCTCCTACTTCAGTAAGATGGCCTTCATTTGCTATTTAGATGCAATATCTGCCAAGTTCTCTCACAACAAGAGTTGTTTGTCTTTCATGTCTACTGAATTTTGTGTTATCTATAAATGCCCACACATTCCATGTACCAATGGTGAGTGGAATCATATCTGCAGAAGTTTTTGTACATTTTTTTGTGTTTCAGCCACAGGGTGGGATCCCTGTCTGCTGTGGCAAACAGGCCAGGATTGGGTTAAGCAGACAATTTTTAGGTCATCTTTTCTAGCCTCTTCCTCAAACCAGAAATGAGCAGTGTGATCCTTAAAAGCCTACTCAGATACCCAGAAGGCTGCCAAATCCCACTACTGTGTCCAGTGAGAAATGACCCTATGGCCTGGGCCACCTATGTGCAGGGTTGTGACTACAGCTCCCAGTATATCCACACCTGCTGCTTCATCACTTATCTGTCACCACAGGACTTTGAGAAAGGTAAAAATAGTAAAATGGTATGGGTGATGCCTTTTGATTCATGTATAGAGAATTTAAATGAGAAGAGAGCTCCACAAAGTCATCGGTCTCACTCTCTCTTCCAGAGTTGTTACAATCCAAGTGGCAAGACAGAGTCAAGACAACTAGTGATGGCTTGAGATGCAGTGGATGGCCTTCAATGTCTAAGCTCCCGCTTCAGTTGCCTTCATTATTTACCTATCAAAATGTTCCTTCCTTTTCCAACTGTATACCTGTGTGAAACTGGATTGTCTTCATATATTTCAACCAATTAATCAACAAATTATATATTCCTTAAGTGATTACTATGTGCCAGGCACTGTGCTAAGCCCTAGAGATACAAAAAGAGGCAAAAGACAGTCCCTGTCCTCAAGGGGCTTACAGTCTAATGGGGGAGACAGCACGTAAATGAATATACACAAAGCAAGTTATACATAAGATAAACAGGAAATAATTAAAAGAAAGAATACACTGTAATTAAGAGATATTGATAGAAGCTGAGATTTTGGCTGGGACTTAAAGGAAGCCAAGGAGGTCAGTTGTGAGAGCAGAGGAGGGAGATCATTCCAGGCATGGGGGACAGTCAGAGAAAATGCCAGGAGCCAAAAAGAAACATATTGGAGCAGATTGAAGGCAGAAGAGGATCTAAGAACATAACTGTCTTTTACTAAGCCAAACATGAAAGGTTCAATCATCTCACCCTTGGCCTATTGCTATAGCCTTTTGGTTCAAGTCTTTCCAGGTCATCCTCCACCCAGCTATCAAAGTAATTTTCCTGATGTTCAGGTCTGACCATGCAACTCCAAGCTCCTAACCCAGTCAAGAAACTCCAGTGATTCCCTATCATCTCCACCATCAAATTTTTAAAATCCTGTTTGGTTTTTAAAGTCCTTCATAACCTGGGTAAATCCTACCTTTTTATTTCCTTTAGTTCTTTTAAATGAAGATCTTCCTCCCACCTCTCTATCACTATTCCCTTTAAAAAGGAAGAGAAACAAAGCCTGTTACAAGTATATATAGTCAAGCAAAAAAATTTCCACACTAGCCATCTCCTGTCCACCACCCAAAAAAAAAAATCTGTCTCAATCTGCACTCTGAGTCCATCACTATTCTATCAGGAGGTGTATATTGTGTTTTATCGTGAGTCCTCCAGAATCTTGGTTGGTCGTCATGTTGATTTGAGTTTCTAAATCTTTCATAGTTGATTATTTTTACAATATTGTTATTGTAAATTATTCTCCTGGTTCTGCTCACTTCCCTCTGCTTCAGTTCATACAAATCTTCTCAGCTTTCCCTTAAATATCCTGAAGGGGCAAGGTAAGCCCCTCTGTAAGGAATAAGATTATACAAACCAAGGCCCTAATTCAATAGGACCTTTCTATTACCCTGAGTTGTTTTGGAACAGAAAATCCTGGTAACATGAGGGCTGTGTTTCTCCTGGGACCCTGGCCAGGACCTTGAAAAGAGATATAGTTAACTGCCCAACTCCTAGAACTAGCCATTTCAAGGAAACATTGTTCTGGGGGGGGGGGGGGGTTAGCCGTGGAGGGGGCGGGGTGAGCCTTGGAGGGACTGGCCTCCCTCCTCAGCCTCACACAAGATATGATGCTTGCTAAAAAACATCTGGCAGTATGCCACCTTTGTTCTCAGCACTACTTAAACTGTAAGATTCAGACCCCAAATTGGAATCTCACCCATGGAGGAGACGTCTTACCTGGGATCCTCCTGAGTGAAACCCTAATGGCTGTACCCAGGATTCCCCAGCTTGTGTGGTCAAGTGTTGGTGCTTCCCTGCATTGGTGATGATTGTAAATACGTATAGATATATTCCACAGTTGGAGCCCTGCCTATCGCAAGTGGGACCCTGACAGGTGGTCAGGTGTTAGTGATTCCCCGCATTGGTGATGATTGTGTATATGTATGTATATATATGTATATATAAATCATAGTTGCTCTTATTTTACTATTCCTAAGCCTTTATTCTGTTACCTCTGGCTTCTTCCCCACTTGCCTGCATTCTAAATAAACTATATTGGATCTTTTGAAGTGCCAAGTGTTCCATTCACGTGACTCTCGAACCTCCTTAATTAGACATATCCCTTTTATCATTTCTTATAATTCAGTAATATTCTATCACATCTAGATGCAATAACCTCATTAGTCATAACCCAACTGATGGGAACCCCCTCAGTTTCCAATTTTATGCCACCACAAACAGAGCTACTATAAATGTTTTTGTATATATGTGCCCTTTTCTGCTTTCTTTGATCTCTTTTGGGTTCAGCCTAGTAGTGGAATTGATGGATCAAAGCATATGCACAGTTTAATAGACTCTTGAAAATAGTTCCAAGTTGCATTCCAGAATGGCTAGGCCAGGGGGTGGAGCCAAGATGGCAGTGTAGAAGCAGGAAAACTCCGCAGCTCCCACATAACCACCTCAAATATCCATAAAATATGACTCTAAACAAATTTTAGGGCTCCAGAACTCACAAAATTACAGAAAGACACATCTCCCACTGAAGGCAGCTTGGCAGGCAAGACAGGAAGGGCTCATCACAGAGTGCTGGGAGCTGAAACCAGCCTGGCCTGAAACTGTGGCTTGGCCCTGGGGCCACCTGGACAAGCCACAGCTGGAGCCTTCAGGAGAGTGGATCAGCAGCAGCTATGGCAATTTCCAGAATTATCAAGCCATAAGAAATAAGGACTAAGTGAAAGGTTAGTGGAACTTGGGTAAATTTGGGGGAGAGGGTCCAGCTGAATTGCCTCCAGGGCAAGGAAGCAGCAGAAGCAGCGGCCCAACAGCTGCCTCAAGTGTCTGCTTCAGAAGCTCCTGGCCTGCAGATTGCAGGGGGCCAAGTGATCGTTCAGAGGCTAAGTGCTCTTGCCTTGAGCTGCCTGGATTGGGATTTTGGTCTTGGGTGGTGGTCCTGGGGTATGTTTTTAGTGGGTTCAGCAGTCTCCTAATAGCTCCAGCAGCTGTGAGGGCCCCAGCAATTTGGGACAGAGCTTTCTCCTCTGGAAGCAGAGTTCCACAGAGCTAAAAAGTCAAGTAATTGACTGGCAACATGAGCGGGCAAAGGAAGCAAAGTAAGAACAGCAATCCAACTTTAGATTCCTTTTTGGGGGACAAAAAGTTTCAAAGTATGGAATGGGAGGAAGACAACACAGTCAGAACTCCCATACCAAAACCTTCCAAGAAAAGTGTAGACTGGTTACAAGCCATAGAGCAGCTTAAGAAGGATTTTGAAAACCAAATAAGAGAAGTGGAGGAAAAATTGGGAAGAGAAATGAGAATGATGCAAGAAAATCATGAAAAGAGAGTCAACAACCTGACTGAAGAAAATAACATCTTAAAAAATAGATTAACTCAAATGGCAAAAGAGGCCCAAAAAGCCAATGAGGAGAAGAATGCATTAAAAAGTCAAA
>CM053587.1:105132219-105152261 GCA_028646515.1 Pseudochirops corinnae
ATAATCCAATGTTAAATGTGTGTGTATATATATATATATATATATATATATATATATATATATATATATATATGTATATATGCACATATATATTATTATCATTATTATTATTAACTACATGCAACTGGGAATTAAGATATACAGGCACTGGGGTAGGGAGATCCTTTTTGCCCTACCAGAAAGGCAGAGGGGGTGATGGGGGAGGACATAGGAGAGAATAGATTGGGGGAGGGAATTATACAGTGGGATAGGGCTGTTTTGGGGTGGTGGGTGGAGGAAAGATGGGGAGAAAATCTGTAACTCAAAATCTCATGGAAATGAATGATGTAAACAAGAAAATAAATTTAAAAAAAAAGAGCTGGGTGCTCCCAGCACAATGCACATTATATGCAAAAAAAAAAAAAAAGAAAAAAGATAAAACTCACACATTCCTTGTCCTCAGGAAACTCATGTTCTACTGGAAGGATGTATTGGAATTAGTGCCAATTGGCTCAAGAGAACAAATGCTATAAATCAGGGCAATTTATTGTTTTGTTGATTGTACAGACTTAAGAAAGTGATGGAGAAAATGTTAATAATGCTGATTAAAGGTATGTTGGTATGCCTTTTCTTTTCCTGGAGAGCCAGTTGTTAAACATTTACCAGCACACCCCTGGATACTATAATAACACAAAAAACTAAAAATAAAATATACAAAGTAAATTGGGAGTGAGGGGGTAAAGCACTAACAAGTGAGATCAGGAAAAGTTTCCTATTGGAGTTGGCATCTGAGTCAAGCCTCAAAGGGAACTGGGGATTCTCAGAGTTGGGCAGGGAGGGGAGTCTGCACAAAGACATCAAGGCAGAAGATGCACTGGCATGGATAGGAAACAAGTAAACCAGCTCAAGAGAAGAAATATAGGCTGCACCAGACTGTGATGGGTTTTAAATGCCAAAAAAGCAGTTGCAGATTATCCAAGAGGCAAAAATAAGAAGCCACTGAAGGGATGGAACAAACTTAAACCTACTGGAGGACAGTTTAGGGAGGGGAAAGGAGTCCAACTAGAAGATTACTGACATAATTTAGAAAAGAAGTGATGAAGGGCAGTACAGGGCTAATGGAGGCTGTGTGAGCAGACAGAAGGGGACAGAAGTAGAGATGTTCTGGAGGTAGAATCAATTAATCAATCAACATTTGCTAAGTGCCCAATAAGTGTCAGACACTGCAAAGCGGTGGGGATACAAAAAGAGACAGTCCCTGCCCTCAACAACTCATCATCATCATCACCATCCGCAGCAGCATCCCTTGGCAACTGATTAAACTGATTAGATGGGGGGGGGAGGTTTGAGGGAAAATAGAGTCTAGGATGGCAGTGTTCTCTGCAGGGGGGAAAAAACTCTTTTACTTGAATCTTTCATCTCAAATGATCATCTGATAGATCTCTTCTCTTTCACAGCCAAGCTCTAGGAGAAGGCTATCTATACTTGTCGCCCATTTTCTCACCTCTCACTCATTTTTCAATATGAAGCAAACTGGCTTCTGATCCCACCACTTTAACTAAAACTGCTCCTTCCAAGGTCTATAATGATTCCGATCGGTAAATCCTACAGCCTTTTCTCAAATCCTCATTCTTCTTGGCCTTTCTGCAGTGATGACCATGTCTTCTTACCCCCTCTTCTGAGTTTTGGTGACAACATTCTCTCCTCATTCTCCTACCTGTCTAAATTTCTTCTGCAGGATTATCACCCATATCTTACTCATTTTGGGGCACTTCTAGGGTTCTGTCCTAGAAGAATGCTTCTTCTTCTTTTCTCTCCTTTCCCAATGATCTCAGCACCTATGGTTTCAACTATCATCTCTATGCAGATGAGTCCTATCTATGTCCTGAACTCCAATCGGTCATCTCCAATTACTTGTTGAACATCTTTGCCTGGATGACAAAAAGGCATCTCAAACTGAACACGTCCTAATCCACCTATCCTTATTTCCCAATTTTTCTTTAAGGCACCATAATATTTCCAGTCACCTGGGTTTGCAATCTCACTCCTCATATTTAACATCTCTTAAATAACTCTCTCTTTATTTCTATTCACACAAGCAACCACCTTAATTCAGGCCCTCATCATCTCTCACCTGGAATAGCATACAAATAGTTCTGCCTATATCCAACCTTTGCACCTTTACCCTAACCTCTATATGGCTGCCAAATCTATCCCAAAAACACAGGTCTGCCTGTCATTGTAAAAGTTATCATTTATTTACTCTGTCTATATTTTGTATTTACTTATCTATGTACATGCTTTCTAATGTAAAGTCTTTGAGAGCATAGGCTAATTGTTTTGTCTTTGTATTTGGAATGGTCTTGACCCCTAATAGCTAAATAATCTCTAAGGTCTCTTTCACCTGTGTAATTGATTCATCCCAATTTACAAGGTATTCCCCATGGTATCCTCAGATAAGTGGGATCCAAAACATAATTTTTATTTGCTCTAAGCATCCTAGCCCAAATATTTCTTCTATTGTATTCACTTTCTAATTGCTAGAGTAAAATACTTTTTGCCCCAGTAACAACCCTTATGCATCTAGTTTCAAATGCAAAACAACTTCCTCCGTTTAATTTATTTACATATTAAACAACCAATTACCATGGGGGCTATTAAATTATGGAAAATTTCTGATTTTCAAATATCCTGTTTTGGTTCAAATGATAGTTTGGGGGAACAAGAGGAGGAACTGAGAAGAAATGACAGACCCAATGTTTTTATTTATGCCTTTCAAAACACAAAGGCAAAAAAAAGAATCTCAACTTATATGCATGGAGACAACTCTAACCTCTACAACTTGTCACAAATTCCAGTGCCTGTTTTAGATATGTAGGAGACAACTAGATCAACAAATGTTGCTACCATATATATATATATATATATATATATAAAATCTATTAAAAAGTAGGGTGAGTTAAGGATTAGTGACAGAAGAGCAAAAGGAAATAATGTATTAAAATAATATGAAAAAAGGAAACAAAGTTCAAAAGAAGATATAAACAGGATTTTTGTTACTATGTCATTAAATACTTTTTAAAAGTTGCATAGAACAAGCCCACTTTCCTATACAATGTTATTTTTTTATTCTTTGTATATTATGTTCACTAATTATTAAGCTCATGAAAAAAAAAGAAAAAAATTCAAAGAACTCTTTATTAGATACCTGCAAATAAGCAGTCCCTACCTTCAGGGAGATGGTAGTTTATAGCATATAAGCACTTTCAGAGTAGAAACTGCTTGGTTTTTTTTTTTTGTATCTCTAGTGTCTGATACATAGGAGGCACTTTTAAAAAATGCTTATTGCTTGATTGATTCTTTAACAGAGATAGATAAGACCAACCTGGAAGTTTTAGGTATTTAACAGTTTTCAATGGGAGTTTTTAACACGTTTAGAAATATTCTGACACAGAAAGTATTTGAAAGGCAAAAATGTAATATAAATACACCCACATATCCTTGGATCTGAACCTATTATAAAGAGTACCAAGTTCAGAACAACAAAAGTAGGGTCAAACTCACATTTCTGGTTTACTGTAACAGCACTGTTAACTTCATTAAAAGTAAATTTGCTACTGCAAGTAAAACACATGCACACCCTCTGTCTCTGGCTCTGTCAGTCTGTCTCCTTCACTCCCTCCCCTAAATATACTCCACCCAGGGTCCTCATACACTAGGCTTTGCTTATACATTTTTCATGTATTACTTTATATTAAAGTTATTTGTGTATCTTATGTCCTTCTCACTAGACTCTAAACCCTATGAGGGCAGGAACCTTATCTAATCTTTCTCATTCTCCCAAGGCAAAGCATAATGGTCTGCAAATTATCCACACGTAACAACTGCTTGTTGACTTGAACTGAAAAAACACTGACTGTGTGACATGGTATATGGGCACAAGGGAACATATGGTCAATGACTACTCAGGACAGAAATCTTGCCCTTTTGGTCATAGCTTACAAGAGAAACAAACAAAAAAAAACTAGTTTGATTTAAACGAAAACATCAAAGCAGTGGAAATAACTATTACTGAAAACCTGGCCTGCACGCTGGAATACAGTCAACATCAAATCTGAACATATTGTTTATTTCAAATTATTAGATTTTCTGAGCTTTTTTTGAGCAAAATTCCTAACAACATAAGGATTTACACATCTCCTGAGCAGGGAAAGACTATTTATTACTCACAAATTTTCTTTTTACTTAAGTTTGATACCAAAAGCTTAATTAGAAACTTGTGAGTCCACATGCTCCAGTGGGCTAGGGAGTTGGCCATGGAGTCAGGAAGATCTGAGTTCAAGTCTTACCTCTGAAACATAATGGCTATGTGACTGACTAGGCAAGTCACCTTTACTTCCCTTGTCCTTGACACTCGGTAAGAACATAAATTGCAAAACTCACCTGCATTGGTAGGGGGAGTTTACTTACTGGGAGTTCTCTATACCGATGGAATCAAACATTACATGTCCAGTCCAAAAACAAGACAAAAGGAAAAAAAAATCCCTATGTATACACACATAAAAATAACAAATGAACTCCAATGATATCTTATTTTTCTCTAGGAGAATTAGCATATTATGCAGTTAGCTAAACGTGGCTTCTGGTTGTGAAATATAAGGCCTATTAAACTGAAAAATATTTGTGAAATCAAACTAGTTTCATTACTGATGACTATCACAAGAATAGCTAATGATTATGTGTCACTTCAAGATTTGAAAAATGCTTTACATATATTATCTCATTTGAATATCACATTAACTTAGTGAGGTAGATACTATAGTTATTATTAACCTTATTTTACAGAAGAGGAAACTGAGGTTCAGAGAGGGTTAAGTGATGCTCACATAGCTAGGCAGGCTTGGATGGAAGATCTGAACTCACATCTTCCTGACACTAAGAATGGTACTCCATCTATCACTGCACACCAAAAGAGTATATAAATCAAAGCATTCTCAGCTTTAAAAATTGGCTTTCATAGTTGAAATGTATAAAAAAGATTAATTTATAAACTGGCTTTTTTCTGTTTCAGTCACAAGATCAAATTAGAATTTAATGAATATATAACAATTCAAGCTAAAAGGTATTTATATGCTAAAATACTGATACATGGCTTTGTAAAGAGTAGGAAATGGGGACAGAAAAAAGATTAATATGACTTGCCACAGAAAAGGATTCATGTAGAAAATGTTCCTCCCAACTGCCCTCCAAAAAGCAAAAAAAAAAAAAGAAGGAAATAAAGAAAATGCTCCTAAGATTGAGCTTAGAAATGATGTGAGAAATTCAGTCTAACAGAAAAGAGGAAGAGGATTTCAGATAAGGAACAGAGATTGAGTCCTAAAAGGAGAGAATATGGTCTTCAGGCCAAGTGATATGTTTATGAGGTCAGGGCAGGGCACAGATAAGAGACATAATTAAGAATGGGATGAAAAATGGGCACATAATTTAGACGTAAGCAAGACGTACCATAAGCAAATTAGGAGAGCAAGGACTAGTTTACTGTCAGATCTATGGAGATGGGAAGAATTTATGAATAAACAAGAGAGAACTTTATGAAATACAAAATGGATAATCTTGATTACATTAAATTAAAAAGATTTTGCACAAAGCCAACGCAACCAAGATTAGAGGGGGAGCAGAAAACTGGGAAACAATTTTTTATAGCTAGTGTCTCTGATAAAGGTCTCATTTCTAAAATATACAGAGAACTGAGTCAAATTTATAAAAATTATAACTCATTCCTCAATTGCTAAATGGTCAAAGGATATGAACAGGCAGTTTTCAGATGAAGAAATTAAAACTATCTAGAGTCATATGAAAAAAATGTTCTAAATCACTATTGATTAGAGAAATGCAAATCAAAATAACTCAGAGGTACCACTTCACAACTATCAGATTAGTTAATATGACAAAAGAGGAAGATGATAAATATCGGAGAAGATATGAGAAAATGGAAATGGGGACACTAATGCATTGTGGGTAGAGTCGTGAACTGATCTAACCATTCTAGAGAGCAATTTGGAACTATACCCAAAAAGGCTACAAAATTGTGCATTCCTTTTGATCTAGCAATTGCACTATGAGGTCGGTATCCCAAAGGGAAAAGGACCCACATGTACAAAAATATATACAGCAGCTCTTTTTGTAGTGGCCAAGAATTTGACATTGAAGGGATGTCCATCAATAGGAGAATGTCTAAAGAAGCTGTGGTATGTGGATAGAATATATGATATGGAATACTATTGTGCTATAAGAAATGATGAGCAAGCAGATTACAGAAAAACCTGGAAAAGACTTACCTGAACTGATGCTGAGTGAAGTCAGTAGAACCAGAAAAACACTGTACACAGTAACAGCAACATTGTGTGATAACCAACTCTGATAAACTTATTTTCAGCAATACAATGATCTAAGACAATTCCAAAAAACTCATGACGGAAAATGTTACCCACATCCAGAGAAAGAACTATGGAGTCTGAATGCAGATAAAAGCATACTCTTTTCTCCTTTCTTTCTTGTGGTTTTCCCTTTTGTTTTGATTCTTCTTTCACAATATGACTAATGTGGAAACATGTTTAATATGATTGTACACGTATAGCCTGTAACAGATTGAATGCTGTCTTGGGGAGGGGATAGAAGAAAGAGGGAAAAAAATTTGGAACTCAAAATCTTATAAAAGTGAATGCTGAAAACTAAAAGTTAATTAATATTTTAAAAAAGGAATGGGGTGAGTGGATGCTTCATCTTACATCATTCAGAGACCATTATCCCCTATCTCCTCCTCCTTCATGGTAAGTGCTATTCACTATCTCTCAACTTAGTTTTTGTTTAACACCTCTTCCAGACCTCTCTTCCTCAGTCTCCCTGTAGGAATCTACATCCAGGTCACAGGTTAATCATGTATGTACCCAAAGACTCTATCCTGGGTCTTCTCTTCTCCCTCTATACTATCATGTTTGTCAATCCAATAGGTTCTAATTATTACCCATGCAGATGATTTCCAGATTTATATATCCAAACCTACAATCTTCCCTGGGATTCAGTCCCGCTCACATCACAAAATGCCTTTTTTTGGACATCTCAAGCTGCCTATACACTAGGCAAGTCAAACTCAACATGCCCAAAATAGAACTCAGTATCTCCCTACCAAATTCTTCCCTCTTCCCACATTCCTATTACTGTCACAGGTAGAAGCATCCTTCCAGTTATCTAGGCTTGGAACTTTAGTGTCATCCTCAGCTCCTTACTCATACTCACCACATATATCCAGTCAACTGCCAAGACTTGGCATTTTAACCTTTATAACACCTCTTACCATCATCGACAAGTCCTCATTTCCTCTCACCTAGAATATTGCAACCCCTATCTACCTGGTATCTCTGATTCATCTCTCACCATTCCAATCTATCCTCCACTCAAATGCCAAAATTATTTTCCTAAAGCACCAGTCTGACCATTCAAGTTTCTTCTATCTCTGTCTCTGTCTGTCTGTCTGTCTGTCTGTCTCTCTCTCTCAATAAGCTCTAGTTCCCTATAATCTCCAGAATCAAATACACAATCTGGTTTGGCTTGTAAAGCCCTTCATAACCTGTCCCCTTCCTACCCTTCCAAGCTTCTTACACATTACTCCCTGCCACAGATCCTGATTCAGCCACACTGGTCTGTAGGCACTACACTCATCCCAGCACTCTGTGCCTTCTTGCTGACTGGCTCCCATGCACGGAATGCTATTTCTCCTCTCTTCCACTTTTTTTGGGGCTTCGCTGGCCTCCTTCAAGCTCAGCTCTTTCCTCGTCCCCCTCCCGACCCATGCTTCCCTCCTGGAGTTAGTTACCTTCCACTTAGATTGTATACATCTTGTATGTAGTTGTTGTTTTCATGATGTCTGCCCCCATGAGACTGAGCTCCTTGAGGGCAGAGACTATATGTTTTGTCCTTATTTCCACAACTTTAAGTACAGTGCCTGGTAATGTGCTTAAAAAATACTTGTAGACTGACAATGAATGGCAGGTTACTTTTAAGTGGCTGCATTTATACCTTTTTTGTATCTTTACTTGGCACACAAGGCACTCGTTATCCCTGAGTGACTCATCTGTTGTATATTTTGCTTTTACCTATGGAATCCTACAATCAGGCTTGCCTCATCACTTGCATTGTTAACAGTATCGCAGAATCTCAGAACTCTCTGTAATCTAGAAAGGAATGCTAGAATGTCATGTTTTCTAACCCGACAGACTAAGAATTCCCCTACAACACTCCTAAAATGTGGTTTTTTTCTATCTGAAGACCTCAGAGAAGGAAAAAAAGCCATCACCTAGGAAAGCAGCCTGCTCCACCTCAGGACTGCAGTAATTGTTAATGAGCTTACATCTGCTTCTCTTCAACCACACATAGTTAACTTGGTTCAGCCCTGGAGGGCCAAGCAAGGCAAGGCTATTCCCTCTCCAGCAAGTCAAATATTTAAATTCAAATTTTTATTCAAATATTTAAAGACAGTTATTGTTTACGAACCTTCTGCCCTCCCCTAAAGCATCCCTGTCCTCCTCCTATACTGTCAACATCCGGGTCATCTTTCAGCTTGTCAAAATCCTTCCTAAAAAAATATGGCTCCCAGAACTAAAAACCACATCCGACCAATATTGCTCATTTCTGTCTCCTAGCTTCCCAGCCCTCCATAGCTGGACCAGCAGAAGAGGGCTATTGCCTCTTTTGTTCTATACTGCTACACTTAAGATAACTCGAGCCTCTGAGGCCATCGGGTCTAAATGCTTACTTGTTTTAAGCACACAGTTCACCAAAACCAAAGCATCCACTCCTGCCTGGCCTATTTCTATTACTGTTGCTCCTTCTGCCTGGCCTAGTTCTATTACTGTTATCATCATTTTTTAAGTCACACCAGGCTCAAAACCTGAATCCTCTTTGTTGCTTCTCTTTTCTCTGCCCCCTGCTTCCTTGACAAAACCTATAATGACTCCCTAGTGCCTGGTGAACAGACTCCAGGTTTCTTACCATGGCATTTAAATCCCTTCACAGTCTGGTCCCAGCTAATCTTTTCAACCTTCTCTTCTATTTCCTATACATAAACCCAACACTCCAACCAAATTTAACTATTCATTTAGTTTCCTAAACATAACTTGTGGTTTTTCATCTTGCATTTGCTAATGTGGTTCCTTACTTCCAGAATAGCCTTCCCTCCCCTCTTCTTGGCCTAGCCTTCAAAGCCTAGCTCAAATGCTACTTCCTCTAGGAAGCCTTCTATAATCTTGGTTTAAAAAAAAAAAAGCACCTTTCTCCACTCTTTAAATCCCTATGCATTTTGTTTGCACCAGTCATTGTATCACTATTAACAAAATGCCTTGAATTCTATTCTGCATCATACTCCTTTGTGTAAGTATGTTCTTCTCCTTGTTCAATTGTGTCTGACTCTTCGTAACCCCATTTGGGGTTTTCTTGGCAAAAGTACTGGCGTGGTTTGTCATTTCCTTCTCCAATATATGTTTTGAGCTCTCCTACTAGACTATAAGCTCTCTGAGGGAACTGTCTTATACTTCCATTCCCATTTAGCACCTCTTCTATTTAATCACTGACTCTGTTGTTCACACATTCTTGATCTACTTTGACTCTGCCTGAAAGAGTAAGAATACAAAATTTAAGTAATTCTATTTTGCTCCTTAGTAGCAGCTCTGGAAATGTCTCTGAAAGGAAAAAATTTTTTTTTGGAAACTTGTGGTTAATAGGTTTCTATATTATAAGTAGATTAAATGCTTAAAATATCCTTCTCTGACCACACTTCTTGTCTGTACTGCCCATTTCGGCCAGAATATACACAGTCACAGGTCTAATTATTTTGTATTTTTGCCTCCCAAATTCAACTCCAAACACACTAAGGTCAGGGATTATGTGTATATGTGTGTACATATGTGTACACATACATATACATACATACATACAGACACATACATATGTGTTTCTATATATACATTTTTTTCTTTTGCATCATTCATAATGTCTAGCATAGTGCTGAGCACAGAACAAGAGGTCAATACTGTATGATTTCCAACCTGTGGATGCCCGTATATCTATCTAGGCACATACCGAGAGAGATCTGAATTCAAATTCTGATTCCAGAAATTACCTGCTGTTTTCATGGGTAAGGAAGCTAAGCCTCTCACCTGCAATATGGAGATTTAGAGACTCATACTAAATAAATAATCTATTTAAAGCCCTTTGAAAATCTTAAAATCCCAGCTATATAGATGTCAGCTGGTGCTCTTAACATTACATATATTGACACAAAGCACACATACTCAGGCATAACAAAATATATTTCTCCCTATGAAACATACCAGTAAGAGAATATACCTGAGAAGAAGTGACAGTTCAGTTAGTATGGAAAAAAGGATTACAAAACTCCATCAAGCATTAACAAAAAGTAATAAGTTTACACTATACACTGTTTATATTCCAAACAGTGGGAGACGTGAGATTTGTGCCTGGGAAAACCATCTTCAAAGTAACAACTGTTTTCCCAGCTGTGAATACTTCATCCTGGGAAATCTTTTCATACCATTACAAAAATAATTTTCAAAGGATTGTAAAACTATTCAGTCTACTCTGTGCCTATTGGTATTTGAGGGAGGGAAAGAGTACTGAGCCTATTGTCTGATTAGCCAGAGACTGATATTTCATATGAACACTACTGATTGCTATAATGAAATCAATGTAAAATAAATAAATGTGGCATCAATTAACTTAGCAAAACAGAGTATTTTGGGGGTACTCTCTCCAAATAGTCAGGAAGAAAAAACACTTTTTACAACAGGCACAAAGACAGCTTGGCATGTACCTGGTTTGGTAGTTGTTTCATTCTATTGAGCAGCTACTAATGGAGGAAAAATGCAAAATAAAGAACACAAGCCCAAGCAATAGAGGTCATCTCTTTGTGCAAGTCACCCAAAAAAGGAAAGAGTTTAAATCCTGAATAAGGTGTAAACTGGCATGGAAGCAAAATGGAGAAAGGACTCATGGCTTCAATTCCACCAGGCTAAGTGACAATGAATACTGGCAGTCATTATTCTCATATAAATTACAAACCGCAGATCAGCACAAGCAGAGAAAGTCCTAAGACTTTCCTACAAAGAAATTACTAGTCCAATTTTTTAAAAAACCAGGGCAGGGGTGGGAGAAGTACTATATAAATTATAGCAAGGGGGAATTAATCCACTCAACTGAACTGTCTTGACTGCTAAGTGAATGCAAACCCACCTAGCTCACCATCAGTATTACGGTGGTGGCTCTACCTAGACCAGACTATGCTTCACATCCCATCTCACTGTCCACTGGCGCCATCTTGCCATGCACTCTCCTGCCACACGCACTCCCTCTTCCTTCCAGTGTTGGCTCTGAGCACTGAACTCAAGACAACACTTCTCTGTTTCTGGAAAGAATGAGCCCAATGAATCTAGTGCCCTGTGGCTCATTTCAACAATTGCTGTGACGCCCAAACTCCCTTCCTTAGCCACTGCTCCCAGTCTGTGTTGTCTCTATTTGAATGTAAGCTCCTTGAGGCCAGGGAGTGTCTCACTTTTGTATCTGTACTCCTAACAATGTCTGATATATACATACTTTTTCTCTTATTCATTATTTCTTTTGGGGAGGGGGGATAAAAGAGGAGGCATGCTAGACTGATGAGTTTGTCAGAGCAGAGAGTTTCTGTTAAGGAACTTTGTCTCTCGACACAGATTGGCACTGTCTTTTCAGCTTTCGGTTTTAGAAATCTGCCTGGACGGCTCAGAGGGTGAGGGGACAGGGTGAGCCACTAAGTATCAGGGGCAGGACTTGAATCAGTCACTCATGCTTCACATCCTTCCACAATTCAGTCTGTTTAACAACAATAATAATAGCTACCACTTATATAGAACCTACGGTGTGCCAGGCACTGTGAATTGCATTATAAATATTAGCTCATTTGATCTTCACAACAATTCTAGGAAGCGGATATTATTATTATCCCCATATTTCAGTTGAGGAAACTGAGGGAGAGAGCGGTCAAGCGACTTGCCCAATGTGCCTGAGACCAAACATGAACGAAAGTCTTCTTGACTCCAGCTCTAGCACTCTGTCCAATGTGACATCTAGTTGTTTCAATCTCAGGATTACCTGTATACTATTAGTATTGGTTTGAATAATCATAACTCCAAGAGCATTTGGTATTTGCATATAATTCATGATTACTTTTATTCAGGGCTCTTCACAACCTAAGACGTCAGTATTGTTAATCTCATTTTAGAAGTAAAGAGAAAGAGGCACAATTTGTCCAAACTTCAGCAAGAATAGTCAAAATGAGAATAAAGGCCCTAAGCAACTCACCTGTTGCTTAGCTACTGATCCATATCAGCTTCAAGAATGCTTGGAACGGTCTGTGCTAATGTGGATGGAGTGGAATAATTAAATCTGACACCCAGCATGAGGACAGCATGAGGACTCCCTGGATAGAATCACTTTTAATTTCATCAGCTCCTAAGAAATGCCCACTCTTGACAAAAAAACAGGTCACCTGGTCTTTCCTTAGCCTCTTCTTTGAAGTTTTCATTTACTTTAGGAGGATAAAGGAAAGTACAAGAACCTGGAAAGTTCTTTGTTCCCACTGCACAGTCAATCCAGCCTTCACAACTAGAATACAAATGATAATGCCTTATTATATAAAGCATTTTATAATTTACCAAGTGTTTTCCCACATAATAATTTCATTGATTCTTCACAGTAACCCAGTAAGGAAAGCAGGGTACTAAGTATTATCACAATTTTACAGATGAAAAAACAAATGGAGCTCAGGTTAATCACATTTACCCTGGGTCACAGGACTAGCAAGTAACAGAGCTGGACCTGGATCCCAGGATTTCTGGCAAGGGTCAACAGTAAAACAGTCTTACAGATGGAGCCAAGATGGCAGAGTAGAAGCACAAACTTGGTGTGAGCTCCCACTCAAATCATTTCCAATACATGTAAAAAAATGACTCTAAACAAACTTTAGAGCTACAGAACCCACAAAGTGACAGAGAAACAAATCTCCTGCTGAAGGAAGCCTGGAAGGCTGGCAGGCCGCCAAGAAGGCTCTATCGTACCACACCGGGCTGGGAGCCGAGCACAGTCTTCTGTGGGCCATGTGGTTCCGGCCCCGGGGCAGCCCCCAACCAGCAGCAGCCAGAACAGACTTCAGGAGAGTGAATCACCAGCAGCTGTGGCTGTTTCAGGAGTTCTCAACCCATAAACACCAAAGACAAAGGTCAGTATGGAACTCTGTTGGACCGGGGAGAGGGGGAGGGGAAGGGAGAAGGGGAATGAAGAGCTTGGTCTGGCTTCTATCCCCAGGACGAGAAGCAAGAGGAGGCACTGTGGTTGTGGAGCCACCACCCTGTGGCTGCCTCAGGAGCTCCTGGCCCGCAGATTGTAGGGGGCCCAAGTGACCATTCACAGGGAAATTGCTTGTTTTAACCTGCTTGAATCTGGATCACAGTCTTGGGTGGTGGTCCTGGGGTGTGTGGCCAGTGAACCAGAGCTTGTGGGGGCTGCAGAGAGGGTGCCCTCCTAATAGCTCCGGCAGTTGCAAAAACCCCAGCAATTTGGGACAAAGCTCTCTCCATTCTGGAAGCAGAGTTCTACCACAGCAAAGAGCTCAAAAGTCAAGTAACTGGATGGCAATATGAATAAGCAGAGGAAGCATAGACCATAGAATCCTTATTTGGGGACAAAAAGGATCAAGGCATGGAGCAGGAGGAAGACAACAAAGTCAGAACTCCTGCATCAAAAGCTCCCGAGAAAAATATGAACTAAACATGGAGGAGCTCAAGAAAGACTTTGAAATTCAAGTAAGAGAAGTGGAGGAAAAATTGGGAAGAAAAATGAGAATGATGCAAAAAAATTATGAAAAGCAAGTCAACAGCCTGCTAAAGGAGACCCAAAAACACACTGAAGAAAATAACACTTTAAAAAATAGACTAACTCAAATGGCAAAAGAGGGCCAAAAAAGACAGTGAGGAGAAGAATGCCTTAAAAAGCCGAATTTGCCAAATGGAAAAGAAATTTGAAAAACTCACTGAAAAGAATAACTCCTTCAAAATTAGATTGGAGCAAATGGAAGCTAATGACTTTATGAGAAATCAAGATACTACAAAACAGATCCAAACAAATGAAAAAATAGAAGACAAAGAGAAATATCTCATTGGAAAAACCACTGACCTGGAAAATAGATCCAGGAGAGATAATTTAAAAATTATTGGACTACCTGAAAACCATGATCAAAAAAAGAGCCTAGACACCATCTTTCAAGAAATTATCAAGCAAAACTGCCCTGATATTCTAGAACCAGAGGGCAAAATAGAAATTGAAAGAATTCACGGATCACCTCTTGAAAAAGATCCTAAAAAGAAAACTCATAGGAATATTATAGCCAAATTCCAGAGGTCCCAGGTCAAGAAGAAAATACTGCAAGCAATCAGGAAGAAACAATTTGAGTACTGTGGAAACACAATCAGGATTACACAAGACCTAGCAGCTTCTACATTAAGGGATCAAAGGGCTTGGAATATGATATTCCAGAGGTCAAAGGAGCTAGGACTAAAACCAAGAATCACCTACCCAACAAAACTGAGTATAATGCTACAGGGAAAATATGGTCATTCAATGAAACAGAAGACTTTCAAGCATTCTTGATGAAAAAACCAGAGTTGAACAGAAAATCTGACTTTGAAGTACAAGAAGCAAGAGAAGCATGAGAAGGTAAACAGGAAAAAGATATTATAAGGAACTTATTAAAGTTGAACTATTTACATTCCTACATGGAAAAACAATAATTGTAACTCATAGGACTTTTCTCAGTGTGAGGATAGTTGAAGGGAATGTATACATACATATATATGTATGTATAGGATGGTGTATGTATATATAAATATATATGTGAGTGTGGACATGGATGTCATGTATACATAGAGAGCACAGGATGAGTAAATATGAAGAGATGATATCTAAAAAACAAAATTAAGAGGGGAGAGAGGACTTTATTGGGAGAAGAAGAAAGGAAGAGATAGATTAGGATAAATTATCTCATATAAAAGAGGCAAGAGAAAACTGTCACAATGAAGGTGAAAGGGAATGGGACAACCTTATTCTCATTGAATATGGCTTAAGGAGGGAATAATAGACACACTCAATTGGGAATCTTACCCTACAGGAAAATAGAGAGGCAGGGGATAAGATGGGGGATGATAGAAGGGAGGGCAGATGGGGGACAGGGTAGTTAGAAGCAAACATTTTTGAAAAGGGACAGGGTCAACAGAGAAAACAGAATAAGCTGGGGGCAGGATAGGATGGAGGGCAATATAGTTAGTCTTTCACAATATAACTAGTATGGAAATGATTTGGGTAACTACATATGTACAACCTATATTGAATTGCTTATCTTCCCAGTAGGGGCCGGTGAGGAGGGAAGAAAGGAAAAAATCCGGAACTCAAAAAAGTTTTAAATACAAATGTTTTTTAAAAAATTGTTGGGTTTTTTTTTTACACGCAACTGGGATATATGATATATATAGGCACTGGATACAGAAATCCATATTGCCCTACTAGAAAGTTAGTGGGGTGATGGGGGAGGATATAAGATAGAACAGACGGGGTGGGGGGAAGAGGTATTCAGCAGGCTTGCTATTTTGGCATGGGGGGCAGGGGAAAGACGAGGAAAAAACCTGTAACTCACAATCTTGTGGAAATGAATGTTGAAAACTAAAAATAAATAAATAAAATTTTGTTAAAAAGAGTCTTAGAGAGATGTATTTGAGGCTTTCCATCTGAGGAAACAGATGTCCCATTCCTGCAACAATGAATGCTCTTCTTTCTCAGTCCTTTTCCATTTAGAGAGATATGGGAAGAAAAGGAAGGTTTTTAAACTTCTTTAGTCATTAAGAATCAGACGCCATCCCAAGACTGGTTTCTGTTGTTGTTCAGTTGTGTCAGATTCTTCATGACCCCATTTGGGGTTTTCTTAGCTAAGATACTAGAACAGCTTTCCATTTCCTTTTTGAGCTCATTTTACATATGAGGAAACTGAAGCAAACAGGATTAAGTGACTTGCCCAGGGTCACACATCCAGTAAGTGTCTGAGGCTAGATTTGAACTCAAAATGATGAGTCTTCCTGACTCCAGGCCCAGTACTTTATCCACTGGACCACCTAGCTGCCCTTCTACCACTGGCATCCACTCATAACTTTGACAATTCCCTTCTTCTGGGTCATTTACAACCTAACCCCAAGAATACTTTCTGCGGCCTTTGACAACATAATGATTTTGCTTCCAATTCCATTCCATGGAATGATAGGTTTGGAGCTTAAAGAGATCTCAGAGGTCATCTAGTCAACCCCCTCCCTACATTTTACAGTTGAGAAATCTCAAAGTCTGAGAGGTCGAGGACTAGCCCACAGTTATACAGACATTAAATAGCAAAAGCAGGATTTGAATCAGGGTCCTCTGACTGGGAATACAAACACCCGCTATGTTGCAGCATGAGGTTTGCTTTACAGTGTTTCCAATATGTATCACAAAGACTGTCTCAAAAAGATTTTACTTCTAGTCACTTTTCCCATCCTGGTCTTCTATTTTTAAAAAAGAACATAAAAAAAACACTTCACCACTTTGAAAACCTTTTAGAAAAATGAAAATAAAACAATCTTCTCTACCAACATGGTCTCTTTTCCATTTAAGATATTTCCCAGCCTAGCTCTGGACAAACACATCTCTCATGCTCAGCTCACGGAAAAGTCCTAAGGAAGTTCTTTGGGCTTTTTCACTAACGGACACTACGTGGAAGCCTGAATACATTATTCTTCCATCAATATCCTCTTTTCTTTGAAAACAGGATTTCTATCCCCTGTGTCTCTGATGTAGAAGCCAAAGTTTATTTAGCATTCTGAACATATCATCTGTCTGATGGCTGTATGTTGGGGACAAGTCAAATCTGGAGGAGAGAATATACTGATTTATACCTGTATGATGTAGGATTTGAGTCTTCTCCACTTCTTCCCACCCCATCCCACATCACCATGACCACACATCTCAGTGTTTCTAAAATACTGTTTTAATCTCTGAGCTAAGTGACCAGTGAAAGGGCTTAAAATCTCCCACCCAGAAAACTAACCAAAGACAAAAGGGAGACATAACTTCATATAGAACCTCCTTAATTTCTGGCCCCTGACTAACTAGTTGAGGTAGGTCATCAAAACACAGCAACTGCTCCTCCTGAGCTCTCTGAATCTCTCAATAAAATGAGAAAATGGGGTTTTCTCCCCCTATGCACCGTGGATTCAATTTTTTTTTTAAGAAAGAGCTAAGACAAAGTAGAAGTACAGCCTGCTTAAGGCTTGGAAATTGTAATCCCTATTTGCTAGTACCTTCAAAAGGCTATGAGACTTCAAGGTAACATACGGTACTTGACTGACCTCAAAATAATGCCAAAGGAAGTAGAATTTTCTGTCATTATAAATATGTGCATTTATACAAATTATTATTAATAAGTGTTTCTTAGTATGACCTGCTGAGCATTACACACTAGGAAGCTGTCCATTTGCCCATCCAACTGCTGGCTTTGCTAGCAAGTCACAGAACCAACCAATAAATTCAAAACAATTCAAATACCACAATGATCCACAGAGGCTACACTTGTCCCCCATCTGCTGGGTACAAAATCTGGGTGTTACCTACAATTAATAATGAGAATGAAAGTAATAAAGACAAAGGGAATGATAATTAAAATGCACAAAATATCTGGATTTGAACTTAGAGAAAACTGTTAAAACTCACAGTAAACCATCTATTTTGTAAATGTAATTTTGCATGATTTTTTTTTTTTAGTGTATAATCCTATGTAGTTTTTTCTTTCAAAGAGACTCCATTTGAGAGGAGGGGTATGGCCTGTAATCAAGACCAATATGATACTTCAAAGTCACCTCAAGAGACAACAGTACTTTAATGCTGAATATAAGAGACCCAGGATTATGATCTCCTGGGTTGTCTCTGGGTAAAGGTTAAAAAAAGAAAAGGAATATTAACTAACTCAGAGCAAAGTATATTGAAAACCTGTGGCAAAAACCTGGCAGAAATTGCAAACTCAGCCAGTGAAAAGTCAACAGAGTCGACTAGAAGTTGAAAACTAACAATAATAATAACAGCAATTATAATATAGTGCTTGTTATGTGACAGGTATTGTGCAAAAGGCTATGTAATTATTATCTTGTTTGATCCTCACAATAAGCCTGGAAGGTAGGTTGTTATTATTCCCATTTACAGACGACATAACTGAGGCAGACAGATTAAGTGACTTGCTCAGGGTAACACAGCAAGTAAGTGCCTGAGGCTGGCTTTGACCTCAGTCTCCAGGATTCCAACCCATTCATTCGCTCTATCCAGCTGCCACGAATGATCTTCACTCCTCAGAAAAGCAGATCAGCCACTCCAAGGCACAGCTAACACTAGAAATCAGAATCTTTTGCATGGTAACAAGTGGGAAGGAAGAGGACCAAGTGGAGAGTTGTCAAGCACCATGTTTGTAAATGCTGCTGGAAAAGATCGTAAGCTGAGGATGGATCCAATCCACACTATGTCAGAAAGTGAAGTATTGGTTTGTCTTTACCATAGACAGATTCTGATAAAGAAAGAGGGCCAACTGACCATGGATTCCATCTGTCAGCTCCCGTCAAGCTCCCTGACCTTATCCCTTGCCAAATGAAATCTATACATATAAGAAGCATACCAAGTCCTGGATAACTTGGTGTTTGTATCACAAGGAGACCCAGAACTCACTGCTGAAGGTTAACACAAAATTGAGGAAATTTAAAAAAAAAAATGAGAAGATCTCATCATACATTAGGGGAAAACATGCCTTATGAGACCTTCCTGATGGGTCCTGCCTTTAGACCATAGCTTCCTCTAACAGCACCCGTGCATGAAAAGATAGGTGGGTGAAGATGGCAGCATAGAAGCAAGAGAACTCCGTGAGCTCCCCCCATAACCACCTCAAATACCTATAAAAGATGACTCTAAACAAATTTTAGAGCTACAGAACCCACAAAGTGACAAGAGAAACAAAGCTCCTGCTGAAGGTGGCCTGGCAGGCGAAAGGGTTCATCTCAGCTCGCTGGGAGCCAAGACCAGTCCCATGAAGTTTTAGCCCCAGGGAGGCCAGGACAAGCTGTGGCTGGAGCATTCAGGAGGGCAGATCACCAGCAGCTGTGGCAGTTTCCAGAATCACCAAACCATAAGAACCAAGGACAAAGTAAAAGGTAAGTGGAACTTGGCTGAATTTGGGGAGGACAGAAGAGCAGGTCTGGCCATTTGCCCCCAGGGTAAGAAGCACCAGAAGCAGTGGCTCTGCAGCCACCTCCACATGGCTGCTTCAGAGCTCCCAGCCTACAGATTGCAGGGGGTCAAGCAACCATTCAGAGGCTAAGTGCTGTTGCCTTAAGCTGCCTAGATCAGGATCGTGGTCTTGGGTAGGTAGTCCTGAGGTGCATGACCAGTAAGCCAAAGCTGGTGGGGGCTGCAGAGATGGCGGCCTCCTAATAGCTCCGGCAGCTGCAAAAACGCCAGAGATTTGGGACAAAGCTCTCCCCTCTGAAAGCAGAGTTATACAGAGCCCAAAAGTCAAGTAACTGACTGGCAACATGAGCAGGCAAAGGAAGCAAAGCAAGAACAGCAATCCAACTTTAGATTCCTTTTTTGGGGACAAAAAGCATCAAAGCATGGAATGGGAGGAAGACAATACAGTCAGAACTCCCACATCAAAAGCTTCCAAGAAAAATGTAAACTTGTTACAAGCCATAGAGGAGCTTAAGAAGGATTTTGAAAACCAAATAAGAGAAGTGGAGGAAAAATTGGGAAGAGAAATGAGGATACAAGAAAATCATGAAAAGAAAGTCAACAACCTGAATGAAGAAAATAACACCTTAAAAAATAGATTAACTCAAATGGTAAAAGAGGCC
>CM053587.1:105152761-105185928 GCA_028646515.1 Pseudochirops corinnae
TTTCTTGCATCATTCTCATTTCTCTTCCTAATTTTTCCTCCACTTCTCTTATTTGGTTTTCAAAATCCTTCTTAAGCTGCTCTGTGGCTTGTAATCAGTCTACCTTTTTCTTGGAAGCTTTTGGTGTGGAAGTTCTGACTGTGTCTTCTTCCTGTTCCATGCTTTGATCCTTTCTGTCCCCGAAGAAGGAATCTAGAGTTGGATTGCTCTTCTTATTTTGCTTCGTTTGCCTGTTCGTGTTGCCAGTCAAGTATTTGACATTTTAGCTCTGTGGAACTCTGCTTCCAGAGGGGAAAGCTCTGTCCCAAATCACTGGGGTTTTCCCAGCTGCCAGAGCTATTAGGAGGCTGCTGCAGCCCACACCAATTTTGGCTCACTGAAAACGCACCACAGTACCACCACCCAAGACCCAGATCTTGATCCAGGCAGCTTAAGGCAGGAGTACTTAGCCTCTGAATGTTCGCTTGGCCCTGCAATCTGCAGGCCAGGAGCTTCTGAAGCAGCCACTTGAGGCAGCAGCAGGGCCGCTGCTTCTGCTGCTTCCTTGCCCTGCAGGCAGTTCAGCGGGATCCTCTCCTACCAAGTTCCACTAACCTTTCATTTAGTCCTTATTTCTTATGACTTGATAAGTCTGGAAATCTACACAGCTGCCGCTGATTCACTCCCCTGAAGGTTCCAGCTGTGGCTTGTCCTGGCTTCCCCGGGACCAAGCCGGGGTTTCAGGCCAAGCTGGTTTTGGCTCCTAGCTCACTGTGATGAGCCCTTCCTGTCCCACCTGCTGAGCTGCCTTCAGCGGGGGATGTGTTTTTCTGTAATTTTGTGAGTTCTGGAGCCCTAAAATTTGTTTAGAGTCATATTTTATGGGTATTTGAGGTGGTTATGTGGGAGCTGCAGAGTTTTCCTGCTTCTGTGCTGCTGTCTTGGCTCCACCCCCACGGTTGGGTTTTATCTTTTCATCCACGGTACTTAGCACTGTGTCCTCCACAGAGTAGATGCCTACATAATAAATAAATGTTTTTATTGAATTCAGTTGGTCCCCTCTGGGCATTGTAGATTTATTAAGGGGTTGGGCTCATTAAATGACTCAATATAATAATCAGCAAACATTATATAGGGTGAATAAATAACACCTTGCACATGTGTTATAATTTTCTGATAACACATAGATACTGTTTTGATTAATAAAATTTATATTCATTTGAAAGTTTCTGAATTCATAGCATTTTTTATGTATTTTTGCAACAGTGGATACTTACAGCACACTACTGCATGTGGGGAATCTGAAATTTTTTGATGTTAAAAAAAGGCTCCTCCTATTAAAATTGGGAACCACGGATCTAGTCCAGCTGCCTCATTTACATAGGAAATGAAGTCCAGAAGAACCCAAGATTACACAGTTCTGTTAATGACTGAACTAGAAGTAGAACTTGGATATCTTCTTCATCTGTCCAGTAACCTGTTTTGACTCTCTGAAGCTATGAGAGAAGCTTTAAGTTGCCATCCTTCTATTCTGAAGAAACTAAATTTTTTTTACTGTATCAGGAGTTCTTAATCTGGGGTCCATGAGCTTGTAGGCCTCTCTCCCCGCCAAGATTTTGATAATTGTTTTGGCACAGCTTGTTTCTGGGAATCATATGAATTTTATTTTATGCTTTTTTAAAACATTCTTCTGAGAAGGGGTCCATAGACTTCACCAGACTGCCAAGGGGTCTGGAGTACAAAAAAAGTTTGAAGAACCTCTGCAGTAGGTGATAGTTTAGTCTGTATCTCTAGCTAATTACTTTGTGGTCTCAATTCTTTCAAAATATGACATTTTGAAGAAAACTATTGAAAGAAAACATGAAGTGAATGACTTTGTGGGTTCACAACCAACTTTGTGGGTTGGTTGGCAGTTTCCTTTTTTCAATTTATTGGCTCTGCAACTTAGGGATGAACCCCAAGGCTAAATAAAAGACTGTTTACAGAAGCTGCCCAAGAGATTTAACAAGATAGTAGTATCCAGAATGCTGCATTGTAGGGAAAGCTGAGGAAGAACAGCCCAAAAGACCATGACCCACATCAGTACAAAAGACCAGTTGGCTTGTCCTGAATATGAATTATGAAATGTTTATTTACATGACGAACATTTTTAGAGGATGACCTAGGTAACTTAATGAACTTTGTTATGACCAGAAAGAGGCATACTCATTTCAATTCAAACTAAGGAAAAATGTCTCTTCTTGGTCCTTCTGACGGTTTTGTTCCCTTTCTGTCCCTGCCACCCCCAGTGTGCCCACGCGCGCGCGCACACACACACCCACACCCACACCCACTCTTTGTCTCTCTCTTTCTCTCTCATATTTCACATTCTTCTATTTATACTTGCTAGTTTGTGCGTTTCTTTTCATCTGCCCATCTTTTGAAGCAGCGAGAACTTGCTGTACTTTTTTCTCTATTGAAGTTACTCACTTGGCATTCTTATTCAGACTTTCAGCTTTCATTTAGGTTAAAAACACATATATACACACACACACACACACACACACACATACACATACACACCACATTTTCCAAAAGGATATAGTTGTGTTGTGTATTTTTTTCGGGGGGAGGGGAGGTGTTATTGGCATGTTTTCAGGGAAGTCACTCTTTGGTTTATTGAAAATATGAAATATATTTGCTCAGTAACTTCTGCTTTTTAATTTAGATTCAGAGATTTAAGTTTAGCATGTGTAATGAAACAAAAGAATTTTACACATGGCCATAAATAAGCATAATTCATATCAAACTTTTTGACTTGCTGGGGATTGTCCCCTGTAGCCAGCATAGTCAAGGTGTCCAAACCTCCTGAGACTGACATTACTGGAAGTTTTCGTTCCTTCACTTGAGAGAATATGCTTGTCTCTCCCAAAGATTTAATGCCTTTAAAATGTAGCATCATTTAACGACAAGGATTGTATTCTTTTTCCTCCCTGGTCACCATCTTCACAGAACATTGCGATGAGGTGCAGGCTCTGGGAGCCCCCTTGAGCACTCCTTGAATCTTCCCACATAATGCGTTTGCCTGAGGCCATGGGCCTTAAGTTGTGGCTCTTCCCAAGTCCTCAGCCCTCCTTTGTCCAGCAATTTCCCACCCTTGAACTGGCCTAGCCCACCATTGTCTGTCAGCTCTAGGTAGCCTCCAGCAACTTCCCACCCCTAATACTGGAGTCTGACCTCATCTGACTCCTCCTGAAGACCCTCCCCAAACTCCTCCTCTAGACCTCTAGACCACCCTTAGATTCCTCACACAACCTTTCTGTACATAAGACCCCATCTTCCCTCCATGTAGTGTGATATCACCATAGAATGACCTAGGACAGACTTACTCTGTGTTAGATGCTCCTTAAGAGTCTACCCAATATGGCGAACTTTCAATAAATTTTACTTTTCTTTGGCTGAGAAGACTTGAGTCGAATTTGTTCTGCAAGACCTGGCGTGTTGGTATTTTGGGGTCTCTAGAGCAACCTTAACCCTCTTTATGGGTAACCTCTTCATTTTTATGGCACCCCTAACCCTAACCTCTTTAATAGGACAATGGCCTGCTATTTATTGAGAAGGATTTAGGAGAGGACAGGAAGTTGAGGAATGAAACCAGTCATTTGAAGCACTTCAGGTTAAGTATTTTTGAGAAGGCAGTCAACAACCACCACTTCACTTTTAGGTTACTTACATTTTCAAATTAGGAGGAAAATTATTATTGTTTTTCTGTGGTCTTACTATTATGCACAGTTTTTGTCCTTTTCATTTCTCATATCATGTTTACTTTGGAGTTTATTGTGAGTGTAGGGTCTTTAAAAGATTTTGTGAAAAATCGGGTCCAGGCTTTAGCAAAGAATTAATGTGTAGTAGTCAGCAGTAGGTTAGAACCCTCAACTTCTCTGTGAGATAGATGAAAATTCCTTGTATGTTAACAGTGGAACTCCTCATGTTCAGACCTGGCTTACTGTCTGCCTAGTGTTGCCTTGCAGTGTTAAGTTGTCCTTTGTTCCTTATTTTCATTCTGAAACTTAGAAAAGTGGCTTCCTCATGAGTTAGATTGCCCTTGTTGTGTTAAGAAGTGTTGCCATATCCTTAACACAAAACAGTCAGTATTAGCTCAGTTTCTTTTAGTGGAGGCTTAGGAAAAGCCTGGATCATTTATTTCTGATACTCTGCCAGGTCTGGAGCAGAGCTGTCTGTGGCTATGACCCAAGTATCTGGGGAGGCAGCATATGATACATAATTACCATGACAATGTTATACAGTGATGATGGGAAATTGAATCAGTGGCAGTGTGTAAATGGAAAAGAGATGGAGCCTTATTTTAGAGCCCCAAGACATTATGTAATGTATTGTTAAGATTATGCAAAGGGTAACCAAGGATTGATGGTTTCAGGGATAAAATTCAAACCCTGTTCTTTTTGAATCACTAGAAGTTAAAAGTAATGTAACATAGAGTGCTTACTAAGAAACCAAGGACAAAAATAGCCATCAGCTAAGAATAATTCTGAAATCAACAATTTGAGAATCTTGGGAAAGCCTTCAAATGAGTCTCTTAACAAAAGGGTAGCCCAATGATTATAATGTTAACTGAAAGGTTTGCCTGCCTGGGACCTTTATCATGTGTAAATCTAATTCCCATTGTGTTTCTGGCCCTATGCTAGTGCCAGATTAAACAAAAACAAAAGATGAAAAAACTAAAAACAACCCTTCTTTCTCCCTCTCCCCCCAGTGATCCTACCCTCAGCGAGTTTTTAGTTTTATCTGAGGATATGTAAGTAAGGATTTACTGTGATGATAGCTTCTCTTCATCTAACCGATCTAGAAATGTATAAGTTGCAAACCTGTATGGACCTTACAGATGTGGAAGTTAGTTCTACTTCTGGGAAGAATTTGCACTATTATAATTTATTGGGTTTCATTAATTTAATTTTATTTTATTAGATGCATAGAATTGGAAGTAATAGAATAAGTGGGATTGTAGAGGAAGTGAATCATGGGATCATTTAGCCAAAGGCACCTTATTTCACAGATGAGGAAGCTGAAAGAGAGAAATGAAATAACTAACCCAGGGTCACCTAACTAAGCTGTGGCAAGAACTAGGGCCTCCTGACTTGCAGTCTTGTGCTCTGGTACATTACATTGCCTCCAAAATAGTACAGCCATCTGAGGAGCTCTCCTGTTTTGCAAGACTTCTAAAATAAAGATGTTACAGTCTCTATCATTATCCCTTCCTATGTGTAATAACCCTCGTTGTCAGAAAATTCACCCTCAAATCTGACAGAATTATATTTCAGACTGCAGGTTAGGCCCAATTTGTCCTTTTTAAAAATAGCTTTTTTTATTTATCTCTTTCCAAATGATAACATATCTACTACATTTAGATATTTAAAAAGTTTAATTATATTTTTCTTTCAATTAATCATTTATTTTCTCTTCCCCTCCCCCAGAAAAAAAAAACCAAACCCTTATAACAAATTGCATAGTGAAGCAACATTTATTCGCATTTGGCTGTGTTGAAAAACGTGTGTCTCGTTCTGGGAATTTGAACCCTTCACCTCTGGTGTGTGGGGAGTGGAGTGGGTGTGGGTGTGGGGGAAGGTAACTCTCATCACCTGCCCTCTGAAATCATGACTCTTCTGTCTTCCGAAGCTGATCATTTTTTATAATGTTGTTGCTAGAGTGTGAATTTTTCTACTGGTTCTGCCCATTTCCCACGAATCTTCCCAGGTTTCTCCAAGGCCAATAACGTCATCATTTTCTCATTAGCATGCAATTACATTCATCTTCCTTAATTTGTTTAGCTGATCCCTCCTATTGATGGCCACTCCAAGCCCAGCTTCTCTTTTTTAGTGTCTTGAAGAACCTTCCTAATGGGTGCTAGTCATGCCTGCAAACACTGACTTTGTGAAGTGTCCTGTTTGTACTTGATCCATTATTACTAATAACGTTAATTGGAAAACCTCGATATAGGTCCCATCTGACACTTACTGGCCGAGTGACCCTGGCCTTACCCTCTTAGTGCTCAGATAAAGGGGCAGCCAGGTGGCTCATTGGATAGAGGGCTGGGCCTGGGGTCAGGAGGACCTGAGTTCCAATCCAGCGTTAGATACCAGCTGTGTGACCCTAGACGGGTCACTTAATTGTGTTTGCCTTAGTTTCCTCATCTATTAAATGAGTTGAAGAAGGAAATGGCAAACCACTCCAGTATCTTTGCCCAGCCAACCCCAAACTTGGTCATGAAGAGTTGAGTACAATTACTCAACAATAAGCCCAGAGAAACTCTAAGTTTTGGAGAAGGTGCTGACCTACATTTAGTATAGTGTTATATTATCCAGGAGTTATTTAGACAAGTGAAATCATAGGTCCAGGCCTTATTCCTATTAATTTGAATTCCTTTATTTAAAGTAGTATTATTTATAATTTTGAATTTGCATAGATTTTTGAACTTTTAAAATTTCATTTGTGTATTATTCTCATATTCCTATGAAGTAGGTAGAGTCTGACCTTTATAATAATAAGAGTATTACATTTATATAGTCCTCATTCAGTGTCAGGCACTGTGCTAAGTGATTTACAATTATTATCTCATTTGATCTCGAGGACAGTTAATATTGTGTAATTTCATTTAATACTTAATGTTACTATGTAACATCCCTTTTCTCGTTTTATCATTCTCCTTTGCACTTCAGCTCACTCCTAGCTCCAGGGCACACTTTCTTGCTAACCAGTTTAAGTGGGACCTTTTCCTCTATTTACAGATAAACAGAGGACTGAGCTAGGCCTCCCAAGGGGACTACTGTCCTGTCCTTCTGTCTTTTTGCCAAAAATTAGGGGTGATTCAGCCTCTGAGGGGGAAGCCTAAGGGGTGGGCAGAACTGATTGGGGTGGTTTTGTTTTTCTAGCCAAGATTGCTAGAGGCAGCCTGGTCCCATAATAAAGTAAGTAACATTCCTTAATTGCCAGAGAAGAGCATGATCATCTACTCCTGAAGGCCAGCCCACCTTTCCTAGCTGTTGCCAACTGTGACATTCCCCAGTCACCCTGAACTAACTCATCCTTTACTGCCTCTCAGTAAAAAGAGGGGCTTTTGCATCATTTTAGTGTCCTTGGCCTTTGCAGGGGGCTGGAGTGACCGGCTGGAGTGACCCACTTTACTAACACTTACTTGTCAGCGATAATAAACCATTATCTTGCCCAGAAATCTTGCCTCCATTTACTTTGGTGTTATTTTTGCTTGCTACAATCTTCATGATAACTCTGGGAGGTAGTTGCTATTATTTTCATCCACATTTTACAAATGAGGAAACTGAGGCAAACAGTGGTTAAGGGATTTACCCAGGATCAAGTACCTGAGGTTGGATTTGAACTTTGTATCCCTCTGACTCCAGCTCTATCTCTAACTTCATAATCTAGTTGCCTCTCTTTTTATTAATTTCTTTTGTGTTGCTACATTTAGGCTGTGCTTATTTACCTTAAAATTATTGTATATTCTTTAAACAGAAAAACTCCAAATCTTCAGAAAACCATGTAGTTTTCAGAACAGGAGGAAAGGAATATTTTTTTTAATGATTAATTCAGCTATATATTTTTTTTCCCTAAATGGTCTTCATGATCATGAAAAAGTTGGTTAGTCTTGGGTACAATGATTTAAAAAACAATAATTAACTGGAAAAGTTCCAGTCTCTTCCTACATATGATTTCTTATGATAAGTTTCAGATTGATTCTTCCCAAGTATAAGTGACCTGGAAAAGTCAGAGATTTTCATTCACTTTTGTTTTCTTTTCCTTTGGCCACAAAGCCAAATGGTCCTGTATTCCATTCCCCACCCACTGGACAATGGCAGTAATCAGATTTTGTGAGCACAGCTGACTTTTTATTTTTATTTTTTTAAAACAGAGTTATGTGAGAGAGAAGTTTTCCTATAGATTGTATGCCCTCTGCAGCTGAGTCTCAGTGATTCATTTCCACCAAATATGGGGTACCTGCTGTGTAAAGTAAAGGGTGCTGTGCTTGCTACTGAGGTAGATCCAGAAACAAGTACAGCATAACATCAGTTCTCAAGGAACTTACTTTGTAGTGGGGAGGTCAGACTGATATCTACAATAGAACATAGAATGTGATCAGTAGATAGAAGAGGCAACATGGTGTGATTGAAAAAGTTTTGGGTTTGAAGAGTGAGGACACATGTCCTACTACTTATTAGTTAAGACTCTCAGCTCTACTATCCTAGCATTGATACCTTGGGTAAGTAATGTGCCTCCTTGGGCCTCAGTTTGATCCTCTTTAAAATGAGAGGGGTTGGACTAGATCATCCCCCAAAACTCTTCTAGCTGTAATCCAGTGAATTGTATAAGCCCTCATTGGCCACCTCAGTTTTAATCTGTTAATTAGCCTACCCAGACTCACTGCATCTCCATTATAGATACGTGCATTTGTGTGACCCCTGAGACCAGAGATTGCTCTAATAATTTTTGGCAGCAGTGTATAAAATAAAACCTTTTAAATTGTGTTTTTATTTCCAGGTAACCTAATGTCTCCTGATGCACTAATGCACTTTTAGACAACATGCACAGCTCACAGTACTTAAGTGTGGGTATATGAAAATACTCATGTGTTTCTGCTGCTCTAAAAGGAATAAAGCATGGGGGGCAAGGAAGTGGTGGTGAAAAGATTAGGTTACCTTGATGTAACTAAACAGTGACTTATTAAGCAAAAAAATTAGGGAGCCAACCCTGGCACTCTCTGAACTGATCATAACCAAATTAATTGATTGGCAGCATTTAGTTTATTAAAATTCTGCTTTTGGAAACAGTATATCAAAAGGTAGAATGTTATCCTCCCACCTCCACCCCCCTCCAAGTCTTTTATTCCCACCACCACCATTCTTGGGCATTTTAGAGTGGTGACATATTAAAAACCCCAGAGGTTGAAGTTCATTGCACTTACTCATCAGCAGACGTAGCATGAGCAGTGGCTGGGAATTCTTTATGGTTTCTCAGAGCTGAACTGGGGACAGGAGGGGGAAGGGCAGAGGGAAGGGAGGACACAAAAGTGTCATGCAGATGATATGTGTCCAAGAGTCTTAATGACCACACTAATAAACAAAGAGGGAAAAAGGTCTCTGAGTCTGCTCTTCCCAAACCACTTTCTTTGGAGTCCTAGTGTTCCGTGCAATGTCAGTGAGGCTTTGGTGAGAAAATGTGAATGATAAAGAGATCTGCTTTTATAAAATATTAATTGTGAGATTATGTATGCAACAAATATTATTACTGATTATACCAACTATGGGGATATGAAAATGGACGTTTTTCAACTTATCTTTTCACCCAAATTTTCCTGACCTCTCTCCTCTACCCAGTTAACAAACATTTATTAAACACTTGCTATGTGCCAAGTACTAGGTGCTAGAGATATCGAGACAAAAGATGGAATAATAGTCTCTGCCCTCCAGGAGTTTTAAGTCTAGCTGGGTGAAACAGTGTGTACCTGTATAGGCTTATACAAAATAGGTGCGAGGGAGGTATCAAGGGATCCAAAAGTAGGAAGGGGCCTCCTTCAGGCGTCTCATTTTACAGATGAGGAAAGTGAAAGCCAGAGAGGTTGAAGTGATTTGTGCAGTCCTGGCAGCTGGGATGGAGGGAGTGGGGACAGGGGGGCAGGTGGGAATGCCTTTGTAAAGGTCTAATGTAGAAGAAGGCATTTAGGAATTCTGAGAGCAGGAGGCAGGAAATAGGTGTGGGAGATAACCAGTGCAAAGGTACGATGTGGGAGAAATCAAGGAACCAGCCAGTATTTATTATTAAGTGCTTGTGCCAGGCACAGGCAGATCCAGGGATCTTTAAAGTAAAGATATCTGAAGTCCCAGGAGGTGATGAGGTCACTGAGAGTATGTATAGCAGATTAGAAGAGGGCCCTGGACAGTCTTGGGTTACACCTACAATTAGAAGACGTATGTTGTAGGTGATGATTCACAAAGGAGACTGAGAAAGAGTGGACAGACAGGGTGGATGGACGAGAACCCAGAGAGGAAAGACTATCCAGGAACTGGTTAACAGTTTTAGATGATACAGAGGGGTCAGGAAAAAAGAGGAGTTAAAAAAGGGCCATTGGGTTTGGCAATTAGAATATTCTGTACCCATAAATCCTCTCCAACTGTCCTGCTTCCCTCCCTGTCCCCACAGGATTTTTGATTTTTGACTCCCATTCCTGTATTTCTCTTTCCAAAATAAAATCTTAATGATTTATTTTTACTTTACGTTACATTACTTGCATTTCCCAATACATCTTCCCCATCTCTATTCTGAGAACTGTCCCATATAATGAAGAAGGAAAAAAAAAAGAAGAAATTCAGCACGATTAACCCAACATATCAAAACAGCCTGACACAGGTAAATCCTTCACTTTTGCAAAGAAGAGGGAGGGAGTATTTTCTCACTTTTCTTCTTTGGGGCCTTTTGATCACCATAAACTTAGAAAGTACTTCGGGGTGAATGAGGATATCCCAAGTCTTTCACGACTAATCTGCACAAACTATCAGAGGTAGGGGTACCAGTCCCTGCCAACTGATGAGTCACAATGGGTTTTTTTGTTTTTTGGAATTTTTTTGGAGGGTTGAACCACTTATGTTCCAGGAACTGAACTGAGGCTAGTTAGTGACTTATTTCTGTCAAATCACTAAGAATCTTCAGAAGGTGACCAGGATAATCTTTATGTGCACCAATAGTTTTTAAAAGTTTTTATTTATTTATTTTGGTTTTCAACATTTACTTCTATAGGATTTTGAGTTCTAAATTTTCTCCCACTCCCTCTACTCTCTCTTCCCCAAGACAATGTGTAAACTGATATAAGCTGTACATGGTGTACCAATACTTTTTAGGCATTATATCTTGCTACTGTACTTTCATTCACCTGAGAAATAATTTATTCAGATAGGTATGTGAATGCATATGGATTTATTAAAATATTAACATATTTACCCCCTCCTTGGGACATTTGTGGGAAGTTTCTTTAATTACTACTATCATTTTTTGCTTCATATTGAACATTGTGTCCCCAAAGTCCTCCACTGGAGTGATATGGAGACATTGTGATATGGAAGCAACTTTGATTTCTTCAAGATGGGGATGATGGAGAACAAGTTCTGTTAGGTCTTGCTAAGCAGGAAGTTTCTACTTGTGAGCCCAGTGATGGATTAGAACTATCATCTTTGCTTCATCTCAGCCAGGTGGTTATAAAGATGAAATTTTTGGCTGCAGCAGCTCATGAAACCTACTTATAGATGTAGAGGTATTGTAATCTTCATTGGTGAAAGGAATAACACTACTGATTAATTTTTATAGGTCTTTTAAAGTATTGAACATCAAGTATCCTTGAGCATCCTTACTTGTTAGCTGCCGTAGGCAACCATAGACCCTCATCTTCTAAGATTTTAAATTCAGAAAGCAGCATAGCATGTATATTTATATATCCTAATATTGAAACCTCCTATAATTATCCTTTCATGTAGTTTTATCTTTTTATGATTTGTGTTTTTCTTATTAAAAATGATTGGTAGACTTGAAATGTATGCCTCCAAATAATCATGCACAAATATTGCATAGCTATAAAAGATTCCCTTTTTAGATTGCTTCACTACTCTCCTTGATTTCAACAGTGATTGAAAGCACTTCCTGAAAATGAAAGACTTGGACCATCTTTAATTCCACCAGTTACTCTCTAGAATTCATTTTTAAGTTTCCTAATTAAAATTTTGTTCTATATTCTGCCTATTAGAGCATGCTTTATTTTTTTTCTAGCAGTAGAAAACTAATTATCCTGTGTATCCTTTTGAAATGCTTTTAAATTAAAAATAAATGGGGAAAAAAACTTTACTTAAAACTAAAATTGAATTTCATAAATCAGTTTCTGGGATAATGAATAAGGATATGGGGATATGAGTTCCAGTTGTGTAGAATTTTATGAAGTGCTGGGGAAGTTTGAAAGGACAAGCCAGTGTTGGAGTGTAGTTTTATTTATATTAGAATGATTCAAGATTCTTTATCCGCTCAAAAAGCATTTATTAAGTACCTACCATGTACCAGATACTATGCTAGATGCTGAGGATACAAAGAAAATGAAGCAAGTACCTGCTCTCATGGATCCCCAATCTCCTGAGAGCAAATAATGTGTACATAGGCAAGTCAATGCAAAATATACATACATATATACACACACAATTAATACATCTCTGGGGGGATGGGGTGAGGACAGAGCACTGAGGCCTGGGAAGGGAGAGGAGGAGGTATCAAGATGCATCCCCTTGTTTGAAAGATGCAGCTCTTGGGCTGAGTCATGAGGGATTTTAAGCGGTGGAGATGAAGACAGTGCATTCCAGGCCTGGGAGATAGCCTGTGGGTTTCAAGGCTTCAAGGTGGTAGATGGAAACTCATGTATGGGAAATAGCAAATAGGCCACTTTGGCCAGAGTTTAGAGCACATGAAGAGCAGTAACGTGTGGTAAGCTAGTGAGGCCAGATTGTGATGGACTTTAAATAGCAAACAGAGGAATTTGTAGTTTATTCTGGAACTTTCTGAGTAGAGGTATAATACAGTCAGACCTGTGCTTTAGAAATAGCCATCTGGCTGCTGTGTGAAGGATGAATTGGAGTGGGAATGGGTGGGAGAGAGTTAAGGGAGTGAGACCAATGAATAGGATATTGCAGTAGTCCAAGTGAGAGGAAGTCTGAGTGATGAGAAAGGACTAGGTTTGAGGATGTTATGAAGGTAGTCAGCAAGGTTTAGCAGCTGATTGGCTCTGGGGAGAGGATGGTTAGGGAGAAGGGAAGAGTCAAGGAGAACTCACAGATTGCAGTCCTAGGTGCTGGAAGAATGGCAGATGGTGAACTTGATAAAAATAAGAAAGTTAGAACATGAGATGAGTTTAGGTGGTGTGATAATGCATTTAAGTGTGAAATATTGGCTGGACTTCTAGTTGGAAATGTCTGATAGGCAGTCAGTGATTTGGGACTAGAGTTGAGGAGACTCTAGTAGGTGGAAATCAGATATAAATGAGAAGGTTTGACCTAAATGAAATGATGGGTTGAACTTTAGTTAACTTTTTATTTGTGCTTTGGATGGCTTCTATTTGTATTATTAACTCCCATATTCTAATGAATATATAATTATTCAAATTTAAAAACAACTTTGAAACTCTATAATTGCATTGGAAGGCTCAAGGTAAATTTTTGCTTTTTGGGAATACAGGCTACAGAATGTTTAAACCTTGCATATCCTTTTTGGTCAGGAAAAATGCATCTTTGCATTAAAAAAAACACCCCAAACTCTACCACTTTCTGCTGGCACTAGGGGATCCTAGAACAGAGTACCTTATTTTCATTCAAATGAAGAATCAGCTCAACCAACAGTTATTTTTTGAATGCCTTCTGTGTTGTGAGGTGATATATTAAAGCTTATTTTCACAACTCTATTGGGAATGCCACATTTATTCATAGCCTCAGGGGTGGATTGATTGAGAAATACCTTCTGATTTTTCTGAATGTTGGAGGCAGCTTCTTGGTCATCCAATCCCATTCTGATTCTTCTCGCCTTCCTGTTCATTTTTTTCCAGCTGAGCAAGGCTAGTTAATTACTTTTGGTAGTCTGGTCTCCCTCAAAGAATTACAGGCCTGGTCAGTCTTAAACAGTTTTGCCACTTCTGAATCCCAGAAGTTCTACTCTCTTCTCTGATTCTTTAGTTTGAGGGTAGAAAGTGCTGGTGGAAGCATCCACTAACAGTCTTTACTTTGCTTGTGACCACAGGATCGAAAAGTGTTGATAGCAATTGTATATGTGTTGAAATTGTATTTTGTTCTGGTACCTGGGATTACCCTTCCCCACTCCACCCCCCAAGATCCTCTCTTAGTTACTGTAGTAAACATATCAGCAGCCAGTATAAGACAGCAATAGTAGGAAGTAAAAATATAAAGGGTGACATAAAAATCACTTTAAAGCACTTCCATAAATTATGGGAGCATAACAGATACTTATAAACTGTCGCATAAATTAGGGGAGCATAGGAGCCAATTGCAACTGCTTTATAAATTGAGACCACATCCTGAGACATATGCTCATTATTATATAAAATTAGGGAAAACCAACTAAGCCTTAAATGTAATGATACTTGGGTCTATAAACACACATGCAGAATGTTATATAAATGAGCTAATCATAAGGTAGTATTGATAGTTTTGAGATAATGTTGGTATTTTAATGAACTAAGCCTAAGGTGGCATGGATAAAAGTTGGTCAGTCTCCTACTACCAGAACTGTATAAAAATGGACCCCAAGCTCCTACCCCTTTAACACTCCACTTGTGACAGGCCCACACAGCCCAAATGCTCCCATTCAGTCAATCTGTGTCCCTTTTACCTCCCTTCTCTTCCCCATGATGCCTGCCTACCTCTATCACCCCATCCCCTGAATGCCTTATATTCTCCTCAGTGACTGCCTTTGTACTCTTTGGGCTTTATTAAATTGTGATTGGAGTATTACTTTCCCCTTACTGCCATGATCTTTTCTGGGTATCCAAAAAACTGCACGTTTGCCCTTACTCAACAGGAGCCCCAATAGTGGTTCCCTTCCCTTATACCATAAACTGGGTGGGGCCCAGGGTTGAGAAGATTAGATGGTCATAGCTGCCCCTATTGTGTATAAACATGGCACCATGAATCTGTTGGTAGAAAGTAAGGGCAGACAGAGAACTTGGGACCCTCTCAGTGTTCTCAGTATTCATCAAGGTGGGATAGTGCCTGTTACGGCGCCTTTAGAGTTCCTCTTGTTTTCACCACTTCCTTGTGGTACCTTCTATAGAGGTGCATGCCGGCCAAGTGTATGTGGTTTACATGGGTGCTCTTAATGGGACTATCAAAAGATATTGCAGAAAGACCATTTTTTAAAAAGACTTGTTCTTACTGCTTTGAAAAATATTGATGTGTTGTTTACTTTGTATCAGGTGACTTTTGAGGGAAGTGTAACAGAAAGGATAGGTCCTTTCATCTCTTTCCTGGAAAGGTTCTCCAGCTGCTTTGACTCATGTTTCTTGAGAACACATGTTTCAAACATGGAAGTCACATTTAAGGCATCTCCTGGCCTTTAAGAAGAGATGAGAGGCCCATCTTTTCACATAAATTCCTAGAAAAAGCTGTCTGTACTTATTGCCATCATTCCCTCTCCTCTGGTCCACTTCTCAGTCTGGTTTTTGACTTCTGCACTCAACTGAAACTGCTGAATCCAGTGACTTTTCTCAGTCCTTTTAGCATTCTTTATTTTTCTGTAGCAGTGGACACCACTCACCATTCTTTTCCTCTTGGTTACTACCTCTTCTCTATCTGTTTTCATGACACTGTTTCTTCTGATTCTTCTGTTAGCTGCCTGTTGCTTCTTGGTCTCTTTTACTAAATGGATCATTATTCATGTCTCACCTCAAGAGTCTGTCTTGGATTTTTTTTTCTCTCTTTCTATATCTGTATCTGTTTCTACATATCCATATCTATGTATTTTCTCTTATATCTAAAAGCTTTAATTATATATTATTTTGTTTACCTCAGGCCCATGCATAAAAACCCCCATAAAAGAGGAATTAACACAGGAAATAGACTTGCTGAATTATGAAGGTTTTATGGGCCATGAGTTCACCAGTGATCTCTTAGCCGAAACTATGTTTGTTTGTCGGTCTCCTTTCTAACTGGAGAAGTGTTGAAGCATAATCTGACACAGGGCTTGAAATCAGGAACATTAGGTTCGACTCTTGCCTTAGCAAAACTATAAGCAGGATAGAACAGCCTGGGCTTTATCCATGGTGTCAAAAGAGGGAAGGTTCTGTCTGATAGCGCTTGGCTCTTTTTGTAGAATAGAAATGATTGAGCTTAACACCTAGTTAGAAAGAATTATTAGTGAAGATAGCAAACTCCCAAAAGGCGGGTCATGGCTGTGACCCATCTGAAATGTTTCCAAGTCCTTCCCCGTCTCAATGAAACCCTGGTCTGTGACTTTAGGGTGTTCTGGTGTTTGTTTCCCTGCTTCACATTTCAGCCTTCCTCTCCTGAATTGCCTTCGTGCAGCAAACATTGCTGTTTATCTCTCTGTACCACAAACTACACCACATTGGCTGTGTGGTTATGGGCCAGCTGTTTCATTCTCTCAGTTTTCTTTTCTGTAAAATACGGATAACACTTGCACTATTTACTTTGCAGGATTTTTGTGAGACCATCTCTTTGAAAACCTTAAAATGATATATACATCTTAGCTGTTTTTCATGTGAGTAAAGAAACTGGGTGATACTCCAAGGCATCAATCTTTCAACATTTTAATGAGAGCCATCTACATTTATCATCATCATAATTATTATTCCTGTTAACATTATTATTGCATTATTAAACCAGAAATGCCATGATATTACATTCTCTGATGGCTACGATAAACTCCACAACTCTCACAATTTCATGCCATATTCTTCTAAATGCCGAGGTTATTGTAAACATATACATGAAAGAAGTCAGCAACTCAGATGAGACTAGCATTAGAATAGCAGTTATGTTATTCAAGGAGAAGCTTTATCATTAATGTGAATCTAGCTTACACAAGTGACTGTGACTTATCTATGAACAAGGTAAGTTGACCAAATGGGATTATGTCTTTTAGAACTGGTGGCCACTCTAAGAGATTACAATACTTACATGTGTCTGTGAGCTATGTGTTTCATTTTAGCGATAGTCAAGTGTCAAAGTGTGTCTGTGTGTAGCAGTAGGTTATAAATCATGGGACTTGATTTCCCACCATGATATCAAATTTAAACTGTTTCAAATAGACTGTAGCCAGAAGTCTTCATGTACCATACATAAAGTGGCAGATTTATTCTCAGTAGCTAAGTTTCCATTTAAAGTGCTACGTCTTCACAAAAACTTCTTCATAAATCTGAGTTTTCCCACTTGCCATTTTAGCAATTTTCTCTCAGGGCGAGGAATGAAAGTCCATGTGAAGAGTAGCAGAACATTATGATTTTGTCATCTGTTGACTCTTTTTTGCCATAGGAAAACATACTGTGATAATCTCTATCTTTAACTATTATTAGGTCTGTCCTTGAACTGTATGCAATTACAGAGAACTTTTTAGGGTGTGTTCTTTAGTAACCCCCAATTATAGTCAAGTAAACTTGACCAAAATTAACACATTAAAGTCAGCTTATAGCTAGCTTGTAGTAGCCTCTAGACCAGTGGTTCCCAACATTTTTTTTTGCCCCAGGAACTCCTTTCAACAAAAACAATTTGTTGTGAACTCCCGGGGTAATTTAATATACTACTCATGATATTGTACAATTATGTAATGCTTAAGGCTCCATTGAAGAATTTTGAACTCCTTGGAACATTGTTGAGGATTCCCAAAGGTTCACAAGCCACTAAATGGGAACTACTGACCTAGACAACATTAGAAACCTATGAGAGGAAAAGAAATATTTGTGGCTTTTCCCCTTCCTTAGCTATATGTGCATTTGTTAGTGGCACAGTTTTGTTCTACATTGATGAAAAAACTTTCCCAGTTGTCTATTTACACAGCACTGCTAAATTTTACTTCTGTCTGCTCACTGCTTTCAGGGATGACTGACTTGAGGGCAGCGTGACAGAAACGATTTAAGGCTGACAAGTTGCTTTTCTGTTCAATGTATAGCCTCAGTTTTTCTCTAAAAGTTTCCCCAAGAAAACTATAGACAAGTGGGTTTAAGCAGCTATTTGAAAAAGCTGCTAAGTTAACTATATGGCCAGTTAAAGGGTAGGCATGGCGAAAAGACTGTTTGCATGAAGAAATAGCTGGCTCCTTTCTTTGTAAGAGGTGTACACTAATGAAGACATTTTCAGGTAGCCAGCAGATAAAGAAAACCAGGACCACAGCAAAAATCATTCGGAGGGCCTTTTGCCGCCGCAGTCGCAGGCTCTGGTGCTTGTGAGCCTTGATGAGAACCCTGACAATGAGTGAGTAACAGAGACCAATGATGGCAAAGGGGATAATGAACCCCAAAGTAATCTCAAGCCACTGAATTTCTTTCACATCAGCAAAACAGAAGCAGACCTCTTCTGTGTGCTGCAAATGGACAGCTGTAAAAGGTACCAGGGTAGCAGAGATAGATGCCATCCAGATGAGGCCACAGCTTAGCCGGGCATGGTGCTTTGTGCGGAAAAGGCTGGAACGCATGACCTTCGCTAGGGCAATGTATCGGTCAAAACTCATCCACGTTAGGAAGAAAATACTGCTATACATATTAATTTGCAAGAACAGAGACATGAAGGTACAGAGGATTGTGATGTCGTAATACTTCTCATCTAGGTTAAATACTTCTATCAAGGAGTCGGCCACCAGGATGAGATCTGCTGCTGCAAGATTAATGAAGTACAGGTCAGGGATTGTCATCTTTTCACGAAAGCTGATGTTCACTACTAATATTAGTATGTTTCCCACAAAACCAATAGGAAAGAGGAAGATAGTGTAGAGACAGGAGAGGAAAAGACCGATGACATACTGTTGGTGTTCGTATTGGTCATTGACTTGTTTGAAAGGGTCAGTTTCATTGAGCAGGTGTGATCCATTCAGTTCAAAGGATGTACTGTTGTAATCCACTGGCAACAGGGCACCTGCATGATAAACTTCCATGGCAAAGGCTCTTACTTGACAGATTACATAAGTATTTCCACTCTGCTTGTAAAATGCCCAGTGTAGCTAAATTTTTATGACTTTCTAAAAGGTTCACGAAAGTCTCTTTGGAATATTAGATACATCTGATTCATCTTCAGGAAAAAAAATCAGTCTCTGGGCTGATTATAGTCAGTATTGGGTAGAGTTAAGGGAAACTTGTCATGAGTAATCTTTCCAGGTTTTTGAGTTTATTGTTGGTTGCAAAAAGGTCATCAGTTACCAAAGAGGGGGGAAATGGGTGAGATTGTAGGCAACTCTTTAAATTGGAAAGCCTTTAAAGCTGGAATCATATAGGTGGTTTTTGTTTTTTTTAATCATAAATGTTATTAAAGAGGCCTTAATTTGTCTTCCTGATGTTTTCTTCTTGTGTAATTTTAGATCAGCCATTCATGACTGCTTTTTGATGTTTCTTGACTATCTGGAAACCTAGGAAGAGTAAATAGAAAAGTATTACCTTCTCATTCCTAGCTGCAGCTTGGCTTAAACACCAGTATACTTCTCATAAGGAATACTTTACTGTTGACTAGTTCTCTCTAGAGCAGTGTATGACACGGAAAGTTAAATAAAGACCAGAGTTTTTTTTCATGTTATATTGGAGAGATGGTTTATATCAAAAGTGTGCTGACGAATTATGAGGGAAATGTGATCTTTTTTTCCCCTACAAACTTGAAATGCTGCTTAATCTGAGCTGGAAAACAGTCAAAGTGATTCATCTTTCTTTTATGCAACATATTCTTTTGTTTTTATAGCCAAAATAGCATGCTTATTAAAGAGCATGACTATTTGAGTGGAAAACCTTAGGAAAACTACTACTACAGGCAGAGGAAATTAACTTGGTTTAATCAACTGATGGAGAGTGAAAGAGAATGGGAAGGGGAAAAAAACCAACTTTTATGAAGGATAAGATAGCATAACTAGGGAATTTAACATGAAACAAAATTAAACCTTTTACATTTTAGTTTCTATTTCAACAAAATATGGAGGAGATATTTTGTTTTTTGACAGTGATGAGGCTGGGTGCTGAAACTGAAACAATGGAGTTTTATCGTACAGAATGAAGTAAAGTTGACCTTAAGGAACTTAAAAAAAAAAAAATCAAACAAGTTAAATCCCTACAAATTTAAAATTAAATGCCTTTAACAAGTCAGATCACTAAAAGTGTGCCTCATAATGCCATTTTTAACCAGTAAGTATGCTTTCTATAAATGGCTTTTTAATAGCACTCATCTGTCACATAACATAGTTAGATGCATCTTCTATACTTGTCCTCATTTAACTGCATTTTAAAGGTTGTGTTGTTTCTCAGATTTCTTTATAACTTTATAAAAGTTTATATAAGTTTTTATATGTTTCTATATAACTTTATATAAGTTTGCCCTTATAGATGGGGATTAGTTTAGCTGTTAATCAGCAAACGATTATCACCATTTTTGTTTTAGTATACTATTATCTTCAAAGTTGTGTGGGAAATATATTTTTTGTTTTAAAGGAAATTAAGTTTAAATTTTGTTTTGAGAGGTTTTTTGGGGACATCCCTATAGAATATTCAATTGAGATATTCCAAAAGTGGGGTTGAGATTCCTTTTCCTACAGCTTCAGAATAACTATGATATTTTGTGACTTTAGCTGTGTATTGGTGAGTGTGGATTGTTATTTGAAAACATTCAACAGCCTCTGTTTGGCTTAGGTTAATAAAGATCTATTTACTTAGTATGTCACATAAATTTGTCTTTATCAGGTGTTGTTTTTCTATCTTCATTCATTCTAGGGTAAGATAATCCTTGTTTGAAATGCACGACTGTGACTTCTGCACTTGAATTCTGACTGCAGCATTTTAAAAAATCTGCATTTAGTTTCATTTTAAAAACTTTAAAGTTTCTTTTTCTTTTTAAACATTTGAAAGATTTTAGATTTTATTATGAAAGAAAATTCTGAATATTCTTTTATAAATACTTTCAGGATTTCATTTATTCCCATACCCGCATTTGCTAAATACATTCTGAGAAAAAAAAAGACTTCTTTATTATTTCCACATATTTAGAGCCTTTGGATTCACAAATTAGTGTTAGTTTTATGATAGTCAAGTGAAAATAAACATAAATCAAGTAGTAAATTTATTACTATCCCAGTATTCTCATAAAAAATTGACAGCATATTTATAAAAACATAAACCTTCATGGCTGTTTTAAAATTTGGTATCAAATTATTTATGTTTCAAATCTCTACTGGTTGCGCAGTTCAGGAAAAAAATCAGACCAGATCTTTATTAGCTCTATTACCCTGGTAATTTCTGACATTGATTTACATTTGCTTGATCTATTTCTTTGAAAAGAATATTAATCGACCTATTGTTTTTGATAGTTGGCAAGCTTTTTTATTGAAAGAGTGAGTACAGTACTATAATACAGGTTAGTCTTTGTAATCCTATTTCCTGGAAGTGTGATATATTGTTCTTTGAATGAAATATGCCAGACTGCTTCGTAATCTTATTTATGGTATGCTTTATAAAAATTACCTTAGTGCAAACCTTTATTTACTGTCAGCAAGTCAAGAAAATTTCTCTCTACAGAGCAAAGTTTTGCTTTTATCATTCAAATAGCTGTATATGTTTGGAATTTTAGGTAGCCTCCCTTCCAGGGAAAATGTTAACCTTACCAAGAGGAACTACCAGTTTTAAAATAAACAAGTCGGGCAATCAAGGTTGTCTAACAAGCAATTAAAAAATCAAACCAGAGGAAGGTATACTCATTCTAGACACAAGCACAAGCCTTTTGGAAAAGCATCCAAGAAAACATTTGCTGTTACAAAGGGCACCCAGAATGAAGCTTTACCTGAGCAGGTCCAGCAGTCCATCCACAAGTATTTGTTCAAGGCAGACTCCCTTTGTCTTCATGGTCTGTACTTTTGTGTACCTTTCGAGGATTTGTTTGTTCACCTAAGCCAGGACAGGAACAAGGTACTGGCTTAACTTTCTGGAAAGTGGTTGGGATGATAAACTGGCGGTATCTGATGCTACCTGTTGAATAATTCAATAGCAGCAAATAGATAGGAGGAAGAGCACCACTCCACTTTTGAAACCTGGTTAAAAACATTCCCCTGAGTAAGTGACTGTCATGGTTCTTGACAGCAGATGCAGATCTTGCTGCTTGTCCTTGGCAACAAAACAGGGCTTTATAGATTTCCCAGGGTCCTTCTAATTTGTGTTCAGCTGAAGTGGTGCTGAACAGGCTTCCTTTTAAGGCTAAAATTAACCATTTTTCTGCTGGCTTTTTTTTAAAAACTATACTGCATTCATAGAAATTTACTTTTCTTTCTTATCCCTGGCAACCAGCTAAATCTCATTAGGCATTTCAAAAGTGAGTTTCCAGTTAATTCCCTTTTCCTGAATACTTAACCATCTCCCTATTTATACAGTAACTACTGAAGCCTCCACCCTACTTCAAGCCATTAGTACTCTTTTCCTGAACTGCTGCTAATTGGTCTCCTTTCCACCAATTTCTCCTCTCCCTAATCCATCTCCAACATATTTGCCAGACTGGTGATGAGGTTACCCACAAAGAGGGTTAGGGTTGCCTGAGGCCCCAAAATACCAACCTGCCGGCTCCTGCGGAAAGAAATTGACTTAAGTCTTTTCAGCCAAAGAAAAGTAAAGTTTATTAATAGTTCACCATATGGAGTAAACTCTTAAGGAGCCAGTCTATGCTAGGTCATTCTATGGTACTCTCACACCACGTGGAGGGAAGTTGGGATTCTATATACAGAAAGGTTGTAGGAGGAATCCAGGGGTGGTCTAGAGGAGGAGTTTGGGGAGGGTCTTCAGGAAGAGTCAGATGAGGTCAGACCCCAGTAATGAGTTTGGGGAGGGTCTTCAGGAGTCAAGATGAGGTCAGACTCCAGTAATGGTGATTAAGGGTGGGAAGTTGCTGGAGGCTACCTGGAGACCACAATGGTGGGCCAGGCCAGTTCAAGGGTGGAACAGCAGCACCTAGGGTAGGAAACAGTTGGAACAAAGGAGGGCTAAAGACCTGGGCAGAGCCACAACTTAAGGCCCATGACCTCAGGCAAATGCCTTCCTGGGAAGATTCTAGGAGAGCTCAAAGGGGCTTCCAGAGCCTGCACCTCGTGGCTGGTATTCCTAAAGCACTGGTCTCTTTGTGGCATTCTCGTCATCAACAAGCTTCCATGGCTCCCAGTTGCCTCTGAACTTACCCTTCCATCCTTTTAGGCTGACATTACCTGACTTCCTTTCGCATACTCTGTTCTAGCCAGTCTGGTCAGCTTGCTGTTTGGAGGGTAGGACTTTACATTTCCCACCTGCATGTCTTTAGGTATGAGCTGCCAGGCCTCCCTCTCCTCCCAGTGTTTGGAGTGCTCATCTTCTTCTCCAGCCACCTTTTGGGCACTGCTTAAGTACAATCCATTTTCAAGCCTCTTCCTATCCCCCACTTTAGTTTTTAGGGTGATCCCACTTTTCCTGACAATGCTTTGTATTTCCTCTGTGTATATGTGATGCGTATAAAATTACATGGATACATGGTGTCGGTCCCCTCTGTATAATATACAGGGACAATGTTGTTATTGTCTGCGTGTCCCCACTGTCTAGCACAGTGTCCAGTGCTTAATAGGCGCTTAATTAAGAATATGTTGAGTTGAATGCCACTTATCCTTTATAGTATTATTTTACACTTGTCATTATTTGTTTAAATTTAAATATTCATGTTTGACATAGCCTGATTTTAAATGCATACTTCAAATAATCTTATATGTTTAGGTAACCTTTTGTGCTCTTATATAGAATTTAATCTCATACTGTAGCGAAAAGGATGTAAATTGGTCAAAGTAGTTTTACTACTCAAGTTAGCAAATAACTTTGTATTCTCTCACATCAGTCATCTCATTTCATTTTCATTTGGATCCTTGGTCTGTTATATGGTGATATTTGCTTAGAGTAACCAATCTGATATACATTTATAACCCACCCACCACCCACCCCTATCTAGGGTTGCTAGAGGCATTTTTAATGGCATCATAAAGTCAGAGAATCAGCTTTGCTTCAGAAATAGCCATTGTATCTACAGTCTCGGCTTGTGTGGCTCATCTATAAAAGAAATTGAGCTGATATTTCCCAGTACCCCACCTACTGGTTGATGGAATCCTATGGTAAGAAGCTGTTAGTTCAAATCTGATCAGATGGGGAGGGGAAACCTCTATAGGATTATTATATTATATTACATCAAGGAATTCTCTGGTTGGAATTCTCTGCCATGAAATCTTAAGGGTTCATTTAGTTGATAGTGTCCAAGCCAAGTCAAATTGCCTATAGGCAAGTGCTTAATTTTAATATTTAGCTATAATTTGTACTATTTCTGTCTTCCACATCTTTTCCATCTCTCTTTATCAGCTCATTGGTTTAAGTTAGATTCTGGTTATATCTTTAAAGTCAATGCAATTATGATATTGTGAAGGCATTGATTGTATATATTTAATAATGCAATTTGTCACAGTATTGAGGAAGAGTGCAAGAGAAAAACTGCTTTCGAAGTGAATAAAGAATTGGCAAAATATAAATATATTTGCTGAGGTGCAGGCTCTGGGAGCCCCCTAGAGCTCTCCTAGAATCTTCCCGCATAAGACATTTGCCTGAGGCCATAGGCCTTTCATTGTGGCTCTGCCCAAGCTAGCCGTCTTGTCCAGCTATTTCCTACCCTTAATCCTCCAGTTGAACTGGCCTGGCCCACCACTGTCTGTCAGCTCCAGGTAGCCTCCAGCATCTTCCCACCCTTAAACACTCATTACTGGAGTCTGACCTCATTGACTCCTCCTAAAGATCCTTCTCAAACTCCTCCTCTAGACCACCCCTAGATTTCTCTCACAACCTTTCTGTACAGAAGATTCCACCTTCCCTCCATGTGGTGTTAGAGAGCCATAGAAGGACTTAGCACAGACTTGCTCTGTCAGAGTGCCACAGAATGCCCTAGCACAGACTTACTCTGTGTCAGACTTGCTCTGGCCGGCTTGCCCAATGCAAGTGTCACAGATACATAGGCTCCGTAACAGTCTACCCCATATGGTGAACTTTTAATAAATTTTACTTTTCTTTGGCTGAGAGAAGACTTGAGTCAAATTCATTCAGCAGGACTCAGTGTGTTGGTATTTTAGGGTCTTGAGCACCCCTAGCCCCCTTTATGGGTAACCTCTTCATTTTTATGGCACCCCCTAACCCTAACCTTCATATTTAAATATACAAGGTTTATATCTGTTATACATAAATATATATGTCTATGTATACATACATATAATGTTCAATCATCTCAGTTTTGTCTGACTCTTCATGACCTCATTCAGGGTTTTCTTGGCAAGGGTACTAGACTGGTTTGCCATCTCCTCCAACTCATTTTACAGATAGGAAATTGAGCCAAACAAAGTTAAGTGACTTGCCCAGGATCATATAGTTAGTGACAGTCTGAGGTCAGATTTGAACTGAGGTCCTTCTGATTCTAAGCCATAACACTATCTACGGCACCACACTGCAGGACTGCTAGTGCAGTATTTTGTAAAACAGCATTTTTTTGTTCAAGTACAGGTTGGCAGACAGAATCTTCAAGGTCCCGTCTGACTCCAAGATTTCATGATTTTGGTTCTGCCTTTTATGTTTCCTCCAACGTTTGTTCCATATAGTCCTAGCTCTTGAGCAGCCTTGTGGTGTAGTGACTACTCAGAGTCAAGGAAAGGTGTGTTGATCTGTATCAGAAGATGGAGTTTCTGTACCTGGGAATTCCTAAATAGCGTGGACATTATAGACCCAGTCATTAATCCTGTGTGACTTGCTCTGCCAGCTAGTTTTGTGATTTAAATGTAAGATTGAACAACTTTGTAAGTTCAAGTATTGAGAGTTTTAAGGCATTTTATTTTATTTTTGTTTAAATTTTTAATTTAATTTTATTTTAAAGCATTCTGTATAACACTAATTTGAGCCGTCTCAGCACATCTGCATACTCATACATGGTAATATAATGGAGAATTAGAGTGGGATAGTAGAGCCCTGAATTTGCAGTCAGAGGATTTAGGTTCAGATTCTGACTACGCTCCCCTGGCTCTGTGACTCCAGGCATGTCATTTAACTTCTCTGGGCCTCATTCTCTTTGATTTTCCTTCCCTTCATACAAGGGGTAAGATCTTAACCTTTTTTGTGTCCTGGACCTCTTTGGCAGTCTGAAGAAGCCTGTGGATCCCTTCTCAGAATAATGTGTTTAAGTACATAAAATAGATAGCATTCCAGGGGAAGCCAATTAAATGAAATAGATATCAGAATACTAAGAAAAAGTTTATAGACTACAGGTTAAAAACCCCTGCTTTATACTAAAATGGCTTAGTGATTTTGTCAGCTCCCATGGATTCAGTGATCAGTTCTGTGCTGATGATTCTCAGATCTGTTCATCCAGCCCTAATCTCTCTTTTGAACTAGTCACCAAATGCCTGTTGAGTATATCCTGTAGACATCTCAAACCCAACATATTCAAAACAGCTCAATATCTTTCCTCCCAAGCATTGCCTATTCTCAGATCCCCATTAATGTTGAGGCACATCTAAGATCCTCCTAGTCATACAAGATCTCATTGTGATTTAAATAGTTCAAGTATTGAGAGTTTTACCTCTAAGATCCTCCCAGCACACAAGGTCATAACCTCATTGCCCTCCTCAACATAGTCTGTTCCCATATTCCCATATCATTCTACCTTCACAATATTTCCTTTCTGTGTTCCATTTTCCCCACTGCCACAAGCATCACAATGGTTTAGGCCTTGAGCCATTGCAATAGCCCACTAGACTAGTTGGTTTCCCTGCCAGAAGCCACTTCCTCCTCCAAACCATTCTCTTCTCGGCGGCAAAGGTCACCTTTGTCCAGCACAAGTCTGACAATGCCGTCCTCTATTCAGCAAACGCCATTGACTCCCTTTTACCTCCAGAATCAAATATAAAATCCTTTCTTCTTTGAAGGCCATTAGCTAGCTGGTCTCTTCCTACATTTTCAGTCTTCTTATGCTTTCCTTCTTCTGTGTACTTGATGATACAGCAGACTTCATGTCTCTTTGTTGTATCTGCTCTCTTCCTTTTCACTGTCTCTCTCCCATGCTTAGAATTTTCTGCGCTTCTTTTCCTCCTGACTTCTTTGAAGATTCAGCTCCAATCCTTCCTTCTACTAGAGGCCTTTCCTGGTCATACTCTCTGCCAGCACCTCCCATTTGGGTTTGTTTGCATATTATCTCCCCCATCTCTCCTCCTTGGGGACAGAGAGACTTGTGTTTCTTACTTTCTTTGTATCCCTAACATTTATTATAATGCCTGGCCCATAGTAAGACCTTAATATATTTTTGTTGTTAATAAGGAAAGATTAGATGACCTCTAAAGTACCTCCTAGCACTTGTTTTATGATCCCATATATTTATGTGTGTGTATATATCTCTGCCACACATACATAAAATATGCATACATATTATATCACATCCATATGCATCTTGTCACAAAGGATTATTATTTATTAATATTAATAAAACATTAGATCCAATTAGTAAATTTTTTTTATAAAAACCTAATGAATAATAGGAAGAACATTTGATTTTGGACTATTTTTGGAGAGCTTTGAACATCAGATCATTCCAGTGTTAAAAATGCCTGAAACACCATTTTGAAAGAACTCATGAGAAAGTACAAATTTGTCTTGCTATTAAAAAAAAAACCTTGCCAACATTTTAAACAGCCAAGATATGTCTCTTAAAAATAGACATTGCACATATGTGTTGAAGAAACTGCTTTACACAGTCTGTATCTGTTCATTTGATTGTGATTTAAGAACGTTTTAAAGTTTCTAGTCTAGTTTCTGACCATATTAACCTTGCAGATTTTTCCATTTCCATAGTTGTGGATAACGGTCTAATCATCTCACAGGTGCACTCTGATATATGCAGTAAGGTGTTTCTGGCATCATCAGAATCACAAGGCTAGAAGAAACCTAAAAAGTTAGCTGGTCCAGTTCTATCTTTTTGTAGATAAGGAAATTGAAGCTCAGGAAAATTACATGTCTTGCCCAAGGTCACACAGTACTAGAAGATCTCCATCTCTCCTCTCCTAAGTTCAGTGCTTTCCATGCTACAACATGCTGAAAATAAAATATGTCTCATTTGAATCATTTTAAGTGTATGGGGAGGTCATTCGTTAAAAGGACCATTTGAGATATGTGTTTGTTAAAAAAAGAAATCCTTTTGTAACATGCATAATCACCTTATACCTGTTAGTTTTGTGGGGTCTTCTGGAAGAGACTCAGAGTTACTCAAAAGAGTTTAGCACGACCATCCACACAGGAAAAATCAAGTGGATGAAGAATGCCCACTGGTCAGAAGAAAGAAAGGGGTGTGTGTGTGTGTGTGTGTGTGTGTGTGTGTGTGTGTGTGTGCACGCGCGCGCGCGTCTAGGAGAGACAGTGCAGATGAACAATGAATTGAACCCAGAGTTGAACAAGACAAGGAAAGTGGACTAGGTTGCCTTCAGGAAATTTCAGAGCATCATTAATGACCCTAATCTTTTACTGAAAACAAAGACTCATCTGTTTTATAGTAGTATTCTTCCACTGTTGCAGCAAGACATGGAATATAAGAATCTGAAGAATTGAATTCAAACTTCACATATAGGGCAGAAGAGAGATTCATATTGGGTAGGAGCAGGTTCCAATATCTAACAAGTGAGATCCTTGTTAGAATAGGAGTAAAAGACATTCTCAGTGTAATTATGATAGGAAGAGAAGATGGACTGGTAATGTGGTAAGAACAGGGGTCGACATGTGGCCTGCCCGAATGCACCAGTGATACATTTTTGATGTTGGGAGAAAATAGCCAAGATCTTAGTGTGTTGGGCAAACTTGTGGGAGGACAAGAATTGCCCGGACTAGATTGAGATCTTCATCATTTGAAGCAACAACTAAACCAGTAATACCACCCATCATTATGAGGATTGGAGTATCATCTTTATGTTTAAAAGTTTGATTATAGAGTTATATTACAGATTACTGTAACATAAGGGTACACCCATATTATTGTATTTCTGGAGGAGCTAAGCTAGCAACAAATCTTGTATGCCTTCAGAAAACCAAAGAAGGAATGCAGAACCTCAAACCATTCTCCTCCTTCTCCTTTTCCTCTTTACTAGCTTATAGAGCTTGGCAAGTCACTTCATTTCTGTTTGCCTCGGCTTCCTCAGCTGTAAAATGGGCATAATAATACCACCCATCTTGTAGGACTGTTGTGTGAATCAATAGGTCTACAATTAGATCCAAAAGATAATGTTTGTGTAAAGCATGAGCACTTTGCTTAGTGCCTGGCACACTGTAGGCACTATATAAATACTTTTTCCCTGCCCTCCTCTTCTTCCTCCTCATCCCTTTCATCTTCCTCTTAATCATCACAGGCTTATAAAGCTCTTTATAAAAAGCCTGGTGAAATAGATAGCACAGATATTCCTAATCCTAATTTTTATATGAGGAAACTGAGACTCACAGTTAAAAGTCTTGCTTATCCATAGTAGTAAATCTTATAGCCGGGCTTTGAACCCAGGTCTTCTAATTCCCAGGTCAAGTTTTCTGCTATACCCCTCTCTTTATACTATGTTTTGCTGTTTGTCCAGATATAGTCAAATTCTATGTAGTTCTATATAATTATATGTAATACACAGTTTAGATACATAATTTAATATAGTCAATCTGAAGGAGAATTAGAAATGACAAAAAATTTGACTGCACTCAAATGTCTAAGTGCTTACATTTCCCTCTTTTCATTCCTGACCCAGCAGTCCTATTGTCTGAGGCCAAGGGCTCAGTTGGATAGATACAGGGAGAGAAAGTTCGGAACTTTGGATGGCAGCTCCAGTGATAAATCAAGAAAAGCAATGATACAGAAATATTTGGCATACTTCCCCTATTTTGAAACTTAACAAATGGTAAGGGGAATTAAGTGGAGAAGATGTCTCCAGTTCTGTTAGAGACTATGTCCTGTGTCTTCTCCAGCTTTCTCTCTCCAGTACTTTTCATATCACTGACTTAAAAGTATTAGTTGGCAGTTGTCTTTAAAGTTGAATAGCAGAGTGTAGTGAATTGAGAGCCAACTTTAGCGTTAGGAAGGCCTGGGTTCAGGTCTCAGCTGTGACATATACTGACATTGTGACCCCAGACAAGACACAGGCAACTAACTCTTTTTTTTCTTGCTTTTTTTTTGGAGGGGGGAAGGCAGGGCAGTTGGGGTTATGACTTGCCCAAGGTCACATGGCTAGTAAGTGTTAAGTGTCTGAGGTCAGACTTGAACTCAGGTCCTCCTGACTCCAGGGCCCGTGCTCTATTCACTGTGCCACCTAGCTGCCCCCCTGCAACTAACTCTGTTAAGGCTATTAAGTTGCAGAGCAGGTGATGACCTCCTCCACCTCCTTGGTGGAAGGAGTTTCCTTTTTAAATATTATCACAGGTCCAGTTTAAAAAAAAAAACTTTAAAAAAACCTCTTAGATTTCCACTAATAAGTAATTAAGAAGTGACTACAGCCACTTATGAATACCAAATCACAGTTTATTTAAGGTGAATAGGAAAGAACACTGATGTGCTTCATTTTACTATCTGGGTACCTCATAGAATTATGAAATATAGGACTTTGGGACTGAATGGTATGTCCTTATGGAAAGGCAAAATGATGAAAAAATGTTAGTGGGCCAACATATTTTCTGAGCTATCTTGAACCTTCTGCTGCCTATCAATGCAACGTCTTTGTCCCATAGACATCTGAAACTCAACATGTCCAAAACAGAACTCATTATTTTTCCTCCCAAATCCTCCCTTCTTCCTGACTTCCCTGTAACTGTTGAAGGTATCACCATCCTCCCAGTCACCCAGGCTTGCTGTCTTGGTGCTGTCATCCTTGACTTCTCACTATTTCTCACTTACCTTATCTAATCTGTTGTTAGGGCCTGTTGATTTTATCTTCATAATATCTCTTGTATGTGTCCCCTTCTTTCACCTGGCACTGCCACCGCTCTGGTGCAGACCCTCATCACCTCTCTCCTGAACTGTTCTAACAGCCTGATGGTGGAGCTGCCTGCCTCATGTTCTCCATACTGCAGATTGTCCTATACTCAGCTGTCAAAGTGATCTTCTTAAATTGCAAGCCTGAGCATGTCACCTCACTACTCAGTTAACTCCACTGGCTCCCTACTACATGCAAAATCAAATATAAAATCCTCAGTTTGTTGTTCAGAGCGATTTATAACCTGCCTTCTCCCTACCTTCAGTCATCTTACACCTTTCACACCCATTCCCCAGCCTCCCAAACCAGTACTCTGCAGTCCAGGGACACTGCCCTCCTGGTTGTTTCTCAGAAATAATGCTGAGTGTTTTCACTGACTGATCCCCACCGTTCCTGGAATGCTCTCCCTCCTCATCTCTGCTTTTTTCAAGTCCCAGTTAAAATCCTATCATTTAGAGGAAGCTTTTCTGAATCCCTCCTTTCCCCTGTTGATGATTTTCAATTTATCCTGTATATAGTTTGTTTGTACATAGTTGTGTGTATCCTGTCTCCTCAATTAGACTGTGAGCTCCTCGAGAACAGGGACCTTTTTGAACTTCATTTGTATCCCCAGCATTTAGCATACAGTGCCTGTGCAGTCAGTGTTTATTGGCTGTGTGATTGCATGGTCTGTTTCAGATAGTGATAAGAGCATTGTAAGCAAGGGTTGGATTGAGGTTGGGTGAAATGAATGAAAAGGGTCCTTAGGAGAGCTGTTAGCAGAGGTCCAGCTTTGACAGATTTGAGGTCCTCTCAGGAAGGAATTGCTTATTTGCAAAAGTTGTTCTTTCTAATGAGAGAGAGAGAGAGAGAGAGAGAGAGAGAGAGAGAGAGAGAGAGAGAGTTCTTAGCGTGATGCAGTAGAAAGAATTGGGTTAAAATCCCATTTTTATTTCTTGCTACCTGTGTAATGTTGAACAAGCCACTCTGGAATTCAGTTCCGTGTGTGTGTGTGTGTGTGTGTGTGTGTGTGTGTGTGTGTGTGAGAGAGAGAGAGAGAGAGAGAGAGAGAGAAAGAAAGAGAGAGAGAGAGAGAGTCAGTCTTTGGTCTAGATTACCTCTAAGGGTCCTTTTTTGCTTTAAATCTGTCATATACTTGAGAGGGAAATATTCTTTTAAAAAATTTTCTTATTTATATCTTTTGTTTTTACACTTAAATTTCCCCTTTTATCCCTTCCTTTCCCCCCTTCCAGAAAGTCACCCCTTATAACACAGAATTTCTTTAAAAGAAGAGCCAGAAGAGAAAAAAAAATCAACAAAACTGATCAATACATTCAAAAAAATCTGACCATATATATACAATACCCAGACATACATATACCCCACCTCCCAACCCCTCAGTCTCTGCAAAGGAGGCTGTGTATATATGTGGGGATATCTTCTTATGTCTTTTTCTTGGGAGCCAAGCTTGTTCTTTGTAATTTTGCAGTGTTCAATTTTGATTTCTTTTTTTGAGGTGGTGGTTCCATTGAAATTGTTGTTTGTTGTTTTCTTGGCTCTTCTTACTTATCTTTGCATCAGTTCAGGCAAGTCTTTCCATACTTCTCTATTCATCATAGTCACCATTTTTTGCAGTATAGTAATATTCCATTATATTCATTTTGTTTACCCATTTGCACATTTTGTTTATCCAGCACCATAATTTGTTTGTCCTTTCCTAGTAGATTGGCATCTTTATTTCCAAAAAAATAATTTATTTCTGAAAAATACTCTCCTGCCTCCCAGTATCAAGCTTTGCCTCATCTTCAATCCATCTCAAGTATTGTTAAATATTGAAACAGTGTGTCCCATATGAATACAGTCTTTGTAGGACAAGGTTACATGTCATTAAGTAAATATTTTTTTGGACCAGAATGGTTTAAGCCTATCTTGCTTTCTTCAGAACCACCCAGGATATCAATCTCTGCCAGGTACAGTAGGAATCTCTAATTATGACCATTTGTTCTGCCAAGCCTGGGAACAAGTGGGCTAAGTTGAAGGGTGTTCTGGCAGCAACACCACTAGATTTCCTTCCGTTTGTGCTCAGCACTTAAAACTAAACCCCATTTTAACTGGTGTTGGGTTTTTATCAGAGCAGTAGCAGGCTCTCTGTTTTGTGGTAAGAAACAATTAGCCCCTAATTGCCATCTTTGAAGATTTCTTCTGTGTATATACCGAAATCAACAAGCATTTACATGGTAAATAAAATGCTTTAAATACCATTGCTTCTTTCAGGCTGGTCTAATAGGGATGGTAGATCTAAAATTTTATCTTTTAGCTCTTTCTATCATGAAAAGGACTTTTAAAAAGAAGTTTATTTTTATTGATAACTTTTGCTTTTGCATCATTTAGGCGGGGGGGGGGGGGGGGGG
>CM053587.1:105186028-105219152 GCA_028646515.1 Pseudochirops corinnae
TTATACAGCATTCAGTTCACGAAAAAGGAATTTTAAAAGGGTGGGAGTGTTATACCTCCTTATTCAACATTATGTCCTTGCCTCCTCTTGTTAATATTAAAAGCAAATCCACATTTACTTGTTTAGATGAGTATTTTATAGCTGCCATAAAAGACTAATCTTACGGGTATTGGTTGTACTGACTTGTTAGACACACTGACTCCCCTTGATGGTTGCTAGGATTTCTCCTTGGCATCAGCTATGTCTTACATATAGGAGATTTCATAATGGTAACTGAAACTTTTCTCCATTGGGTCTTGTCCTTCAGAGTTACAGGATCCAGTTTTTGTGCCAGAAATCTTAGCCCAAAGAGATAGACATGGTTTAGTTTAATGAGTATATAGCAGCATGTGATTGTAAATGGAAATCAAGAGACCTGGGTTCTAGTTCTGTCAATCCCTGTATAATCTTAAATTGCATAATTTCTCTGGCCTTCAGTTTCTTTGGGCAGACTGATCTTCTGAGTTTAAATCTGGCCTCAGATACTTACTAGCTGTATGACCCAGACCAAGTCACTTAACTCTGTTTGCCTTGGTTTCCTCATCTGTTCAATGAGCTGGAAATGGAAATGGCAAATCAGGCCAGAATTTTTGCCCAGAAAACCCCAAATGGGGCCACAAAGAGTCAGACATGACTGAAATGACTGAACAATAGCAGTTTCCTCATCTGTAAAATGAGTGGTCAAGATTAAACAATCTTGACTACCTCATTGCTATGAAACATGATATATTCAACATTTATTTTACTTGAAAGTACAGAAGTACAAACTGGTTTTCCCACTGAATCTCATTTTTATTTTAATAACAGTAATTTGAGAAAAATGTCTGTTGGCTTCTTGGTGTGGGCACCAGTTGAAATCTGACTGAGATTTCATTGGGTTTCTTAGTTCACACTTCACCTCCCCCATTTGGCTCCAGTCCTTGTGACCACCTTGCTGGGACCAGCTTATAACATAGAGAATAGCCTGGCCAGGTATAGCCAGTTCTTTCTTTGGGCTTTAATAACTTAATTTGGGTCTTTCCTTCAGGTTAGTTACTACTGTTCATTGTAGCAACATACTGACTTATTTTTCTTTCCTTGAGAGAACACCAGTGAAAATAAGGTTTAATTGTAAGTACTGAGCACAAATGGAAAGAAATTCAGTGGTGCTGCTACCAGAATGCCTGTCAGCATTTATTAACCCTATATCAGGTCTTTCCATGATTCTCTGAATTCTGCATATTCATAGTTTCTTATTACATAGTAGTATTTCCTTTCGCTCTTGTTCTATAATTTTGTTTAACTATTCTTTAGTTGATTGTCATCTACTATGTGTCCAATTCATAAAAGTTTTGGTTTGCCCCTTTTAGGATTTATATATTATTGTGACAAAGAGTATATGTTACTTTTTAGCACAATTTAAAAATGCTTTCTGGAAGAGATGAACCAGCAGGAAGTTTGAACAACAAAATATTGGTACATGGCTATTTGAGGTTGACAAATTTCAATGAATAGCCCCTAATTCATGATAGGCATGCTTTGAAGATAGAAGATGCTTAGAAATTGGAGCCTCCTACCACTTTCTGTCTTTAGTCTTTGAAATTATCAATCATATAATTACTAAGGAGATGCCATCTCAGAATGGGTGGAATGAGTAGCTACTTAACTACTGGAAAGGAGTGTCAGGTATGGTAGAAAACAGAAAGTTAGAGCTAAGAGGGACCTTAAGCATCTAGCCCAGTCCTCTAACCTTATAGAAGGGTTAAGTGACTTCTCTGGCTGATACACCAATGTCTTAGCATTTAGTGTACATTTAGCATATCTTTAAGTCTTTTCTTCAGCTAAATAATGTCTTAAAGAACTAGTTATAGAACGTCCAGTTACTGTGATCAGTAGACCCTTTTTGCTGGAATTAACTGATTGAATTAAAATTGGTACATTGTTCCCTGAGATGTTGTTAAGTGGCAAATTTAGAGACTTAAAGGTTTTTTGTTTGTTTTTGTCTTTCATCTGCTTATGAATTCCATCCCAAAGATTTTGCTATGAGGAATAAAATCAATCAATCAGTATTTATTAAGTGCCTACTATGTGCCAGTCAGTGTTCAAGGGAAAGAGTGAAGTTCAGAATTTCCTGGCTTCATTTGTTAAATTTCCAAGTCCTTGAACTAAGTTGAGGCCTTTAGAGACCTTTGATTTGTCAAACCATTATCTGAAAATTTTGCTTTCTCTCTGTTCCTAAGATACATTGTTGTCTTAGCTTGTTCCTTTATTTTCTCACTCTAATTCTCTGCTCTGGACCTTGGACCCTTCAACTATTTGAAGACTAGTGTCATTCCTTTTCCTCTGTCTTTTCTTATCTATTTTTAAAGTCCCCATTTCCTTCAGCTAGCCCTCTTACCATCTTGGTGGTCCTCCTGAATGCACTGTTTGTTAATGTCTCCCTTTAAATGAGTCACATAATACTCCTGATAAAGTCTAACCAAGGCAGAATATAGTGGGACTCTTGCTTCTTTTGTTCCAGATAAGTTGGCACTATGTACCTCAACATTTAGTCCTGATTTTCCCTAGTAAGAATAAAGGAATGTTCCTGGGGAAGAAAAGCCAATTGTATGTTTTAGAGAAATGAATCAGTTGGTATAAAATATACCATCCTTTTGTTGTTGACCAATAATCTAAATGTAATAATCTGAAGATATATGTTTTGGGATTTTTAAAAATAAGATTAGAAAGTGGATTTGTGATTTTATTTTACAGGGAACTCCCAGACAAGACTCTGCCTCCTCACAGGTGACAGAACTCCCATGTGGGGCCAGAACCAGATTAAAATGTAATTGGGAAATGTTTAATAAAAGAAATAAAAAATACAGTGCCATATAGATAATGTTAATGTGTGGTTTTCTAAGACAATATGTGGGCTGGAGGAATCCATATTTGAATTTATTAATCGTGGTTTAGAACACTGAGATGTTAAGTGACTTGAGACACATAGCCACAGTACATATAGAAACCAGGACTTCAACCCAGGTTGTACTGGCTCTTGAGACCAACTCTCCAAATGCACTACACCATACTGCCTCTAATATTTTTTAAAAGTAGTCAGTAATTCATAGCTTCCTCTTATTTTTAAATTTCAGAAAGCTGTAAGGATAAGTAGAATATAATGATTGTTGGTTTCCGTAACTCATCCCTTTTGTTGTGGGAGGTGCCTTTGTACTATACACATTCACCTGAGGTTCTAGGTTATTTCCTGCTTCTCCCTCCTCCTCCTGACTGTACATTTGATTCAGGTCTTTAGAGCTTTCTTCTCCTAGTATATTTTTAAAGTGCCGTCAGGATTTCTGAGATTGTGCTATGTACTCCTTTCCTGCCTGGAATCCAAACAGTTTTTCTTTGCATGTGTCTTCCCTGAAATGACTTTTAGTTTGGATCAAGTCTGGTCCTGATGACATAGTTTACATTCCCTTGAATATTTTGTTGCTAAGATGATTGTGTAACACCATTTATCAATAATAAGAAATTGAAATCAATGTTTCTTTCCTTCTTCCCATCACCTCATGGAGGAACTCTGAAAGCTTCTGTCCTTTAGTCCCCTGCTTCTTGATACTATCTCTCCTTAGAAGATTTTATCCACTTATTTTAATACACATGTACATTGTATTCCAGTCCCTAGATCTATCCTTCACCTGTTGTAGGTTCTAGACTCATGTTTCAGCCTACCTACTCTGCTTCTGAGACCTCAGACTTAGCACATCTGTAACTGAATTCTTATTTCTTTCCTAAACCAGATCTTTCTCCTGACTTCAGTTGTTGTTAATGGTGTAAAGCTCGGAATCTCAGAGATCTTTGACCCTTCCCTTTCCCTTACTTTTCAACTTCCAATCTGTCTACATGGCCTGTGGTTTCTTGGTAGTAGCTTATATCTATCCCTGCCTTTCCATTCCTATCCCCACCCTAATTCCAGACTGTATTGCCTCTTGCCAAGACTATTCCAGTAGCCTTCTAATGGTTATTTTTGTATTCCCCTGCCTTATAATCTCTAATGTCTACCATCTTCAGTTATCCACTACATTACCAGGGACTTAATCTTACTATAGCACCATTAGATTCTCCCCTTCCTAAAATCTACAGTTATCTCCACACTGCCTAACTTGGATACCTTGTATCCAATTTACATTTCCAGTCCTATCTCTCTCTGTGTCAAGAAGTCTTAGCCATTTTTTGTATCCTGGCCTGCTTTGGCCATCTGATGAAGCTTAGAACCTCTTCTCAGAATAATATTTTTAAATGCATAAATTTTAAAAATAGGATTACAAAGGAAACAAATGACATTGGAATACAGTTATTAAAATACTTATATGGGCCGGCTAGATGGTGCAGTGAATAGAGCACTGGCCCTGGAATCAGGAGGACCTGAGTTCAAATCCAGCCTCAGACACTTAACACCTACTAGCTGTGTGACCTTAGGCAAGTCACTTAACCCCCAATTGCCCCTCCCCCCAAAAAAAAGCAAAAAAAAAACTTATAAAAAGTTTACTAACCCCAGATTATGAATGCCATATGTAAGCATGACCCTTAAGTTTCTCACAAGTGAACTGTTCATTGTTTGACAAATGTCTCATTTTTTCCCACCTCAATTTTTTCATTCATGCCATTTTCTCCTGCCTCATGGCTAATGTAGAATTTTGTTTTGCATGTCTATATATATTTGTTATGGTTTTTTGTCTTTTCAATGGGTGGGTGTAGGGGGAAGAATAGGAGAGGGAATTTGGAATTGAAAATGAATAAAAAAGAAAGAAAAAATATTCTTCACCTTTCAGTGCCTTTTGTTGTGTCTCTGCTTGGTGAAATTCTCACACCTTCAAAGTGCAGCTTAAATGCCTTTTCTTCTATCACTCTGCCTGATCTACTGGAAGGAAGAGATCTCTCATTGTATCTCATGGCAATTTGTGTTGACATGTCATTCTCCCCAGTAGGTTGGAAATTTCATGAGACCAAGGACCATGTTTGATATACTTTTGTGTCCTTTACAAAATCTAGCACAGTGTCTGCCACCTAGTAGGCACATTATGAGTATTTGGGAATAAATGAAGCTGAATAAAATTTTTTTAATATATATTTTTTATTCCTGCCTTATAAAACTCACTTGGCAGTTGGGCACACATTCTTTAACTTAAGAGAAATTATTTTAATGCATATTTCTCATGTAAAACCATTGGCATCAAGAATTATTCTTGGATTTACAACTAACAATAGTGAAAGAATACAGAAAAGTTCACGCCATACTATGTGAAATTAATTTCATTAGTTTACTTTCCCAAGACCAGGCTAATCTCAGACTATTCAAGATAAATATGCCTTGCATTTGTGTATCTGTTTTATCCTTTCCGAAGCACTTGTATACTTATGCTCTCATTTGATCTTATAGGCATTTGTTATATAAAATCAATTGAAAAGCAACTTCTACAGTATCACAGTCAATCTTAGAGTTTTGGGACCAGAACCTTGGTATCCTTAGTCCTAATTGCCTTTCTTTCTGCTGTAGCATATTAGAGCAAAAATACCATTGTCCCATTGTTATCACTGAATCAGCACCATAAGAACTATTTTTAAATATGAGTGATAACTTTTTAACCTCAGTTCATTGTAGTATATTTTTTAAAAAACCCTTATTTTATTCTTAGTAAGAAATTAGGCAGGTTTTTCTGGCTAATGTTAAGTTATTCAGCTACTCTTGAGAACAAGTCTCTGCTGTAGCAATAATACATGTTTTACCTCTCTGCTGTTCCCATGTTCTCTCTCAATGAATAGCGTATTTTAAAACAAACTGAGAAAGTGAAATATTGCTTAAATATCTAAATATATTCTGACTTGTATTTATTGAGTACATTCTGAATGTATTCAGGTAGCTTGGCACCAGTTTTAACTTCTGAGGGTGCTTAAAAAGGCTGCCTGCCTGCCATTGTGATTTTTTATTTAGATGGGGTCACTTTTTTTGGCATTTAGGAATATTTGTGGATGATCTAGAATCTAATAGTAACAAAATCCCTACAGTCTCTTGCCAAGACATCAAATCCTGCCTGCTTGATCTTGCAGTGCAAATTTGGAGTTTTAACAGATGAATTGCACTCCTCTTAAAAGGCCAGGCTGCTCATGTCTTGCCAGTGTTGCCCTTCTCCGCCATGCATTGATATAGACACATTTTAGATTCCTCTCTACAGGGGCATGCTGTCGTGGGTCTCTTCTTCCCTCTGGCACTGTTTGGTTAGATTCCGTACACTTTTGTTCAGGGCAAGCTTACATGGCTTATGAAGAAAAACAATGGCCAGGTTAGTCGCACAACTCTCACTGAACAGGACTAGCTCTGCAATATTCATGATGAGCTCCTCTCTGGGAGATCCATTATCCCTCTGAAGTTTGAGCCTGGACCTGTTGAGTAGCATAATGTTGTAAAAGAGACGACAGGCAAACATGATCAGGGTGATGGTCAGCATGACCAGGTAAGCCGGCCTGTTGTCTTTCTGTGGAGGAGCATCTCTTCGTACCAGCTTCCCAATGAGCAGGGTAAAGAAAACCACTTCTATGATCAGCGTCACCCCAAAGCCCAAGCTGAATTTGACAATCTCATATTCGGGCCAGGCTGTCAGTACATCCACCTGACACAAGGCACTTTTAAGTAACGAGCCAGCTGTGCCTAGAAGCATCACTCCTGCCAGGGAGCTGCTGAAGGCACAAGCAAAGACAAGGCTCAAGTTTCCCAGGGGCTTTTTGGTCAGTGTCACCCCCCTCAGACAGGGCAGATAATCCTGGAACAGGAATGTATAGAGCATGGCAATCTGAATGTATTGAGCATTGAAGTAACAAATATTGAAGAAAAAAGAGAGTGTCCCACAGCCCAGGTTGGTTGTCAGTATGTAATCTGGTCTAGTTATGGCAGTGAGTGAAAGCAGGCTCACCAGAAGGTTTGTCACAGTCAAGTCCAAGAGGTACAGGTCCAGTTTTCCCAGCATAGTGCGCCCCTTTATGAAAGTGGTCAGGTTGAATGTACCGGCTACCAGACTTGTTGGGACAAACAGTGCAATGTAGATATGCATAAATCTTGATATGATATTCTGTGACATTATGATATCTTCAATTTCAATGAGTTCTTTACTTGGATATTTTATCCATGTCATGTTGTGTGAGATCATCATGAGAGAAATGAAGTCACAATCTGTAAAAGAAACAGATCCAGAAATGACCTCTGATTGACTCAAGTACTGAGGGTGGATGGTTGTTCATAACAAGACAGTCATAATTTTAAAAGAAACTGTTGGGATTTTTTACCTCAGTGCCCAAAGAAAATTTGTTTTCAATCACTTTCATTTTTGGACAGCAAGTTTCAGGAAACCTAGGGCATTCTTTGGGGCAGGGGTGGGGAACCTGTGTCCTTAAGGCCATATATGGCCCTCTAGGTCCTCAAGAGTGACCCTTTGACTTAATCCAAATTTCACAGAACAAACCCCCTTAATAATTGTTCTGTAAAACTTGCACTCACTCAGAAGGCCTTCCCTCATGAATTCCCATTCACTGAGGCTAATCTGAATAAGATATTGAGCCAATTAAAATAATTTTACTAGTGTGTGAACAGTCAATATACAGCATCTTCCGTGCATGTGTGTGTGTGTGTGTATGTGTGTATACACTCACCCATAAAAACACCAACTAATCTGTCAGGTACAAATGCCCTCCTATATACACAAACACACATTCCAACTCCTTCATGTTTGCATGTGAGCCTAGAGCAGCGATTCTTAACCTGTGGGTTATGTTCAATTTGTAACAATGAAAATATATCCTGCATATCAGATATTTACAGTACGATTCATAACAGTAGCAAAATTACAGTAATGAAGTAGCAACGAAAATAATTTTATGGTTGGGGGTCACCACAACATGAGAAACTGTATTAAAGGGTCGTGGCATTAGGAAGGTTGAAAACCACTGGCCTAGAGGATAAGTAAAAAGTCATCAAGAAAAGAGATGATACACATTAGTGTATGTAATATTCAGATTCAAAAGCAAGAATGGCAAGTGATGGTTTCCTTTCCTGTCTACCTTCTTAAACTATTCCCTGGTGAAGACACCATATCTGATACTCTCCAAGATTTGAGTCAAAAACCAAAAGGATAAGAGTTTTTCAGTAACTTCCCCATTCCTTTTTCCACTAAGAAATTTTTTTCCTTCCTTAGGTCTATAATTTATTCTAAATATAGTTTATATGCTATATTATTAGGAACTTTACCCAAGTTCGAAAGACAAAACTGTAGAAAGAGCAAAGGGTAATTATAAGATTTGATTCTAAGTCTTTGATCTATTTTAGTTCTGGATTTGAGTATTTTTGTTTCATATTTTGGAACTCATAACATTTTAAATTTAAAAAAAAATTCTGCAATGGAGATGATAGACAATCTCACAGTGTGGCCATAGCAGGCATTATATTTTAAAAAATAATCTCCATTGGATTGCAATCTGATTTATTCCTTTTCAGCCTGGAGTGCATTTTTACTGCTAAGTTGTAAATTCCCAAAGTTAGGGGTTTCACCAACAGTGTTGACAGACTGTTAGCGATAATGATCCCATCATGTATCACTCTAATAATTCTGTTTCCATACAAAATGGCTTCTCTTTTTTCCTTTTAACTAAACAGTAGGCTGTGTTGCAAGACATAATTGCTATTTATTCAAAGGAAATTGAAGGCCATAAATTCAGAGGTATAACTTTAATAGAATACCTGAAGGCTTGGTGGGTATAACTGAAAAATGGTAGTTTGCCTATACTTTGTGTGATAAATAAATATCCCTAAGAAGTAGAGTCACTGCAGATTATAGAATTGATTTGCAGTGAAGAATGCATATTTTATTTGAAACATACATTTGCTATAAAATAATGTGACTGTTGGTTTTTTGGGGGGTTGGGAGTCCATACATATCACAGCTTGTCTATTTCAATAAATCTTGGCCCTTTCAAACTAGTATTTCTTGAGAGGCTATATAGGCTTATACCAATAATGCCATTGTTGTTCAAGAGCTTTTTGGAACTCCTCTTTGGGACTTAAGATCAATGTAGTGAATTGGAAAGAGATTCAGTGGACTTGGGTTCAGATCTCAGCTTTGCTGCTTTGTCTTTGTGTGACTGTGAATCTCTCTGTGACATGTAATCTCTCTGTCCACCTCAGTTTTCTTTTCTGCTGAATGAATAAGGGTTGGATGAGATGATCTTCAAGATCTGTTTCATCCCTAAATCTTTAGTATTATGACTTTATGACTGAAAGAAAGCTTAGAGAAGATTTCACCCAACCTCCTCAATATAAAGATGTAGAAACTGAGGCCCAAAGAAGTGACTTGTGGAAAATGACAGAAGATAGTCCTTGCCATAAGAGATCTGGGAGCCAGGTCGTCTGACTTCAGACCCAGTGCTTTTTGCCCTAAAGCAGGTTGCCTCACTTGTCTTCATAACTTTTGCAATCCCCTTAGCATCTAACATAATCCCTTGTACATGGGAAATCTTTTAAATTATGTTTTCAAAATCAAAAGCAGAAGTTGAAGGAGGGTGTGGTGGTGAAAAGAGGCCTGGATTTGGAGTCAGAAAATCCAACTTCAGATCCTACCTAGCTCTGCTGCTTTTTCCCAGTGCTGATGTCAGGCAAATGACTTTAACTACCCTGGGCCCTGGATTCCACCTCTGTAAAATGCAGGGTCAAGATAAAATGATCCCTAAGGTTCCTTCTAGCTTTAGATCTTTAAAACCATATATGACATTCAGCATCAGTAAGTTTTCACCAGTAGACCATCTTTAGTGTCACACCCACAACATTGGTAAAGTTATCCTACCATAGTTATAGGTAACTTTAAGGTACTTGATGCAAGATTGGTATCAGCTCTCAGAGAAGAAGCCACAACTCTCCTGGAGAGGCTTGTCATGAACCAGTCTAATTTGACCAGTGAAGTTGCCTGTTTTTTTTTTTTTTTTTTAGAAAACTTAATGTTGAACAAAGGTGAGAAATAAGCCAGGTTAGCTTTTTTCAGTGAACTAGAATAGCAAATTAGTGGGGGGAAAGGTCAAAAATTGGATATTGACCTAGATATAGAGAGAAAGCATGATATAGTAGGTAGAGAGCTATGAGCTTCCTCTGGAGCCAGGAGGACTTGGGGTCATGTGTTGCCTCTGACCCATACTAGCTTTGTGACCCTGGGCAAATAAGTCACTGAAACTCTGTCTACACTCTGTACTGTATAAATTTTGTCTAAAGGCAACTGTCTAAAACTCTGTGCTTTGTTAAATGCAGTTCCTTATCAGGAGAGAAGGTCCTTACAGCAATGAAGTCCCAGATTTAGTTCCTAATCTTGGTTTGCCCTCACTGAACCTGTTCTTTATGCATTAGTCATGTTCAAATTCAATTCAGTTTTGATGGAATAATGTACCCCCACTCCCTGTACCCATTCACTAACTTTGTGTCAATATAATGGATTGAAATTTTTAAAAATTAAATTAATAATAAATAATTCCCTTTCCTCTCTTTTCCAGATATCCAAAGACCATTTGGATACAGAAACTTCTCAGGTATGTCTCCAACTTTTTTTTTTGAAAGCCATAGTTATAACCATGGGCTTATAGCATTTCAGTATAAGCTGTCTTCCAGTGAGTAAAGTAGTGAATAATCACCATGGATGATTCCAGCATGACTTGAAAATTAAGAGCATAGACTGACTTGAGAGGAAATTATCTCAATTTTTCTTTTAAGGCAAATTGGAAGGAAAAGTTTTTGAACATTTACTGTGGGTACAAAATAAAGTTATTCTAAACAGAATGGATTAAAGGGCCTAAGATATGAAATCTGGATTGATTGAAACTGAGTTGCTTCTCATTGGGTCCTTGAGAATAAATGTTTTGTTTTTTATAGCCAAAGGCTGTCAAAATCCTTTGAGTCAGGAAACAAATCTTGTCACATATCAGTTTTATGCTTTCTGGATTATCTGGAACATAGGTCCCTGAAGTGGACTATACTGCCCTCTAGGGGGTGCTGGAAGGATGGGGGGCCGGTAGTAGTTTGAAATAATGCAAATTAAAAAAAAAAAACTCCAAAAAACCCAAAACCTAAAGGGTTAAAGAAAATAGATTTCCAGGGGGGCACTTAGTAATTTTATTTTTTTTTAAAGGGTATCTTAGGTCAAATAAGTTTGTGAACCTCTGATTCTGGAGCTACCTCCAGCCTGTTCCCTCCTTTTAGACAACCAAGTTCAGGGCTTCTGATTTTAGGTAGGGCTAAATGAGGATAAGCTATTTGTGTGTGAGTGTTTTGTTTAAGCATGTGTCCTTGATTGTACTCCAAAACCAGACAGAAGTGATCTTTAGTCATCTGTTCTGTTGTGTGTGCCTTTTTTCCATAAAGAAAATTTGACTCGAGTTCAGCAATGTGGAAAACCAGCCATAGCACTGCATTACTATAGATACCACAGTACTCTAATAGGTGCTGCAGAAAAGTGGAAGCAAAGCAGAAGTTATGTCCATCATTCCATCATCATCATCATCATAGTACCTAACATTTATATTGGGTAGCTGGGTGACGCAGTAGGCTTGGAGCCAGGAAGAGTTCAAATCTGGCCCCAGACACTTACTAGCTATGTGACCCTGGGCAAGTCACTTAACTCTGTTTGCCTCAGTTTCCTTATCTATAAAATGAGCTGGAGAAGGAGATGGCAAACCTCTCCAGTCCCCCAAAAAAGGTCACAAAGAGTTGGATATCACTGAAGACAACTAAACATTTATGTATTGCTTATTATATGCCAGGCTCTGTGCTAAATGCCTTATAATTATTATCTCATTTTATCCTTACAAAAATCCTGGGAGGTCGGTGATCCCCACTTTACAGATGAGGAAATAAACAAACAGGAGTTACATGACTTGCCCATGGTCACAGAGCTGGTAAGTGCCTGAAGTCAAATCTGAACTCTGGTCTTTCTGACTGCAGATCTAGCACTCTATCCACTACAGCACCTAGCGTTTGTTAAGTACTTCCAATGTGCCAGATGCTAGGGGATACAGAGACAAAATGAGACAGCCTTTACCCTCCAGGAGTTTACATTTTATTGGAGAATCAACAGTAGGCATCATGGGACAGGGGAAAGTGCACTGACTGTGAAGTCAGCAGACCTGGACTCGCATTCCATCTCTGCCTTTTACTGTCTGTGTGACTTGGAGCAAGTCATTTAACTTCCCTGGGTCTGGGTTTCCTCATATGTAAAATAAGGGAGTGGGATTGGTGACTTCTGCAGCCCCTTCCAGCTCTACATCTGTGATCCTGTGATGCTTTGATCCCATAAAAAATAAACAAGATAGGAACAAAATAAACAGAAAGTGATCAAAGGATCCCATTGGGAATCACGAATGATCTGAAAGGTGGTGGTTGAACTGAGCCTTGAAGGCAGTGAGGGCCACTAAGAGAGAGAAGTGAGAGGAGCTGCCTTGAAGGCTCTGGGGACAGACAGTAGGAGGGCATGGACACAGGAGAGGGCGTGTCTTGGGGGAGGTCAGGCAGGAAGGCCAGTCTAACTGTAGTGGAGTGTGTGCAAAGAAGAGGAATGGAGGATAAACCTGGCTTCAAGGTTCTGGCTGAACTAGTTAGGGATTGGTATGACTGATATCACTTACCATGGTGGGTCCCAGCAAAGGTGACTGAGGGGAACTGATCAGACTGGCCGGAGGCTATGGATGGACACTTTTCTTTCCAAATGGCCTTTCATAGAGCAGTTCAGAACAGAACACTGTGTATAGCTTTCCATGCTGCTTCCTCCTAGGCTGGTTTAAGCTCTTCTGTGGCTTTTGTTTTCTTGCCCTCATTATCTCAAATGAGATGATAATTGTAAAGTGCTTAGCATAGTGCCTCAAACATAGTAAGGTTAACTATTATTATTATTCCAGAGAATCTACTGTTACATAAACTCTCCTCACCTCTCATTTACTATTTATTTTTTAGGGAATGGGGTGAGGAAAAGATAGGTCAACAGTGACCCACAAATCTGTGAGACTTCCCTATTTCCATAGGGACTCGAAGGAATCAATTTTAAGAGGAGGAGTTCAGTTTAATATTGGCCCACACACCTGGGGCCTGGTGGTAAATTCTGGGCTGCTGAAGAGTCAAGCTTATCCATTAGAGCTTGGAGCATTGTTGTCCTGGAAAAATCTGGTGTTTTAATTGATCAAACCAGCTCATCATTGGAATTCTGTATTCCCTCAATAGCCTTTGACTATTTGAGTTAAATGGTCTCTTAGTGATGTTACTATTTAATTTTGGAGTACTATACTGCTTAGCTGGATTTTGATTGGTCACGTGGTGTTTATTGCTAGAACATCTGTCTCATTGGATCCTCTTTCCCCCCTCACTTATGCCCCATGTAGGAGTGGACAAACAGAAAGGCACAGGCAGCATTAGTCTGCTCTTCTTTTGAGTTATCTCTATGGTAGCTAAAGTGACTAAAGAAGTACATTGTCTGTGTTTTCCAAGCTGTGGGCTCAGTAGAAATTTTTAATGGTATCTGTCTTTTCCCTTTTATTCTCTATAGTTTTCATTTTTTAGAGTATAAAGATATTGATTCCCTTCTGTAAGAGCAAAAAACAGCTCCCCAATTTCCCCGAATTGGAATCCCTTAGCATGGCCTGAGAGTTTTCCATCAGTGTCCTACTTTACCAAATCTTACTTACATTCTTCTACTTCTCAACATCGCCTTTGCTTCAGTCACCTTCCCATTGACTGTAAATATCATTTGCATTACTGTTTCTTTACCTTCATCATGCTTTTACCCTCTACCCAGAAAGACCTTACTCCTCAATTTGATAGTACCCTTGTTATAATTCTTAGTACTATACACAAATTCACTGCCTTCATGAAGACTTCTTTACCAAATCCAACTTCTTTCCATTACTGAGGATAATAGACTCATAAAATTAATAGAAATTTTTGAGTCGAGAGGGATTTAGAAATAATTTAAACCAGAGCCTTTGTTTTAAAGATGTGGGTACTGTGGGCCAGAGATTTTAAAGTGACTTTCCCAGGAAGAACACATCTCTTTTGTGGCAGAGCTGACACCAGAAACAAGGTCTCTTGATAGATTCCTGCTGTTTTCTGCTTTACCACATTGCCAGTTCTAACCCCTTACATATGTTTGAGCTATACCACACTATGTTGTTTCTACTTTTATATACTGCCATAGAGTTATGTTCTTTTTCTTTCATGTCTGCATTAGCTTCCTAACTAAAGTGTAAGCTCCTTGAGGGCAGGAACTATTTCTTCTACTTTTTTTGTATCCCCCATGGTGCTTGGGCAAATTGCATGTGCAAAGCAAATACTTATTAAATTGAATGATGATGAGAAATAATAGAGCCAAGAAAAAAGCATAATGAGCAACCTTTTGGTAGCTTCTTTCAAAAAAAGATTACTTTAAGCTTAAAATTGCCCACATCAAGTACACATAAACTCTGAAAAGATCTCTTTTAAATATATTGATAATGGTCCTTCTAACCCTTAAGAAAAATCCTCTTAAACATAGACAGACTCCTGAAGATTTGATTGCTTGGTTTTGATTTCCATTTTTTTCTATAAATTCCTAAAGATGACAGTAGTACTATAGAATGTAGAGGGTAACTGATAAGTCATTTTAATGGTTAAAATTTGAGCATTTGGCACAGGAAGATATTCTGTAAATCAGAGGTTCTCAGACTTCTCTTTTTTCCCCCCTCCTGACACAATTGCCAATTTAGGTTGGCAATTCTGCTGCAGAATTTGGAGACTCACATATACCCAATTTCCTTTCATTAAGAGCAGCCATTTTAATTAAAGGTCCTTTGCAACTACAGAACCTGATGTGTTCTGGTGTTAGTGCATAAATGTAATAGGTGGGTTTTTAAAAATGAATGCTATAGTTGCTGTACTATGTAGGCTGAGCTAGCAAAATCCATGTGACACAAAATTCTTGATAAATTTTCTTTTCTTTGCAATGGTATAATGTCCAAAATTTCATAGCACACCTAGCAAAACTCCTGGCACACTACTTTGCTTCAGCATACTCGTGGGAAACTACTGCTATGAAGGAAGGCAACCTGAGGTTGTGGAAGGAACTTTGGAAAAGATGTCTTGACACTTGGGAAATAACTCCACCACTTCTTGAGCTGTGAGATTTGGGGGCAAATCACTTCCTCTTTTTAGACCTCTGTTTTCATCTATAAAATTTAGGCATTCAGTTAGATCATTTGTGAGGTCTTTTCTAGATCTAATACTCTTTGATATGAGATATAGGCAGTATATATGACTTGAAGTTTCTATACTCAGTAAATGCCATTGGGTTGATTAATCCTGTTTTCATCCTACAGATACAGAAGAGATTAAAAAAACCTCCTTGTTCTGATGGTATTTTCCTTGTGGTTTAATTCTTTCCTCGCCTCAGCCCGAAGAGATTGACTCTTTTTTTTCTTTTGTCATTATCTCTTTTCCCTGGTAGAAGAGAATTTTTGTAGCTCCTTCAGGCTCTATTAATGTTTCCATTACTGCCTGCTCAGCTCTTTCCAAATCTTCTGCCAAGTGAACTGTTGAGTAACTGTGTCAGATTCTCTTATATGGAATCTCAGTCTCACTTTGTGGTTCAGAGCTTTTGTGGTTGGCTCATTGTCCAGGCACAGTCTAGGAACTTGCTAGTTAATTACAGTGGTTTTTATCTGGAAAACTGCCATAACTAGGGCAGGAATAGAGCTGATTAGTGTTTTGATATGTGGATTACAAAATATTGGGATCTGGCCTTGGTACTGATATTAAAATGATATTTTGAAGAGGAAGCAAAGGAACCAGCCACATACACACATCTTAGCCTGACTTTGACATCTGTGTATGTGCAAATCCGTATGTGTCTGTCTGAACTAAATAGCACTTCCTTCAAAAGATCGAATGTAAAACTTTCATGTATTTATATTGCTTTTGTGGAGTGATATATTGTTTCCAAGAAAGTAATATTTTCACGTACTGTTAAAGAGATACTGTCAGCCTATTTAGGTCCTTCCCCTCCTCCCTCCCTCTCCTTTCTCTTTGCTTCAAGAAAAAATATTTCCAGGAACAGAATTGTTCCTGAAGGCAGCTTGCAGTTGTGTTCCTTCATATGTGCTGAGTGAAATAATCTTGCCCAAGAGAGTAGAAATATAAAGTGCTATTTTTGAGTTTTCTGAGGCTGACATTTCATTGAGTCTGTATTACAGTTTTATATAACTATAATCAATACAGGTTTTCTCTATCTGTGTGTCTATGTGTGTGTGTATATGGAGAGACACAGATGATGAGGTGCAGGCTCTGGGAGCCCACTTGAACTCTCCTTGAATCTTCCCAAATAAGGCATTTGCCTGAGGCCATGGGCCTTAAGTTGTTGCTCTGCCCAAGTCTTTAGCTCTCCTTTGTCCAGCAGTTTCCCACCCTTGATCCTCCTGTTCCACCCTTGAACTGGCCTGGCCCACCATTGTCTGTCAGCTCCAGGTAGCCTCCAGCAACTTCCCACCCTTAATCACTCATTACTGGAGTCTGACCTCATCTGACTCCTCCTGGAGGCCCTCCCCAAACTCCTCCTCCAGACCGCCCCTAGATTCCTCCCACAACCTTTCTGTATATAAGACCCCATCGTCCCTCCATGTGGTGTGAGAGCCCCATAAAATGAGCTAGCACAGTCTTACTCTGTGTCAGACTTGCTCTGGCCCACTTGCCCAATGCAAGGGTCACAGATAACAAGGCTCCTTAAGAGTCTACCCAATATAGCGAACTTTAAATAAACTTTGCTTTATCTTTGGCTGAGAGAGGACTTGAGTCAAATTCATTCGGCAGGACCTAGTGTGTTAGTATTTTGGGGTCTCGAGCACCCCTAACCTTATACCACATCATTTTTCTGACAGAGACAGAGATAGGACTTATTTAAGGTCTGAGTATATTCTTAGAATCCTTTTTTTCCTCCAGACAGTAGTGATGATTGCCATACTTGGTATGAATGTGAGTTTGTCGGGAGGGGAAGTTACCAGTGTAATGAATGGACTAGAAACCATTTGAAGAAATTGGTTGGTTAACCTTTGAAAGAGAAGGCTTGAGGAATGGGATGAGGAAGGAAAATTGTGCTGACTTCAGAAATGTGAAGATTTACATGGAAGAGGAATTAGACATGCCTTGCTTAGTCCTGGAGGGTAGAATATGGGGTGGGGGCGGGGGGGAAGGAGAGAGGAGAGTAGTTTTTTGGAATGATTGGACTAAGGACAATTTCTTAACAGTTGGAGCTGCCCAAAAATTATTCATTTTGGGAGAGGTTAGTTTAGTGGTTCTCAACTTGTGGGTCGTAACCCCTTTGGGGGCCAAATGACCCTTTCACAAGGGTCACAGGGGTCACCTAAGACCATCAGAAAACATATTTCCGATGGTCTTAGGAACCAAGATGCCGCTCCTCTATCCATCTCCAGGTGGGTCCGCCCACATGTAGATATGCCCACATATGAGTATTAAAGGGTCAAGGCATTAGGAAGGTTGAGAACCACTGAATTAGTGGAAAAGGTCTGGGTTTAGCCTTCAGGCAAAGGCTAGATGACTACTTCTTTGGATTGAACTATATGATATGTGTATGTGACCTACTGTGTGTGTGTGTGTGTGTCTGTCTGTCTTTTTATATTTATGTGAATATTGATGTTTTCTACTTTAAAGATAAAATTGTTATACAAAAATTTCCCCCCATTATTGGAATATGTAAATCAGAGCATGATCATTTTCATTAAAAGAAATTCTTCTCTTTTCAGTTAGGTGGTACAGTGGATGGAGTGCCTGATCTGGAGTCAGAAAGACTTGAGTTCAGATTTAAATCTGAAGATCTCAAGTTACTTACTAACTGTTTGACCAATCCAATAAGTACTTATTAAGCATCCACTGTGTGCCTAGCACCCATGCTAAATGATGCATACACAATAAGATGTAATAATCTAATAATCTAATGGCTTAACTTAACCTCTGTTTCCCCGGGTTTCCTCATCTGCAACATGGGGATGACAAGAGCACCTATTTGTAAAGTGCTTCCCACAGTGCCTGGCACTTCATGCTGTGTAAATGCCAGCTTTTGTTATTTTACAAGATTATGTCCATGGTTCGTTCCTTAAAAGTGCAATCAAATGTTTGCTTCAAGACCATTTGCAGAAAAGCTTAGAGGATGTGAGAAAGCAGAGGACATGAAAATTCAAGAACTTGGAGTCTTTGCCAGTTGGAGATTAATTGGGAATGGTCAAGTTACATTCTTAGAGATGTATTAAGAACTCCTTGATGTAGATCCTGCCTTCAAAGATAGTAGGCTTTCCATTCAAATCCCATGCTGCTCTAGATCTTTCCTTAAATCTTGGGCAGCTGGGTGACATGGCTAGAAGTAAGAGTCTGGAAGACTCCCCTTAGACACTTACTAGCTTTGTGACTCTGGGTGAGTCACTTTAAACTTTTTCTCTTAGTCTTTGTTTCCTCATCTGAAAAATGGTTATTCTAATGACACCTACCACACAGGGGTTGTTGTGCAGATCAGAAGAGTTAGCATATAAAGCACTTTGCAAACCTTAAAAAAGCTGGCTTTTACTATTATTGTTCTAAGGCTTATGTCCAATACTGTCAGTTTTGGCTCTTTTAACATTTGGGAAGTATCAGTGCAGCACCAAACTATGTCTCTTACGCCTCACTTGATCACTCCACCTCCTTTTCCGGTTATGCATGAGCTGCTCCTGAAGTTTATGTAAGTCTTATTTTGGCCAATGGAATTCTCTTTCCTACCAACATTATAAAGTTAATGGTGGAGGAAGAGTTGAAAATAGGATTTTGTTTACCAGCGTGATTTATGGAAACTTTTTGGAGTACATATATTGTATCTGTTCTTGGATATTTCCTTCTTTTTAAAAATAATTTATTTTTTTCTCCAATTACATATCAAAACAATTTTAAACATTTTTTTAGTTTTGAGTTCTAAATTTTCTCCCTCCATCCTTCCCTCTCCTTCTCTCTCCCTGAGACAGTAAGCTATCAGATATAGATTATACATGTATAATTTTATAAAACATTTCCGTATTATTCATTTTGTACAAGAAGACTCAAATTTTTTAAAAAGGTGAAAAATAGTATGCTTCAGTTTTTATTTAGAGGTTTTGCCAACCCTCACTCCCATATTTTTTTGCCCTGTAGTTGCTCTGTCCTTACATATCTACCTACAGTATGTTTACTGCTGGGGATGGGGGAATGGGGCTTCCTTGACCACTCAGCTCTAACCTGGTTTTGCCCTGGACCCTTTGGTTAAGAAGGTAAACTCTAATTGTAGAGCCTTCTTTCAGCCATTCTCTCTTCCTTCTAATGAGCTCAGTTACCTTCAGAAAAAATCAGGCAAAGCCGCAGAGGGGAGGGAAGAAAAATGAGGAAGAAAATGAAGAAAGAAAAATGAATAGAAAACCCCAGGGAGGACTCTTAGCTTTTCAAGTCAGTATGGCCAGAGTTGTTGTCTGGCTTTCACAAAGCCACTGTTTGCCTGGAAATCCCGAAGAAGTTACCTTAAAATGTTTCAAAACTCCCTCTCTACATACCAGGAAACAAAACACACAAATATGCTATCCCTCCTCATCCTTCTCCCCTTCCCCCAAATTAGGAGAGAAACCAAAACTTTCACTTAGACTTAGGTCAGTAGAACAGAGCTGTATTTATTTTTGTAATTATTATTATGCTCTGTTAGACAAGGAACAAAGTAGGCTCTGCCCTTGAGGGGTTTATATTCTATAAGGGAGCTACTACATGAATATAGATAAGTATAATAAAGGCTAGGGAGAGAAGATCCTAATGAAGAGGGGACTCCAGGCTTTATGAATATTCAAGTAGGGAGAAAGTTCTAATAGCCTGGATTATCAGACCTCATCAAAGAGGTTTTATTTAATACCTAAGGTGGAACATAAGAATTCTGAAAGGCAGAGATGAAGAAGGAGAATATTGCAGGGATAGGGTTTGTACATATGCAGGGAAACCAGAGAGTGCCCTGTAATGGGAAAGGCTGGGTTAGAAAGACCCTTAAATGTTTGGCTAAGAAAAGTTTATATTTTACCCTACAGACATTAGGGAGCCACTGAAGGTTTGGTTGGTTGTTTGTTTTGTGTAGAGAAATGTGGTTAGGTCTATGCCTTAGGAAAATTTTTTCAACAGCTATATGGAGAAGAATTTGAAATATGGAGAGATGCTGGAGGCAGGAGACCAATTTGGAAACTGTTATGATAGTCCATTTCAAAGGTGATGAGGCCTTGAACTAGGCTAGGACGGAGAGGATAAGAGAGGAGAGAAAACAATTAAGGTGAGAGATGCTGTAAAGGTAGAATCTTTTTATACATACATACATACATACATACACACATACATGCACATATATATATACACATACATATATAAATTTAAAATAATATTTTTACCAGTTGCACGTAAAACAATTTTTAACATTCATTTTTAAAATTTTGAGTTCCAAATTTTCTCCCTTCTCCCCTCTCCCCATCCCCAAATGGTAAGCAATTTTATATAGGTTATACATGTGCAGTCATGTAAAACAAATTTTCATATTGGTTATGTTATAAAAGAAGAAACAGACCAAAAAAAAACTATGAAAAAAATAAAGTGAAAAATAGTGTGCTTTGATCTGCATTTAGACTACTTCTGTTCTTTCTCTGGAGATGTAGAACATTTTTCATGAGTCTGTAAAGGTAGAATCTACAGGAAATGGCAGCTGATTGTCTGTGGAGGGAGGCAGAGAAAGAGGAGTCATAGTTGATTCATGGGATCCTGTAATCATAGATCTAGAGCTGGAAGGGGATTTCAGAGGCCATCTGGTCCAACCCATTCATTTTTACAGATTAGGGAGGTTCCTAATCAGGAATTAGGAAGGTTAAGTGATTTGGCTCTCAGAGGAAGGAGTTGAGCCCAGGTCTTCTGACTCCAGAGTCAAGTACTCTTTCTCCAGTACTCTGTTGAAGGGTATGATGGTGGTGGTGGTGGTAGTGGTGGTGGCAATGGTGGCGGTGTCAGTGGCGGCGGATCACCTTTGTATTGCTCTTAAAGATTTGCAGAGAGCGTGTGTGTGTCTGTGTGTTTAATACATTACTTCATTTGATCCTCACAATAACCCCAGTGAGGTATTTCCCATTTGCAAATGAGGAAGCAGAGGCGCAAAAATATTGTGGTTTGGCCACAGTCACATGTCTTCTAAGTGTCTAAAGTGGATTTTGAACTTCCTGTGTCACAGCTTAACGTTTGTCATGCTACCAGTACTCTTAAGATAGTGGTGGCTTTGCCAGAAGTAGACAAGTTGGGAAGAAGGACAGATTTTGGTGGGGAAAGGCAGTGAGTTTGGTTTGGAATTTGTATTTGGTTTGGATTGTTAAAAGAGTATTTTTTAAGAACTGAGAGTTATCTGTTAAGATTTGACATAACTAACTCCATTTTGTTCAATATTGCCTTCCCATCTCCCCTCCCCCACATGATGTTTCAGCAAATATCTCTTAATACCTCCCTTGCCCCTCATCTATTTATGGATTACCTTAATCTGAGAACCTTAATAGCTCAAGGAAGTTGCCCCCCTCCTTTTTATCTTACCCGATAAAGCAGTGGTAGGCCCCTAACACATGCTCATTGACTGCCTTCTTTTGTTGTTTTTTTCTGGCTCACATAACCGTGGAGGGAAAAATTTAGAAATGTCACCTCCAGAATTGTGGGATACTCATGTCCATCACCTACTGATGGGATGTGTCACACTCTTAAGTGAATAAATAAACTATAGTTTACATTCTGTCTGTATCCTCTGCTGGGTTTTTTTTTGTCAATGCCTAGTAAGAACCCTGAAAAATCTTGAAACAGGCGGAACTATTTGCATATGCCCTTTTCTCTCCTCTGACATTGCCTTCACCCTAATGCATGCCGTCATCACCTTAGGCCTTCACTATTATAACAGCCTATCTGGTTGATGTGCCTGTGAAAGTTTCTGCATGCTCCAAGTCTCTTACCCACTCTAGTCCATTCTCCACTCAGCTGTCAAAGTGATCTTCCCAAAGCACAGGTCTGTCAATGTCACTGCTGCTCCCCCATTCTTCCTCCTTGCCATTCACACACAACTTCATTTGCTCCCTCCAGGATCAAATATAACATCTCCCATTTAGTCTTTAAAGCCTTTCATAAGCTGTTCCTTGCTGTCTCCAACATTTCCAATCTTCTTACATGTCTCCATTTTTCTGCAATCTAGTGACACTGGCCTCCTTGCCTTTCCTAGAACAAAAACCATCTCCCAACTCTAGGCATTTTTCACTAGCTGTTCTGTGCCTGGAATACTCCACCTTCTTATTTCTACCCCCTTGTTTTTCTAGCTTCCTTCAAGTCTCATCTAAAATCTCACCTTCTACAGGCAGTTTTTCCCAATCCCCTTTAATTCCTGTGTCTTCCCTCTCTTGTTTTTTTCCCCCAATATATCCTTAATCTAGCCTGTTTGTGTATAGTTGTTCACATGGCTGGTAGTAGTCAATAAAGATTTAAGTAACTACTATGTGCCAGGCATTGTGCTAAGTGCTGGGGATACCAAGAAAAGCCAAACCCATCTCTGCTCTGAAGGAGCTCACTGTCCAATGGGGAGATAAACTGGAAATAAAACCTTTTGACCAACTGGATATGTCCAGAAGTCATTTGGAGATGTAGCACTGGCATTTAAGAGAAAGATAATGGCAAGACATACAGACTTGGGATTCATCTGTATAGAAATAATTATTGAACCCTTGAGAATCAGTGGACTCGCCAAGGGGCAGAATGTAGAGAGAAGGAAAGAGGGCTCAGCAAAGAATTTTTTTGGCACCCATTTGCTTGGGGAGATAGGACTAGGGGGTTGGGGGGGGGTGTGTGTGGAGGAGATAAGTGACCATCCAATGAAGGAATATTTAGCCAGGTCAGAAGATAACCAGGAAGAAAAGCTGCAGCCAGGCAAAGAAAGACTGTCAGAAGCTGCAGAAAGTGAGCACTGAACAACAGGTATGGAATTGAGCTATCACTGGTAAACTTTGAGAGAGCTCTTTGAGAGAGTTGTTTTTGTGTAATTGAGGAAGGAATGGGTGGTGAGTCAGTGGAGGTTTGGAGTACTTAGTATTCCCAGAAGTATTGTGAAGTAGGTTAGAAAACATTTTTGCCACCCCAGTCTGGGCCCTGTCTCTTCCTTTAGCTAGCTTGCTGTTTTCAATCCAGTCCAGGAGGAAACCAAAAAAAAGTATTAAACTCTAGTTTCTACTAAAATGTGAAGATTTTAGGGACTCAATTTGTTATTATTCCCAGGGATATTTACATTTTAAAGGACCACTTGAAAGATCAAAGCAAAGGGATGAATAAATTAGTGTCAATTTCATGAATGTGTGGGATTTGAGTGGGGTCAGGGAGAGAGGAAGTCTGCTTTTGGAAGCTGTCTTTCCCAGTCTGTCAAATCACTCCACTTGGCTGCTGCCTATATAGAATGCCATCTTTGTGTACCAGACTTGAAGATCTGGGCTTTTTTTTTTTTTTTTAAATATTAACCTGGAATCCAGTTGGCTCTCGAACCGAGTTGTGCTATTGCCCTCTAGTTTGGAAGCACCGGTATCTGTCATCCATGCTGTTCGTATGTAATTCCAGTCTGTACCCTTCCCCACTACCTGAAACTCCTCTCTCCCTGGCCCCGGCCCCTCCCTTACATTTCTCCCCTTCCTCCCAATCGCTAAAGGAATCTTCCATTTTCAGGTATCATGTTTCTCTGAAACAAATACGTTCCAGATGCTCCTACTACTATAAAAAGTTCATTGTTTTCTTCTGAATTTGAATTTTTCCCCTTTTCTGTTCTGAATGAAACTCCTCAACAACAGTAACTCATTGAACTGCCCTGTTTTCTTTCAGTAACAACATTTCCTTCATCTCCAGGAGACAGCTGTGGTGAGAACCACTAATCTTACTTAAATGAAGAAAGCCTGAGCTATCTAATCAGTGATCCCAATTCTAAATTCTAGGAAAATAAAGGTCTTTGGCTGCCTGCTTGTGTGTGAGAGATAGGCTGTCATAGGCTGTTCTGCTGGAAAGGACCTCAGAGATAGATCGTTTGGCCAAATAGCATCTTCATTTTTTTCTTCTTTTTAAACAAATTTTAGTAGAGGAGAAAACTGAAGCCCAGAGAGATGTTAAGTAACTTGTTCAAAGTTATACATGTAGGACGAAACAACCCCGTTCTTACATCAGACTCCAAATACAATTATTTTTCCACTACTCTGGGTGTGTGTAATTGTGTGTGTGTGTATGTGTGTGTGTGTGTATGTGTGTGTGAGTGAATGAGTGTGGGGGTGGGTGTGGGGGTGTGTGAATGTGCAAGAGTGCACCCACTCTCAGTTGGTCCCTAGAGCCAGCCAGTGTTATAAATAAACTTCAGTTTAAGAGAGAGAAACTTCCCACAGATACGATATTGCATTGGTCTCCTAGACGGCTAAAACATTGTAAATCAGAAGGAGGGGGAGAACTAAAATTGAAAGCAGGATTGTTCTTGTTGGCAGGGCCAAAGTTTTACAGATCAAAACAAAGCTAAACAAAGTTAAGCACTTACCTCAGCTACAGACTGCTCTAATCCTGAAACTGTAAGTTTTCCTCAGTGAATCCTGGTCCGAGGATGACTTAACTAAGTTCTGGATAAAAAGCTTCTCTTTCAAAAGTAGCTCTAGTCTTTGCCTGCTGTCTAAATACTTGTCACCTTCTTCAGTTGCCGTATATGAACGGAAGTCTGGGTAGGCAAGCACAGACTACAGAAATCTACAGTTATGCAAGGAAAACAAGAATTTGGTCGTAAGTCATTCAAACCACACACACTGCATTTTAAGGAGCATGGTTTTGTCACATGACTTAAAAAATTCAGATCAACCTACGTGGTGAGGTATTTTGGTATCCTAGAACAAGAAAGTTGTGTGTGTGTGTGTGTGTGTGTGTCCGTGTGTCCTCCTACTTCTGAGTGGCTGGGGCCATCCACTTCCTCCTTTGGATCCCAAAAGTTGGCCCCTTCACAAAGCAGCCCCACCCAGAGTCTAGCCAACCTCTGTAGCTGAATTTTAATAGTCCCACTGTTTAAAATAAGATCCAGTTCACTCCACACCCACAATGACATAGCAAACCACAAAAAAGTTTTTTAAAAGTACCCCAAACCTGTAGGAGCTAAAGAAAATACTCACATATGTTCTCATTAATATCCTTTAGATTTTTCTAGCTCTGCCTTTATTCAAAATAAGATCAACTTTATTCTGTACTCTGGAATCTAGAATCTAAAGGTCACTCATTCTCCACTGAACACAGTATTCCGTGGACTGAATAGGCAGTCACATTTGTAGGACTAGAGAAGTCACCAAAGACCCCTGCTACCATCCAGAAATATATTCCCCACTAGCCTTCCAAAGTGCCTGAAAATCCCTTCCCCTTCAGCTGCCAAAGATTCATTTTTGGGTTAAGACATTGTCCCCTTTGAGGCATTTTTACCTGGGTAGGGTGAAGGCATGAGCAGCTTTTATTATTTTAGGACAGATCATTATATTGGCTGACTCTAGCTATTTATTGTTCTGTAGCTTCAACTCAGAAGGATTGGTGACTTTTAAGGGGTTTAGGGTAGATGAGGGGTTGGCAGCATCCAGAGCAATGAGAGGGCCAGGAGGCAGAGTATTCAATTACTTGAATACATGGTTTGGAGGGAAAGGACAAGATAAAGACCTAATTTGCCAAGGGCTAGCCTTGGTTGCTAAGACATATTGATCTATTTTTATAATTCACCAGCTTCTAGACCACTTAAACTTTCCATCATTCAGCAACAATTTGTTAAGTACTTTCTATCTGCCCTACAATGTGCTAGGGATACAGAGGTAGAAATGAAATATATTCCTTGCCTTTTAGGAACTTATAGTCTATTGAGGAAAAACACATATGCAAATAAATGGTGATTTTTGTTGTTGTAAGTATGGGGTGACACTAGTATCTGAGATTAGGAAAGGTTTCATTTAGAAAGTGACCCATGAGTTGAGCTTTTAAGAAAACTAGGGATTCTTTGGAGGTAGATATGAGGAAGGAGTGCATTCCATGTATAGGAACTGATGAGCTGTGCAGAGGCAGAGAGGTAGGAGTTAGAACATCATGTGTGAGGCTGAACATAAGACTTTCATGAAAGGGAATAATGTACATTAAGGCTTGTAATAGAGATTGTGGAAGACGATAGGGTTTATATTTGTCCCTAAAGGTGATAGGGAGCCACTGTAGTTTATTGATCGGGGGAGTGACAGATCTGTGAGTTAGGAATACCTAACTGTATGAAGGATAGATTTGTGTTGAATAAAAATTTCCCAGAGACATAGCTTCTGGGTAAATTATAATCAGTTTTCTCAACTACAGCTAGCATGTAGTCAACAAAAAGGGCTCATTTGTACTCTCAGCTATCAAAGAGGTCTAACCTGTGGAACCTTCTGCACCTGAGGGTGGAAATCAGCTCTGATTGGTTAATAAGTAAGGAGAGAAAGAACATTATAATGAGAGGTGGGCTAATTCTAATGAGGGCCTGGGGGATGGGACTCTGATCACTCAGTCTTGGTCATAGAAACTTTTCTCTACCCATATCACCCCATGATATAGGGTGATCTAGACAAAAGGGAGAATCCACTTTTACTCAGATATGCCTGAGTAAAACATAATGGGCTGGAATCCATCAATTTGCCTAAATTAAAATTCCTTTACTGTTTGAACAGATCTGAGTTTTCCCTCTCGTTATCAGCCCTGTACTTCAAAGGCTGCCTCAATAACCTACTAGGACTGATTTCTGAATGAGAAAGTAGAAGAGGGGAAAAACCTTGGTCCCAATTCAATAATTGGTTATTAATATAAGAGAGAAATAATCATTTTTTCTCAGATTGAAGTAGGGAAAGCTTTAGTCTATTTAAGAGATTATGATGCCCTGAATTTGGGTGGTGGCTTTGTGAGTAGAAAGAAGAGCACACATGTGAGAGAAGTAATAGCAGTAACGCTGACAAGATTTGTCCGTTGATTGGATGGCAGGTCAGTCAACAAGCATTTATTCAGGGCCTGCTTTGTGCCAGGGACTGGCCTAAGCCCTGGGTTTACAAGGAGAGGCAAAAAATAGCACCTGCTCACACTCTAACGGGGAGAGACAACATGAAAATATTCTGTGAGAATAATATAATCTTGGAGGAAAGGCGCTGAGATATGTGGGTTGAGATGGAGTGAAGAGTTAAGGATGAGTTGGAAGTTGTGAATCTGGGTGACTAGAGGGCTTTAGAGAGAAGGAGCTCTGTTTGGAATTAGAATTTGGGGGGAAAGATAAGGTGTTCTGTTGTGGACGTGGTGAGCCTGAGATGCCTGCAGAACGTTCAGTTTGAAATAGCTAATAGGCACAAACGTCCAGTTTGTTCAGAATGTCTGACATGATACGGGACTAGAGCTCTGGAGAGAGACTGAATACGTTAGAGAAGATTGAGGAACAGGATTTACATTGCATGTGAGTCCCAGTCACACATGCTTTTTTGCAACTTCCTACACCATAGAATTGAATCGTTAGAAACCAGCCTAAACGGAACTGATTTGTCAGAAGGATATTATTTCCTGTCCTAGAAGGATATCATTGAACCCCTTTATTTAGATTTTCACCTTTGAATCAGCCTATTTGCAATCATTGGCAGCGTTTACTGGGCGTTATAAAAACCCAATTATAAAATGGACAGGAAATGTCATGGGTGTGAAGGATCTACTTCCAGGCTACTGAACCTCGGAGCTCAGGCTGGATCAATTATTTTCCTCTAGGTTATTGCATCCAGGGGTAGGAGAAGGTAGATAATTGCTGTAGAAATTTAGAGCTATTTAAATTAAATTAAATTAAGAGATCATCTGTTTTCACCCCCTCGTTTTACAGAGTTCAGAAATGGAGGCCTAGCAAATCTGTGAGAAGTTCAAGGCAACACAGATTGTTAATGGATAAAAACAAAGAACCAAACCCAAGTGTCCTGACTCCCAGCCTCATGGTTGGTTTGGCTTTTGACTGGTGTACTCCCCAAGAAAGGTACTATGGTAAACCCCTTGTAACGTACTGCAGAATCTTTTCTGAAATAGATTCATCAGTGGGCAAATCTGATAGCTAGGTATTTATTGCTGAGAGTAAGTTAGAGGTCCATTCCGTCTGGGACTGGAAACTGAGGGGGACCCCCAACTTGGGATTTTCCCCCCCACATATGATCAGCCTCTGGTTATTTTTGTCTAATCAAAAAGCTAAAAGCCATCAAGCAGAGAGAGCATGCTTGTGGTTACAGGGGTTCTTGGAGCCTGCTATACGAAGAGCTCAACCCTAAATGCCTTTCTCTATTCCCTGCAAACCTAGATAGGTTTGGGTCTCATGTAACTTATCACTGTGGAACAGTATTTTGAGATTCACTAAATTCAAGAACATTTATTAAGCATCTGCATAATCACTCTGCCTGTTTGACTGAGCAAGTAGGAGACAATGCTCTATAAACCAAGAATTCAAAGATTGTGACTCACCACAGGCCAGAATAGATTAGTGTCCATAATCAAAGATGCCTGAATTATCTCTTTGCCCTGGAAATGGTTGTTTTCCACCCCCAACCTGGCTTTCTCACTTTTGAACACTGGGTTTTTTGAGTAGAAGATAAGTCAGCTTGTTCAGTATACCTGGTGCTTCCTCGGCCTAATGCTTTAATAATTTCTCTCCTTCTTGTTAAAGGGTTGGTGAAAACCTGACTAAAATGAAACTTGCTGTGTGCCCTTTTCTTATTGCCATTTTATTTTGATGCATCTGTTTAATTTAAACTGATTTTTAGTTTCCCTAATTTATTTAGTCTCTAATAGATGGAAAACAGAGCTTTCCCTGGGAGGTGAATGAAGGCTGTGCATGGTTATTGTCGCATATTTTCTCAGAAGGGTGTAGTAATCAAATTTCATAGTAATAGAATTTTAGAGCAAGAAGGAACCTTAAAGATGATGTAGTTCAACAGCTTTATCTTACAGATAAGGAAAGTGATGTCCAGAGGCAGAGGGATTTTTTCAGGATCACACAGTGAATTAGTGGTAGAGCTGTGATTACAGACAAGTACTACTGAATCTTAGGTCAGTTCTTTGGGATTCTATATCAGGTCAGTAAATGAAACCTGTTAACTATGAGTGTGTGCCTCTTCATGTCCATCTGGGTGGGCCCCACCCATAAAGGATTAGGCCGGCTACCTGTTTGGTATAGGTTAGGGGTGTCTAAAAGGGTTTCTCATATCCAAATGTTTTTTTCTCCCACTGACCTTTTATAATGCATATAGTTATCATCTTTGAATGTCTGACTACAGTCTGTCAGTCTGTACCCATTATGGGTACCTCCTTCATTTCTTGGTTCTCACATAAAACATATTGTAAGGGACCAAGCATTGCTTTGAGGGTTCTGGGATCAAGTCATTTTGACACTAACCAGGTGTGTGACTTTGGGGAAATCACTTCAGCTCTTTGGGTTTCACTTTCCTTAGTTTGTGAATAGGTGGACTAGATAGATGGCTTCTGAAAGGCCCCTTGAATCACTAACCATCTATGATTCTGTATCCTTTCCCTCTCTGTTGCATTGGGCTAGCACAAAAGTAGTAAACTCAAATGGAAATTAATCCCTGGATGCCACATTGACTTAGAAAACCACAAATTAATAATATCTATGTTGTATTGTATTTTATTTATGTTATTAAACATTTCCCAATTATATTTGAATCTACTTCTGGTCCTCATAGTTAGTTTGACAGTCTGGCCCAGGATAGTGGAATACAAATTTTCTGAGATTATAATGCTATCTTCTTCATGATACTATCCTATTTCTGATTATTGTATTCTTAATTGTCTGTCTTCTCAAATAGATCAGCAACAGGGGCAAATAGGCAGGAAGTATCCTGGATCAGCTCAGTATTTTGTTTCAGCCTCCTGTGTCTCCTATGTCTTCTGTAAGAAAAACTTCCAGCTCTGTGATTTATGGCTTGGTTGTAGAATCTTTAAAGTTAGAAGAGGATATGCAGAAATCTTTATCCCTGGGGACAGCTGCGAGCATCGGCCCTGGAGTCAGGAGACCTGAACTCAAATTCATCCTCAGACACTTAACACAAAACTAGCCGTGTGACCTTGGGCAAGTCACAACCCCAATTGCCCTACCTTCCCACCTCCAAAAATTAAAAATTAACAAAATTCTTTATCGTTAATAGATTGATGCCTGTCCATTCTTGAACTCTCCTACTGACTTGGAGATTACTTCCTCACAAAACAGCCTTTGTTGGATAGTTCTGATAATTAGAAAAATCCTTTCATCTATTGCTCCAAAATCTACCTCCCCATCATTTCCACAGGTTAGACTTAGTTTTGGAATTTTACAGAATGTACCTCTTCCCTCTTAGGAGGCTATTAAAGATAATACAGAAAACAGAGGTTGAAGGGGAACAACAGTATTCTTCTTTACTATACACATACTAGTGGAAGAGAGGCTATAATGAAAATGTTCCAGATATAGAACAAAAAACACATAGGTCAGAATCCCATCTCCCCCTTTTAGCTGTGTAATGCTGGTCAAGTTAAGTTAACTTTGCTGAGCTTCAGCCTTCTCATCCACAAAAGGGCAATAATATTCTCCACAGGGTGCTTACACCAGATGGGAAGCCTGGCATTTTTGTTGTATTTTAGGCAACATGTAAATCTGCCACATTGAAATGAATTGTGGTAGCAGGAACAGCCCTGTAGCTATCAGCCCAAAGAAGTCTTCCACTTCACAAATACCACACTTTCTTGAGTGTATGTAAGACAGGTCTTCAAACGCAACATGGTATTGGTTTTTCTTTTCTTTTCTTTGTAGCACTGAGTTAGCAAAAATAGTCCTTCCTCTCTGAGCTCTTTCAGCCTCGAAGGCATATTTAAGAGTTTCTGGAAGACAGACAGAGCTGGCTGGCCTACATGCTCTCTCACCCCATCTGACCCATAGCTTTTCTGTTAATCTGAGAAAACCACATTGTCTCCAGCTGCCTCCTCTTGGGAAGCCCGAGTAGATGATTTGGCTGATTTTCTTTAGGATGTCAAGAAAGAGCTTTAAAATTTTCTCCCATCTGTTCAGTGACTGTTCTGTAGACAGATGGACAGCCTCAGCCCCACAAACTTGGTGAAGCTCTGCTTTAAGCTACCATGCCAGAATTTCCCTACTAACCTAGGAAGGAAGGAGAAGAGAAACAGAATTGCTCTGCCTTCTGAATTTCCTCTCATATCAGGACTCTAGGGGGTATTCCATTCTCTCTTTGTAAGGAGTTTCTGTCTTGGTCATCTGTTCTCATGATGTCATTATCCCTTTACTGTATAGCCATTGTCTTAAGTGTTGGCATTTTTGAAGTTTGGTCACTCACGTGACTGGAAAGATGGTGGTGCCCTTAGCAGAAATAAGATATTTGCAAGAGAGGTGGGTGGGTAGGAGATAGGGATAGGGTTTCTCTTTTAACATGTTGGGTTTGAGATAATGTCAGTCTTGCTTCTATTTCTTTCACCTTGATTTGAACAAAGATTGCACATTTATGGTACAGGTACTCAAGGGGATTCCTGACCTCTTGCATCTTGCTATTTACCTCTGCAGACCTTTGTACTAGCCTCCTTAATCTTTGTTCCTTAATCATTGGTTTCTCTGCCGTATATATTCCAACCTTGAGTCTGTAACTCATTTTAGTCTCCTTGCCTGGGATACTCTTCTACTTTCTCCCCAGCTCAAATTCTAACTCTTTCACAATAATTTCCCTGACAAATTGGCAAGTATTCCCCAGAGGGCTTTTCTCTTATCATTTCAACTCCTGTTAATATTTATTAGCTCAATCAATCAGCAAACATTTATTTATTTTTTTATTTGTAATTAAATTTTATTTCATTTCAGTTATCAAGCATTTATTTATTTTTCTCCATTCCCCCCTTTCATGCACTAGAAAAACAAAACAAAACAAAGCCCTTGTAACAAGTATGTTTACTCAAGCAAAAGAGATTCCCCAGCAGGTCTTGTCCAAAAGTGTGTGTCTAAGTCTACATGTTTAGTCTGTCACCTGTCAGGTGGGTATCATTCTTATCATTACTTTTCTGGAATCAGAGTTTGTCACTGCCTTAAGCAGAATTCTTAAGTCTTTCAGAAATGTTGTTCTTTACTGTGTTATTGTTGTTATTGTATAAATCATTCCCTTGGTCCCACTCACTTTACCCTAACTCAGTTCACATAAGTCTTCCCCAGTTTCTCTAAAATTGTTTCTTCCTTTCTTATAGCCCCAAAATATCCCAGCACATTGATATTCCATCATTTGCTCAGCTATTCCCCGAGTACTGGGCATCTCTAAATTTTCCAATTCTTTGCCAATATTGTATTTGTGCATGTGGAACCTTTTTTTCTTACTTTGATTTCTTTGGGAGTAGTCTTAATTGTAACTCAAAGTGTATGCACAGTTTGATAACTTTCTTCTGCTGTTCCAAATAATAAGCATTTATTAAGCAGCTACTACCTGCTAGGCACTGTGCTAAGTTCTGGGGATATAAATACGTAATTGAAATAATCCAAACGCTCATAAAGTTTACATTCTCCAGGGCAAGACAACATATGCACCCAAAAGTTTATGCAAAGTATCATTTGCAAAATGTATACAAAGTAAATGCAAAGAGATCTCAATAACTCAGTATTTGATAAATCCCAAAATGTAAATTACTTATGAAAAGCCTACCTATTTGACAAAAACACTAGGAAAATTTGAAAGCAGTGTGATAGAAATTAAGCTTAGACCGGCATCTTGGGCCTTATTTCACAATAAATTAAAAATGTATATGTCTTTGGTAGTAAAGATAATTCTATAAACCTGTCATTAAAGGAGAAGAAAAGCAGATCATATGCCTTTCACAGCTATGGGGAGTTGTATTATTCCTAACTGAAAAAGCAATAAAAGAAAATTTATAAAAGATAAA
>CM053587.1:105219652-105264843 GCA_028646515.1 Pseudochirops corinnae
TCCCCCCCCCCCCCCCCCCCTGTACTGAGTCTTTCCCTGCCCCAGCCTAGAGGTATTCCCTCTCAAACTATTAAGTCTTCATTCAAGGTACTACCTCCTTTTGTCCTAGCAAACCAAACCCATCCACTTGCAAATCAGGGTGGGAACATCTCATTTGACCTGACCTCAAATCCGTGATCGCTGGTCGACCTTATGACGTTCCAGGGTTCAAACCACACCCCCCCCCCTTCCTGCCTGCTCTTTGTCCCAGTGTATTATGGGTAAAACACATGCACAGTTGATGTGAAGGGTGCATGTCCCTTTAAGCATTGGCCACTCCCTGGCCCCTCCCAGGCTCCTCCCTAACTCCACCTTTGTACACCTCATTAGCTTAATGAACTTATGATTGACAGCTTTGTATCTTTAAAAATGCCCCTCTGCCCCTTAGAACTTTGCAGATGGCCCTATCTAGTAGATGGTTTTCTCTAGCCTTTTCCAGCAGGTCAGGGAGGCATTCTAGTAGGCCATCTGCCCACTGCAGAGCTTCACACTGACTCCCTCTCGCCTTGCCCCTTGCGAGCTTTTCCTAGCCAGGTTTCCTCACCCTACCCCTTTTGTCCTGTGAATCAATAAACTTTTGTAAATCTACCAAAAGACAGCTGAGCCTGTAATTCTTTTCAGATGCGAACCTAGAAAGGATTTCTCATTAGAAATCCCCCCAAAACCTATCCCGCATCACTTGAAGGGCTCTCATGTGAAGGAAACTTTTTGGTTGGCCCTTGGGACAGAGAGCCAATGAGAAGTCACACAAAAGGCAGATTTCTATTCTATATAAGGAAAAACTTCCTAACAATTCGAGATGTCTAAAATTGGAATAAATGGGCTCCCTAAAAGACCACCTAAAGTTCCTCATTACTGGAGGGTCCTCAAACAGAGGATGGAACACTCACTGCTTGTCTTTAGGATCAGAGATGGAGAGCTGAACAAAACCTCAAAGATCAAAAAGTTTTCATTTTGCAGAGTCTTAAATAGGAGAGCAGGGACTCAAACTCAGATCCTCTGATTCCAAATTCAGAGCTTTTCCCAGTAAACTATGACCTCCAAAAATAACTTTTCTGTACCATATCATTCGGTACTTAATGATATTCAGTCTTCCAGTGACGAGGTTTTCCCATGAAGAGGGTTAGGGTTGCCTGAGACCCCAAAATACCATAAACCTACCTAATCCCTATTCCAATTTATTTTCCTATTCCATTAAAAACAAAAATAAACATAAGAATTCCATTTCAGCAGGTTATCACAATCTTTAAGGGAATTTTATAGGAACTTATATCCTACATCTAAGAAGTAGGACAAAGTAGAAGAGGGAACAGGCCTTAGAATCCACCTGGCTTCCTTTAGATGGGTGATTTATTTTTTAATAAATCACTAGTCTTGTTCAAAATTGTTTTAAAGCAACATTGAAATGCTGATATGGCTTACGACATCTTAAACTACTTTATTTGGGCAGTTAAGTGGCAGAGTAGATAGAGTACCAGGCCTAGGGTCAAGAATATTCATCTTCCCGAGTTATTTACTAGTTGTGTGACCCTGGCCAAGTTACTTAACCCTATGTGCCTCAGATTCCTAATTTGTAAAATGAGTGGGAGAAGGAAATGGCAAACTACTCCAGTCTCATTACCAAGAAAACTGGAAATGGGATCACGAAGAGTCAAATCCAACCAAAACGACTCAACAACGACAATCACCTATCTTTCTAATTATACTACTTTGGAGCATCTTATTATAGGTGAAAAGTAATTCAAATTCATGATAAACTGCTGAATTTCGTATTTACACAAAACACAAAGGTAAACAAACAGGAAGCTGAAAAGAGAGCCCGGAAGGCTGCCACTGCCCCACCCTAAATAAATGTCCAGTCGCTCTGCACAGCTTAATCTTAAAACCATTCAGGCAAGCACTGATGCTGGTCTCCTAGAGCTTGCAGCTGCCTAATGTAAAAGGGAAATATGAACAGGAGAGATCATTGAAACACAATGACTTTTAAAAGTCAAACTGCATATAAAGTAATCCTCAAGGTTATTTTATGCTCAAAAGTATGACACTAGTGAATTTTCCAGATGACTGAAGCTTGCCACCATTTGTTTTTTAAATTTATTTTACACACTTATATAAAAACCTTTCTAAAATGTATTACAAAAATTTTTAATAAAACATATTAGATATTTCCCTCCCTTCTTAAACATAATTTAATCTTTTCATGACTCAGAAACAAGAGCATCAATTACTATTATAAAATGATATAGGCTTGCCTTTAGAAGCTTAGGAGATTTCTAGAGTTGTTTGTACCTACACCAAAGAGCAATCTAGATTTGTGTCTATTTGTTGTGATTTAGGTTTAGTCTCATTTAGAGTATGGAGGCAGAGCTAAAAGGGATCTCAAAGGCCATTCCATTCAACCCCCTCATTTTTTAGATAAGGAAAATGAGGCCTAAAGAGACTTGCCCCAAATCAGACAGGCAGGAACTGTCAGAGGCAGAATTCAAACCCTGGCCATCTGGCTCCAGAACTAGTACTATTTTCACTATACCATGCTGTCTCTTCCTTCATTATCACTCTGTCCTTTGTCCATTTTTTTCTCTCAATGTGTCTACATTACCCTACCTCCTTTCAAACTAGCACAAACCAAATATCCCTATTTGTTAGAACTAAGTATAAAATAATACTCAAAAGAAACTGAATGAGGATCTAAGGCACCCCATTATATGCTTGGATTTTGTAACCTCTGCTTTGAGTATCTGGAAGCCTTTTTTGTTTAATGGTTCTCAGCTGTGCTCAGGATAGCAGAGAGCTGAGGGTCCCAGACAAGTGACCTCTAGATAAATGAAGTCCTACTGCATTTGTTTTTTAAGTTCTATTCAAAATGCAAGAAAAGTCTTTAACTTCCTTTTTCCAAAGCAATAATTATTTCCCTCTGATACTGATAACAGATCTGGCAAGAATAGTTTACACTTCTTAATGCTTTTTAAACATAAATATTAGTAAAGACAAATTGATAGCTCAGCATTTAAATAGCTATAAAGTGGAAGGCAAAGCAATGGAGGGGGAAAAAGCAGCAGTAAGAAAAATAATTCAAGTTTCCAGGGAGCTGCTATAAATACCAGCAAACAATCACCCTTAATGATTTAATTACAAAAAAATCCACTCTCAGTGGTTACTTCAGATGTAACATACCATTTGCATGAAATGTTTTGGCTCTTGAGACCATAAAGTTCAGGGACTTGTTTAAAATCATCAATTATAAACTAAGAAGTACAGTCTTAGTATCCTGGTAATTCATCTCTGATTTTCAAGATTACCACCACTCCCTCCCCTACAATACCCCTCTCCAATCTCCCAGCAAAAGGGGGGAAAAAAAACAACACAACCCACAACCCAAAAAACTCAACCAATACAACACACTTCTAAGTTAAAGAGCTTCATCTTATTCCCACAGAAATAACAATTCATGACTTCAAGAATCCAGGTAGGTCAAGAATCCCCTTTTCCTACCTCCTCTTAGTAACTTTTGAAAACACATGGATTGGAGAAAATAGTGGACTTGTATTTCACAGAGAAAACTCTTAGATAAGCAAACTCCTACCAATATAGGGCTGCATCTTCTCTGCTACTACTAAAAGAGTTATGTAGAACATTGACAGATTAAGTGACTTGCCCAGGGGTCATACAACCAATTTGTGTCAAAGGCAGAGTCAGAACTCCTATGATACCATATTTTATGCATGCGTGTGCATGTGTGCACATATGTGTATGTATGTATGTACATAAGTATATTTGTAAAGTAGATTTTTTAAAACCGTAGCCTAAGTAATACTTAACAATAACACGTTATCTGCTACTTTTTGGAAAGTCAAAGTAGTAGAAAAAAAATCACTTGTCACTGAGCAGTCCAGACTATCACATGGGACAAGTCTGGTCAACCAATTTAAGTTTTTCTTACTATCAACAGTTTCGGTTTGCAAAGCAGATGCCAAAAAAGAGCTGGGCATATTCCTTATATGGTGCTCAATAAAACTAACATTACAGACATAGCTAAGCCACCCACTGGCTCAAACAATTCTCAGGCCTGTTATGTTAAGTGGTGTTCCAGGCAAATGTCTTTTAAGGTCTCCGATCTCTACTCTTGTGTCCAGTGTAGTAACTAGTGTAAGCAACAGCATTCTAAGGGCAGCAAAGAGCTTTCTCCTCTCCCTCCCAGCCCACTGCTAATATTTCTTGTATCAAAGTTGCTCCCTATTGCCACAGTGCCCTGAGTCTTCTTCCAATCTCCTGTAGGTACTTAATAGGCTTTAAAAGTATCAGTCACAGGGGCAACTAGGTGGCGCAGTGAATAGAACACCAGCCCTGGAGTCAGGAGGACCTGAGTTTAAATCTGACCTCAGACACTTGACACACTTACTAGCCGTGTGATTTTGCGCAAGTCACTTAACCCCAATTGCCCTCCAAAAAGTCCCCTTCCCCCCCCCAAAAAAGAAAATTCATTGATGAGCAGGAGGTAGGAAGAACAGAGATTCCACCTCCATTCCCATAAAAAGCTACTAGAAGAGAAGAGACCCAATTCCACTATATTCACCAACAGGCACCCTCTCCCACCTCACTCTGGGAAAGACTGAGGAGAGTCCAACCACCATCTCCACCCAGGCCGGGAGGATGAGGCACAAGACAAGATTCTGAGGAAACTTCCAAATCTAACTCAGGAGGAAGAGGTAGGGAGAGAGAAGAGATGGCCCCAACAAATGGAGGGAAGCAAGCCCTGGGAAAGGACCAGAGCAGCAGTTCTCAACCTGTGGGTCACGAACCCTTTGGGGGTCAAATGACCCTTTCACAGGGGTTACAGGGGTCGCCTAAGACCATCGGAAAACACATATTTCCGGTGGTCTTAGGAACCTCCTCTGTCTCCAGGAGGGTCTGCCCACATGCAGACATGCCCACATTCGACTATTAAAGGGTCCCGGCATTAGGAAGGCTGAGAACCACTGGACTAGAGGGAGGATGTTTAGGTTCCCAATAGGCCTCCAGCCATCTTTCTTCGTTCCTGATCAGCTGAGGCCAAGGAAGTTCTGGGGGATGAGGGTGTGTCCGAAAGTGGAGGAGAGCTCCAATGGAATCCCCATATTAAGAAAAACTGGCAAATCAGTTTTGAAACTTTGTTCCCAAAATAAATAAATCAATAACAGATTGGGGTGGGAGGGAAGAGTCTTCAAGGGAATCGTGGAGGCAAATCCTGACCTTCAATCTGAAGACCCTCAACTGGGAGGGCTTTGGGGATTAATTCTAAGGAGGTAGGGAAATGAAGGAGGTGGCTGGCCCCTATCTGAGCTGTACCTCTGCAAGTCCGAGGCTGCAACACAAATCTGATTTCCTCACAGTCTAACTGAAAGAATAAAAGGAAAAAATTTGAAATTTTTTTTAACGATTTTTTAAAAAATCAATAAACCATTAGCTAAGCTGATCAAGAAAAATGGAGGAAAATCAAATTATCAATGAAGACAGCCAATTCACAACAGAGGGGTAAGAGAATCATCAGAAACTTCCATACATAACCATATGCCAGCAAAACTGAAAATCTGAAGCGAATGAATGAGTATATAGAACAATTTTACATATTTACTTATTTGTGTCTAACAGTAGCCACCTCTAGGGCAGAGCAAGGGGGAGGGAAGAAAGGAAAAAGAGAAAAGAAAAAAATTTATATGATAACTTTATTACATATTTAAAAGGGATAGCAAGTTGTACAAAACAGATTTGCAATTTCATTGCAATTATCTTTTTATTATACTGTTGGAGAAATTATTGTTTTATTCCAATAAATTAAAAATAAAATAAAATTTTAAAAATATAGAACATACCCAAATTAACAAAAAAAGAAATAGGTATCTTAAAAACCTCAATCTCAGAGAAAGAAACTGAGCAAGTCATGACTGAAATGCTAAAGGGAAAAAACCCCTAGCTCAGATGGATCAACTTCATTTATTAATATAACCATTCAAAAACATTTAATGTCTACACCAAAAAGAAAGAGAGAGAACAGCCTATTAAACCCCTTTTATAAGACAAGTATGGTTCTGATCCCCATCCCAGGGGTAAATAAAGCAAAGAGAATGGTAGATTAATTTCAGTATTGAATACTGATGAAAAAAATAAATATAATTTTTGTAAGAGTCTACAATAAGAATACACTCAGAAAATACTTTGCTATGACCAAGTTGGATTCATATCAAAGATACAAGACCCATTTGTTTTTAGGAAAAAAATTAGCAAAATCATATTATTTTTCAATAGATGCAAAATTTTTTTTAATAAAATAGAATACAGATTCATGTTAAAAAACAAAATTAGCATAGGTAGGTAAGTGCCCCTCTTTAATATGATCAAAAGCAAATATCTAAAACTAAGAGTTAGTATTTTTTGCAAAGGAGAAACACTAGAAGTTTTCTCAGTAAAAATAGGGGTAAAGCAAGGATCCCCTGTCTCACCACTATTTCTTGGCATAGTTCTGGAAATGCTTATGAAAGAGAACAAAATGAAAACAGAACAAAGTCAATGGTATAAACATCAAAGAAGGGTAAAAATTATCCTTATTTCCAGATGATATGGTAGTATTCTTATAAAACTCTAGAGAATCTACAAGGAAATCAATTAAAACAATAACTTAGATAAAATGTAGATTACAAAATACACAAAAATCACCAGCATTTCAATAACATATTAATAAAAATCAGGAAGAAACAATAAGAGAAATTCTACTTAAGTAACTACAAAGTTCACAAAATATCACCAAGTTAACTTACAAAGACATGTAAGATTTATATAAATAAAACAACAAAACACTTTATGAAATAAAGAATAAAAAAATAAATTTATTATTTAAAAATAAATAACAAAAAAAGAAAACTAAATAACGATAGAGATATTTACTGTTTGTGATTGGGCCAGGTCAATATAAAATGACCATACTATATTAATTTAACAAGCTAACAAAAAAGATTTAGTAAGCACTCATTTAGTAAGCCAAGTACTGTGCTAAGTGTAAGAATTTATAAATTTAATGCAATGCTATCATATTACCATCTAGCCAAAACAATAACAAAATCCATTTGGAGGAACAAAGGATCTATAATCTCAAGAGAAATAACAAAAACATATACAAAGAAATGAGAGATAACATTCAGACCTCAAATTATATTACAAAGCAGTTGTCACCAAAACAATTTGGCAATAATTAAACAGTAGACTAGACAAGATAAGCAAGAAATAGAAGCTTTGTAAAACTTGCCCAGTATTTACTCAACCTGTGAAAAATAAATTAGCAGGTGACATAGACTCCCTTTTGAGAAGAGCTGCTAAGAAGCCTTTCACTCCTCATATTCTTGGTAAAATAATGAATAAACCTGGACGGGGGGAAAAATTTTTATTTTGATTAACCTCTAACTGAAAGTTAGCATTTCCTTCAATTATTTAAAAACATATTTTTAAAAAAATTATGTCCCATAGGGTTAATCAAACTGCCAAAAAGACCCATGACACAAAAAAAGGTTAAGAACACCTGGACCAGAGGAGAGACAGGAAATATAGTCTAGTGTATGAGGAAATGTTAAGAGGTCCAGTATAACAGGACTGCAGAGACAGTGAATGTCAGTAACATGTAATAAGATCGGCAGGGCCAGGTTTTAAGGGGCTTTAAGAGCCAAACAGAGGTAACAAGGAGCCACTGCTGTTTCCTGAGTAGAGAAGTGACAGTCAGATTTATACACAGGGAAAATCACTTTGGCAGCTGCATGGAGGATGAATCGGAATAGGAAAGAATTGCAGTAATGAGATTAAAGTAGGTTACTGTATTAGCCCAGACCACAGATGATGAAGCCCTGACCTAGCGTGTGTGAATGGAGAATGTGAGATATGGTGGTGACAGAATTATCTGGCAACTTTTTGGATATTTAGGGTGAGAGTGAGGAAAAGAAGGTAACAAGTTTGGAACTTAGGTGACTATAAAGATGGAGGTGACCTCAACAGAAACAGGGAACTCCAGAAGAAAATGGGGTTTAGGTTGAATAATGAGTTCTGTTTTAGACCAGTTAAGTTTAAGATGCTTACTGGCCATTTAGCTGGAAATTTCCAAATGGCAGGTCATAATGCCGGACTAGAGCTCAGGAAGGACATAAGGGCTGGAGATACAGATTTGGGAGTCAGCTGTACAGGTATATGATAATTAAACTGGACCTGAGAAGGTCACTGAGAGTGTTCAGAGAGAAGGAAGGAGCCTTGTAGAACACCAAGTATTAGGGGGAATAATACGGAAAACAGGCCAGTGAAGGAGACTGAGAAGAAGTAGTCAGACTGGTGGGAAGCTAACCCAGAGGGGACAGTGCCACAAATCTCTGGAGAGATTATCTAGCAGGAGAGGGTGGTCCACAGTATTAAATGCTTCAGAAAAGCCAAGAAAAATGAAGACTGAGGAAATGTCATCAGATTTGATAAATAAAAGATCACTTAAAAGTTTGGACACAACTTCACTTGAATGATAAGACTAGAAGCTGGACTTCAAGGAATTGAGAGACAACTCAGAGGAAAGAAGCTGGAGGTAATAACTGCAGTCTGTCCTTAGATGGAGTCAGTATGTCAGGTGGTTTTGCTTACGATTTTTCTTTATTATGAGTGTATTCAGCATTGGGGGGAGGGGCAGGGAGAGAGATGAGGGGGTCCCAGAAATGATGTAAGAATAATAATAGCTATTACTTCCACAGTGCTTTAAAGTTTGGAAAGGACTTTACATGATATCTCACTCAGTCATCACAGCAACCCTGAGAAGCATCTGCTATTATTATCTCCATTTTACAAATAAGGAAACCAAGGCTGAAGTAGGTTAAGTGAATTGCCCAGGATCACATAGCTAGTTAGAGGAGAAGGTAAGATTTGAACTCAAATCCTCCTGCAAAAGACAAAAGATATTAATAAAACCTTTTAAAAATAAGATACTTTTTAGTTAAAGCAAATGGCAAGGGTCTTCTAACCTGAGTCTTGCTAGTCTGCTAAAAAACAAAAAAAAAACCTTTTATTCCTCCAACAAATGAAAATGTGTTGATTTCAACCTATAAAGAGGGCAGGTTGAATGTCTCAAGGGAATAAAGCTCCAAGATTCCTGCTGTTTTCCCCCAAAAGATGCCAAATATGTGAGAATACAGAGAGAAAAACTGGTCTTACATTCTAAAGAAGAATGTGAAATAACTGACCCAGAAGTTTGAAGGTATAGTTCAGACACGCCTGGCTATCTGGAAATCACTGTTCTGAAATCTCTTCTTATCTTGGGGATATTATGAAAGTACTGTCTTCTGAAATCATTCCATCTCTCCATCCTACCACCACCACCACCACCACCAATCACCAGCCCCTGTGCTATTAGACTGTAGTTAATACAGTGATAACTGAACAGAGAACAGATAAGTGAACTGGGGGAGATGAGACAGGAAGACTGATGAGGTTTCATAAGGAGAAACTCATAAGGATTGAGGAATCATATAGAAAGCTGTGCAGAATAAAAAGGTAGAAGCAAATAGTCTCTGAATAAAAAAAAAAATTCACAGAACCATAGGCCAAAGGGAAATGAAGGTGACACTCCCAAAGTTTGAACTTTAACTCTATCAAAGTGCCCAGAGAGAAAGAAGAAAACTCTATCACTTGATTCACTTGAACTATCCTGGACCAAACATTTTGAGCTATATTCTGTGGGAAGTAATTCTGTATGAGTGCCCAGGGAATGGACTGGATGACCTGATGAGTCTTCTTCATGATTAACTTTCTGGGAAGGCAGTAAGTATGATGACCAATGGGAAGGGACAGTATTTTCTGTCGTCCACTGTGGGTTTAGAAGGTTCTTCAAGAAGGCATTGGGGGATCAGTAAATAACAGAACTGAGTTCACAAAGAGCTGAGTTCACTGCAGTAATTTTCCACATCATTCCTATCTGGTAGACAGGGAATACTGTTTTCCAGGCCTCTTAAATCTGATCCCCTTCATAAATACTTGAGCTTACTTTATGATTTTTTTTTCTTATTCAACAACAATTTTAATGGAGAAATCTGCTTTTTTTAACAACTTCCCCAGAGAACCAGAAATGATAATGAGAACTGATCTCCCTCCTAAATAAAGCTCTATTCCATTTCCTAAGGCAGAATCTTTACCTCCATTTTGCTTAAGGATGGTTTTCAGTACTTTAAAAAACCAACTAACTAAAAACAAAAAAACTTCAAGACCACAGACCCTCCTCCCGGGTCATATCACCTTACCCAAATGAAAATCAACAAGAAAATTCATCCAAGAACTGGTATATTGGCCCTCAGGGAAAGAGTACTTTAATGGAAACAGAATGGAGTATCAGTTCTGATTGAAAGTAGTTGCTGACATCTTCTGGTCAGTTGGCATCTCCACAGGCTGCAGGAAACAAACTATCTTCTTCCTTCATGACACTGAGATTAATCCAAATGCACTCCCCTCATGGTCTCCACGTGAATGTGCTAAATCAAACCATATCCTCACTGCACCTATGTTCCTGGTTCTATTTCCCCAAGTCATCTTTAAAGGTTATGTCTCCTTTGATATAAGATAGCAGCTACAATCACAGTTTTAGACTGAGGCAGGTTGATATCAAATGTTGCTACAACTATTATCACCCCTTCTTCAACCCTTTAAAAAAAATTACTACCAAATAAGTGAATTTAGGAGTGATAGTGATTGGTTTGGGCAAAAGTAACCATAAACATGGGTTGAAAATTTGATGGTTTTCACTAAGCAAGAATTATCTGGCAGGATACCTAAATGTCAAGCTTGCTAGCAAGGGTAAGGGAAAGAAACTAATGATGAAAGGACAGACCTTTCCTCTTAAAGGAAAGGCAAAAATTTCATAGAGGAATGGTCATAGAATCATAGCTTTAGAGCTACAAGGAAACTGAGGGATTGATGACTTAACCTAACTTGAATTTTACAGCTTAAATGACTAAAGTGCCCAAAGTTACACAGGTAACATGGCAAAACCATTCAAACTGGGGTTCTCTGACACCTATAAAGAAAACTGTTTTAAAGAAGCCAGATCACACTTCAACATGAACAGCATAACTAGCTTCAGTGAATGGTAACCGGGAATAGAATGAGATGCTACACACATCCTAAACAGAGGTGACTGACTCAAGAGTACAAATTGAGACTTTTTTTCATGGGAATTTGTTTTGTTTGACTATACATATTGGTAAGAGGGAATTAATGTATTTTGCTTTCAATTTGGGGGGCAGGAGGGGAAGGGAAGTGGGAAAGAGACTGTGGATCTGAAAAAAAGTGAGGTGTTAACTACACAGGATTTAAAAGGGAAGACGTGTGCTTTTTAAACATTGGATTTCTCAGATACAAATGCAGTGTAATTAAATAAAAATAAGTAAATAAATGAAAAGGGGTAGAGAGAGGAACCAGAGAAGAAAATCTTCCTAGAAGGAATTCAGTACAAAAAAGGAAACTTTTAATTCCTGGGCTTCAGGTGGCTCCAGAGTGGACAGTTTCAACTTGCTACCAAGAACAGATTAGGAAACCAACGAGAAACAAAACTCAGAACAGTCCAAATTAAGAGACTTGATTTTTGCAAGTTATGACTAGCTCATAGTGTCAAAGAACACAGAGCTGAAAGGGAAGTGTCAAGAGGTCCGAAATCAGATTAAATGTAATTTGGAAATGTTTACCAAAATAAATAAAAACGCAGTAGTACATAGATAATGAGAATTTCTGGTTTTACAAGTCAATAAGTTTCCCCACTCCACCTCCAGGGATTCATGTCTATTTTAGTTAGTCACCAGGGACCCAGTGCAATCTCTTCATTTTACACAGGAACGAGGTCCTGGGAGGGGAGGCAACTTCTCCAAGATCTCACAACTACTTAATGACAGAATAAGCACCAGATTCTTGGTTTTCCCACTCCTATCCCAATGCTCTTTCTTTTGCATCCCTTTGACTCTACTTTGGTCATAATTTGAACTTGGGGATTTACAAATGCTGAGAATAAATTTCTTTTCCATTCAAAACAGCTAATAAAATATTTGTTGTGATAGATATTGGGGAAGGTGGGTACTAAAGAAGAAACTACATGATTTCTAAAGTTCCTTCTAGCCCTAAATCCAATACTGTGATCCCAAGAGCACTAATTTTGGAGTAAAAAAAAAAAAATCAACCCTCTCTACTCCCTTGGTGGTGGTAACTGCAAATCGTTTGCTGGTGAAGTGTTGAAGGGCCTCCTAGGGAAGCAGCCTTGAATGCATCTCGTCACAACAATCCCTACTGTGCTATTGCCCCAGCTATGCACGCGAATCTTAACCACAAGAATCCTTCTGAGATCACAAAACTCACTGTCTGGTTATGGTCATAGAGATGTTACAGTAGCAGAACAGGTTGAAGAAGTTTATCGGTGTAGTGAGTTATAAGAGTTCACTAAAAGTCTGACTTTCCTTTCCATTGGCTCTGACCAAACTAATTTTTTGCCAGTCCCTAAGTATATACAAAAAGTTTTAAGAGACCAGAGAATAAAACCAACCAGATCTGGTGCAGAACCAGGAAAAGTAAATAGGAGGACCAACCAAGCTGCATGCACAACGTGCAGCATCCTCCACTCATACCTTGGCACTCATCTTCTTCTTCTTCTTCTTCAGGGGCTTCTCCTGTTCAAGGGGCTCCTCTCTTGCCACCAGCTTCTTTAATTTCCTTTTCTTTTTCTCTGACACTTCAGATCTTTTATTCTTTTGCTCTGGCATCCTGCAACAGAAAAAAAAATACGTTAACTCTCTATGCATTTAAAAAAACAAGTTCTCACACCATGTACTTTGGAGAAGTAGAAAAAAATCATTATGGCTTCTCTGACTCCCTCCAAAACTCAGCTCAAATCCCACCCTGTGGGATCATTCAAGTGTCCCTTCCACTCCTGGTGCCTCCCTCTGGGCTTACTTACCTTCTATTCACACTGTCTGTACATTGTTTATACATATTTGTAGGCACATTCTATCCCCCAGTCCCATTAGAATGTGAGCTCCTTGACGGCAGGGACTGAATTTTTACCCTTTTTTTTGTATCTCTTCCACTTAGCATAATTCTCAGCATATAGCAGGGACTTAATAAATGCTTACCAACTGAAACTATTGCAAATCTATAAGTGAGAGGAGATAAGCACCTGAACTACTGTGGTGGCTGTGTTAAGTAGAGAGAGGGGGTAAACTGCCCAAGATGCACTGGAGGTGGAATAGACAAGACTTGGCAAGTAATAGAATATGTCCCTTAAGGAAGACTAAAAAGTCAAGGATGGCTTTAATACAGGGAATAGGAAGGGGGTGAAGGATGGTGGTGGAAGAAAGATAGTACCATCAATAGTAGACAAGAAGTTTGGAAGAAAAGTGGGTTTGGAGGGAAAATGATGAGTTATGTTGAATATGTTAAGTTTGAAATCCCAAGGTCTGTAAATGACATAGGCCTAGAGTTCAGGAGATAGATAGACAGACATATATACATATAAATATGCATATATACATACATATACATTTTTCAATCATCTACATACACAGGGATGACAATTAAGAGCATATTAGATCACAGAGGATGCAGAGAAAAAGGCTCCAGAATGGAGCCTGTGGTGTGAGAGAGGGGTTGATATAGATGATGACAGAGGAAGAATAGGCAGATTGATAGAAGGGAAACCAAGAAAGACCAATGTCAAGAAAACCCAAAAAAGAGAGAATATCTAAGAGAAGAGGATTATCAACAGTGCTGAATGCTGCAGAGGTGTCAATAGAAGAGATGCTTGAGATTGCCAATTCTGGAGAAAGCCGGGTTTTTGGCTTGGGCTTTTTTTTCTTCTTTTTTTGACTGAAATCAGAAGTCATACTATTCGGAGAATGGGGTGAGAAAAGTGTCAAACAGTTGCTGTTGTGGAAGTGTACATTTTGGAAGTGTACAAAAGAAATACAATTAGGGAAGAGGAAGAGGAAGACCTTGATGTAATGAGGGCCCAGTTGAGATGAAATAACAAAAATGGGTAGGGAGCCCAGTCACATGGCTTCCTCTGGACAACACACAAGTAAAACCAAAAAAGAAAGACCACAAAGTATAAACACAGAGTAAAGTATGGCAAGATGTGAGTGGTAACAGACAAGTGGACAAGGGATTCAAGAGGAGAGAGCAGTATAACACTGAAATGGTTACCTGTGGGGGAAAGACTGGGAAGGGAAGAAAGAAAAGGCAGAGCTGGGATGACGGATAGGCTGGAAGAGTACTGAGGGTAAATGGACTAGAGGCCAAGGTGGATGCCAAAATAAAGAGAGAAAGGAACATCAATGAAACATTTAAAATACACAGAAAGAGAACAGAACTAAGTTCAGAAGGGATCACAAAAGACTAGCAGGGCAACAGCGTAAAGTACGTGTGGTTTTGTGCGTGTACACACACACACACACACACACACACACACACATACCAGCTAGGTGGCGCCACAGGGCACAGACTGCTGGATGGACTGGGAATCAAGAAGACTCATCTTCCCAAGTTCAAATATGACCTCAAATCTGGCCTCAGAGACTTATTACTTACTAGCTGTGTGACCCTGGACAAGTCGCTTAACCTGTTTGCCTTAATCCACTAGAGAAGGAAATGGTAAACCATTCCGGTATCCTTGTCAAGAAAAACCCAAGGACAATATGAGCATACTACGGTCCATGGGGTCACAAATAGTTGGACACAACTGAACAACATACATACACACATGTATGTGTATGTAACAGTCAAAGATACATATGTAATCATCATTTTCTGGCCTTCTTAATATATTGAAATTTTAATGTCTGATGATTTTCTACTTCATAGGTTAAGAATCCGACCAGTGACTTTCTTGGTACAGGGAACTTCCAGATGAAGAAACTACCTTTCTCAATGTAGGCTGACACCAGAGTCTTAGAGAATTACTTAGAACACTGAGAGGATAATTTACCTAGGGTCGAAAAGTCTGTATATATCTGTGGCAGGACTTGAAACAGGTCTTTCTGGCTAAGAATCTGAGCCTCTAGGTAACAATGCATTCTAGTCGATTATAATTTTTTAAATACATACATGTTTCTATACACACATACATGTATAAAGTTTACAAAACATCTTACATATGTTTTATACTAAGTGACTCACAACAACACTTAGAGGTGGATACCATAGGCATACTTTTATAGGCAAAGGTAAAATGAGGCTCAAGAGATACAATGATTTGCCCATGGCCACACAGCTAATAAATGCCCAAGGTGGGTTCTGAACCCAGGTCCTCTAACCCCTAGGTCTAGCCCTTTAAACACCATGCCATGTTCTCTCTCTCTTTTGACCTCTCTGAAACATTGATGACCTCTTTATAGATAGATAAACTCTGCTCCCTGGATTTCCTGACACTGCTCTCTCCTCCTGCTTCACTGAGCCTCATTCTCCTCTGCAGGAGTCCCACCCCCATCCCAGAACTCTGTCTTGGGCGTGGGCATGTGCACTGGCATGCTCTCTCGGTTGTCTCTCCCTCTCCTCTCCCCCCTTCTCCCAACAATCTCATCAGCTCCCATGGATTTAACCATAATCTCTATTCAGGTAAAACCAATCTAAATATTCAGCCCTCATTCTTCTCTTGAGTGAGTGTCCTTAACACCAGCTGCCTGTTGGCTATCTTTATCTGGATGTCACAAAGGTTTCTCAAACTAAATTAAGTCCAACTATTTTTCCCCCCAAAAAATCTGACCCTCTACTAAACTTCCCCATTATTGTAGAGGCTACCACCATCTTCCTAAGTGACCCTGACCCCAATCTCAGTGACAGCCTCAGACTCCTTGCCTTCATTCATGTCACATAACAAACCAAGGTCAAACATCCCTTCTCTCTAATCACACCCTAGTCCTGCCTGGACTACTGCAATATCCTCCTAATTGGTTTCCCTGGCCAAATCTCTCTCCATTCTAATACAGTCTAACCATATCAGCCCGTATAAATTCCAGTGGCTCCCTACTGCCCTAGAAAAAAAAATATCAACTCCTGATGATTATTTACAGCTCTACATTTCCCATCTCTCTGTGCCTTTGTACTGGCCATCTCCCATGCCTGGAATGCTCCTCCACCTTCTCACCTCAATCTCTTGAAATCTCTAATTTCCTTCAAGACTCAGCTTAAATCCCACCTTTTGAAGGGAGAGGCTTTCTACAGATCAAGTTCTGTCTTTGTTTGTGTGCCCAGCACTGTAGAAAACACTTAATAAATTCTTTTTAACTGACTTGGCACTCCTACTGTCCCCAACCTTATTCAGGCACTAAGCTCTTCAACCAAAATGACAAAAAAGCTTCCTAGCTCATCTTCCTGCCTCCAAACCATCCATCAAACCCAGCCTCTGAGGAATCTTCCTAATTTACTGCTCTAATGAAGTCAATTCTCTACTGAAAAACCTTTATTATCTCCCTTGCGCTGACTGAATAATGTATCAATTCCTATTGCTATCATTCAAGGCTCTCTACAATCTGACTCCAGGAACAGGTCCTCCTCTGGGATCTTCCTCAGTGGTCAAGTCAGGGGGCGCTCCCTTGCTAGAGCCTTTGATGACCCTCCCTCCAGGTGAAAGCGGCCTCTTTCCTCAATGTTCTCAGATCATTTCGCCTCATCTTAGACCTCTGCATTTATTCCCCCAGATGTCAGTGTTCCCCTTCATGATCCTCCCCATCACTAGGTCTTTTAGTCCAGATATACATATATTTTTATCATTATATTTTAATACAATATATGACATATATAAAACATAACCTATATACTGTTCCTATAATTATATTGTTATATGTTAATCGTACCTATTATTTGATATATAAAATTAATACATAATCTAATATATAATTAATTATATAATAATGTACATCATTATGTATATATAATTATACAGATAAATATCTTTGTATCCCTAGTATCTGACACAATGATCCAACTCCAACTCTAATGTTAAAATGCTTAATGTGTATTAACTACATGATGGTCCTCCATAATCGTGCTCCAGGCTTTCTTGTCTCTGTGGCTTTGCTAACACTATTATCTATATATGGAATGCCTTAGCTATCCAGTTATGGACATAAGTATACATACAGACAAGCCTGGTGAATGGCTACCTGTGCAGTAAGGCCCAATTCAAATGCAATGCCCTCTTCGGGAGTCTTCCCTGACCTTCCCAGTTAATCTTCCCATTTAAGGACTTTCCTCCTTGGTTTTTACTTAGTAATTTGCTTGTACCTCTCATGTACTTAGATATCAAAACAGAGCACTTATTAAGCACTGACTGCATGCCAGGCACTGTAGCAAGTCCTGGGGATACAAATTCAAGGAAGCAAGACAGTCCCTGCCCTCAAAAAGCTTACCGCCTAATCAAGAAAGAGAACACAAAAAGGGATGCCAGAAAAGGGAGGGGGGGAGATAGGGATGATGAAGAAATAGCTAGGAAGCGTAATTAGGAGGCCTGGACACTGGCAAGATAACATGAAAACTCACCCAACACAGTCAGCAGACATAGCAGTAATAATCCCTATTTTATAGGAAACTGAGGAAACGGAGGCACCAAGAGTCACACAGCTCTAAATATCTAAGGTGAGACTGGAACTCAGGTCTTCCTGACTCCAGATCCGGCAGGCCTGCAAAGCACTTTATCTGTGTTTCCTCATTTATTCCCAACTTTCAACTAGGGTGACAATGAAAGAGGAGGACTATGGTAAGAAGACAGGGGAGAAAGTGATACCGAGACCTTGGTCCCCAGCAAGATAAGGTGATAAGAAGATTGCTGTTGTTTAGTCGTTCAGTCGTGTTTGACTCTTCGTGACCCTACGAACCATACTGTCTAATGGGATTTCCCTGACAAAGATAGCAGAATGGTTTGCCACTTCCTTCTCCAGTGGACCAAGGCAAACAGAGGGTAAGTGACTTGCCCAGGGTCCCACAGCTACTAAGTGTCTGAGGCCACATTTGAACTCATGTCTTCCTGACTCCAGGCCCAGAGCTCTATCCACTGAACCACTTGTTGCCTTCTTAAAGAGAAGATGATACTTACCATTTTGTAACAGTTATGTGTATATGGATATCTTCCCAAACCAGACTGTAAGATCCCGGAGGGTAGAAACAATTGTTATCCAAATTTTCTATCCCCCCAGCAACTAGTACAATGCCCTCTCATATAGCAAACTGTTTATTAACATGTCACCAGATAATTCTATGCAAGGTAAATACCAGGTAACTGTAAGAGACAAGGAGCAGTAAAAAAAATTGAGGGAAATAAAGTAGGTGTGAGCCCCTCAAACAAACAACCAAAGAACGCCTACTACGTGCCAGGAACTATATTAGGGGATACAAAACTACATTAGGGAACTATGACAGGGATACAAAAACAAAAACGGAACAGTTCCTGCCTTCTAAGAAGCTTACACTATAAAGGGTAAAAAACACATACACATATAATAGACATATAAATAAACACAAAGTAACCTAGGGTAGCTAGGCCTCAAAGTGGATAGAGCATAGGCCTGGAGTCAGAAAGGCTCATATCCTAAGATCAAATCCAGCCTCAGATATTTACTAGCTGTATGACCCTGGGCAAGTCACTTCACCCTCTTTGCCTCAGTTTCCTCATTTGTAAATGAGCTGAAGAAGGAAATGGCAAACTACTCCAGTATCTTTACCAAAAAAACCTCAAATGGGGTCACAAAAAAGTCAGACACAACTGGAAAACAACAACCTTGAGGGGAAGCCAAGGTTTAGTTAGAGTTTAGTAAAATAAGAGGTATGGGCAGAAAGGTGCTAATCAAGTAAGAAGAAACCAAGCAGGTGAAAAGGAGAGTTGACAATTCCAGGGTTGAAGAACCAATATGTAATCCACTCTAGCAATTTTCCAGAAGTTAATAGGAAGAATAATTAATGATTTGTGAGAATAGTTAATAATAATAATTAATAACTAAAGATTGGGGAAGAGGGAGGATTTTTATAAAAACTCATGGTAGCCATAAAACACAGTAACTTCCAAATGTATTCTTGATTTAAATAAATATAAAAGGTCACACCTCAAAAAGTAGGTGAATAGGGTAGAGGAAGCTTTCACACCTATGACCAGGGGGAGAATTCTCAACCAAATAAGAAATAGAAAAAAGTTTTGCAAGAACAAAATCAGTGCAACTAGGGTTAAAGGTCACTGTTTGTTGGCAGGGGGTGGAGGTGGAAATCTTCATGTCCTAAATCTCAGTTAATGTGTTAATGTCAAAAACAGGCAGGTCATTAACACAATATAAAAGACCAAGAGTCATGCCCCAATGGATAGGTGGTCAAAACATAGGAACAGTTCAATGAATTTCAAACTATTAAAGTTAACAGATACCATAAAAACTAACATTCATTTAGCTCTTTAAGGGCTGCAAAATCCTTTAAAAATATCATCTCATTTTATTTTCACAACAACTTTGGAAAGCAAGTGCTATTATTCCTATTTTACAGATGAGAAAACTAAAGCTTACATGCATTAAGTGACTTGCCCAGGGTCATGAAGCAAGTAAATATTTGAGGTGGAATCTGAACCCAGGTTTTACCAACTCCACTTCCTGAGAGCTCTAACCACTCACTGCTTAGCTTACATATGTCCTATGTTTCCTTCATTTACTTATTATTGATACTTGTTTTTTATTTCCAGTGGCTATGAGGATGGGTAGGCTACAGTGAGATCTCTAAAGAGTTTCTGACCCAAACTAGTCCAAACATCACAAAAGTTTTATAATCATTGCCACATAGATGAGCAGAAACTAGCTCTCTTCCCCTGGGGCTGCTTTCTTCCATACCAAGGGACTCCAAAAGAGAAAAAGAGCACCCTTAAAAACTTAGCAGAACCGATACACAATTCCCACAATAATGATGAGAGATGATGTCATGATAACAGTAAGGATCATTCCTCTCAGGTTCTTAAGGCAGTGGGAATTCTAAAACCGAAGAAGGGAGGGGGTAGGAGGGAGTACTGCCAGAAAAATAGTTACCCCCCAGGATTGAAGTTCTCCTTATTCTCCTGCTGCCTTTTGGGCATGTTTCAGACCCACAGAGTCTATATGAAGCTAAACTATCCCTCACAGTCCTGCCCATAGCAAATATATTAAACATGTGTGTTTGTGCACATAAATACAACTGGGGCAGGGGAGGAAGGAGAGGGATTACCCCTCTCCTCACATAGATCTAAAAGTTAGTTTTGTTCTACTGCATTCCTCCTGTGGGTGACAGTTTCTGGCACCAATCTTGTTGAGAAGTCCAACCACTTCTATATATTTCCTCCTCTTCTGACATCCAAGAAAATCATCACTACCCATATCCCCAACTCAAATCCATCAAGACACCAAGAAGATATCCAGAGTTCCTCAAGCACTTGTGACTGTTTCCAAGTGTAAAAAGGGTACTGTGGCAACTACCAACAAGTATATACCGAGTTTATGACATGGTGCAATGGATGGAGTGCCAGGGTTGGAGTCAGGAAAACATCTTCCTGAATTCAAATCTGGTCTTGGACACTTACTTTTTGATCTTGGACAAGTCCCTTAACCCTGCTGGCCTCAAGTTTCCTCATGTGGAAAGTGAGCTGGAGAGGGAAATGGCAAACCACTCCAGTATCTTTGCCAAGAAAAGCTCAAACGGCGTCACAAAGAATTAGACACAACTGAACAACAAGGGCCAGGCACTGTAATATATACATACATATACACACACATACATGTACTTTTGTATACTGTGTACATATATAGCACATACACACACAGATAGTGTACAAAGGGTATTGTATCAAATCACTCAAGAATATTTAAGTCTATTATGTGCCAGGCATTGTACTATCTACTGTACTGTTCTTGTGTGTGTGTGTGTGTGTGTGTGTCTCCTTTCTCTCTCATATATATTCATACATATATATACACATATATATATACACATACATACACACACATACACACACATTCATACACACAATAGATAGTACAATGCCCAGTACATAGTAAAACATATAGCATATAAATATAATGATACATAATAATATATGTGCAGTGTAAAAAGGGTATTATATCAATCAGACAAGTTTATGTTAATTGTCTATCATGTGTCAGCCCCATCAGGGCTACAAGTACAAAAAATGAAAGCAGCTTACCTTCTAATGGGGGCAAACAAGTCCATAAAAACATATACAGCATAATATAATGTTAATACACACATATATGGATATGCATATATATATATATATATATATATACAAACACAAAGTAAATACAAGATAATTTCGGAAGGAGGGTACTAGAAGTTAGAAGGGATCAGGAAAGGCTACTGGCAAAGGATGATGGTGCCTGGCTGTATGTTAAACATCTGCAGCACTTATTTCTTGAGGATCATCTGAGAACTAAATGAGATAACACATGCAAGTTATGTGAAATCAGTAATGTCTTATATATATATATATATATAGATATATAGATATATATATAGATATATATATAGATATATATATATAAAAGACATTATATAGTACCTGTCACATAACATGCGCTCAAGACTCGCTGAATTAACAGTCCTATTATTATCAGCGACAGCACGTTCAAGTACTAAGACCACTATCGAAACAAAAAACTGTAGTGTGCAAACAGTATGTACCTAATGAATACTTGTCGCATCATCCTGAATGACCTTACAAAGCCACAAACCTCAAACCCTCGCCACTATGGCACAGCCCGAGGTTCTGCCCCAAGTTCTGCCCCCGTCCCCTCCATGCCACATTTCACGAGCACCCCTCAAACACTCACGTGGTCGAGTCCTGGTCCCTAAGTCGGACTTTTCCTTCTCCTGCCCCAGGCCTCCAGCCTCTGAAGCCACTCGGGACCACGCGTGAGCGAACCGCTTGAGGCCAACACTGGGTGCCGCCGCCTGTCACCTCACCGGCACGTGGGACTCTTACTTCAGGAACTTGCAACCTCCGCCCGGGAGAGCTGCCTTAACAGGGGACCGTTCGCCCCACCGCCTTAGATCCCGCCCCCCTGGAGGCTGTTTCATTCCCATTGGAGGAGTCCTAGGACCATTTACTCTATATCCAATAGCAAGTAGCAGAACCAAGACGAAATCACTTAATCCCGCCCCTTCCCTCCCTCTTCCTTGTGCCCGGAGGTGTGCGTGGTTAACGTCATCTCTAGGCGCCGGTCGTTGCTAAGAGAACTGTTGGTTGCTAGCGCCGAAGGTCGCTCCTATGGACTAGTTCCTACGTCGTCTGTCGAATTCCCTCAGGGTCGTGCCGGCACTTCTCGGGAAGGTAGGAAGTCTTAGTTGTTTGTTTGTTTTTTGCTGTCTGTCATCCCAAACTCTGAGGCCACACTGCTCGCCGTCCTTTGCTTCCCGATCGAAACCTCAGCCGGCCCGGCCCGAGCGGTAACAAACACAAGGAAAGGCTGATCCGTGGGGCCTGAGTCCTTTGGGTGGGAGAGGCCGGCGTGCCCCTCCTCTCCTGTTGCCAGATTCATAACTTACGCAGTGACTCTAGCCGCGAAGGGCGCGGTCCAGAAAGGAGAGGACCAGCTTCGTATTCGAGGACTTGTGTAGCAGGACGCAGGGTCCGAGGCCCCAGCAGTGCCTCTCTGGAGGGCCTGTGGGGCGCGAGTGAGATAATGCATGCACAACAGCATTTGGCAAACATTAAATCGTAAGAGAAATGCCGATTGTTTATTATCACTTATAATAATCTGTATTATAATTCTGTTAATACAATCTTTGTCATTCAGTCGTGGCCAACTCTTCGTGATCCTATTTGGGGTTTTCTTAACAAGGATGCTGGAGTGGTTTGCCATTTCCTTCTCCAGCTCATCTTACAGAAGAGGAAACAGAGGTAAATAGGGTTAAGTGACTTGCCCAAGGTCACACAGCTAGTACGTGTCTAAGGGCAAATTTGAACTCAGAAAGATGAGTCTTCCTGACTCCAGAATCGACATTTTATTGTGCCACCTAGCTGCCCCATTTATTAATATTGTTAATGCTATTAACAAATATTAATGGTGTTATTAAATTATTTTATTAAATATTACTATTGTGATGTTAATGTGCCGGGTCTTATTAATATAGTTGGTAATTATTCATTGTAAGATTAATTATCCCACAGTCATCAGGCATAATCTGGTAATGACACTTGTTTCCCTGAGCTTTCTACTGTCCTTCTGCTTACTCAAGCAGTTTTCATAGAGTAATACAGGGGTATGCTGGTAAAATGTTTTAACAATCATGCAGGGGCAGGGGGAGGGAGAATTAATCTGTTTCACTTTATTAACAGTTATGCTTACACAAACAGTAAATCTACAGATACCATAAACATAATAAATCAAGTCAAATTTGTATTGAGTCCAGATTTAGGCAATATGAAGGCTCACTGAAAGTTTAACCATCAGAAGGTTAGAGTTGGCTCCCTCCTCCCTGACCCTAAACAGATCCTCAAAGTGGGTAACTCCCAAGATAGATTCTCCCTTTATCAATGCTGATCAGCAATCTCCCAATATAACAACCTTCCTGTGACTTGCCTCTGTTCTAAAATCTAGTAAAATGGCAGTTACCCCCTGGGCACAGTCTTGTGGCTGAGGCTAGGAGATCCACAACATCACCATCTTTTGCAGTTTAACAACAAAAAGAAAAGTTGACTATAAAGTGTTCCCTGCCCACTTTATTTCTAATAATGCCATGCATGAAGCATTTATAAAATGCTTACTAGGTAGTGGGCATTTAGCTGAGTGCTAGGATTATAAAATACAAATTTTTTTTAAAAGAACAGTCCATAGCCTCAAGGAATTTACATTCTAATGGGGGAAGGAAAACTACACAAAAGTGAGCTGAAAACTGTGAGGGGGCTAAGGAGAAGAGGCTTGCTGAAGTCTGGGGAATCAGAAGCATTGCTAGGAGGGAAAGGAAGGTTTGTCTGATCTGGACCACTGCCCAAAATGAAAGAACCATCCCCTCCCCCCCAAAACTCATCTATGAGAGAAAGGAGCTCAAGAGGAGGATATTCCACCATGAAATGGCCTTAGACATTGAGGGAAGTTTCAGATCCCATTAAAGACCTGCTTTTGTCTATGAAACCTGCCTTGAGAATTATAATAAAATAAGAAAAAGAACAATAATAGCATTTATTTGTGCCAGACACCATGCTAAGCGCTTTACAATCGTCTCATTTGATTCACATGATAGTCCTGGAAAATAGGTTCTTATTACCCTTGTTTTACTGATGAGGAAACAGAAAAAGCAAAGTGACTCAACCAGGGTCAAACAGTAGTGTCAGAGGTTGGATTTGAACTAAAGATTCCAGATTCCAGGCTGGGCACTATTCCCTGCACCCTCTAGCTCACATCTCCCCCTTTCTCTCTATTCCACACAATTATGACATCATATACTTGTTTTTTATTTATTTTTAATATATTTTATTTTTTCCCAATTAGATGTTAAAACAATATTTCAACATTTTCTTTTAAGTTTTGAATTCCAAATTCCATCCCTCCTTCTCCCCTCCCTGAGAGGATAAGCAATCAGATATAGATTATACATGTGAAATCATGTAAAAACATTTCCATATTAGTCATTTTGTACACAAAGACTCAAATAAAAGAAAAAAGGAATGAAAGTAAAAAATAGCCTGCTTCAGTCTGTATTCAAACAATTATCAGTTCTTTCTCTGGAGGTGGATAGTATGTTTCATTATCAGTCCTTTGGGATAGTCTTGGATCACTGTATTGCTGAGAACAGCTAAGTCATTCACAATTCTTCATTATGTAGTATTGCTGTTATTGTGTACAACATTATGGTTCTGTTCATTTCACATTGCATCAGTTCGTGCAGCTCTTTTCAAGTTTTTCTGAAATCATCCTACTTGTTATTTTCATAGCATAAACATTAGGGTATGCAGTTTTATAGCTCTTTGGGCAGAGATACAAATTGTTCTCCAGTGATTGGATCAGTTCACAGCTCTACCAACAGAGCATTAGAATCCCAGTTTTCCTACATCCCCTCCAACATCCATCATTTTCCTTTTCTATAACATTAGCTAATCTGACACTGTGAGGTGATACCTCAAGAGTTGTTTTAATTTTAATTTCTTTAATCAGTAGTGATTTATAGCATTTTTTCATATGATTATAGATAGTTTGATTTGTCTGAAAACTGCCCTTCATATCAATTGGGGAATGACTTCTAGTTTTATAAATTTGACTCAGTTATCTATGTATTTGAGGAATGAGGCCATTATTAGAGATACTTATTGCAAAGTTCCAAGTTTTCAGCTTTCCTTCTAATTTGGTTGCATTGATTTTGTTTGTGCAAAACTTTTTAATTTTACATAATCAAAATTATCTTTTATATTTTGTAATGCCCTCTGCATTTTCTTTGGTATTATATATTTTGGTTATTATATAATTTTTAATTGCCTTTCATTAAGTTTGGGACATGACATACTGTCCTATTCACTAATTTTGTTCATGATGCCCCAAATCAATAAATTTAAATTACTCTATACCTTAGGGACAGGACTTATCCTTCCTTTCTTTGTTTGCTGTCATCATGTTAAGCACATAGTAGCTACTCAATAAAATTTCTTAAGATTTAGGTGTCAAGCCTAGTGCCAAGAACTGTACCTCAAGTCAAAACAGCATCAGCTCTACTAATTAGTTGTCAAATTATACAATGACTTATTCACTGCTGATAGAAGTATATTCTGCTTTCCAAATAATTTGCAATGCAGCCCTTGACTAGATTCTTGTGCTTAATGTCTATCCATGTATAAAAAAATTTTAAGCGCTTTAAAATATCCAGTTATGAGTGTGAACCTAGCAGTGATAAATCTTTCTTAGGCCATGGAATTTGTAATTTTTGATAGAAATAAAGTTCAGAGCTCTCCAACTGTAATTGTACAGTGCACAGGATCATAAATTTTAAGCTGGAATTAGCCTCAGGAATCATCTAGTCTAATAGTTCTCAAAGTAGTCTTGGGACCCCTGGGGCTCCTTGAGACCTTTTCGTAGGGAGTCCATGAGGTCAAAGTTATTTTCATAACAAAACATTCATAAATAACCCTCATAAACAAAAGCTCTTAGGGACAAGAGTCTTCAGTCTTCAGTAATTTTTTAGAAGTATAAAGGAGTCCTAAGACCAAAAGTTTCAGAACCTCTGAACTAGTCTGTCAACTCAGCTCACTTAGTTGGGGGGACGATTTTAAGGAATTACCACTACTTGTCAAATATTTGTGTACTGACGTTCTTTTTGATACCTCAAAAAAATCTAATACTTTTAAATCTACATAGCCATAGTAAGGATAACATATTTAAAGGAAAGGATAGCACTAATTTTAAAAGGAAAACGGCTTACCTGAACTTCACAGATCTGGCATGTTCTGCTAATGGGGTAACATTTTTAAAAGTGTACACATTCCAAGTACAAAGTGAAAAAAATTAAAGCTTCATAAGTTGTCCACTGCCATCACCCTACTCTCCCTCCATACAACTGTCACCCTTTATGAATTCATTTTAAGGCTGCTAGACTGCAGATTTAGTTCCAATATTTTAAAAAATTGTGTGGCCTAATAATTTTGTGCAAGTTTTAGGCTGCTGAGTTATATAGTATTATAAATAAATGAAATGTTAATTATAAACATTTCTCAAAGTATTCTTATGTATCAAAACCTGACACCTTGTGGACAACATTGGTTTCACATCTATAATTGGGGTATATTGATTTAGATTATCGGCTATAAAAAGACCAATGTGATAGATATTCCAAGGATAATAGTAACAACGTTGTTTTTTATAGTAGAGATTATTGTCAAGATTTCTAGTTCAGCACCCTCATTTTAAATCAAACAGACCTAGAAAAATGTACCTCCTTAATTATGTGATGGAGCTGACATCTTCACCACTTGCATTTCCATTATACTTGTGACCAACAGTATTTTAAAGGCTAAAGCCAGTTTTTTTTAATGTTCTTAAAATACTGGTTCAAAGAGCAGCATTGTAGAGTGCCTAAAGAAAAAAAACTAATTTCTATGGCTATTTTGAAGATATTTACAGTATAAAGGGAATAAAAAAGGTTTCATCTCTCAAACCCAGCAATTCATTGCTATTGAGGCAACACAGGTACAATTATTTTAGCTCAGTCACACCATATGCCTTACATACTTGCTTGCAGTCTGCATCCTATTTCAGATCCCCACCTCTTTCTCAAGGTGACATACCAGTTCATTTTCACCCTATTAGTTTACTGTGTATTTTAAAAGAATAGATAGGTCTAGGGCTGTCAAGATGGGAAACTGTATCCTGAAATCATAGGGGCAGCTAGGTGGCGCCATAGTGCACAGTGCTAGGCATAGTCAGGAAGACTCACTTTTCAGAGTTCAAATCTGGCCTCAGAAACTTACTAGCTGTGTGACCCTGGACAAGTCACTTTACCCTGTTCGCCTCAGTTTCTTCATCTGTAAAACGAGCTGGAGAAGGAAATGGCAAACCCCTCCAGTATCTTTGCCAAGAGAACCCAAAATGTGGTCACAAAGATTTGGACACAATTGAAATAAAATGACTGAACAACCTTTATACATACTCCTTTCAGATGAAATCACACACTGTCCCCATCGCTAACTACAGGTACACATCTTAGTATAATTGTACTTAAAGAAAACAGTAATTAGTAACATGTTATTCTAAAGGAATCTCTTGTACTATGTATATAAAGACTAAATATCATTGGTATACCTTCTAAAATGTCATTTCTGTGATTTAAACCTTGTAAGCTCATTGAGAGCCAGCACCCTTTTAACCATCTCTGTATCCCTCATAATATCTAGTAGTCTTATACAATTTTCAATAAACATTCATTCAACAAATTTGTACTTAGTCTCTACAGGACCAAGGAAATGTTTCCCTTTCTGTTCCCAATTGCCTGATAAACAGCTTAAGAATATGCTTTCTCACCTGCTGCTTTGGAGAGGTATAGGGGACCATGGTGGGTATGGGGCACTATATGGATTTTTTTCAATGTGTTAGAGTTGCTGAACTCTATGGGTATGGAACACTGTCATGAATTTTTTCCATTGTTGCTGAACCCTTTAAAAAAAAATTCTTTACAAGGGATAACAGATGGGAGGGATATAGAGGAAGATAGAAGTGATGTTAATAACCTGGAATCAAGTCCTATTTCTGATACCTATTCTGAACTAAAATTTGCAGAAGTTCGTTGTTAACAGGAGTGGCAGATACAGATCAGCTTTCTCAATGGCAGTTCCTGTCCCTGTAGTGATGAAATCACAGATCTAGATAGGCCAAAATCCAGAACCAAATTTTTCCCTACACACACACACACACCTCTACAGGTGTAAGATAAAACACCCAAAATATTCCTCTGATTCAGAGGAAACCTTTTTATAGGGACACCAAATTTCTTATAAGTAGTTCACTTGGGGGAGGGAGTGAAGCTTTCCATATGACATCACAGTTACTCATTCCAAAATAAATATGGCCCTTCAAAATTGTACCATAGTTACCACTTAATACTCAGTGAGCACTATCAATAGATTGAAAATTGTATGCAAAAACAGCTTGATTGGGGATGGGTGGAGGGTAACCTCAGTTAAGGCATAAATCATAGACAAAACACAAAGCAAGAAACTGTATAAGAACTCCAGAAGAAAAAAAAAAAGACCTAAAAAGGCAAATGAGATGTGGGAAGATATTTTATACAGTTATAATCATCTTTACAGTATCAACAGCATGGTTGTCAGCTAAACTTTCAGACAGGGATGTTCTCAGCTTGTGGTAAAGATTATATCTCAGAATATAATAGCTGATCAAACATGAGACTATCTTCCAGTCAGCAGAGAATAATGATCTCATCATTCATAGGCTTTAGTGATTTTGGGAACCATTCCACAATTCCAAATAGATTAATTTGTAGAGCTCTGTAAAGTATGCCTATAAACTTTTATGGCTTAATTAACATCTACCTGTAAATTACTTGTAATAAAAATTGACAAGAGATTTCACTGCCCACTTAACAAAACAAAAACATCAAAATGTTCTGGGCATTGGCCCAGAAGATGACTGTCACTAATATTCTTGCATTATAACATCACCTTTGAGTTCATAAACATTCTTCACAACATTTATCTACATTCACTATTAAAGACCCTAAGTATCTTAGTTTTACAAAGAGGAACTTCTACAAAGGAGGTTAAAGTTCCTCTGACTCTTTCTGTATTATGTTCACTGCTTTCAAATGCCTGCTGTGCCCTGTCCAAAAACAAAACAAAGAAACACACACCAGACGCCTTAAATATTTTTTGTTTATTTTTCTTAAGGAATGACTCCATGTCTTAATAGTCTGTCAAAAATATCATTACTAAGTCAAGTTTTAGAAAAATAAAGGCAGATAACACTTTCTATGTGTTAATGAACAAATCTCTGCTCAGTGAATAGGAACAGTAACCCACAAAAATCTGGCCAGTTTATTCAAAAACATGTAAATGTATAAGAGTTCTTAGTACCTCAGTTCAAGAACAGACTTTAGAGACATAAAGGCACCAGAAACAATTAGCTATTTATGGCATCCTGATGCAACTTTAAATTTAAGTTACAATCAAAATATACTCTGAGAATAAGTTATAAATTAAAGTTACAACTAAAATGTATAAAGTGTGTATAAACATACAAAGTTTTAAAACAGAATTTTAATGAAAAGTCTTATAATTATCCCTGAGAAATGTAAGAAAATGTTTTCAGATTAAAGTTAACAACAGGTAATAACTTAGGTTTTGTGGAAAGGCCCACAATACTATAAATTATATAAAAATGAACAGAATCATTCGTTGCTAGGTTAGAGACCAGGAATGTCAAATAATCATCAACTCTTTTGTTTCTCTCTGAAAAAGAACAAAAAGAAGTTTTGGGTTGTTGTTTTTGTTTTTGTTTTTCAGATTTACAGTGATATCTGATCTGAAGTGGGAAGGGATCACATAAAGTACCTGTAAAGGCCAAATAAGAAACAGATCCACAATTTATACTTAAAACTTTTACTGCTCAATTAAGTCTTGTGTTGTATTAGAACAGCATTTATAATACAGAGTTCAAAAGAACGGAAAGGTTAACTATCTAGTACAAGAATAGAGTTAGACAATTCTTTAAGTTAACATTCAACTGGGGCATGTAATTTAAGATGTGTACTATTAATTACATCACAAATGTGTTAAGATTTTTTCAATAAAGCAGCAGAGAACCACCTCTAGTTACTTTTTATTCAGAATGTTAACTCCAAGACCATGTGTAATTTTAAACATAACTAATACCTTAACAGTTGAGTTAGCCAACGGGAAGATAATTTGTTTGAAGCTCCAGATGATTCAGCTCTCATTACAGCTGCACACCTATAAGGAAAGGTTAGATTAACATTCATGAAACCTATTCACTTGTGAACTTAATAAAGCTTATTCAATTATCTATCTACCTGCAGCATGTAACACTGAGCTTATTTCAGGTATATGGAATCTCTACAGCTTAAGAAACAAAACTAGAGAAAGACACAGGGAGATGAACTGGTATTTCTAAGCTCTCTACAGCTCCCAATCCTATGCAGTCAAACATCCACAAGCCTAAATTCTATGAAAATTTAGCATGGAAAGTTTCACCACCTGTAGGAACAAGGAGCGTGTGGCCAAGCCCCCTTCTCTTCCCTCACGTGCTACTAGACAAACTCAAGACTCTTTTTACCACTGACCTGGATTTGTGTCTCCTGATTTCAACCCACATTCCAGTGCCACCAAAATTATTTTCATAAAACAAAGGCCTGACCATGTCACCCTACTCAAACTCCATTGGCCTCCCTAATGCCTCTAGGATCAAATATGCCTCCCTATTCCCCCAATTTAGCATTTTAAGTTCTTTGTAATCTAACATCATCTTCTCTTTTTAGCCTTATTACATATTCCCTTTCCTGCAAACTGGAGGCCAGCTGAACTGGCTGCCTTATTGGTCACTTCCATACTTTGCACTAGTTATGTGTAAACTCCCTTTTTACCTTTCCTTCAAGACTCAGTTAAAGATCCACCTTAGCATAAACTGGATGGCATGACCCACCAAGGTCACCTTAGATCTGTTTTGTATATACCTTTATGTACAGGTTGTCTCATCTTTACAATGTGAACTCCTTGAGAGCTGCGACTTGTGTCTGAATCCCTAGCATCTAGCACATTGTGTAGCTGTTCTTAATACATAATACATAATCTGTATTAACTGTTTTCCTTCTAGCCAAGGTCAGGTGCTATTTTGTGAATCCAACTGTGCAATGTCCAGGAAAAGCAGGTCTAGACCTGTGATTTCATTTGTGTAACAAACTCCCAGTTTAGAAACTCAAAAATTCCTCTCCCAAGTATTCTGCAAGTTAGTGTTAGAGTGCTGGAAAGATGCCTGGGGGCACTTTCATTACTGGAGCACAGATTTAACAAAGTAAGCTTACTGTGACCTGTGTTTATCCTAAAAACAGCTAATGAGAGGTAGATAGACAGTATAGAACTTTGAAAGAGGAAAGTCTATTTTGACTCAACAAAGGACAAAAACCAGAACCAGAAGTTGTCTTGATTCTGACTCTAGTTTGTATATAACAATAGTAAAGCTGCCTAGTTAGTGTGATAAAATCCATAAAAAATATGAATCACTTTGGAAATGCTAAAGAAGAAAAGGGCAAGTAATTATTAGCCTAAGGAAGAAAAATTAAAATTTCAAACTACTCATAATTGTCAACAAAATTCTTAAAAGCAATGTTCATCATTATGTTTATGGATTAATCTAAGGCTGATTTTTAAATGGCATATTGTCACAGGTTAAGTGCTTGCTCAGGTTCACACAGCTAATATATGAAAGATGCAGACTTGAATTCAGATCTTCCTAGCCTAAGGCCAATTCTCTATCCACTATGCCAGACACATTTATATTTGTCTCCAAATCACTATGACTACTATTGTAAAACTAACAGTGATTTTAATATTACTGATTCTGTACTATCAGCAGTTGGCCATTTAAGGTATAAGTGTATCTCAGGTTAATGTTTTGAGTTATTTATTTTTAATAGCCCGTTTTATTAGTCTGGAATAGCTAACAGATTTTTTACCCTGCTTTGGAGATGGGACGACCACTATGTTTGCAGTTATGATCCAAGGGATGTCTGTGCTTAATACAGAAGTTGTCATTACACTGGTCACAAAGTAGCTGGAACATTTCTTTCTTCTTGCAGCCTTCCTTTGAGCATCGGTGTATGAAAATCTAAAAGCAACCAAAAGAATGAAAAATTGAGTCACTAGCAACAACAGATGGACTAAATTAGGAGATCTAACAAGCAACAAGAAATCTGTTTAAAACTATACATATAATACTCTACTATAATAGGAATGAGATAATTAAAATCCACAATTAAGTACCCAAATTGGAAACTAATTGTGCCTGCAACAATCAATTTAACCTCATTTGCCACCAAACCTCAAAGCTAGTGTAAGTAGCAAGATTGGAGATGTCCTAGAGAACATTAAATTGTCCAAATATGGGCTGGGAGGATACACAACTTGAATAATCAATAAAAGGCTCTCCTGTTTTGGTTACAAAAGGCTTGTACCTCCAGAACAAACCCTTTTAGTAGCCTGATATTGTTTGCATACAAGAGATTTTCTTAGTGCTAGTAATCAATCATTTAATTAGGGTCATTAAATACTCTAAAAACTCAAAAAGAAACCAGAAGTAGACGTGTAACTATTCATTCCTAGCTTTAAGTCATCTGCAGCAGTGGTAGAAGATGAATGCAAAACAAAATTGCTGAGGACAGAACTGAGACAATGAGGTGTTGAGTATTTTTTTCCTGGTGAAATTATCAATCCATTGATTTTACTAACTTTTGAAAAATTCTACTTACCTTTTTCTCCTGAGCTGGATTGTATTTACAATCTTTATCCATATGTTGTCCAACCACAACATCTGCAATTTGTCCTCTTCCTACTGGAACAGGAACATGACAAAGTGGACACACTGGGACCTGCACATCCTAAAAACAGCTAGTGTAAGAGGTTGACAGGCAATCCAAAACTTATAAAAGAAAAATATGGCTTGACAAAGGATAAAAATCTGAACTTTTTCTGATTCTGCAACTAGCTTGTATTGCAACTACATTAAAGTTGTATAGCTAATATATGGTAAGAAATTAAAGAAAACCGTATGATCACTTTGGAAATGCTGGGGGGGGGAGGCCAGTAATGGCCTAAGGTAGCAAATATTTCAACAATCCTTAAGTGCTAATATTCATTTGCACTTATGAATTAGGCTGCAAAAGATCTATTAACCCTGAAGAATATAGCATGGCAGCAAGTGTGTTGGACTTGGGGTGAATAAATAATAAAGTCTTTACTCCCCCCTCGCTGGCTGTATGATCACAAGCTAGTCTGAGCATCATTCTCCTCATCTACAAGATGGGAATGATGTTTATTTTACTAGCCTCACAGTGTTATGTTGAAGAGCTTTGTAAACTTCTTTGTTATAACTACAGAATATATAGCTAAATAGTCTGTTTTGTACAATGAATGAAATTATTTAAGTTACTTTGTTTTAAAATTTAGCAAAAATTACAAGATGTCCTGTAAAATTCAAAATTTTAAGAGATGAGATGGACTTTAGGGGTAATATAGTCTAATTCTCTACCTGACATAAATCTCCTCTTCATTTTTTACTAACTTTTTACTACATATGTCAAATCAACTATATTATGAAAACTGAACCACTATTTTTATTCTATTAAAATCTGTCAAAAACTAGTTCTAATGATTTTTGCTTGGAATTTAAAAATGGACAAGTCTGAATTACCTTTTTATATGCAGCAGGACATTTATGCCTCTCATATTGAACATGATCTTTACAAAAGACCTGGTCACATGTATCACAGTTTAATGGAAGAAAATCTAAGGAAGACATAAAAAAGCAAAGATACTTTTACCTGCATTGTATTTTTTCATTAACCAAACATAAATTTTGGTGGCAAAGAAAAAATTCATAACTCAAAATGTGAATCAAAGTATTTCACAAAGCTAACTGCTACTCTTGAAATCTATAGTTACAATTCCATAAAATACTATCTTGTACCAAAAATGTGTATTAAAAACAAACTTGTGATTAACTAGCCTAATGTTGATTTAATCAAGTTTTTTAAAAATACAATGTGCAGACACGGAACTTATTGGTTAATCTATACAATTTCTCATTCACTAATATAAGAAAGCACCCAAACCAGACATTTTCAATTAACATTCCATTAACAAAGCTCACCCAGCTGCTTGCAGGTTTTTTCAGAACAATGCTCTCCTAAGTCTGGAAATTCCATTGTAGAAAGAAAAAGTGCTAGTGACACAAAAACCAGTTGCAATGTTGCTGCCGATGACCTGCAGAAAAAATAATGTTAGATGAAAAACAGCAACCTCACCAGGGGGATAATCAAGATTTACAAATTCCCAGTCAGCCTTCACAAATGTCCCCAACTGGCAGATGGATAGATGGTTATCCAAGTCAAAGACAGGTTCGCAGCAATTTCTGTTTACATTAATGACAGTAGTAATCCACAACAGTCAACTGCACTAGGTAGGAGTCATCAGGTCCCCTGCTGCCCATTTCAACTCCAGGGCTTCAGGTTTTACTGTATTCATTTAACAGCTCAAGGAAGAATCGGGCTGAGAAGAGCCAACAGTTGTATCATTACCAAGTTCCTCGGAAAGAACAGAGATATTATACACATGTATGTATGTACATATACAACTAGGTAACGCACTGGACCTGGCAGGAGCAAAAGTGCAAATCCAGCTTCAGGCATGCCCTAACTGTGGGACGTTGGGCAAATCAGTCGCTTAACCTCTAAGTGCCTCAGTTTCCTCATCTGTACAAATGGGAGTGATAATAATAGCCTCCCAGGGCTGTTGTGAGGATCAAAGGAAAATGAATAAGTGCATTAACAAACCTTAAAGGGCTACGTAACTCCTATATTATACAGGTTAAGTCACACCAAAATAAACTATGCCACGTTTTTGTCCTTCAGTAACGTGAACGTCCAGACTTCCCTGCCGGTATGTGGCACAAAACTGGACTATTACAAAGGTTATTACAGTCGGTTCTGGCAGAGTACCTGGGAAGACGCTAACCTTTAGCGCTGCGGCATAAGTACTTACACAGGCCAGGTAACCCCGTACTCACCGAGCCTCCATCTGACCCTCACAATAGCCTGCGAAGTGAGAAGGCGAAGTTACGACTACCCACCCTTTCCAGGATAGGAAACACACTAGGAGAAGATGAGTGACTTGCCTAAGATTACACGATAAAGAGCAGAGACAATCCTGGCTTGCTTGCCATTACGTCTCAACTACCTTACTGTGGAGGAAACCCAGGGCTACCTTTAAAGCGGAGTCTCCGATGACGACGGCGGCGGCAGCAGTAAAACAGCGTTCCCCCCACACCCGCACACCCATCTAGAACCAGCGGCGTACTCTCGGCCCCCCTCCCCATCTCTCATCTTTCGTATCTTCCAAAGGATATTTCGCTTCATACAGGGGAGCGAGGCGGCTGCCGAGGAGGAAAGCCAGAAAAACTCAACGTCTGTCCAGGGAAATTACAAACGCAATTTCGAAGAATCGCCAAAGACGCCCGAGAGAAAAGCCCACTTACCTGAGGACAAAAAGGATAACCCGCTACGAAACAACTCCTACTCCCGACCCCTGGTCCCGGCTATTTATCTGCTCGCCCAAATTCACCTGGGAAAAACTACTGCCAAGTCACGGTTCAGCGCGCTCCGATTGCGTCACCCGTCAACTAGCCAATCAAAAATGTAAGATCTCCTTCCTACCCCCTCCTCTTCTCCCGAGCGCCCGGGTAACTTCTAGAAGTCCACGTCCCCGGCGTCCGGGATGACTCAGGCACTGGGTGAGGGTAGCTCGGCTACGCCCAAGTCCCGCGGAAGTGTGATAGGCTGTGCTGAGTCAGGGGGCGGGGCCGGAAGGTGTTTGGTCAAGAAAGGAATCAGCCAATCCACAAGTGTTTATTAGGTTCCTGCTGTTTGCTGGTTTCTAGAAACAATTTCTGCTTTCCGGGATCTTACTTTCTATGAGAGGGGAGGTCGAGGAGAGCAAGTCAGTGTGTGTAGAAACGTAAAAGCGAGATTTATGCGGAGTAAACCTTAAGTAAAAGTAATTTGGAACGGGGCATGCTGGCAGCAGGAGGTTTCTCTGATGGAAGATCGGTGGGTCAGTCTGTAGAAGCATTGACTAAGTGTTTACCAGGGCACGTTGGTGGGGGATGCAAAAAGCAAACAAAAACAAAAACCTTCCCTGCCTGTGGAGGAGTTAACGTGGAGACAACTATTAACAGCTAGGATAGGTAGAGGCTACATTGGGGGTAATCTCGGAGGGTAGGCACCAAAATTAAGTAAAATTGGAAGTCCCTTCTGGTAGAAGGTAACACTTCAGCTATTTAATTTATCTTATTTAATGTAAATATTCTATTTAATGTAAGTCTTTCAGAGGCTAGAAGACAAAGCGACACATTACCTTTGCAACTTGCCCACCTCTACCAAAAGACGTAATAAATTTTTTTCTGAAACTATTTCAGGTTTTTCAGAAGCAACAATTGGATCACAGAATAGTTGGAAGGTAGTAAGAGGTGAGAAGACTAGAAAGCTTAGGGAGGTCAGTTTTTTACTTCACGTCCCCATATGGAGTTTTCTTGACAAAGATACCACAATGGTTTGTCATTTCCTTTTCCAGCTCATTTTACAAATTAGGAAACTGAGGCAAATGAGTGACTTGCCCAGGGTCACACAGCTAGTGTCTTGAGCCATATTTGAACTGAAGAAGATGAGTCTTCCTGACTCTAGGCCCGACATTTTATCTACTGTAACTCTTAGCTGCCCAGGTCAAGTTATAAAGAGCTTTAAAAGCCAATCAGTATTTTATATTTGATTATGGAGAGTAAGGAGCCATTGAAGTTTATTGAATGGGGTGAAGGGGATTGTGTGACACGGTCAGACCTGTTCTTTGTTTAGGAAGATCACTCGGACTCCTTACTAAGCTGAATGCAGGATGCACTAGTGTAAGCAGAAACATGAGGCAGGGAGCTCAGCCAGCTGCTTATAGCAGAGGTCCAGGCTTGACATGATAAGGACCTGCACTAGGGTGGCCACAGTGTCCAAGGAGAGAAAGGCCAATGACAACCCCCAATAAGATCCAAAGCCTGAACTAATCAATCAGATTGCTTTGCTTAAAAAATGCTGTTTCCTGTGTCTGTAACTTAAAAGACCACACAAGGTTAACAATGAGTATTCTTCTTGTTTGTGACAGGATGCTTGCAATCAGAATCATGGAATGTCTCTTTATCTTGGAGACCTATGCCATATGGGAGAAAAACTCAGATTTCCTGGGATCGTAATTTCCAACTGACACTACTTTGTCAATTGTTTTGTCTTACTGTATTTACAACTTATTCAACTAAGAAACTTCCTTTCTCATGATATGGATTAAAAACATGGAGACCATAAATTTATGTTTGGCTTGTTCTAAAGAATATTTAAACCTTCTTGTTCTTTTTTCAGGCAGTCAGACTTTTCCTTCTGGTTCCATGATCATGTATCTGCTAGCTTATGGGAATAAATAATATAAAAATATATCACCTAGCCTGTTTGCCTCTTTTAACCAAACTTTCAGGGAGATCCCCATACACAAGAAATGTTGGGAAGGTAGAAATTATAGGATCTGCCAACTGAGTGAATATGGGAGTTAAAAGAGTGTGAGGGTGACAGTGAGATAGTGAGCCTGGGTGACTGGGAGGAAGGTAATACCCTCTAATACAGAAGTTAGGAAAAAGGAAAGGTTTAGAGGGGGAGATAATTAGTTCTTAGATAATTAGTGAACATGTTAAGATGTTTGTGAAACATCCAATTTGAGATGTCTAATAGGCACTTGGAGATGTGAGACTAGAGGTTAGTAGAGAGGTAGGGCTGAAAAAATAGATCTGAAAATCATCTGCATAATAATTGAATCTGTATAATAATGTAATATATAATTATTGAAGCTGATGAGATACTCAGATGAAATTGTACTATAGAGGTGATGAAGAATAGATGGGTGGGTCCTAGTGTCCTGAAAAAATTCACTTGGACAGTCTTCAAGTTAAAGAAAGGCATTTATTGGGGTAACCACCAGTGGGCCTGCTTTCATGAGAGGCAGAGCAGTTAGCCAGGTTAAGGTGTCTGGTCTAAATACAGTTTAACAGGATAGGGGGAAAGTGAGCAGGAGAATGGTAAGAGGGGCAAGCATGGCTCTGGAATTCTTGGAATATCAGGTAGTCCAGAGGTGTTTTTTGTCATACAGATAAGTAAGGAGAACAGGAAAGGGGAGAGGGAGCACTGCTCCAAAATGTCACATAGTCAGGGGTGCTTTATGAAAACACAGATAAGTCTAGGGGTGAGGGCATCAGTGCATAATCTATGACTGGTCATATCCAGCATCTTATCTCATATCTCAAATCCTGCATCTTGCCTGCCCCATCTGCCTCGAACACTCTTATCTACCTCATCTGAAGGAAGAGAAAAGAGGGCTCAGAACAGAACCTGCCTGGAGGGACACGTGCTTAGCAGATATAACCTGGTTGAAGATCCAACAGAGGAGAGTAAGAAGGAGCCACAGGAAAAGGAGGACCAGGAGAGAATAGTGCCACAAAAACCTACTAAATGAGTGGCCAGGAGGAGATGTCCATTGACAGTGTCAAAGGTTGCAGAGAAGTAAAAGGACATTGGATTTAGCAATTAAGAGATCATTGAAGAGAGCTGTTTTGGCTGAGTTATGAAGTCTGAAAATCAGATGGCAGAGAGTTTAGGAGTGAGAGGACAGAAAATGGAGACACATTATGTAGACAGCTTTCTCAAGTTGTTTAGCCAAGAGGGATAAATATAAGTCAGTAGCAAATGAGGATGGAAAAATCAAGGGAGGACCTTTTAGGAATGATAAAGATCTACACATGTTTATAGTCAACTGGAAATAAGCCAGTAGAAATAAGCCAGAATAAGGGGAAAGATTGATTATTAGAGAGAGTTGGGAGAATATCAGAGAAGCAAACTGCTGGAGAAGGCAAGAGGGTATGGGATGAAGAGTGCAAGTATAGAGGGATTTGCCTCGGCGAGGAGAAAGGCCACCTCTTCGTGTCAAATTTGAGTAAAGATGAAGATAGTGAGAAAAGATATATGAATGATAAAAGAATAAGGAAGAGCAGGAAAATAGAGCTCTTAGAAAATGTCTTTAATTTTTTCAGGGAAGTGAGGTTTTCAGCTGAAAGGGTGGGTTGGATGGTTTTTGCGGCACATTATAAAAAGGCTTGGTGAGTAGAAAAGCAAATTGATTAGGGAAGCCTAACAGGATTGCCTGACCAGAGTGAGGACCCAATTGAGATTATGTAGCATAAATTTATAACGGACCTAATCAACATGCTTCCATAATTTCATTCACAGAATCTAACCAAACTTATAAAAGCTCATTCAAACAGAAGAGAAACTCATAAAAACTAATATGGGGCCTTTTTTTTAATCTTTTTTTTTTTTTTTTGCTGTATGTTGTTCTGTTCTTGACAGGCAGCGTGATACTAGAAAGAGTATGCTTTCCTACCTACCTCCAGATAGAGAGCTAATGAATTCAGAGTTCATACTGAAGCTTATTTTCTTCTTTTCCTTAATATTTTTGGATGTGGCTCATTGTGGAATTTATTTTGCATGACTATACATATTTGTAAGGGGTTTTGTTTTTCTTACCTTCTCAATGAGTGGGGCAGGGAGAGGGAAGAGGAAGGAGTGAGGGAATTCAGGACCAAGAAGAAAAGAAAATTAAGTCATTGAAAAAAGAGCTCATCTTGGTTGAAAGAGCTGATGACTTTCAAGTGCTGGACCTGAGTTCAGTAAACTCTTCCACTTTCTACCTGTGTGACCATGATCAAGTACCCCCAAACAATTCTCTAAGATCAGGCTTCTTGACCTTTTTAGTGTCTTGGCCCCCTCTAGCGGACTGATGAAACCTATGGACCCGTTTTCAGAAAAGTTTTTAAGTGCATACAGCAAAATACATAGGATTACAAAGGAAACCCAGTATATGGAAATACAGTTATTAACATATTAAAAAAAAAAAGGGAACCTTATATACAGTACCAGCAATACTGTTTGAAGGATAACTGTGAATGACTAAGCTATTCTGAGTATTACCTATGAAGGAAGATGCTGTCTACCTCCAGAGAAAGAATTGATAAATAGAAGTATTCATAGTATGGTTTTAGATAGATAGACAGACAGACAGACAGACAGACAGACAGACAGACAGATAGATAGATAGATGCCACATGGTAGCCTCCTGTAGTTCAGGGTAGAGAGGGAGGGAAGGAGAGAGGGAGGGACACAGTTCAAAATTAAAATGTAACAAAAATAATCATAAATGAAATTTATAGATGAGTTTCTTATCTGTGTCAATGGAGGAAGTCTCTACACTGGAAGTACCTTATATCAACAGAATCATAGGCCCAGACCAAAAAAAAAAAAGTTGTGTTTAGAATATTATAGACATAAAATCCCTCCCTAGGCGGCACTGCTGATTCATCTCCCCAGGGCTTCTCTACCACCACAGAAACCTCTTTAGCTTAGAAGCTCACTCCACCCATGGACTACTTTTCAGTTACACCCTGTCCCTGATGCCTCAGCTTCTGATTGGCTGGCACCTCCCAGGTCCTCCAAATTAAGGAAAAGGCCCAGACTAAAGATGGTTTTATCCCAGTGAAGTCTGTACTGCTGACTTATCTCCACTGGAACCTCTCTACCAACACCCACACCATTGTGTTATGTCCCACCACTCTAAATGGTGAATGTAAGATCATAGACTTGAATCTAGATGTCCTGACTCCAAATCCATTCTTTCACTATGACATGCTATAATCAAGAGGGATCTCCCACTCACCTTCAAAAAATATTTTATCAAACACTGAATTGTTTTTGTGAACAATGACATCACATATATTACCAGAGAGTAATATCTCATTTAGTATCCCCATTAATCTTCCACCAGTGGTTTAATATAGTAATGAGAGTCATAGATTTTACTATTATCTCATTTGATTATTAGATTGTAAATTCCTAGAAGTGAAGGGGATGATGTCATTCTTCAACTTTGAATCTGTAGCACTTAACACAGCACTTGGCATATACTGGGTGGGGGGGGCGCTAATAGGTTGTGTGTGTTTTCAGTTGAGTTTAAGAAAATTAAATTGAGTGAAGTGAAATCCAGTATACAATCCAGAGGACAATTTTAAATTTACATAATATTTGTAGGCAAAAATCAAGTTTACAGTGCTTGGGTAATTTACAAGCCCTGGGCCCATTTTCTTCAAGATGAACAGGATGATCTGTCTCTCTTACCTTCAAGATCTGTACTGTACTGAAATACTCTCCTCTACTTAAGAGAGAAATAACACAACATACCCACAAATATCCTTGTTTTCACTTTCATCCAGTAACACTTATAGGAATACACATTCTATAGGCAACCAGTCTTATTGTAAAGGTGAGGTATGGCTGACTTTGGTTGTCAGTTGTGTGAGAGTTAAGTTCAGAGTCAGTGGAAATAGCATTTGATAGGTTTGGGATGAGAAGGCCTAGGTTTGAATTCTAACTTTACTAAATACCTGTGTGACCTTGAATCTCTCAGAGCCTCAGTTTCTCATTAGTAAAATGACTAGACCTCTGAGTTACCTTCCAGCTGTAAATCTATGATCCCATAATCCCCAGGGAGCACATCTCTTAAGATTATATTGGCGAACAGCAATATCTGCCCCATGTCTGCGGAAAAGCAGCAACAAACCCATTTTCTACCTAGGTGTACTCATTCTGGACTTCTTTGACTTTTCTGCCATGACCCCCTCAATGTTCAGCTTTGTGTGTGTGTATGTGTGTGTACTGACTTCTGCAGTTAGATTTTAAGCTACTTGCGGGCAGGAACTGTCTTTTTCATATTTGTATCTCCAGCCCTTTGTGCAAAGCCTGGCACATAAACACTTAATAAATGTTTATTGACTAACATACCTGCTGGGCAGCTGGGTGGCACAGTGGATAGAACACTGGACTTGAAGTCAGGGAGACTCATCCTGCTGAGTTCACATCCAGCCTCAGACTGTGTAACCATGGGCAAGTCAACTTGTTTGTCTCAGTTTCCTCATTTGTGAAATGAGCTGCAAAAGAAAATGGCAAACCACGCCAGTATCTTTTTCCGAGAAAATTCCAAATGGGGTCATGAAGAGTCGGATATAACTTAGCAACAACAAACACACCTCTATCTCAGTCTCTAGGATTTTATACTCTTGTTTTTAGGTATGAGCTGATTTCTGTTCTCTGCTTCAGATCAGTGCCTCTGGGTCATTATCCATCTTAATTGGTTAAGAGGGTGAGAACAGAACTGATCTTTCAAGTCACCACATACAACAATTGTTCATCTATGCTAAAATTTACTAAGCAAATATACACAGAAATCATTAAATAAATATTTTAACTCATAAAAGTGATCATATTACCTCTAAGAGGCACAGCATAATCTGTCCCTTGAGGCATTTTTAACTAGGCAAAAACATCTTTAGCTAAGCAAAGCCCTCTAGAATAAACCATAGGAACCAAACTTGTCCAAGTCCCCAGGTGAATGGCATAGAAAAACACTCATGGTTTTGAGGTTTTTGTTTGTTTGTTTTTGCATCTCTATATTTTGCAAAGTATTGTTCTCTAGAATATGAAAATCTGTTTTACTACTAGATGCCACTCAAATGGATGAAAAAACATTAAATGTTTACTATGTTCAGATTATGCTGCTAAGTGCTGGGGCTACAAATCAGAAGGCAAAACAGTTCTTAACCCATCAAGACCTCACATTTCTGATAGGGGAGACAACACACATGAACACATACCTTCAGGGCAGATAGGAAGGCCCAGTGGTTTTTTAGGAGCAGTTGCCTCATGGACACTACTCTTCCCAGGGCTATTTGGCAAAAGGCCCTAGGCTGTCTCAACCAGGGTGTGATGATTGAGGTGATGCTTGAGATGGTACCAGTGATTTGACCTGTGTGGCACATGCCAGTTCCTGTCTCTCCCTCAAGGTGCCTTGGTGCTTTGCCTAGGCTAGGCTGGCTAGGCTGGCTTGCCTTTGGCAGTTGATTAGTCATAGAGGTATGAGATCCCTGTTTTGGCAAGAGTTATTTCACTAAACAATTATTACAGAGGGTGAGTGGGAGGCAGGGCCAGTGGGCTGGGGGTGAGAAAAATGCTACTAGTCCCAGGCCTCCTATGCTTCCTTGGCCTATTGCTCAACTCTTGTTAACTCCCCAATCAAGCAGTAAGCCAGGTGTAATGAGAATGGAAATTTGAAGATCTTCCCTGCGCCTTAACAGACCTAAGGGGGAGTTTGAAGACCTCCCCTGCTTTGAAAGTAAACTCTGCCCCATAATAGGCTGAATGTAATCACATAGAGCCTGTGATGGAGGGAATTGCTGAAGGGAAGCAGAGCCCACAGAAAACTTCCCTGCTGTGAAGATAAACTCTGCCCCCTGATAGACTGAATGTAGTCACATGGAGCCTGTGATGGGAGGAGTTTGCTGAGGAGAAGCAGAGCCCACAGAGAGCTAGACAGATGGTGGGAGAGAGAGGACACTCACTAAGGAGACAGAGAGGTTTGTGAGTAAAAATATTGATGATGGTTTGTGGGAAGGCTGAAGAATGCTGAAGGGTTATTATGGCTTCTGAATATCTTTGGTATTATGATGGAATCGGCTTACTGGTTTTGGAATTTGGTTTTCTGGTATCTAAATAAATGCTTCAGTTCTGTCCTCTATCTGGAGAGTTTGGTATATTTTGCGATTGATTGCTATACTTATAGTCATGGTCTTTATCGTGACCATGGGCACTGTAAGTATTGCCTTGGCACTACACCAGGACACAAGGATTTCCATCATAATATACTAAATATTTTCTGTAGTGTCTTATTTGGTAAAATCCTTTACATGTTTGTGGGGATGCCTAAAATAAAAGATGAATTTTAACTCATAAAAGTGTTTATACAGTAGTCTCCAAGAGGAACTACACATATCTGTTCTTTAAATTTAAAATAAAATTAATTTTGATGCAAAAACTTTTAATTCTGATTTAATAACATAAGAAGTATTAAAGGGAAGATGGCGGCATTAGCAGCAGCAACATATCGCAGCTCTCACATAGCCACCCCAAAATACCCATAAAATAGGACTCTAAACTAATCCTAGAACTCCAAAATGCACACAAATATACTTTCCACTAAAGTCAGCTCAGCTACAAGGAATCATATCAGCACTGCGAACCGAAACCAGCCTGGCCTGAAGCCCTGGCTGAGCCCTGGGGCGGCTGGACAGGAGGAGCGAAGGAGCCTCAGATTAGCGGCAGCTGCAAGCAGCGTTCAGAACTAGGTCAGTAGGCCTTGCGAAATCAGGGGAGAAAAGTGTCCGGCCAAAACGCCTCCAGGGCGGGAAAGCAAAAGGCAGAGGTTTTGCACCTGCCTCTGCATTGCAGCTTCCACACCCTCGGCTTGCAGACAGCACGGGGACTTAGCAATTGTTCAGAGGCCGAGTGCTCTCACGTTGAGTGGCCTGGATCTGGATTGCGGTCTTGAGCTTTCGGTCCTGGAGTCTTCATTATCCAGTGAGCCGGAAGTAAGTAGGAAAGGGACCCAGCACCTTCCTGAGAGCTACGGCAGCTGGGAGGACCCCAGCGATTTGGGACAGAGCTTTCCCTTCTGGAAGAAGAGCCCCACAGAGATTTTAAAAAAACAATCACAGACTGACCAACCATGAGTAAGAATAAGCATAAGAAGCAAAGTAAGAACAGCAACCAAACCCTAGATTCCTTCTTTGGGGAAAAGAAGGATCATGGCAAAGAGAGGGAGGAGGAGAGTGCATCCAGAGCGCCCCCACCAGGGGCCTCCAATAAACATGAAGAAT
>CM053587.1:105265343-105280350 GCA_028646515.1 Pseudochirops corinnae
TATTATTATTATTATTATTATTAACTACATCCAACTGGAACTTGAGATACACAGGAACTGTGGTTGGGAGATCCATCCTGCCCTACCGAAAAGTCAGAGGGGTGAGAGGGGAAGACATAGGAGAGAATAGACTGGGGGAGGGGGGATACACTGGAATGGCTGTTTTGGGGTGGTGGGTAGGGGAAAGATGGAGAGAAAATATGTAACTCAAAATCTTGTGGAAGTGAATGATGCAAACTAAAATAAAATTAAAAAAAAAAAAGTATTAAAGGATATTGGCCTGAAAATGTGACAAAGACACTAACTCTTGTTAAGATGGGTCATCAATGAATTGACAAACATTTATTAAGCACCTACTTTGTGCCAAGCACTGTGCTAGGCACTGGAGAAACAAAGGCAACATTCCAACAGTCTCTGTCCTCAAGAAACATTTTATTAGAGGGAACAAAACCTACACATATTTACTGGGGTAAACATATATGTTGTCTGTCTGCCCCCCACATACCTCTATTAGACTACCTCTGTGCCTGAATCTCATTGTAACCCTTCTCCTTTCAAAGTTTCTTGGATTTCTTCCTTCAGCTTTTTATTCTGACCCTGATCCCAAGTTCTTTCTATCCTCGGACCTTAGTTTTACCTTCATGAACTTTCATGCTTGCTATGTTCTTAGGATCAAGAGTATGAATGATAAGAGTTCAGGTTGTTTCTGGAGCCATTAAGGACTAACTATAACCAGGGGGGAAGTGGGGAACAGGGCCTAGCAGGGACAATGCCTGTATCCACTGGAATTTCTAGCCACAGTGGTCCCGAGGAAAAACTGCCAGTTGTCCAGATTAGGACATGTGCTTATATGACCAATTTATACAATAAGTGGTACGTATATATGGGGCCAGGACTGCAGATGGACCATGATTGGAGTTTAGAAATGAATAGGAGGTAAAGAGCAGTATGGATTGCATTTGGAAAATCAAACTGTTTTAAACTATGTCAAGTTCCTCCCCAGTGTAAAGGTCCTTTTCAACACAAGTATTCTCCTAGTATAAACCAATTTGGAAGAGAAAAATCTCTGGAAAATTAAAGTTGAAGATGATTTGTGAGAAATAATTCATTTGGACCCCTACTCAATTGCAAGCAATATTAATCAGTTTGATATTTTACATAAATCATGTAGGGATAATTAGATAAGGCCTTAGAGTAGGCCTTTATAATGGGCCTCAAACTTTAGTGTAGTGTTCACTACTTGTTTATCAGTTATGAAGTTCACTTATATAACCACAAGAATGTTGATAAAGATATCTCCATCCTGTTTTACTCAAATTACATGTCCAAACGCAGCATGGGTAGGATATCTTGATGCTTTGGAAAGTCCCCCAACTTGTTTTTGTTCCTCTGGATCATTCTGTCTTATCCAACATGATCAGGGTCCATGACTACTTAGTCATGGCATTGGCTCAAAGCTCTGCCTCAGTGGTTTTTCTTGCAGATTGGGCAATTATAATCCTCACAGATTCACAGACCAATGGAGATAGGTACATAATGGATCCAAGTAAGCAGTAGTATTTCCACTGGTGACCTATGCTCAGAAAATGTTATAAGGGATATCACTGAAGAAAGATAGGCTAGGAAAAGGCTATCATCCAACTGTGGGGCATAAATGAGGAATAACATAGTCTGAGTATTTTTGCCCTTAAAAATATTTTTACATTTTTATGTAAAAGACTAGAAGATGGCCATCACATTGGAAGAATGCTCCATGAAGCATCCATAGAAGAATCATCTGATGGCACAGATAGGGTTCTATCTGTACCAATGGAAAGGATAACCTGCATCAATGAAAAAGACAACAGACCCATTGAAGAAGCACCATTATCATTAAAATAAGTAGTAGCAATGTTAGTATTTGCTATTTTAGGGGAGGCTAGGTGGCGCAGTGAATAGAGGCAGCCCTGGAGTTCACTGGCTTCAAGTTCAAATTTGACTTCAGACACTTATCACATACTTCCCGTGTGAACTTGGAAAGTCAGTTGACCCCAATTGCTCTGCCTTCCCCCTTCCAAAAAGCAAATATATGTAATTTGGTATTTCAATAAAATTGTTGCATTAATCAAGCAACCAAAGCTCTACACATAGGCCTTTTTAGGCCTAGTGCTCAGCAACTTTCCTCTCTGGATTCTATTTGATTCAATGAAATAGATCCAGGTTTAATTTTTCTCACAAAGATGACTGACATAATGGGCAGTTAAAGGGTGGAAACCTCTAGAAAGGACACTAGACATTAAAGACTGAAAGATGTGTCTGCCCTTTTAAAAGAGCACTGCAACTTTCTTCAGGCCAATAGCAAAGTTGTTAGTTATAACCAGTATATCAGGTTAAGGAAGAAAAGAAGAGGTCATCTAAATTCTTAGCTTTTTCACAAAAGAAAGCATACTTTTGAAAGGTGGCTTGAAAGATACATTTGGGTTCATTTGTTAGATAACCTGATTTTTGCTTATTCTATAAGGCTGACGTTTTTCTTTGTGTCAGACTAACTCCTAGTTGGCCTTCTAAATGTAGGAGGTACTTAATACACATTGAATTGAGTTAAAGTATGGCATTGAGTATATATCTGAATTGGAAAGGAAAGAAAGTGCTTTTAAATTTAAACCTTTATACTGTAATCATTGGAAGAGATAAGAGTCATTTGTGGCTCTTCTTGGCTTCTCAGAAGTTGTTTGGTTGGTAAATTGATTCCATTTTTGTTTATCCTTTGGTAGAATAGACCCACACTGTAATTTAGCTTTTCTAGATGTAAAATAGCTACCCCAAGTTTTTAAATTTTCATCTAATCTGGCTCTAATATCATGGATTGCTGCTGAAGTTAGAAATTTAAATCTATATAGACAGTATAGAGTCCAGCCCTATAAAAATCACAATCATCCAAAGCTACTAATTTGTTTTTACCTTTGTTTTGGCTTCTAAGTGAGTTTTGAATAAATAATACTCATCCTAATTTCCCAGTTCCTTCCTTTTCTCTTCTAGGCCCAGCCCCCTTTGCTCTCTCTTTGCCTAGTTGCATTAAAAATTAAACTTCTGCCACCAAGGCAGCTCGGTTTTGGAGAAAGGAGCAGAGCTTTTTATTTAATAAGGCTTGCTGGCTGGCTGCCTGATTGGCCCATTGTTTTAATTTATTCATACTGGCTAACAATTGAACATTGTTTATTTTCTCATCAAATAGAGTATTGAAGTAGAGAATGAAGTCAATCTTAAGTATATGGCACTAAGAAGACCAGAACTGAATTAATTTAACCTGTACTTGAAATTGCAATTTCAAGTAAATAAAAAAAAAATCAACTCTTGCTGAGGCTTAGTAAAAGGCATATATTGTTTGGTGTTGTGGGGGAGGGAGGTTGTTCTTTGGGATTTTTTTTCTTTGTGTGTGGGTTTGTTTTTTTTTTAGGAATATATATGTCCTACTTTTTATTTCAGAAACTGTGGTCACCATGTTCACAACCAAAAAGTCTGTAATGGACATAATTCAGAACTTTCCCTACATTTGAAGGAGATACTTGGGAATCCCAATCAACTAATAAATATTTATTGAGTATTTGCTATAAATATATGTTCTCTGTCTCTGTCTCTGTTTGTCTCTCTCTCTGTCTCTCTCTGTCTCTCTCTGTCTCTGTATAATTATATACTTTATATATACATGTATGGATGTGCATATATGTGTGTATGTTCATGCACATGCACATACTGTGTAAACCTGTGTAGGATGCAACAAATCATAAGTCATCCCTGCCCTCCATGAGTTTACAATGTGATTAGAGAAGTTAAACATTAACATGTAAAACATTAACTGGGATTATACAAAGCAGACTATAATTAGTGTCAAATGAGAGGTATAGATGAGAACCACTGAAGAATTCAGAAAAGGAAGAGATCTTTTCTGACTGGGAAACTTCTCAAGGTAGGGGAGGTTTTAGTTTGGTTGCAGGAACAAATTAGGGGAAAAGGAAAACATGTGGAGGAAGGGTAAGGATCCTGTTGAGAATATGAATACTCTGTGTTTTAAGAGAACAAAACAGAGAATGGTTGATGACAGTGTTCAACCTATGGTGAAAAACTGATATGGGTTGTACATATGGATGTGGATATGGAATTGGATATGGAATCTGTCGGGAGTACAGGAATGGGTGATGGAGTATTCCACAAGTGGTAAGGCCAATTATGGAATCCAATTATGGGATACATTTAATGTAAGTTTAGGGGTTCCATTTCAAATCAGTTTATCTCACTTAGTCTTTGTTCTCTCTAGAGAAAATTATTTTACCTCTAGAACATTCAAACTCAACAAAGATGTCATTTAATCAGGATCCAGAGGGCTAACATATATCTGAACAGCAATAGTTTGGCTTTACCCAAAACCCAATGATTACATCTAGAGCACAATGCCTGAAGGGAAAGAAGAAATTTGGTGAAGGGGTGGAGATGTGGATTTTAAAATGAGAGAGGACAAGAAAGCAGTTGCAAACCTCCTAGACAACAGAGAGGGAAGAGAGAATGCCAGCCCCTGAGGTCTCAGCAACAGCAGCCTGCTAAATAGATCTTTCTTTGGAAAATGATAACTAAAGCCACAGAACACAATTAAGTCCTAATTGTAGTGATAAATTACCATCCCTTTCTTGACTTATTCCTGGATGACAAGCAAGAACCAGGACTTGGATCACACTTGCAGGGGGAAGTTCAAATCAGATGCGGATTTTCATTCATCTCTTCCCCCTCAGCAGGTGTCTCCTGGCCCCACTTTGTATAGAGAGGAAACAGAATTTGGTTTACAGCAACTTCCTAGGCATCTCCAGCAGTCAATTTGCTTTCAGCAAGAACTCATCCACAGCTTTAGTCATTAAATCTTACGTTATGGAGAGAGGAGAAATTGGCTGGGAGATCACTGTTATCCTTGACACTTTAAGATACACCTGGACAAGCTGGCAGAGTTTGGCAGAAGGCACCTTGATTTAGGGTCTTGTTGGAAGGGCAGGAGCTGGTGATAGCTCTTTAAGGAGATTGTGAAAGCATTGCCAGCACCCAGCTATCCTTGCCTGTTTTTGGCTTACAGTCTGAATATGTAACTCGATGTTTCATCCACAAGTAAAGCTATAGGGACAAGCAGGGTACAGTGGAAAGAACAAATAGGGTGGGAGAGGGGTGGGGGTAGCTAAGTGGCACAGTGGATAGAGCACCAGTCCTGGAGATAAGAGGACCTGAGTTCAAATTTGATCTCAGACACTTACTAGCTGTGGGACTCTGGGCAAGTCACTTAACTCCAATGAGAGAGAGAGAGAGAGAGAGAGAGAGAGAGAGAGAGAGAGAGAGGAAAAGGGAGAGAGGGAGAGGGAGAGAAGGAAAGAGAATCTGAAGTTAGAGGTCCAGGTCCATATCCCATCTGACCTTAGACAAATTATCTCACTTCCCTAGGCCTCAGTTGCCTCATCTATAAAATGAGAGGACTGGACTAAAAGATTTACAAGGTCACTTTCAGCTCCAGATCGATTATTTTTCCTAAGAAATTAATAAAATTAGTGATCTGATCAGGAACTGGTTTTCATTTTTGTATCTTGCACATATGAAAAACAGTATTTGTGGATTTGAATTTGATTGTCTGGCTTATTGTGCTGAGGAATTCAACTGAATAGAACTCAGGATCTGAAATCTCTCTGCTATGCCCTCTTTTTTGATGAACACACAGAATAGGGGACTTCAGCTGGCATAGGGAGAGTATTTTTACCTTTTTTTTTAACCTGTATCAAATCTCACAATATGGTCCAGTTCCCATTTTTCTGTAGTTTCTGTAGTTAACTTAAGGAGTTTTTGATTTGGATTTTTTTCCCTTTTAAATAATATGCTTTATAGTATCACTCCCTGTGGAGTATGGGCAAATTATGGATGTAAAACAATGTAACATTGTGAGTATGATACCTGACAGGGATGCTATCATTTCATACCATGTTGCCTTGAAGGCAGTTGGAAAATCACAGCAGACACTGGCCTGTATCCCAGACAGTGATGAAGAGGTAGGTACTATATGATACTTCATTGTTTTGGCTGGATGCTTTTTTGGTTATAGTTGAGTTTGCCTTAACCTGGAGTGTCTAGGAATGACACATAAAAAGTCATTTAATTCTCTACTACTCAGGGATGTGCTGATAAATATTTAGCAACCAGCTTGGGGGATAGGAGGAGGGGAACTGTACTCAATATACATTTTTGACATTTGCCAAATTTATAAGAATAACAAGAAAAATAAGAAGAATAAAAATTTTTAAAGAAAAATTTTAAGCTGCATCATTTGTTAAATCTGGACAATCAACAAAATAATGGATCAATCCCTGCTTTGTTTCTTTTGCCAATTTATTTCTTTTTTGAGGTAATTAGGGTTAAATGACTCGTCCAGGGTCACCCAGCTAGTAAAGTCTGAGACTGAATTTGAATTCAGGTCCTTCTGATTCTAGGGCCAGTGAGCTATCCACTATACTACCTAGATGCCCCTACTTTTGCGAATTTTTGTGGTATAAATGTTCACTCTGAAAATTTAACAATCATGTCTGGAAGGCTGGTTTGGGTTGACTACAGAATATTCCTGTGCAGTCATAGTATTTTTTCCCACATTAACACTGCTCATAGCCTTTATGCAGACTTATTTTCCTTCCTCTGCTCTAGCAGATAAGAGCTTAGGCACCTGTCTTTTCTCTGAGAGCATTTAGTGTTCAAGCCTGCATTGTGCATCCTCCTGATGTGACATATTCATTGTCTTTGACTCAGCACGTCCCAAGTGTTTCACATAAACTCACACAAAACACACATTAAAAACTCCTGCAATGGAAATTCATTGCTGTTAAAGTCAAAGCAAGCAAAAGGACAACACAAGCCAGTGTGGTTAAGGAGCTGTGGAGAATATAAGCAGCAGGGCTTTTCAAAAAGGTACACAGATTTACGAAAAAGGAGAATTAGGAGCCCCACAGAAATGGGCACAAACAGGTTAAATGAATAATTATGTAAACCGTAGCTAGAGGAGCAAAATTCAATAAGCAGCTGTAAATCCTGCTCACCCTGTAAATCCATAGGTCGAGAATTAGGGAGGAATATAGGCCATTATATACCGTACATAAGTATTCATTTAAATTGAGTGTTGTGCTCAACTGAATCCCATTCCTTTCCCGAATTTCTCCTGATTTTCTGCTTCAGGGTAAAGGTGTAAAACACATTTAAGGTGCTTTACCTTCCCCACAATAATAATTGGCAGTTACTCAGTTCCCTTGAATGCTATAAATAAGGAGCATACCAGGAGACTAAGTTAAGTTCATTAGAAAGCAGGAAACTGTACTGGTTTTAGCTTGTTTAAACTAGTTTGAGGCAATCTACAAAGTGAGGAATACAAATGGTGCCTGTTAGGAAACGTGGTCTCATCTTACATCCTAATTTTGGTTAAAAAGTGGAAAGGCCAGTTTTCCCACTTTCAGGCCAAATACTTTTGAGGGTTCAAAAGATATATTTGCTTCTTTGCTTAACAGTTTCAACATGGACGGAGAACCTACTGTTACCTTTTGGATTTCATTATTGATGGCCAGAGGTATTGTTATTTAGAGCTCATGAGAAGGTAAATATAGAGGTACAGCAATAAATTACCACTTCTGGTACGCTTAGTAAGGTAAAGCTCTTGTCTGGTGCAGATCTTCCAACATTGCCTCTAGCCCCAGGTATATAATAAAGACAGGAACCTGCAACAAAGGATTGAGTGGATGGCTAGACCTCAACGTAAGGTTTTTCTTGTTTGAGGGGTGGAGACAAAGTATAGTTTCCAGGAATGGGCCAGGGAGGTTCTTACTCCAAGAGGGATAGAGGGAAGAAGGAAAATCTAGGAGTTGGGGTGGAGTGAGCCAGTTAAGAGACCCTACTACCATTAGCTAGCAGCAAGGAATGCCATAGGTACAGTAGTCCTGGGAGTTCAGAAGCACCAACACCTAACCCTCCTTCCACATCTGTGTCCTGGGGCAAAGCCTGGTCACTGTGTTCTGTTTGTGACGAGCAGGAGGACCCTGGACATAATAATAATGATAATAATAATAATATAACAATAATAATCAATCAATAAACATTTATTAAGTGCAGTCTATCTACTGCTCCACCAGCTGCCAGAGGAATGAGTACTGTATTTGGGTCCCAGCTTGGCCGCGTACTATTTATGTAAATGACTTGGGGACAAAGTACCTTGCTTTTCTGGTCGCAGTTATTTTTTCATTAGGGATTCCAACTAGGTGATTGCTAAGAATTTGAGCATCAGTGCATTGTTTTTAAAAAATTTGTTTTTGAATGGCTAGAAATCATAATTGCTTCTACCATGAGGGACCAGCATCACTTAAATAAATGCTACCTGAAAGATCCAACTTCAACAAAAGAGGTTCTGAACAGCACCCCCCCACCCCCCACTTTCCACTGGGCAAATGATTCCTGGCCCCCTGGCTAATCTGAAGCAGGCATATTGTTAGTGATTAGAAATGGTTATGCACAAAAGACTAGGAATGAAGCACCCATCCATCAGTTTTAATAGAAACTAGGATTAGAAATTAATTGGTGTCTTAAATGATATTTTTAGAAGTCTACTCATAAGGGGCAGGGCTCGCAAGAGCTGTAAGGTGGCAAATACGACATAATTCAGTAAAGGATCATAGTTGGCTTAACATCCATTGTATGGGAAAATATTTAAAATGATGTGGAAGGATTAAGCCAGGAAATTGCTTGAAAAGCAGAATTTGATCTGAGACAGCCAGCCTAGATTTATGAGGACACATTCTCATAACTCACATGTTGGAGATTTCAGAAGATATTATAGCTATGATGGACAATGAGAATACTTTTCATCATACAGACTTACCTAGAGAAATTTGCTAATGTTCCACTTTAAAGATTTATTCTAAAGGTAAGGAATGACTAAACAAGTGAAAGGACTTTATTACAGTAAGTAGCATTATATCTGCATGCACATTCAAGGTTTAATGCTCACAGCAGAAGAATAAATAGTTATTTGAATAGGCAACTGACAAAATCATTGGGGAAAGACCCACATGTTGCTAAGATGGCTCTTATTTCCTTGAAGGTGATATTTAATCAACATCAAAGATACTTTTCCAAATGCAATTTTGCCGAAACTATATACACAAATAACTTTAAATTGAAAAGGAATCAGATTTGTTTTGCTAGGTCCCAGCAAGCAAAACTGGTAGGAATACACCAAGTTGTAAAGCAGCAAATTTAGTATTGCTACAAAGAAAAACTTCCTAACCCAAAGAGAGCTCTTCAAAAGTAGAATGCAGTGTCTTACAGACAGTAGCATCTTCTTCACTGGAGGTCTTCTGGCAAAAGCTGATGAACACTTGTCAGGTCATTGGTGGATTAGACCCTTGTTTGGGTACAGGTTGGCCTAACTGGTCTTAGAGGTGCCTGTTTCCATAATTCTATGATTCCATTATCTATGTGGCCCAATTGGAGCACACTGTATTATAATAGAAAAAACATTAGATTTAGAGTCAGAGAACATGGGTTCATATTCCATTGCAGATAACTGTGCCTCAGTTTCCTTATCTGTAAAATGGAACTGTTGGACTGCCACCAGCTCTGAAATTGTATTATCCTTATCTAGAACCAAATATATTTGAACAAAAAGCAGGTGCTTAAATTTCTTATCATATTTTGCAAAGTTAGCAAAGTATTTTATTTGAACCTATCACTAACCAAAGATATATAGGAAAGACAGGAACTTACAATAAAGGATTGGGGTAGGGCGCTATGTCTCAAAAGAGCTTTACAGAGGTTTGGTTTGGTTTTGCTTTTTTTGGCAGGGAGAAGTAGAGGATCTCATTCACATCCTCAGCCTCACAGGTAGAAGGGATGGAGAAGGCAGGCCTCAGAAAGGGGTGCCCCAGTAATGGGACCCTAGGGGTATTGACTAGAAATGAGAATTGCAACTATAACAACAACGACAAACAACTTGGCAGAAGGGTCGTGTGTAGAGTTTATGGAGACAAATATTTTTATAAGAAAAGGAGGAATGGTCATTGGACATTGGACATTGCCTTAGTTAAGCCTTTCATCAAAAAGAATTGTGTCTCTGAGTGAAAATTAGGCTCGATGTGGCAAATTTAGTTGGAGGCAGCATCCTCCACACCGAGGGGCTGACCTTGAGGAAGGCTATTCAAGCTTGCAAGTGAGTGATTTGGTGGGATTTGCAACCAAGTCCCCTGACTCCAGTCAGTGATTCTTTCCTTGTACCATAGTAACACTATTATTAATAACATCACTTTGGCTACAGATCTAGGAATTTAACTATAGTTTTTAGTCCAATGCAATGATAGAAACATTTATTAGACCCCTACTATGTGCTTGACACTGTACTAGGTACTTATAATGATAGATGTTACTGTTACTGGATAGATTGTTATTGTTGCTGTTCAGTCATGTCTGACTCTTTGTGACCCCATGGACTTGTCCATGGGATTTTCTTGGTAGAGATACTGAAGTGGTTTGCCATTTCCTTCTCCAGTATGTCCCCATTTTACAGATGAGGAACTGAGACAAATGAGTGTTAAGTGGCTTGCCCATGGTCACACAGCTAGTAAGTGTCTGAGGCTAAGTTTGAACTCAGATCTTCCTGGTAGAGGAAAAGCAGCAAAGTATAGTGGAAAGAACACAGGATTTGGAGACCAAAGACTTAGGTTCAATTCCTAGCTTTATATTCCCTTACTGTGACCTTAAGCAAGTCACTTCACCTCTTTAGGTTTCATCATTTGTAAAATGAAGGGATTGGTCCAAACCCCTCCAATCTCCTCTTGGCTCTGAATCATTAAATCCTATAGATCGAAACAGGTCCTGCTTTCAGGAGCTAACACATGAGGGTAAAGATGTACACAAAAGAACATGATCCAGATGAGAATGCATTAAGTACAGAAGCCATGGTCCAGTCAATAGGCATCGAGAGGCCAAGATGGTGGAATAAAAGCAGGAACTTGCTTGAGATCGTCCCTCAATCACCTCCAATACCTGTAAAAAAAAAATCACTCTAAACAAATTTTAGAGTTACAGAACTCACAAAATGACAAAGTGAAATCCATCTTCACCTGAAGGCAGCCTGGCAAGCCAAAAGGAAAGATCTGGGAGCAGAGCACAGTCCTGCTGTAGGCCATGGTGGCACAGACCAAAGGCACAGACTGAACAGAGAAGACCTCAGGGAACTGAATCACTGGCAACTGTGGCAGTTCCCAGACTTCTTAACCCACAAATACAAAGGAAAAGTAAAAGATCAGTGGGGAAACCCTGTTGGACCTAGGTGAGAGAGGGGTGGGGTCCCTGCCCCCAGGGCAGTGGTGGCTACAGTGTCTGCAGCAGCAACAGTGGCTGCTCCTGGACCTCCAGGCCCACAGATGGTGGGAGGACCAAGTGACTGATCAGAGGGCAATTGCAGGAATCTCTTTGCTGGTGCTGAGGCAGGATTCTCTTGCTTTGCCCTGCTTGGATGTGGGTCATAGTCTTAGGTGGTGTTCCTGGAGTGAGGAAGAATGCTGACATGGCAGAGCTTGTGGTGGCTGTGGAGAGGGCATCCTCCTCACAGTTCTGAGACAGGTACCTAGAAGTAGCTCTGACAACAGCAGTGCAAAACTTCAGAAATTTGGGACATAGCACTCTCCTCTCTGGAAGCAGAGTTCTACTGTGAAAAAGAGCTCAAAAGTCAAGTAATTGGCTGGGAAAATGAGCAAACAGAGGAAAAGAAATCCAACTATAGAATCTTTCTTTGGTAACAAAGAAAGTTAAAACATAGAACCAGAAGAAAACAGAGTCAAAACTCCTACATCAAAAGCCTCCAAGAACAGTATGAATTTGCCACAGGCCATAGAGGAGCTCAAAAAGGACTTTGAAAATCAGTAAGGGAAATAGAGGAAAAATTGGGAAGGAAAATGAGAGTGATACAAGAAAATCATGAAAAATGAGTCAACAGTTTGATACTGAAAAAGATAGACTAACCCAAAAGGCAAAAGAGGTCCAAAAAGTCAATGAGAAGAATGCCTTAAAAAGCAGAATTGGTCAAATGGAAAAAGAAGTCCAGAAGCTCAATGAAGAAAAAAATTCCTTCAAAGTTAGAATGGAGCAAATGGAAGCTAATGACTTTATGAGAAATCAAGATATTATAAAACAGATCCAAATGAATGAAAAGATAGAAGACAATGTAAAATATCACACTGAAAAAACAACTGACCTGGAAAATAGATCCAAGAGAGATAATATAAAAATTATTGGACTACCTGAAAGCCATGATCAAAAAAACAGCCTAGATATCATCTTTCAAGAAATTATCAAGGAAAACTGCCCTGATGTTCTAGAACCAGAGGGTAAAATAGAAATCAAAAGAATCCACTGATCACCTCTTGAAAAATATCCCAAAAAATCACCCCAAAAAAGATCCTAGGAATATTATAGCCAAATTCCAGAGTTCTCAGGTCAAGGAAAAAATATTACAAGCAGTCAGGAAGAAACAATTTGAGTGTTGTGGAAATAATAGGATTTATTATTATAATGATAACACAAGATCTAGCAGATTCTACATTAAGGTATCAAAGGACTTGGAATATGATATTCTGCAGATAAAAGGAGCTAGGATTAAAACCAAGAAATCACCTACCCAAAAAAACTGAGTATAATATTTTAGGGGAAAATATGAATATTTGATGAAACAGAGGACTTTAAAGCATTCTTTATGAAAAGACCAAAGCTGAACAGAAAATTTGACTTTTAAATACAAGAATCAAGAGAAGCATGAAAAGGTGAACAAGAAAGAGAAATCATAAGGAACTTTTTTTTGGAGAAGACAAGGCAATTGGGGTTAAGTAACTTGCCCAAGGTCACACAGCTAGTAAGTGTGTCAAGTGTCTGAGGCCAGATTTGAACTCAAGTCCTGCTGACTCCAGGGCTGGTACTCTACTTACTGCACCACCTAGCTGCTCCAATAAGGAACTTATTAAAGTTGAACTGTTTACATTCCTACGTGGAAAGACACTATTTGTAACTCATGAGAATTTTCTCAGTATTAGGATAGTTGAAGGAAATATATATGTGTGTGTGTGTGTGTGTGTGTGTGTGTGTGTGTGTGTGTGTATGTGTACATAGACAGAGGACACAGAGTGAGTTGAATATGAAGAGATGATATCTAAAAAATAAAATTAAGAGGGGAGAGAGAAATATATTGGGAGAAGGAGAAAGGGAGAGATAGAATAGGGTAAATTATCTCACATAAAAGAGGCAAGAGAAAGCTGTTACAATGGAGGGGGAAAGCAGTAAGGTGAAAGGGAATGAGTCAAATTTACTCTCATTGGACTTGGCTTAAGGAGGGAATAACTTACACACTCAATTGGGTATCTTACCCTAAAGGAAAGTACAGGGGAAGGGGATAAGATGGGGGATAACAGAAGAGAGGGAAGATTGGGGAAGGGGGTAGTCAGAAGGAAATACTTTTGAAAAGGGATAGGGTCAAATCAGAAAATAGAATAAATGGAGGGCAGGATAGGATGGAGGGAAATATAGTTAATCTTTCACAATATTACTACTATGGAAATGTTTTGCATAACTACATGTGTACAACCTATATTGAATTGCTTGTCTTCTCAATGGGGGTGGGTGAGGAGAGAAGAAGGGAAAGAATCTGGAACTTGAAGTTTTAAAAACAAATGTTTAAAAATTGTTTTTGTATGCAACCAGGAAATAAGATATAGAGGCAATGGGGTATAGAAATCCATCTTGCCCTACAAGTATGTAAGGGATAAGGAAGTAAGAGGAAGGGGCGGGAAGGTGGGGGGGGAATAGAAGAGAGGACAGACTGGGGGAAGGGGTATTCAATATGCTTGCCATTTTGGACTGGTGGGTAGGAAAGAGATAGGGAGAAAATTTGGAACTCAAAATCTTGTGGAAATGGATGTTTTTTTTTTAAATTAACTTTTGTTTATTTTTAGTTTACATCGTTCATTTCCACAAGATTTTGAGTTCCAAATTTTCTCCCTGTCTTTCCCCTACCCAGCACCCCAAAACAGTGATCCCACTGTATATCCCCTCCCCCAATCTGCTCTCTCCTATATCCTCCCCCATTACCCCTCTGACTTTCCGCTAGGGCACAATGGATCTCCCTACCCCAGTGCCTGTATATCTTATTTCCCAGTTGCATGTAAATAATAATAATTATTATTATACACACCCACACATATATATATTTAACATTTGATTTTAAAACTTTAAATTCTAGATTATTTCCCTTCCTCCCTCATCACCCACCCCCACTGGAAAGATAAGCAATTCAATACAGGCCATATATGTGTAGTTACTCAGAATATCTCCACAATGGACATATTGTGAAAGACTGACTATATTTCCTTCCATCCTTTCCCACCTCCCACTTGTTTTGTTCTCTACATTGTCCCTGTCCCTTTACAAAAGTGTGTGCTTCTAACAACCCTCTCCCCCAACCTGCCCTCCCCTCCATCATCCCCCGTCTCATCCCCTTTACCCTACTCTCCTATACGGCAAGCTACCCAATTTAGAGTGTATGTCATTCCCTCCCTAAGCCAAATTCAATGAGAGTAAGGTTGACCCATTCCCTTTGGTCTTGCTGTTCTTCCCCTCCATTGTAACAGTTATCCCTTGCCTCTTCTATATGAGATGATTAATCCCATTCTGTCTCTCCCTGTCTCCTCTCATTCTATTCCTCTTCCACCTCTAAATTTCACCTTTTAAAATATCATCCCTTCCTATTCAATTGATCCTGTGCCCTCTGTCTATGTACACATATAGACACACACTCACATATGTATTCATATGCATATATACCTTTCTATATAGACATATGTGAATGTATACATATATATATATATATACACATTTATATATATTCCCTTCACCTATCCTCATACTGAGAAAAGTTTCATAAGTTACAATTATC
>CM053587.1:105280850-105342072 GCA_028646515.1 Pseudochirops corinnae
ATAGTCTATATTTGTATATATACATACATATATATATAATGCATATATACAGAAACCAAAAACCATTCCATAATAGATAAGTGATCAAAGGACATGAGCAAACAATTCTCAAAAAAATTGCAAGCTATTGATTGGTTGGTTGGTTGGTTGTTGTCCTTTGTTCTTGAAGATGACCAGAGAATTACATTACTGTGTTGGGGTCAAGGTTGAGTGTGTCTGACTGTGGCAGAATTCAGAAACTCAAATCAAACTCAAAAGAATTGCAGACTATTAATAACCATTTGAAAGAATGCTCCAATTCACTAATAGTAAAAGAAATTCAAATCAAAACAATCCTGAACTTTCAACTCATATTCAGCAAAAGTGGCCATAGTATCTCTACCCTCTGACCCAGAGTTTTCACTAGTTGACATACTCCAGGGAGGTCATCGATAAGAAGGAAGTCTCTATAAGCACTAAAATGTTTATAGCTGTACTTTTTGTGGTAGCAAAGAACTGGAAAAAGTGTATGTCCATCTGTGGGGAAATGACTGAACAAGTTGTGGTACATGAATGAGACTATTACTATGCTGTAAGAAACAGCAAATTTGATGAATATAGAGTTGGGGAAAGACTTATGTAAACTAATACAGATTAAAGTAAGAAAATCCCAGAAAACAATTGACACATTAACTACAAAAATGTAAATGAAAAGAACAACAGCCATAAAATAATGGAAGATGTATCTTGTCCATATTACAAAGAACAAGCTTTTGGCCCCAAAGGACAGCTATGAGAAGATAATTCCATTCATACCTTTGTAGAGGTAGATCTTTGAGAGTATGTGTAGTTTCAGACTTTTTCTGTATATTTATTAATTTTGCTGATTTTTTCCTTCCTTCCTTCCTTCCTTCCTTCCTTCCTTCCTTCCTTCCTTCCTTCCTTCCTTCCTTCTTTCCTTCCTCCTTTTTAACTTTATTTTATTTTATTTTTTGCTTTTTGGAGGGGGGAAGGCGGGGCAATTGGGTTAAGTGACTTGCCCAAGGTCACATGGCTAGTGAGCATTAAGTGTCTGAGGCTGAATTTGAACACAGGTCCTCCTGACTCCAAGACTGGTACTCTATTCACTGGGCCACCTAGCCTCACCCCTTTTAAACTTTAGGATGGCTTTCTGGGAGGATGGAGGGGGAATCTTGCTGAGAAAAATTTAGTCAATGTAAAAACAAAATATAATAAAATTATTTTTGAAAATAAATGAAGAGTCAGTTTTACAGGGAAGCACTAGTATCTGTGGAAAGCTTGGAAAGGCCTCATTCAGGAGATGGCATTTGGGCTGTGTTCTAAAGGAAGCAAAAGGCAAAGATGAGGATGGAATGCATTACAAGTGTGGCAGCCCATGATATCACATCCAGTTGTTCACCTCATGATAGCTACTTGAATTGCAAACAGAGTCTCCGAGGGGCAAAAAACCATACCTTGCTTGCACATCTAGCCCTTAAAAACTCGGGTTTATAAAGTGATGTATTTCCCACAATAAATATCTAATGGACATATAAATTGCACTTCTTCCTTATTCTGCTTTCCTTTTTTTTTTCTGTCCAAGCTATATCCTTCTTTCCTCACCAGGACACAGCTACTGTCTTACCAGGTCACCCCAAGGTCACTTGCTAATGCAGAAGTAAAAGTTCATGACTTCATACGACTTTGATGTTCATTTCCTCTTTTGCATTTACTTATGTTCTGTGTACTTGAAGCAAAGAAGCATTACAAGAATGCTAAAACTCTGTGCTTTGCTTATGGAGTATAGAATTCATACTCCCTAGCAGTATTTCTCCTTTTCCTTCTGTCACTGGAGACATTCCATTCCTTGGCATCCTGTGGACTCCAAAACCTGAGTCTAGTTTCCAAAGGTATTGATCATGGATGGCGCAGGGGCTGTAAGATAACCACAGTAGAACCCCCATGATAAGGCACCTCTCTAGGCTAAGGTTTGATTCTGCCAAGTGTCAGATCATGTACTCCATGTGTATTTAGTGATTGATTTCTCTTACCGTCTCCTACAAAGGCAAAACCATGGTTGTCTTGGTTTCCCAACAATGTTTTCCAGTGTTGCTCACAAAACGATTAGCTGCCTATTTGTTTTTAACCACACCACTTCTGAATGTTTCCAAGGGTTATAGTGGTGTCTCCAAAGCACAAAAGCTGTAGCAGCTTGAGAAAAGCTCTCAAAGTACCCTCTACCCTGAATCCCCTAGGGATCATTCCTCCCCCCCCCCCCCCCCATTTCTGTAAAGTCTCCTCCAATTCCTTTCAGACCTGATCTCTGTTCATGTCTATGGCTTGATCCTCTTTTATTAATGAGAGATGATGGGCTGAATATGCAGAACAAGGCACATATTTTTGGATGAGGCCAATATAGGAGTCTGTTTTACTTGACTATGCATATTTCTTACAAAGTTATTTTTTTGTGGGGGGGAGAGAAAATAAAATGCTTGTTAACTAAAAAAAAAGTTTAAAAATTAAAAGTTAGGCAACTGTATGCTTCCAAGTCTTTCTGATCCCAGGGTACTATATATACTAAAAAATGGGATTTGGCACAGACCAATCTACTTGTAGTAGATTTCCTGACTTATATTTTGTGAAGGGAAGGGATTGGTTGTTTTGATGCCAAGAGATAATGTTTATGAAGATGCTTTCAAAAAGAAGAAATTGTTATATACATCTAAGTTATTGTTTACTCTTTATATTTCTGTAGTTGCCTCCCCAAACTCTATGATGTCACTGAGTTTTAGGGCAAACATCATGTGACAGTGGGTGTGTTTAGGCCAAGGAAGGGAAAGAGGGCAGGTCATGGGCAGGTCATAATAGTCCAATAGTGAGTATACCTACCTGCTTATAAATTTAAAAAAAAAAACCTGTGAGTAAAAACTTAGATGTACAAATAAACTAAAATGTTCATTTTCTTCATTGTACAAAGGAATTTATATTTCTTTAATCAGTCAGTTCCTTTATGTATTTAATAGTTCACATGATATAATTCAGTACAAGAAGTATTAATTTATAACAAATCAACATATTTACTGGTGAGTACTAAGTGATTAGAACACAATTAAACAATTTTATCATTTATTAAGCTCCTAGTAGAGAGACCACATGGAGTAGTAAATAGAGTATGTATCTTAGAGTCAGGAAAGCCTGGGTTCAAATTGTGAGGAGCGATGAAAACTTTTGTTTCCACAGAAATTATGTAACATATGACTTATGAAATCTAGGGGATCCATACATAGCAGAAAGTCTTTTGACTTGTAGCAAATGCAAGAAAATAAATTGATTGCAGAAGACACTGTCAACATAGATTAGTATTAGATTATCTTCCAGCAGAAAAAGGGAAATTGAGAGATATGATGGAGAAATTTGTTTCCATAAATTCAGAATAACAGTCAGCAGAATGGGAGACATAACAAAGGAGTTATGTCTCACACAGAAGGTAGTAGGCAAAGCAAAGATCCAACTAACTGGGTTTTGAGGTTAGGAGTCAGCTAAGTAGAGTAAAGGTTAAGTCTTGCTTGGAATGCTCATGCGTAATAAGCTAATGAATATTAACTTCTCCTCTGGGAGGGCTAAAGCTTCATTTTCATGGTCATACAGTACATGTAGCAGAGAGGGAAAGATGTCAAGAAAGGAGGGGGAACTATATAGTAGGTGTATGGGAAAGCTGTACACCTTGTATTACCCAGCCAGTGGGGAGACAGGAGAGGGACTTTGTGGTCAGACCTAGGTTTTTAAGGCTTACTTTTGTTTCTGGAAGGCATGTCTATTTTATGAGACACCTGCCACTGCAGTTGGATTAATAAACCTTATTTCTTTAGTCTTTACCCCTTCCGAGTCTGAATAAGTTATTTCTCACACAGATCTCCTCAGGGACATATTCAGGCTGTCTAACCCTGGCCAAGCTACCTAACCTTTCATTGCCTCCAGCAGCAAAGTCGAGAAATTTCAGAAAAATTGCTGATAGGTGTTCATAAAGAGAGTTTCCTCACAGGCAGTTCAGTTTTTATACCAAGGAAATTACCTGTTCAGGTAAAAAAAATTCTTAAGGCACTCTTTTAGAAACTAAAGATAGGAAAACAAAAACTTAAATCAAAATCAGCTCTCTGCTTTCTTGAGCACTTGAGGGAGCTCTCCTGTTGATGTGGATTTCACCACTGCAGTTGTTCAGTCCTGCTACATTTGAGTGAGGGGGTTTTCATCAGTTGCTATGGCTGAAAAATGCATTATCTAGGAGCTAGTCTCTCTGAGCTCCCCTAGGCTGGAGCTGTGATGTCCGGCACAGAGTACTCCTCACTCTGTACTGCCATTCTAGAAGCACAGCCTGACTGGGAAAAGTTTGCCTCCTGCTGGCAGAGTCCTCAATTATCCAAGGCCATTTTCATCGTTTAGTTCAGTTCAGTAAACATTTATTAATTTCCTAATGTGTGCAAGGCACTATGCTGAGTGCTGGGGCAACAAATTAAGCATCAGAATAGAGTTTTACTGGGGTGACATTGTGCTATATAACGATACAAAGATACATCTCGTACCTGTTTGAATTCCTTATAGTCTGGTTAGGGATATAAGACTTAAATACAATTAGAGAACAAGAGATTATCAAATAGTGCCAAACTAGCAGTTGTATAGGCAGTTAGAGACTGAGGTCAGCAAGTGTTTAAGTACCTGCTAGGTGCCAGGTGTTGTGCAACACTATGGGGATACAAAGAAAGGAAAAAACAAACAAACAAACCAGACTCTGCTCTCAAGAAACTCAGAGTCTAATGGGGGGGGGGGGGCGGGGGAGGAACCGCAGGAGAGGGGAAGGGAGAGAAAGACAACATGCAAATGACAATTGACAAATAAGATATATCCTGGATCAATTGGAGATAAGCACAGAGGGAAGACACTAGCATTTGGGGGGACTGGGAAGGGAGTCTTTAAAAGGTAGGATTTTATTTGAAACTTGAGGGAAGCTAGGAGATGGAGATGAGAAGGAGAGAATTTCAGGCATGGGGGTGGATATTGGACTGAATGTATGTCACATGTTTTCCCCAAATCTAGCCCATATTAAAGCCTAGTATGATCCACAATCATGCACTAAAGACATTGCAGGAGACAGAGCCAAGGTGGACTAAAAACCTTCCTAGTCAATAGGAAGCCCTGTGCTTATTATTCCTTTTAGTAAGGGGCTTTGATTCTTCTCTCCCAAAGCTCCCCAGACTTCCTTTTCTTTGAACACTTTCCTTAGCTGCTACCCTGCAGAAGCATCATTTGCAGAGTTTTTTATCTGTTGTCATTTTTTTTTTTTTACTGACGCTGTTCTGGAAGGAAATTTCATGGACAGCTGTGGCCTCATCTGGATCATATTGGAGGAGGTTAAAGAGCATTGGCTCTAGATAGGGGAAAATAGAGGACAGTTTGAGGCTGTCGACAATCCGTATTGAAAGCAGAAATAATAATACTGAGGACAGTAGGTGGGAGAATTTTCAGCTAATCCAGAGAATGCCAAGGAGATGACTTTTTTGTGTGTGGCCCCCTTCCCCCCTCACCCCACACACACTGCAGCAGCTTCTGCCAGCAAGGCTAAATTATAGATCAGAGAGGTTGGCAATGTGAGAAGGTTTTGAATAGGTGGTCAGTGCCATCCAGAAGCAGAATTGTGAAGTGGGTAGCTTGACTTTGGTTCCCTCCCACTTCTCCTGTCAACAACCTTTCTCTTCCCTCTGGCCTCTCCTACCCCCATGTGCCTATCCTAGGTCTCTTTCTCACTGTCCAGTTGATCTAGACAAATGTTTTTAATGGATAATTAATTAAGTAGTTATCTCTGATAATAGTTAGTGTGGCCTGTCACCAAGGTCATTGTGTTTTAAAAGAGGATGCCATTCTATTGATTTCTCTTTCTAGGGAAGATGACCTAGGGGACAAGATCAGTTAGACCACTTCATGCTTAAGTACCTTCCCCCATGCCCACCCTGTAACCCCTTCTTTTACCTCTCCAAATAAAGGCATTCCCACAGAGAGGCACATTCATGTACTGTTGATTGAGCTATGAAATTGGTCTGCCCAATTTTGAAAGCAATTTGGAAGTATGCCCCTAAAAGTTACAGAAATGTGCATACCTTTTGACCCATCTATACCACTATTAGTCCTATACCCAAAAGACATTAAAGCAAGAGGAAGAGGATATATACATGTGTGTGTATGTGTATATGTATGTATATATATATATATATATATATATATATATACACACACATACACATATATATATATACATATACACCTACATATACACTCACATACATACATATTTATTGCAGCAAAGAACTGGAGACGAGCTGTCAGTTGGGAAATGACTGAACAAATTATGGTATATGAATATAATAGAATACTTGTTATTGTACTCTGAGAAGTGATGAAAGGAGTATTTCCAGAAAACTTGGGAAGACTTGTATGAACTGGTCAGCAAAACCAGGAAAATGATTTAAATGATAACAACAATGCTATAAAGACAAGTTATACAATAAAATTGATGTAAAGACAAAACGATGCTGAAAGCCCATAAGAATTCTGATCAGTGCAGTGACCAAGCATAATTCCAGAGAATCCATGATAAAGCGTGCTATTTCATCTCTTGACAGAGAGGTGATGTACTCATGATATAGAATATATTTTCATAACTCTCTTTCTCTCTCCTCCCCCTCTCTACATACATACATACATACAGACAGACAGACTACACACACACACAAACACACATACACATATATCTCACCAGTGGGGAGATTTGTGTTTTTTAACTCTGCATATTTGTAATGAAGGTTTTCATTTTCTTTTTAAATGGGGTAGGGAGAGAAAGTATATTAGAGAATAAAGTCATACATTTTGACCAGGCATCAATGGACTTGTGATTTTTGTTGTACATGGCATTTTATTGTCTTTACCTCCCCATCCATCTCTCTTCTGTGTTTTCTCATTACTGTCTAGGATGTCATTCTCTTCCATTTATCCACAGTGATAACCTTGGTGGCTTCCCTGACCCCTCACTTACACTGGTCTCATCTATGTGGTCAGTTAGTTGCCAAGTCTTGTTCATTTTGCCTCCTTAGCATCTTTTAAATCTGCCTCCTTCTTTCTGCTTACATGGTCATTACCATAGGCCTTCATCACTTCTCTCTTTAGCTATTAAAATCCCCTCAATGGTCTGTCTGCCTCAATTGTTTTCCCTTTCCATTCCATCCTTCACACAGCTGCCAGAGTGATTTTCCAAAAGCATGAGTTGGACCATGTCATTCCTATACTTCTAGTAGCTCTGTATTGACTCCAGAATCAAATATTATTTCATCTTTGTGGCATCCTTTTAACTTTTTTTGTAAGTTTCATAATGTACATCATTCTTAGTGCACTAGTATGTATATATAGCTTAGACAGGGATAGGGAATTAGACCTGTGATTTCATTTTTATTGGAAATGCCTGGATGAGGAAATTCTCTCTTTTAGTGAAGGCTGATAACCTTCTTTGCACATTAGAGCCTTAGATAGTAGCCCAGGGTCATACCCATTATGTGTCAGAAGCTTGATCTCAGCTCTGACTTTTAGGTCTGCTCTCTCCACTATATCACACCACATCTAGGCAACTTAGAAATAGGCACAGATACACCAATACAGGGCACCATGATGCTTCCTTGATACTCTCAGTATGGCAGATATAAAGTTATCTACACTTACCTGGCCAAATTGGTGTATGGATATTTTAAAACCTGGAACTTCTAGGAGCAAGGCTGTTGATGCTCCTCCAAACTTCTCCAATTTCCATCTATTTGGGGACGTATTGTGGAGATGTAAAAGTCAGTGCTTAAGTACTTTATGGCAGCTATTTTGGACCACTATGAGGGGCCCTCTGTGGACACTGAGTTTAGGATCTAAAAGTGGATGGTTGTTTGGCTGGGAGACAAGTTGGCTGTCATTCAGGTTGCCTCTTAAGGTCCTACCCCTGTGGGGTGGCAGCCTCCATGCAGTGTTGTGGCAGTAAATGCAGCTATGTCAGTAAGGTGATAGCCGTTCTCCTTATAAGGCAATTGATATGAAAGGTCACTGTCATTGTTCATATACTGCAATGGGGATGATAGATAAGGTCATAGATTTTATCATCTTTATCATAGATATGTCATCAAGGGGCCTCAGAAATCATCTACTCTGACCTTGTCATTTTATCCCCTGAAGTATCGGAAGTCCAGAGAGTTTGAGTGATTTACTAGAGTTTGTACGGCTGTTCAGTAGAAGCCAAAATTTAAACCTGGGCTCATGAAACTCCAGACTTGGGTAACACACTGAGAAGACTCTGAGCTTTTTATCTAGGAGATATCCCTGAAAGGGACATGAAAGGGGTCCTGGAAAGAGGTTGGTGGCACAGTGGGTAGAGCACTAGGCCTTGAGTCAAGAAGACCTCAGTTTGGATCTGGCCTTAGACTCTTTACTAACTGTGTGACCCTGTACAAGTCACTGAACCTTGGTTTACCTCAGTTTCCTCATCTGTAAAATGAGGATACTAATAGCACTGACCTTTCTGGGTCATTGTGAGGATCAAATCTGATCACAGCTGTAAAGTGCTCAACACAGTGCCTGGCACATAATAAGTGCTATATAAATGTTAGCTATTATTGTTACTGTTGTTGAAGTATCTTTGGATCCGAAAAATGGGAAGACCTGGGGGCTGAGTAAACTTAAAATTTCCTTCTTTGTGTCCTTAGGACACAGCCATCCATCTATGGCAGCTAGGAGGAAGTATGCATGATTCAGATTTGCCATTTTTGCTCAAAATAGGTAATTGTGTAATGAGGCTTAAGGGGAAGAGGACAGCTGTGTTAGGTTAACCTACTTAAAAATATTTTTTTAATTAAATTTTTTTCAATCAGCAAAAATCTGTTAGCTTTCCCTCCCACCAAAACCCTCCCCTTCCTGAGAAAGAAAGTTAAACAAAATCCCTGTTACAAACATATATAGTCAAGCAAAACAAATTGACTAACCTTTTTTTTTAATAAGAGATGGAGTGAGGGGGTCCCTATCATGATAAGATTTCATTTTGATTTTCTTTTCTCTAATGCTGCTACTTAAATTGAAAAGAGGAAAAAAAGATTAAGCTGATTATATTAGTTTATTAAGCCTTGGCTTCAGTCTAGTCTGTTCTGCTGCTGTTTGGAATAGAATGTTTTTATTGGGGAATGATTCAGGAGTTGCCAGATACAGCCCAATCAGATGCTCATAGCTGCACTGGATTCAGTCATTTTGACTTTTTTTTTCCCCAAAACTATATAAACCACTAAGGTTAAAGCAATTTCATATTTCTTGTTCACTGAATTATATGATGGTACTTACTATTGCCTCCTGGTTACCTGTGTGACTTGAGAATGTACTAGGATAGTTTGACAGGCCCTTAGAGGCAATCACTTAACTCTTGGGTACTACTCAGCCTGGTAAAATTCAAGATACTTAAGGGGCAGGACTGTTTTCATTTCTTTTGTCATATCCTAGGCCCCTGGATGTAGTATTTGTTAATTAATGAATTCATTAATGAATCGCCTATTACTAATAATTAATAAATGCTTATTATTTGATTGTGTAATGGGTATTTTTCATTGGTGTAGTTTTATCTTTTTCCAGGCCATATCGGCAAGTGCTTTAAAGTTATTAACATTTCACTAGTTTTTAATTTCTAGTTTTTTAGTTTTTGTTATTAGGTAACAGATTGGTTTCAGTCAGCCAGTAATATTTATTAAACACCTACTATGTGTCAGGCATTATGCTAAATTCTGGGGATGAAAAGAAAAGCAAAAGACAGTCCCTGTCCTCAGAGAACTCACACTCTAATGGGGGAAGACTACAGCCATAAAAAGAAGCTAAAAATAGGTGGTGGAGGCTGCTTCCAGTTGAGGAACGTGATCAGGTCCTGCAGCTGGGTGAGAAATGATGGCATGGTGGCTCTAGGCACTGGAATGAAATGGATGATCTGGGAGAAGTTCTCCTTTGTCCATCCTTCACTCAGTCCATATAAGGAATAAGCGAGGGAAGGGCCCCATTCGGCAGAGAAGGCCGGAAGAGTGCGTTTCAGAGTTTGAGTGATTTTATAGGGTGATGAGTTTCTGGAGACTATGATGAAGACCAGAATAGGCAGGTAGGAAATGATGATGAAATTGCTGCCTTGGGGACCCTCCTTAAATGGGGGTATGGGAAGAGCACACTACCTTTTCCAATCAAAAAGAGGGAGGACACTCAGGGGCAGGGGCTACTGAGGTCTGGTTTATTCTGACTTTGTGATTGTTGAAGGGAAAGTTGGGATTACTTTCCTTGGCCAGGAACCAGGACATCCAGTTTGGATAGAGTTTTCTTGGTCAGATTCAACCCCTCAAATGGTGTTATTTCACAGCATGATGAGAGTGAAGTTGCCGGGAAGGGAACTTTTATTATATTAGAATCTAGCACATCAAGGGAGAGTTTTTGCCCCTCCCCCTTCCTTTTCTGTGTCTTCCTTTATTAGATTATAAGCTCCTTGAGGGCAGACTTATCTTTCTTTTCTGCATATGTATCCCCAGCACAGTACTAGGCATATAGTAGGTACTAAATAAATGTTTATTAACTGACTGACCACCTGGAACTGTAGTGTGCAGCCACATCTTTGACAAAATCTTAAAGTGAAGGAAGTTCATGGGATCACTGCATGCCCAGAAGTATAATGAAACGCAGGGGTGACAGAGGCAGGGTTAGGTCTGGCCATCAGAACTGGAAAATTCACCTTCAGTGACATCAACTGCCATTCGTCTGCTATATTGTGAACCAAAAGTCAGATTTTTAATCCCTGTTGTTTATTGTTGTACCTTAGGTAGTAATGGGCCTAGGATATGTATTTAATAGTTCTGTGAGAGTCATGGGAGTATCTTGGTGCATTGAAAGCTGAAAAGCACTATAAAATTTAAGGTGTTATCCTTCAGCTACTCACCTTTCAAAATCCCACCCCTTCTCTCCTTTGACTCTGTCACCCTCCTGGTGCAGGTCCTTCTCGCCTCATGCCTGGACTGTGGCAGTTTTTCTGGTGGGTCTGCCTGCCTCAAGTCTTTCCCCACTCCAGTCAGTCTTCCACTCGACTATTAAAGTGATTCCTTTCTCAAGTGAAAGTCTGAGCATGTCACCCCCAAGTCAAAAAAATTTGAGTGGCCCCCTATCACCTTTGGAATCAAATATAAGATGATCTGGCTTTTGAAATCCTTCATAACCTGCTCCTGGCTCCCCTCGCCCCACTTTTCCTGTCTTCTTGAACTTTATAACATCCCTCTCTGTTCCCCCACCCACATGTATTCTTCAGTCCAGTCCCACTGGCCTCCTTGTTGTAGTTGTTCTGTGGTTTCAGTCATGTCTAACTCTCTGGGACCCCATTTGGGGTTTTCTTGGAAAAGGTACTGGAATGGTTTGCCATTTCCTTCTCCAGCTGATTTTGCAGATGAGGAAACTGAGGCAAGCAAGGTTAAGTGAGTCATGTAGGAGCATTCAGGTAGTGTCTGAGGCCAGATCTGAACTCAGGTCTTCCTGCCTCCAGGCCCAGTGCTCTATCCACTACACCATCTCACTGCCCCAAGATGCTCCTTCTCCTGTTTCCAGGCATTTTCACTGGTTAATCCCTCCTGCCTGGAATGTTCTTCCTTCTCGGTCCCATCTCTTGACTTCCTTTAAATCTTAGCTAAAATCCCAGTCTACGCAGGGACCTATTTACAATCTCTCTTGATTCCAGTGCTTTCCTTCACTTTATCATTTCCAGTTTATCTTTATGTAGCTTGTTTGTGCATGAACTTTGGCAGGCTCTCTCTCCCATTAGATTGTGGGTTCCTTGAGAGCAAGAACTGTTTTTTTCTTTATATTCCTTATTATATTCTTTATATTTATATATGTATCTGACTATATATAGTCAGATATTCATCAGGATGATTGGAGATGGCCCAGGATACAGTGGGAGACTCTGGCCCTTTTAGCCTAAGGTCTTTTCAGGTTCTCACTTTGAGTGAGGCAGCACCCATTCAGTGAATAGACCACTTTAAGAAGTGAGTCAAGGAATGGCCCCTTTAATTAAAAAAAAAAAATCAAACTGGGAGGAGAAGGCCCTCAGGGTCGCTGGTCAAAAGAGAAAAAGTTACTATTTATTTTCACTCTGAGCCAGGAGAGCCCAAAAAATAACCATTAAGTGGAGCTTGGTCCAATCCATGAGATCCAGAGTGAATTGAGTTTAAGGTTTAGGAAGGAAGGAACGAAGGAAGTCAGGCAGTAAACCCCCAACTAACTGGGCAGCTTTTGACCATCAAAATGTACCTTCCTTTGGAGAGGAGAAGAGGAAGAGCTAGAGGACAAGCCAAGTTACCCAACTGGGTAAATGCTTATCAAAAGTATTTACACAGAGCAGGCCTTCAATAGATATTCACTGAACCTTCCCTTTTCCCACCTATGTCACACAGTCAGTTGTCAACTCTCCACCACTATCTCTGCAATATCTTCTTTTTCTATCCATTCTTCTAGGAGGCACTTAATAAGTATTTATTAACTGACTGCTGCATTGTGCCTGCCCCATTCTTTCTTCAATATTCTAGTTCGGGGAAAGCTGTAATGTTGTATATATTTTTTCCCACTCTCTAGCCTGTACAGTTTTGCTGAGGTTGTTTCCTGTGCTTGAAACAGTCAGTCTGTAAACACTTATTAAGCACTCACTATTTACCAGGTTAAGCACCCTCTGAATTTCTGCCTGTTGACTTCCTGTCTAACCCTTTAAAACTCAAATTAAATTCTATCTTCTCTGTGGAGCCTCTTCGTTTCCTCCAGTTGTTAATGACCTTTCCCCTCTCAGACCTCCTATCATTTTGCTTATATCAGTCAATAAACATTTATTAAGCACCTACTATGTACCAGGCACTGTGCGAAGGTCTTGGGATACAAAAAGAGGCAAAAGACAGTCCCTGCCCTCAAAGAGTTTACAGTCTAATGGAGGAGATGACACGCAAACATACATACAGAGCAAGCTATATACAGGATAAATAGAAAATAATTAACAAAGGTTAATAGAATAAAGAGAGGTTAGGGAAGGCTTCCTGTAGAAAATGAGATTTTAATTAGGACTTAAGGGAAGCCGTATATACTCTGATGTACTTGCCAAGTGTTTAATTTATACTATAGTTATTTGGATATGTGTTACAACCCCGTAGTAGATGTGAGGGCAGAGACCAAAGCTTATCTGAACTTAGTATTTCACTTATCACATAGAACAATAGTTTGTACACATTAGATGCTAAATAAATGATTATTGAATTGAGTTTGTATTTTGTCATGAATGGGAAAAGAGAAACTGGTCCTCTAAGCATTTAAAGGGTATGATTAAATAAACCCAGTATCTGTGGAATTTATCGAAAAGGTCTTGAACAGTTATGAAGTACATAATCATAATCTACCTGGCTGTTCACCTTGTGCTTGGCGCCTCCTCATAGATAGTAGCTAAAGTCTCTGCCAGAGATTCCACTCAGGTTTGAACCCTCCTGTATGCTTCAGGTTCTGTCCAGCCATCTCCTTCCTGTTTGCTTATTGGCTTTCAGTTCTCCATCTATGACATCTGTAGTTTTCTTAAAAACTTTAGTGCATGTTGACCACAAGGGGGGAGGATGTAGCCAATTTTGTGTCGTTTATTTTGGCTGTAATTTGAGATGTGATTAAAAAAGCCCCATATCTGTGCTTTAAATATATGTGTAGAAATACATATACATATATAGGAAAGGATTTCTTAAATAAATTCAGATTAATATTTTTGGATTTTGCTTTTGGAAGAAATCTTAATCATTTTATTGTGTTGCAACAAATTCAGGATTGAGTTGCAAAGATAAAGTTATTGGCAATACTAAATGTGCATGTATTCCATTCTTAACCATCTTGGTATTCTTCTTTGGTCTTGTGTCTTTCTAGGAGTTTTCTTTCTAATATGTCACTGGAGTATTCATCTCTACCTCCTAAGTGTTAAATAAATATTAATTGTATTAAACCCTAGGCTAGGGAGAGTGCTTCTCTGTAGTTGGGGGTTTGCTCTATGTGAGCTCCTTTGCCCTACTTAGTGACTAAAGTTGTTATTATTCATTTGTTGGTTGTCCCTTTCCATTCATTTGTGTTGCTCCTGGGAAGGTACTTTTGTGAAAAGCAGTTTGCTGTGACATGGGACAGCCTCATGGAATTGCCTCAGAGAATCTACAGGGAATACTTAGGGAACAAAATGCTGCTTCCCAAACTGGACATTTCCACTAGTCTGTTCTAAGGTGCTTGTGGCTTGAGACTGTAGGGAACTCTAGTGAAGAGCAGTGTAGAAAGAGATCAGGGAGGTTTGGAAGAGAAAAATTCAGGACAACTAGGGCAGTTATCAAATGTAGTCATTGATAGCTAGCACTGTGACTTTTTTTAAGGGAGTTGTTAGGAAGAACACTAAAACGGGAAATCCTGGATCCATGCACTTCAGTTGTGGGTGATTAAAAGCTAAGGCTCACCCAGAGGGTAATGGAGACATACATGGTGGGTATGGGTCAGCCACAGTGTATTAACAATGAAGAACCATGTGGGAGAAGCAGTGCAAAAGATGTCATCAGAGGTAGATTACCAGAAAAGGAGGTGGGCCTGTCAAAAGGGATACAGAATTAGAGCTAGAGCCTTTGTGCTCCATAGGTGTCTGTTGAAATGACTAGAGAGCTGAAGGAAGAACGTTGGGTGGACCTGCTCTGAAAAACTTAGAGAATGACAAGAATTCCACACCATAGGAAGGCAATCAGCCATTCTCTGAGCAGTCACTTAATCTGAGCTTTAGTTTCCTTATTTTATAAAGCGTAGGTGAAGAATATTTGCCTTATCTACCTTGAAGGGCTGTGGAGAAGACCAGATTATGTATGATCCTCTCCAACTGTTCCTTTCCTTTTTTGTCATCATCTTTACCAATCTGGTAGGTATAAGGTAGAACATTAAGGTTGTTTTAATTTGCACTTCATTTGCTGCTAGTGACAGGGAATATTTTTATATGATTATTGAGAGATTGTGTTTCTTTTGAGAATTATCTGTTAATTGACCATGGTGGTGATTGTTCTTATACATTTGTATCATTTCCCTGTATATCTTGGATATCAGATCTTCATCAAGACAGTTTGTTACAAAAACTTTCCCCTTGTTAATTATTTCTATTCTACTTCTGCCTTTATTTATCTTGTTTGTACAAAAGTCTTTCAGTTCTGTGTCATCAAGATTGTCCCATGATCCTCTCAAAACTGTGTGTTTTTTGAAAGTTAGATGTGTCATGTATGTGTGTTTGAATAAGGTGGAGCAGAGGGAAGAGAGAAAGTATTTATAGCAGCTTTCTCCAGACTGACCACTGAAGATGCTTTTGGCTTTTCTCACTCCTCTTGGTTGAAGGGAGAGTGTGTGTGTGTGTGTGTGTGTGTGTGTGTGTGTGTGTGTGTGTGTGTGTGTATGTGTATGTGTGGTGTGTTACTTGGTAGTTGACTTGTGAAGTTAAAAGAAAAATCGATGGACTACAGAATGATAACATTAAGGGTAACCACAATATTCTTCTTTGGGAGAAGACTATGGAGCACACTATCCATTTCATGTAAGCTTATGTAAATTGTATATGTATGATATTAATTTTTCATGCAAATATACTTAGGAGGCCTTTGGGAAAATTCTAGTGAAGATGACTAAAATTCAGAGTTAAATTGTTGTGCCAGTGGACTTACTTGCTTTTGTTATGGGGAAATGTAATTAAAGGAATTATCACATTTTGCTTCCAAAGTAAGATACATTTCCAGGTATTTACTAATCATTCATTTTATTGAACATTCACATGCTTCATTCTAAGGCAGCGAGGTGACACAGTAGACAGAGCACTGGTCATGGAGTCAGGAAAACCTGACTTCAAAAATATTCTCAAACATATATTAGCTATGTGATCCTGGGCAAGTCCCTTAACTTCCATTTGCCTCAATTTTCTTAGCTGTAAATTAGGGATGATAATAGCACCTACTTCTCAGGGTTTTTTGTGAGGATCAAATTAGATAATATTTGTTTAAAAACATGCTTACCATAGTATCTGTCACATAGTAGACTCTATAAATTGTGTATTCTCTTCCTTTCCCCATTTGCTTCAGTAGTAATCAGGAACTAATTTGTAGGAATTTTTACCATTAAAAATGGTAAATTATGTTAATTTTTTCTGTTTCTTGTTATTTTCAATACTGTTATGGGCAAACTATTCCTTGATAAAATGCAATTACTATCCATTCTTCTTTAGCTTTTTTTGTCATGTACACATTCTGGAATCTCCCTGTTCTGCAAGCCACATTGCCTAGGATTAATGCTAATAATTGATGAGAATGGGAAATGGTAAGGCCAGGAAAGTGAAATTCAGTTCATAGCCACAAGATGGAGCTCATAAAACAAGTCTGTCAATGTTTTGTTTGTGGGTGCTTTCCCCCCCACCCAGCTCTTCAGCAAGAACATAGGGCTCCTAGGTTAATTTGTACTTTACAAGACCATAGGATTTATGCCATGAAGAGCTAACAAATCACCTAGGCCAACCTCCACATTTAATAGACAAGAGAATTGAGTCCCAGAGGGATTCTCCTAAGAAGCGTCAAATATGAAATACTCCAAATCCAAAGTACTTGACCCTACACCATAGTGAGTTGCCTAGGTTACAGAACTGTCCCTGTGTCTTTGGGCTAGTCATTTTTATCTCTCCCGGTCCGGTTTCAGTTTCTTCATCTCTGAAATGAGAGAGTTAGCTTATGAATGTTATCACTTTCGTTGCATTATGTTAATTTACTCTAGTTCAGCCATGGACTACATCTAACCAAGTCCACGTTAGGAACGTTTTGGGGCTCCTATGGTCCCTTTCACTTGGTAGAGCTGAAATGACTTTGTTGGACATGCTTTGTCTTCAGGATGCTATACTATAGAGCCTACAAGGGTTGCCACTCTTCTGCAGTTCTCTGCAAAAACATGAAGCAGTTGGTTAACCTACTACTGGGGTTGCTCAATTTATTTAACAGGAATGTAAAACTATTTACAGGATGTAGGTGGCAGAATAGATAAAGCTGCTGGGCCTAGAGTCAGGAAGACCTGAGTTCAAATTTGAACTTGCATACATACTAGTGGTATAAACTTGGGCAAGTCACTTAACTCTGTTTGCCTTAGTTTCCTCATCTGTAAAATGATCTGGAGAAGAAAATGGCAAAACACTTCAGTATCTTTGCCAGGAAAAGCCCAAGTGGGGTCACAAAGAGTTGTATGTGACTGAAAACATGTACACGACTAAATAGCAATAACGAAAATATTTACATACATACAGAGTTATCCCTCCTCGCACATTGTGTTGTGTAGGGACTTGCACCCCACAATCTGGAAAATCCATATTAAATTTTTTGGCCCTTCATACCAGAGAAGAAATCTGGCTAATTACAGTAGTAAAAGATAAAATGTTTATATTATATAGTGCTATAGATGTATTTTTGCATTTCTGAGTTTCTAAACTTTTTTCTGGGTTGTCTGCTAGCCTTCATGTGTCATCTGTGGTTTCTACAAAACCCCCAAAATTCCCATTTAATTTCTTCTTCCTACCTGTGATATATTGAAACTGTGATGGGCAAAGTTGCGACATGGCAGGAATAACTGTATATAGAAGCTCTCCCTCCTAAATTACTAGTGAGTATCTACCCATAAAACAGATATGTATAGATCAATCACATATCACATATATTCCAACCATTCCTACATAGCAGAAACATTCATTTCGTTATTAAGGTCATAGAACTTAAAAGTTGGTAGGTTTTTAGAAATGGAAGAGGCCTTAGGGATCATTTAGTCTGTCCCTGTCACTTTAAAGATGCAGAAGCTGAGGCTCAGTGGGGATTTGCTCAGAATTGCTCATTAGTATGTAGCAGGGCAAAGAATGAATTCCCAGGCCTTTTACCTATTAATCATGGGCTCTTTCTTTATTCAACAAGTATTTTTTGATTACTAGAGCACTGTCCTAAACATCTGTCATGAAGTTATAGCATTCCACACTGAATGTCCTTTTGGGAATGAGTGTGAGAGTGCCAGGGATGTTCTCCCATATGACAGATAGTGTAACTGAGACAAAGTTGCAGTTGTTTTCCAACACATCATAGCTATCTTATTCTAGCACCATGTACAATTGAAATTATGTTGAGAATGTTGTCAGATTTTGAGGACTTTGGTTTGTGGTTCTTTGAGAACCTGTGTCCAGCATGCTGTATCTTTTAAGAAGTAATTTTGTGTCTTATTTCTGATTTTACATACTCTCCCTCTTCATTCCCTTCATTCCCTAACGCATACCTTGTCCTTTTGAATTATTTATTGGGATTGGTTTACTACTGATGTAAGGCCTGAGTTCTGCCCAGTGAGTCATTCATGTAATTTTCTTGAATGTTGTTCTTTGGAAGTTTCCCACCCCAAAAATGACATACTCTGGACTCTCTTCCAGTAATTTTATTCCTGGCAAAGATGAAAGTGAGAGAGAGAGAGAGAGAGAGAGAGAGAGAGAGAGAGAGAGAGAGAGAGAGAGAGAAAGAGAAAGAGAGAGAATACACTTGTGTATATTTGCTTAGCTGTAGGCATGAAGTTCTTAGAAAATTTATTGTATTCCTCCAGTAGCATACAAGTATAAGCATCAGCGATTTCGAGGATGAAACTAACTAATGGTCCATTTCCATCCTTGCCACTTTGGTGAGCTCCGCTTACTCTGTCAGCCAAAAGAGAAGATGAGTCACTTGCTACTATATTTTCCTTCTAAGAATTTTACATGAACCATACCAGCATCCCTAATAGTTAGACAAAAATATCCCATTTTAGGGGACAGAAAAGTAAAAAAATAGACTTCTTTTAACTTTTCCTTCAGATCATTCTTGTAATTTTTCTTCCCATCCCATCACTTCATTTTCAACTATTGCAAAAGGTAACTGGTCTCTCTGTATCCATCCATCCTCTTACACTTACTGGCAACAGATTAATCTTCCCAAGAACAAAGTAATGATGAAGCTGCCTTCATTAGACTACTTCTCTGTGTGAAGCCTTTCATTATCTCCCCATTTGTGACTGCCCTTCCTCCCAAACTACCCTGCATTTAACTCTGTTGTATATATTTTATTTACTCACTTTATATGTATGTTGTATATATTTTTATATGCCCCTATCTGCCCCAATATAAGAATATTAGCTCATTGAAAAGAATAGTGGTTTCATTCTTTGTACTTTTATCTGCCGTATATTTGTTATAAATATTTGTTAACTCTTTGTTGGATTGATAATTGACTTCAGACACTAAACCTTCAGTGTCTCAATGCGGTATAAAGAATATAATCTGAAGCCTGAATTTCAAGTCCTTCCAGTCTGATCTTGTCCTGGCTTTCTCTGCCTAAATCTGTCTTTTTCTCTATTCCTCAGCAAGGCTACTTCATTCTTTTTTTTGTTTGTTTTTTGTTTTTTTGCTTTTTGGAGGGCAATTGGGGTTAAATGGGCTACTTCATTCTTAAACTTCCTTTTCTTTGTATACTATAGGCATTTCTGTGTGTAAGCATGGTGTATCACCCCTACACCCAGCCTATCCATATCTTCCTGGGTGCAGCTCAGATCCTGAGCCCTCTAAGACCACTGTAATACGTAGAGATCATCCTCTGAACTCCTAAAAAATTTATTATCTCTATGATTTGAGAACTTAATCACGTACAGATTTCTCTTACTGTTTTATATGTGTGTGTGTGTGTGTGTGTGTGTGTGTGTGTGTGTGTATCTTCTCTCTATGATAATATTAAAAGCTCCTTGAAGGTAGGGATCATTCTTTTACTATATTAGTATAGCATATTACTTATTAAAGTGGGGGGGAGGGGGAGTCACTTGATCTAATTTTGCTAGAAATGTAGGGTTAAAGTAATTGTTTTTTAAAGTTCTTTACAACTTAAAACCCATGATTCTATATAGTAACAGACTAATGCATTATATTTTAATTTAATTGGAATAACCTACCTTGTTTCTGAAGCAAATTAAGGGGCAAGACTGAAGCTGATCTCCTTGAGTTCATGCAGAGTTCTAGTTATGAAATGGTCCTGCTGGAGATTGGACCCCTCCCACTAGAGTACATAACAGACATTCCATAAATATTTGTTTACCAACATAATCCTATAGGTTCAGAATTATTTTTCTGTACATTCAAAATATTCTGTAAGATGATATAATTAAGCCCAAAACATGACTGTTCCTTATCCTATGCTTTCTCATTGAACATGAAATATATGTGTTGAAATTAAGTTTAACTTATATTCAGTAAGTAATTTTTATTTTTATTAATTTTAGAAAAAAATTTTCTAATAGAGCAGTGGTAAGACTGATTTTTAGCTGATCTTTTACCTCCTTCCCTTCCCCCTCCTAAAGTTTGCTTGCCTGCTTTATCAAGCAAGTATTCAAATTGAATGCTTCATCAGTCTAAGGCTAATAAAGACCTCTAACATGCATCTATAGGAGTCACAGAGGTATAGGTAAACTTGAATGACTTTATTAATTTATTTATTTTACATAAAGACATCTGTCTAAATGGAAGAACTACAAAGGAGTAAATTAACACAAAATATATCTAAATTTAAATCTGTAAAGGGGAAAATACTGTTAATAATGGCACTTTCTGTGATGATTTTCTCATACAGCATTTACACACAGAAACACATACAGTACAGTTTAAGCATTTAAAAATGTTAATGTTAAAGAGTAATAAACTTATCTCAGTTTTAGAAAATAATTTAATAAACAGATTCTTCACATGTGCCTTTGTACATCAGTAGGTTTTTCCTCTTCATATATACAGTACTTATGTAAGTACTAAAGAGATTGGCTCATATTTACAGAAAAATCAGGGAAGTTCAGGTTTGAAATGGGAAGGCTTTGATTCTTACAACTGGTTTTTAGCATCTATTTCAAAAACTCAGCATATGATCATACCTTCTTTACTATAAACTATGGTTAATTCTTCCATGATTAGTACTTCCAAATTAAATGTGACTGTAGTCTCATGCATGTACACCTGTGTGTGAATTTCAGATACTTGATTCATAGGTTCATTTTGCTGGTGCTAACCAATTTTTAAAAACCTGCAGTATTGATGAAACAAACCTAAGATTAAGTTTACTTTGCATAAACAACTGAGAGGTAAGAAAGATTTTTTAAAAATCTGTACTCTCTTACCATTAATAACAATCATAGAACTGCTAGTAGGAAAACCAGCAACTGTAAGATTATAAGCAAAAAGTTTTGTCAGCAATAGTGCCACCAAAACCTAAGACTAAAAATGGGATCCTGTGTGACTTATAAAGTAATTGGAAGAAATATGTTTAAATTCACAGTTCACCTTGGATTTTCCAAAACATGTTCTTCCCTCTAACCTTTTTTTCCCCTGAACAACTTAAGACTCTCTTCATTTATGGCAATATAGCTGAAATGTCAGAAATAAAAAATACAGCCGAGGCAAGAAAAATGCAAATCAGCCAGGTTGCATCAAAGATGAATTTAGAGAGGAAACCACAAGAAAATAGATTCGCCAATGAGATGTGAAAACCAAATTATGCAGTATGTTAGAATTAACAGTAAAAGATGTCTTCAAATCTGGAGAGGGCTGATAAAAGACTGGTGGTGTGTGAAGCATAGCAGCGGGGGACCTGCTCTCAGTGGAAAAGAAAAGAACAGAGAGAGATTAAGAAATGGGACAGAAGGATTACTTTCGCAAAATGATGGGGTGAGATTCCCCAGGGATGTGGAATAAGAAGTGGAATGGGCCACAAAAAAAGAGTGCTTAAAACCAACTTTAATGAAGCTACATTCCCAAGATGCAGTTTATAATTGTGGATGCTTCTAACATCACCTCCACGATCAAAGAAAAGCATTGGTCTGGCCGCTGGCATTGCATTAATTACTCCATCCAGGTTAGGATGTTGCTGAGGTTACCAGTTTGAAAGTTGGGAATGATGACCTGGATAATGGGCATGATGTGTTAGTGCTAACAATATTACTTTGTCAAGTTGGGGTAAGGATTCAGGGCAGGAAAAGGGTGCATTTAAAAGTATCCAGACAGTACTGCTTATATGTGGAAAGGTGAAAAATCAAGTAGACTGTGAGGAAGAGACTATATAGAGATGTTATTCTTTCAAGTGGGTGGAAATAATATATGAAATAAAAATCCTGTGATTTGCATAGAAAGTTTGTTAACCATTGAGAAATTGAGGTGAAAAACTTGATTGAAGGGTGAACCTATGAGTTTGAGGAAGACCACTTTCTATGGGGAGTCCACTCTGGGGAAGAAGAGGTCTGTTTGATTAGAAAAAAAGAAGGATGGGGGAGGGTGGCTAGGTGGCTCAGCGAATAGAGCACTGGCCCTGGAGTCAGGAGGACCCAAATTCAAATCTGACTTCAGATGCTTAATACTTACTAGCTGTGTGACCTTGGGCAAGTCACTTTACCCCAGTTGCCCTGCCTTCTCCCCTCCAAAAAAAGAAAAAAAGAGGTATCATTCATGATTATAGGCCTGTGCCTTCATGAAAGAAGAGTACATGACCCTCTTCCTGGAGCTCTTTGTTCCGTATAAAAAACTCAAGGCTTCAAGAATATGAGAATAGGAGATTTTAAAATAGAGGTCTTCATCTAGCATCTGTGAACTTGGGCTCCTTTATATGATTATTTTGATATATTAATTTCAATATAATTGATTTGCTTTGTAATCCTCCTTATTTTATGTTATACACTGAAAAAAATATTATTCTGAGAAGAATATTTTCTAGCCTGCCAAAAAACATTAAGAACCCCTGCTTTAAGAAAGAAGAAAACAGCTCTTCACTTCCTCATTTTCTCCCTGTTTCCTGCAAGGAAATAATGGTTAGAAACCAGATTTCAAGTGGATGAGCTCAAATGAGTACTTGGAGACACTTAGGAAGGAGAGTTAAAGGACTTTTGTTCACATTTAAAATGATGCTGTTGAGACATACTGGCCAAGATTTTAGGGAAATACAGTTCTTCGTTAGCAGCCAGCTTTCTTTTTCTAGTGTGATACACTATTGGAGAAAGCCATATACTCTAGCCTAGTAATCTGTCTCTCTGAAAAAAGAACATTCAGTTCAGTTTTCTAAGTTTGGTAAAGTGTGTCTGCAGTTGGTTAGGAAAGAAGTCTGGTTTACTGTTTTACATAGTCTTAAAACCTGAGACCCTGGAAAGAGATCAATCCAAGTAATGGCTCTCACAGGCAGAGTCATTTTTCTGGCAATTTAGGGTCAGATGAGGCCCTGAGAGAAAAAGTAGTTGTTTGTAACGATGCAGCCTAATGGCCAAGTTCTCCTGAAGGAATGGGTCCTAGCTTCTTCTGCCTATCTCTGTCTTTTCCACTGTAGGTTTAGAGTAGACCTGATAATAATTTAATGGAAAGGCATAGAGGAATGGTGTCAGGAGAACATAGAGGACTGAGTCAATGATCAACACCTGTTTTTTTTTTTTCTTCACTGATGCATTTTTTTCAATAGGTGCTGCTTCCAGAGCAAAGGGAAGACTGAATGATGCAAAAACATTTTGGCTGAGCTTTGTGTAAAGCTCAATTAGTAGGTGGGTGAATGGTGTAAGGTTTGTTCAAGCAATAAAACTACACTGATGTTTTCTTACCATTGTCATTTACATCCTGTCATTTGCTACCTGTGTGTCCTCAGGCAAGTTTGAGTCTCTTTGAGTCTCAGTTTCCTCATCTTTAAAATGTGATGGGTAGGGGAGAAGAGATGTAATTGGACTAGATGATTTCTCTTTCCAGCCCTAAGAAAGCCAGCCTATGGTCTTCAGTGCCTCTGGCTTTCTTCACAAGTGTGTATTCCTTTCAAAAAATAACTCACACGTATGGATTTTCTTTGTATTTGCCTTATTTTTAATATACAAGTTGCTTTCACTTTTATATGGCCACTTCTGATTAATAATAAGTCAATCTTAGGTTACCTTTTAATTCAAATAATTAATGAGGAATTTTACAAATGTTTATTTCTAATCATTATGGAGTCTCAGGAACAACTTAAGGAGTCATATCGTTCATTCCTGTATGGTTGTTCAGACATCCTGTCCCTCTTCTCCCTTGCAAGAGCAGGCTCCATTTTACCAGAACAGATCTTCACATTTCTCTTATGCAGCACACTCCAACACAAATAACTACATTTTATAACTTTCATATTTTCTTTTCATTCCATCTTTTTTATAGCTTTGGACCTGGAAACTAACTCAGTAATGATTGAAAATTAGAAGGTAGAAAATCAGTCCTGCTTACTGTCCCCATGACAGTGAGAAGGATTTAAGTATATTACGATGTGTAAGAATTAGCAATTCCTTTAATATTCCTAGATTATTCCACAGCTTAAAACCAAGCATGCATGCATGCATATATGTATGTATATACATATACATATATACATATACACATATACATACACACACGCATATATATGTATATAGAGATTGTTACTCATTTTGAGAAGATTTAGTAATGTCACTGTTGGCATAAATGCCATAAACTTTTCCTATGCAACATTTAACCCAGAAAGGAAAGAGATAATGACAACTGAGTTTCATGAACATGTGGACCTTAGGTAGTTGGTTTGGGTTTTTTTTTACATTTTTTTAAAAGTACATTCCACCATCATTTATTTCCTCCGTTTTAATACTTAGTGGATTTCTTCTAAAAATCTGTGCTTCTTTTTAAAAACAATCAAGAAAAAAAAGAAAAATCAAGTATTTTCACAATATAAGCAAGCATAATATAAATACTGAATTTCCAGATTGTTATTACTTCATTTAGAAAAGGTTTAAAATGAGTAAATTACTTCAATGACAAAATGCTCATTTAGGCTAAATGCACACATTTTAAGGGAAAAAACAAGTTAATATTGTAGCTTTTATCTCAGCTCAGACTGTTTGGACAGCCTATTCCTTTGATGAGTATTACCCTGGCCAGATATTGACCATCCTGGTAAGGACACACAGGGCATGTTGAGAAGAATACTAAGACTATTCCATTTAGAATTATTGCATCTCTTTTTCTAAGAAAGAAAACGTAGCATTGTCCTTTTCTTGGACAGGTAACAAAGTGCTTTATATCCAATCAAGACTTCACTTTACCTTTTAGTCATTTCTCTACCCAGGATTATTAAAACTGGGAAGAAATACAGAACTCAACCTTACTGACTCAGTGCTTTGAAAGTGCTCTCCCATGCCAGCTTCTCTGACCTGCCTGAGGTTTCTGTTAATGTTGCTGTGCCGCCTCTGTTAGAACAAACATCCCTTGGTCAGTAAGAATAGCAGCCCCCTTCCAGTATCAATGCATAGAGCTTCTAAGAAAGTTCTTGGTAAGAAGCAGCAGGATTGTGCTAGTGTGGTGAAGTCCCACAATGCTTGTGCTCCACAAGAGTTTCTCGTTCCCTACGTCATCACCTGCTGGACTGTTGCTTGGTCATGAGAGCACCTCTGATGCCCGCAGTGCATTTTTTTAATCAGGCGTCGTAGCTTGCCAGGAAAATTTTTGTTGATGTAGCGGTAGAGGAGCGGCATCACAAAACTGCTAGAGAAAGCTAAGAATTTTGACAAATCTTTGATGAAATGCAATATCCGCATGTAGTGCTCATCCATGAGTTTTCCTTGCGAGACAAGAAATGTGTTCACCAGGAGAGTTAGGTAGTAAGGTGTCCACAGCACAAATTGTGTACACACTGTGGCAATCAGAAGCCTGTGTACAGAAGGGTCCAGTCTTCCAGTATCGTGATCGAGGGGTGTGGCCTCCTTTCGTATTCGTAAAATCAACACAAGTGCGTAAAGTACAGCAATGGCTGGGACAACATACCCAATAAACACCATGATGGCATCGGCTGCCTCCTTGTTTTGCATCTTGGAACACTCAATAAGCTTAGTGGACACATGACTACAGATGTAGAAGAGCAGAGAGGAAAAGCTTGTGAGCATTGCCCCTCCCCAAATGAAACCACAGACATGCTTGGTGTTATACACACTAGACATGTAAGTCCGAGGTAGAGCTCGCTCAATGTAGTAATCCAGGCTGAGCAAGGTGGTTGAATACATTATAACCAGGGAGGAGACATTAAACAAAATCAGCAGTGTGATATAAACTTCACTGTTAAAGCTCCAGATGGCCCACTTGGTGGTGGTTGGTCCAAGAAGGTATATTGGTGCCACAGCATTGATTATGAGGCCAGCAATGGCAATGTTCACAAAGTAAACATCAGGCATAGTCATAGTGGCCTTGTTGTACAAATTGACCAGGACCAGCAGAGCATTGTAGCAAAGGCCAATCGGGAAGCAAATGATGAGGTAGAGGAGGGAGAAGATGGAGAGGATGAGGTGGAAGTCATGACAGAGGAGTTGATCCTCACTGTTCTGGGTACCATTGAAAGTGTCGCAGCTCCACATAGTGAACCAATCAGGGGTGGTTTTTCTGATGACTTCCAGCTGTTCTGTAAAGAAAGAAGTAATAGCAAATTAGTTTGCAACACATCTCCAGATGTATTGTCCCTAGGCATATCTTAGACATCTGGGATGGCGGGGATAGAAGAAAAAACCACGTGCCTTAAACTATCACAAAAACAACACCAAGCCATTGCCACATTTCAAAAGAGTCTTGTGAGGATTCAGTCTCTTTCTTCGTTGTTTTTCATGGAAGGGTAATAAACCATCAGAATGACTGCTGTCTTATTAGCCCCAAACAGGACTGGTTATGACCAGAAACTTTATGATGTAATAATTTTACTGGCCGTGGTGAGTCTCTCTCTAATGTAATTTCTGAATGAAATCTGAGTAATGGATAATTCATTCAGGATGCTCATCCGGAAGCTTTTAAAAAGCTGCTTCAAGCATTTTCCTACATCTCAGTCAGGAGCTGGGTGCTACCCTGACTGATGTATAGTCAGCTTAGAATGGGGGAGGCAGTACATGATACAGTCATCCCCAGGAACAGAAAATGAAGCAAAGGTCTTGGACTGCATCTCTTCTAAGATGTTTCTAAGTAGCATTTCAGGGCAGAGGTAGGTTTCTCCCATCAGAATAGTCTTACTCATAGCAGGATAGATCTGCCTTTGCCTAATAGACAAGAGATGGGTGAATAAGGGGTGGGGAGAGTATCCTGCAGTCTATCAGAATAGTAGAGTATGATGCAGTGGAAAGAATGTAGACTAGAGGACCTGAGTTTAGATCCTTCTGACACTACTGCTTAATTGACCCTTAGCAAGTCACTTACTTTCTTAAGCCTCATTTTCTTTATCTAGATTATGAAGGAATTGGACTAGATAACCTCTGAGATTGCTTTCAGATATAATTGTTTATAACAACCTTCAACCTTGCCTTCCACAGCCTAATTGTCCAGTCATTTCAGTTGTGTCCAGCTCTTTGTGACCAACATGGGGTTTTTTGGCCAAGATACTGGGGTTGTTTCCAGTTTCCTTCTCTAGTTCATTTTCTAGATGAAAAAACTGAGATAGTGTTCAGTGACTTCCCCAGAGTCACACAGCTAGTGTCTGAGGCTAGATTTGAACTCAGGAAGATGAGTCTTCCTGACTTCCAGACCCAGCTCTCTATCCACTGCACCACCTAGCTACTTCTACCACAGCCTCATTAGCTAGCCTGAAACTCTCAACCTATCCCTGTCTGTGCTATAATATATAGCATAGACATTGACCTACTCTTTGCCATATCTGTATGGTTGGAATAGTTTTGGTTTTGTTTTTTTTTTGTTTTGCTGTTTGGCTGGGGGAAGGCAGGGCAATTGGGGTTAAATGACTTGCCTAAGGTCACATGGCTAGTAAGTGTTAAGTGTCTGAGGCCATATTTGAACTCAGGTCCTCCTGACTCCAGGGCTGGTGTTTTATTCACTGTGCCACCTCGCCACCGCTGGAATAGAGACTTTCCATGTATTCTCCCAATATTAGCAAGCCCATAGATCTGTGATCACACAATCACAGAAGTTAAGAATTAGAATGGACCTCAGTGACCATCTAAGTCCAGTATATAGATAAAGAGAATCTCCACAATGACATGCTCCCCAAGCCCCGCTTCTGCTCAGAGACCTCCAGGGACAGGGATCCCACCACCTCTTGAGGTAGGTAACCCATTCTACTTGTGGACAACTCCAGTTATTTCTGACATCAGTCTAAATTGGTCTATCTGCAACTTTCACGTATTCCACCTGGTTGTTCCCTTTGGGGCCAAATATGTCTAATGACAGTTTATTTTTAAGCACTTGAAGACAGTTATTATGCGCACTCAGTCTTCTCCAAGCCAAACACCTCCAATTCCTTCAACTGATGCTCATATAACATGAACTCAAGGTCCATTCCCATCTTGGTTGTCCTCTTCTGAACACTGAGTATGGTGTGGCTTTTCCTAGAAGCCATGCCCTCCTTAAGGCAGACAAGATTGCATTAACTTTTGGGGGCCTGATACACCACAGAGATGATTGATTATGTTGGCAGCCCATTAAAACCCTCAAGTCTTCAGAATAACTACTGCCTAACCCATTTTTATACCTATGAAGTTATTTGTTTTTCAAACACAAGTGTTAAGACTTTTCATTTATGGTTATTGAATTTTATCTTATTAGATTCAGCCTACTGTTCTAACCTGTCAAGATCCTTTTGGTTCCTGACATTGACATCCAGTGTGTCATTTATACCATCAATGTATCATTTACAAATCTGGTAATTATACCTTTGATGCCTTTATCTAAGTCATTGATACAAATGCTGAACAGTACATTTAGTGCTTTACATCAGTCTCTAACTTTTAAACTACTTTTGCTTTCTTATAGTCATTGCTGGTTGGGATAGGGGTGGTGGAAAGGGGTGTATGGTTCTGGAAGTCAGTTGTTTACAGAAATACAGAGTAGCATTTCCCTTTGAGAATCCCTATGAACTTTGGAGGAAAAGGCCAAAGCAACATCAGTCTGCCTTGGAGATCCACCAGGCAAAGTTTCAAAATGATGAGTGGCCCAATTTGGGGATTCCTGCCTTATGTGATACAAAATTCTGTTGCCTTTTCAATAAGTGCTTCTTGGAAGCACACAAATGCTCAAAAGCAGATATATAGTATCTGGAACCATTATATATAGAAATCTCTCATTTCCCAAAGTTGGGGTGCATTTCAGGATGGTTCGGACTCTTTGGGAAGATCTGTATCCTCAGTGGGTGTGTTGGTACAGTCAAAGCTGTGGTATTTGTAGTGGAAAATAACACTGGACTTGGCGTCAGAGGACCCAAATTAAACTGTCAGTTCTCCCTTTGGCTACCTTTGGGTCTTCAGATAAGCCCCATAATCTCTCTGAATATGTTTAAAATGAATCTAAGGCCTTAAATTTTGTAATTTCAAGATAGAAGTTTGCTGCTTTCTCTTTTTGGTTTCCCAGTCAAAACAAGTATAAAACAAACCTCAATTTGTCAAAAATCAAGAAAGCAAAACTGTACCAGTATTAACAAGATTACTTCAATACATAATTGATGTATTATATTAATAAAACCTGTTCAGTGGTGCGTGTTCTTTTTCAGATACCAAGCCTTCTCTAACCATTAAATTAACCTTAGTGAGTTTTCTGAGGCTAAGTGACTTACCCATGGTCACATAGCTGGTAAATGTCAGAGGCAGAATTTAAACTGATGTCTTCAGCTAGCTAAGAGAATTAAAAACAAAAAACAAGCCTAAAATTTCACATTGAGGTATCAGAGTGTTTTAGGTGGCTGTACTAGGTAGAAAAGAAGTGAAATTTGCAATAATATTTTGCGATCCACAGAATGACACCCAACATGTTATATGAGACAGGAATAAATCAGGTTGGTTTCAATTTGTGTGATAAAGGGTACATCAAATTTAACCTCTACCTGTATGGTGTTTTGTTTCTCTGCTTGAACACACATGCACCCCTCACATCACTTACAAAAGAAGTATCTACTATTAGGAACAAAAATGTCCATTCAGATCCTTAAAGTAGAACTGCTGATTTCTTAATCCTTAATCTTCCCCTTCTCTTGGAACTCTCTTGTAGCATTATACAAGAAAGCTTGGTTATCTTAATCATGGTTTCTCCAGCCCTCCCCCTCCAAGGTCTTTCAGCTAACTTCCTCTGTATTTCCTTCCCCTCTTCTCTTCCTCTTCCTCCACCTCCTGCCCCCAGTTCAGCATGCCAGATTACTGCAGTTGCCAATATGTAGTTTAAATGCTGTCTTTAAAATTGTCATTTTTTTTCTTCGAATTTTTAGTTTCTACTTCCCCTTAAAGAAAGCATGTGGACTTCCCCTGCCCCTCAATATGTCTGACTTCACAAAAATTCTGTGGGCTCTATGAAAACTAGTGAAGATAGGCAGCACAGGTGTCTGCTGGACCTTTTGAATGATTTAATTTTGCAAAGCTTTCACACTGTTCTTTCACCCTTCGCTTTTCCGGAAGAATATTATCAGCCATAGACAGGTCTCTTAACATTACTGTTAGCAAAATGATGCTGTTTTCATTCCATTGTGTATTATTGTTTCCTCAACTGAAATTCTTGTTGTTCTGTGAGGTTGTGCTCTTCAGCTACCATCATCAAATTACAGCATGATCCAACATTTTTTCCTCTTTATCCAGATAGGCTTTCCTTCTGAAAGTTTGACATCTTTTATTCAGCACCTGTCCATATATACTAATTTGTAAGCCCTTATTATACACCACATGAGAAACAAAAGATGAGAACTAGATAGAAACCTGCAGAGAAAATGCTTTTAGGCATGATCAAAAGCTACGTGGTCTGACTTAGAGGGATGGGAAACAATGTGTATCATGTACATTTTTTACATTGTTGAAATGGAATCATTTGTCTCAGCAGCTGCCTGAGACACACATCCTTCTTCCTTAAAAACTGTATTTCATTTGCTTCTCCTTCTCCCACCTACCCCCGCACCCCCAACCCTGATTCCTTTCTGGCAGTCCCTGCCCTCCCTGACACTTGACTCCGCTTCAGTTTAACCACATTAGAAACACACATTTTACCCGGAATAACTTAGTTCTTTTCAGGCTGTCTGCATCGCCTACTTGCAGCACTCTTGTTAATTTTACCTCATCACCCGGGGCAGGTTTTTGTATATCTACAGGCTCTCACAGCCACACAGAGAAACTCCTACCTTCAGTTCACGACACACATTCCTCTGTACCATGAAGTCTCGACCCCGTCAGTAAGCAACATTTCAGAAGGAGGAAGCTGACAAAAAAAGATCTGCTCTGTGTTTTTCCTCTGGAAGCCCTACTGCCTCCCTATCAGCAATGGACATGCAGCGTGGTAGAGAATGTGTGTGTGTGTGTGTGTGTGTGTGTGTGTGTGTTAGAGTTTGTTTTTCCTCTAGTAAATTACTCACAAAGTTTCTGCTTCATTTGGCAGGCAGCAGTGGCCCCTCCCTATCTCTGTTTCAGTTTCAAGAAATGAGAGGTTGTGTTGCATGTGAAGAGAGTGGATTGTACAATTAAACATAGCCAAATCCTCTTGCTTTCGATTTGTTAGACTTAAGGCTTCCTAGAAGACTGAGGTTGGCTTTGGGGTTCAGCCAACTGTTTCTCTCCTTCCATGTGGGTGTTGCTGCTCAGTCACAATGGAGAGAAGACTTGACCATTTTTCACTGACTTGGCAGAAGGACTTGGGAAGAATCTTATAGTAGTGGTTTCCTAATAGTCCAGAGTGATAGGAAACAGGTTTGTCAGTGGAATTTTTCATTTTGAGGAGATAAACTGAATGGACAGATGTCTGCAGTACATAAGGGCAGGTTAACTGGGTTTCATTGTGAAGTTGTCATGGGAAATTTTGATAAGAAGCTGAGAAGGCAGTCTTGAGAGGATCTGGATTCAGATTTTGTCTCTTGATCCTATCTGTATGATCCTGAGCAAGTCTTTTAACTTTCCGGGGCCCCAAGTCCTCTAGCTGTAAAATGAGGGTGCTAAACTAGAGGGTCTCCACAGCCCCTTCAGGTCCCAGTTCTATGATGAATGTGTTTGTTCCAAGCCAGTGACCCTAATCATAAGGTAGGTGATGACAGTGACAGGAGAAAGAGGGAAAGCCAGGATCTAGGACACTTAGAATCTGAAAGCAAAACCAGATTTGTGTTTAGCAGTTAAATAGCTTTGGAGTGGATATATATGTATAGTATTAACACAAACTAAATTGAAAAGTCCCCATCCTTTTAGTGTTAAAGCTGTAACTTGTCAAACTTTCTGAACATTGATTTTGCAGATGTCTCTTTTTAGTGCCTGACCTCCTCGTTCACTCTCCTTTAGATAGGAGCTGCTTAGATTGTTAATATATGGCTCCCAGGGAAGTAGAGCAGAAGGAATGACAACAAGAACAACTTAATTGGGGGGAAATTATCACGTGAAATAAAATCTGGTCACGTTTTCCTTTCCTTGTTCATATGATGCCATGGCTACTGGCTCTCTTCATTCCAGCGTCATTTTAAGGGCACATAATTCATTTATTCTAATTATTCTGGAAATTTGAAACAGCATTTCCAAACCAAAAGTTGAATTTTGATGATTAGTTTGTTGTTGTTTTATTATTCAATTGCCTACCATGCCTTGCAGGACAGGGATGTAGATTTTACATCCATTAAAATCTGTACCAATACTGTACTAGTAAATGATTATGTTATACTAGTATTTATCTTTTAATAAATTTAAATAAAGCAAAGTGACATGAAAATCATGTTGGGCTTATGAAGTCAGGAGCAAATTAAATCCAAATACTGCTTTTGGCACTTTCTAGTTGTTTGACCATAAGCAATTCGCTTAACCTTTGAGCCTTAGTTGAGGAATAAAAATAGCCATATTATATACATCACGGTATTGTTGTGAGGATGTGCTGAGACAAGGTGTGTAAAACGCATTGCAAACTTGCAAGTCATATATGAGCGTTAGCTATGTATACACAGGTTTTCCAACTTTTGTAAGCTGAAGGTGTTTGGATTTTTCTTGTTCATCAGTATCTGGAATGCTGCCAGGCATGTACATGGCATTTTAAAAAATAAATCACTAGTACAATTATTGGATAATATGGTGTACCACAGATACCCACATTAGTATCTTTTTCCCGTACTAGACTGCCGCCTCTGTGAAGGCAGTGACCGTCCCTTTTTTCACCCTTCCATATTCCGCAGCACCTCACTTAGGAGACACCTAAGTGTATCTTGTATTACTTTAATTTGGAATACTTCCAGGAGCACTGCAGTTCTTTGTGATTAACAAACAAACTTTAATCTGTGGCCCTTCCTAGCTAGTCAGTTCTGAGACTGGAAGAAAAGGGGTGCTCATCGTCATATAATCTTCATGTCTTCATTGTGTATATGTGAGTCTTTGGTTCTAAAGCCTCGAGTCATTGGCATTATTCTGTAGAGTAGCCAGGTGATCATTAAGAAGATGTATGTCCCTGTGTCAGAGGACGTAATATGTAAATAAAGGAGACGGGGAAGAATGGGAGCAGAAGAAAAGCAACCCTGGCCAGAACACGTGCGACGAACTCCCTTCCAGGCTTTGCCACCTGGTCAAAGTGTCAGTTTTTGATTCAGAGGAATTTGTACATTAGTAGAAAATCAAGGAGCGTGCTCTTAAATATAATCTGAAAATTTTTGTTTCTTTTGCTTTCTCCTTTTTTTCAAGGAGCATTGGTACTGGAAAGTCAGCTTAATTCATGAAATACATGATCTATGAAGAAAGCACAGTCAGGAGAGTGACTCAGTCATCTTGCAAATGAAAGCCACACAGTTCAGGTTACATGCAATGACCAAGGGACCGAGGCTGGTCCCCAGTATAACTTGGTGGTATAACACAATTCTTTTCTGTGAAAAATAGTAGCTTACAGGCACTAAAATAAATGACTGAGTAAATAAATAGATATGTGTGCATATATACATATATATATATACATATATGTATGTGTCTGTATATGTATATGTATTTTTTATATAGAGAGATAGACGAGGTACAGTAGTGAACCATGCTTGACACTTATGGGAGGGAGAATGGATGGGTAAGGGAAGATATTACTGGGAAATGATTACAGTACCTAACAAAGTGTACCAATTAAGCTTTTTTTTTTTTGAGGGGAAGTACATTTGTGCAAGCATTTTATTTATTTATTTAAGAAATAAAGTTTCAAATAAACATTTAAGAAAAAGATGCTCAGTGTCCCCAAACAAGTTAATATTCCACAACACCTAGGTGAAAGCAAAATCAATTTGATATCTAGAGTGCTATTGAAACTTAAAAAAAAAAATCCCATTCGAATAAAACAGTAAATGTATCTGCCAACAGAACATGCTCATCCTATTCAAGCTTAAGCCCAAGAAACTGCACTAGGACCGTATGTGAGTCTGTGTGAGGTGGAACACTGTATGAAAGGCCCTGTCCAGTCTGCCTGAGTTGTGTATACTGAGATGGCCCCTGAAATTAAAGTAATATCAGAATACAAGTTTAACACCTTAGGAAATGTTTTCTCCCATCTTAATCACAGGAGTGATCGGAGAATTAAACTTCCTACTGTGGGTAGATGAATCACTTCCATTATAATGCAGGTATTCTGTAGATCATAGATAGAATATTACCGGCTTTAGTCATGGAAAAAATCCTACCTTTTTCAAGAGGCTAGATCTAATCTCCAGAATATGTTCCCCAACCCTGTTATTTTATCATCAGTGATAGGGCCAACATCTGGTTTGACCAGGCAGGATGACTGTCTCTGAACCAGTGAAACAGGAGGCAGATGCTCTCTTGATTTGATGGAAAATTAACACAGGTGACCTGGGAACCCATTAACAATGTGTTTTTGTGAAATAATCACCTGAATTCAGTGGGTTAAAGCCAAACAAATGGAGAGTAAAGTGAGATATTAAGAGTTAAGCATTTGGATTGCCAAAATTATTATTCCTTTGCATTTCACCTCCTTCATTCTCTTGCTCACTTTTGTAAGTAGAAAAAGGAACCTGGGGATAAATTATTTGTATTGGTAGAGTCTTCAATTCAGTTCTATCCAACAGATATTTATCCCATTTCTACTATGTGTAAGAAACTACTAGGTCTTGGGAGTACAAAGACACAGCCTCCAGAAGCTTACATTTTGTTGAGAATACATCACATGCACAGATAAGAAAATTCATGGTTACATTTGAACAGAGAAAACACAAACCCTTGGGTGGACCCAGGAGAGGCTTTTTGTAGGAAGGGCCACCTGAGCTGAGCTATGAGAAAACTTGCTGTTCTCTCTTAATGCTATTGCACTCCATGGCTCACTTCACAGAGACATGAGCCAGAGAGAGGAAAAAGAGGCCTTGGCTCAAGGGGCCCTTCACAGAGGAGTAAGCCGAAACCCTTTACTTCCCACTCCCTTCAGTAAGTGAGGAGGATGCTATCCTTTAAGACACAAATAGCTAGAAGCACAAGGCACAAGGTAAAACTCCAGAGAATCTCTCCTCATCAGGGCTAAAGAATTAGACTTTCCTAACATAAAAATAATACCTGACATCTATGTAGTGCTTTAATGCAGATCTGTGAAGCATTCTCCATATACTCACTGACTTGACCCTCACAGCAGTCTGTGAGGTAGGCAGCCTTTTTACAGAGAAGCAGCCCAAGAGCGAGAGAAGTGAAGGGACTTGTCTGGAGTCTCACAACTAGTAAGTGACTGTCAGGATTTAATTGCAAGTCCTGCTGACCTTAAATCCAGTACTCTAACCACCATATCCCATTGCTGCTCTAGCACGGAGGCTTTGTCCTAACAGGAGACATTCCCAGCAGGGGAAAAACACGTCTGGCAGCTAGATCCAAAGACCCGGAAGCAGCATTATTCTGGTTCCTTCATTCTCTGCTCGTCCTCTTTTTTTTATTTGTGCCAGACCTTCCTGATAACTCTTTCCTTATCCCTAGCAGTCATTTCCGCTTCGTGGATCAGAAGGGACTGTAGGAGGCCCAAGTGTTCCTGAGAGGAATGGGATGGGCATCCCATAGCCAGATTAGAGAAAAGTTGCTCAGGTGTCATTGTTGAGTCATCTAGAAGAACATCCATTTAGATGCATGCAGGCATAGGTGTATTCAGGTCCAAACTCTTATTTCCCCAGACACCCTGGCCTGAGCCAGATTGGAGTCAGTCTCACCAGGTTGTTTCTTATTTAAGGACACTGGATGATTTCTTTTTTGGTTTGTGAAGGGCACTTACCACAGAGCCATGTATCTGTTATGTTAGCACACAATAAAAAGTCCCTTTGATTCTAATTTGAAAATTACTCATGTTCCCCCAGAAATTCAGTCTCAGGTGCAGCGGGATGACATCAGTACCCTGTGCTGGGGGGAGGAGAAGCGGTTCTTTCTAATGAAGGTAGTAAGGCTTTCTACTTCCCTACTTCCCAACACATAATGGGGAAGGACTGCTCGGAAGCAGTCGTGACCTTTAGGAGATGGGTGATCTGGGTTTGAATCCTAGCTCTGGGAATTACTACCTGTGTAATGACTTTGAACAAATGATTTAGCATCTCTGGACCTCAGTTTCCTCATCTGTAAAATGAGAGGGTTGGGAAAGATGACCTCTGTTCTTTGATCCAATGATAAGAGAAGGTCCTCCCAGAGTACTGACATTTGAGAGTGCTCATTGGGGTGCAGGCACACACACAGAGGATGAAAGTGAAACCAGAAACACAGACATGGAAATCTGTATCAAGTGTTGTTGTTAGTAATTGTAGCAATCTTATTTGCAAGTCCTAATAATGCTCCAGGGGCTCCATAGGCCACAGAACTAGATGTGATATTTGACCTGTGAAGTCAGACAAAATATACATTGACTTTGTCTCTTGGAACCTGAGGCACTGGAAATTTTTTTAGAAGAAAGTTCTAGCCATCTGGGGCTATATGGGAGAAAATACAGAAATGAAGGGATATAGAAGATAAACAAGGAGGAGAGAGAACCTGTTAAAGTTACATGAGAGAAATATGAAAAACCGGTAGACTAGATTATCTTGGTAAATGAAGTGATCTTTTAAAAAGATTAACAAGATGCTCCCAAATCAAGGACAGAGAGCCTATATGGCATCAGACAAGTCACTTAACCTCTCTTCCTCAGCTTCCTCACCTGTAGAATAGGTATAAAGATAACACCTACTCCATAGGATTGTTGCATGGATCATATTAGAGTATGTACATATACTCCCTTCTCTCTTTTCTCTATCTACTCACACACACACACACACACACACACACACAATCTAAATCTTTTCATAAGCCTTAAGGTACTGCATAAATGTTGGTTATTAATATTATTATGATGCTAACAATAATAGTAATGACGGGAGGCCAGGTGATGTCGTGGTAAGAGCACTAGAAGACATGAGCATCTGGTCCTAGTTCTGACATTTACCACCTTTGTGACTTGGGCTAGGCCACCTTACCTTTCCAGGCCTGTTTTTTGCTCTGAAAAATGAGGGAATTAGACCATCTACTACTGATGCATGACAGTAGTAGAGAGAGAGCCAACCTCAAAGCCAGGAAACCCCAGGTTCTAAACCTGCATCTGATAGATACAAAATATATCCCTGAGCAAGTCCCTTCATTTCTCAGGGCTCTGGGGCCTGGATCCTAGGGTCCAGGCAACTCTGCAAGATGATACATAAGGGGCAGAACTGCAGTGCTATAGGGAGTTTCCTCACCTGAGAGTTAGATATACTAATAAAACCATAGGTCCAGTCAGTCTCGTGTGTGTGTGTGTGTGTGTGTGTGTGTGTGTGTGTGTGTGTGTGTGTGTGAGTGAGACACTAAGAATTCTTCGGTTGGTTTAAGGAAACCTCTCAGTAAATTTCTAAGCATGTTATAAATATGAGTTATCTTTTTAAAAGTTCATTTTGAAAATGCCCTCAAACTGAGTTTGGGATATATAGATAGAGATATATAAACACACATACACTAGGTATACAGAGTACACACACACATCTCTATCCATCCATCCATCCATCCATACGTCTATCCTTGGTATACAGTCAGCCAAACTCTCTCCACCTTGGCTTTCAGTAGACAATTTTCCTCCCTCTACCCTGCTATGTAAGCAGCTGCTGATGGTCTATTGGTCACTCCCTTTAGCAGCTGCTTAAGCAGCAGGCTATAAGAAACTTTGACTATTGAGAGCAGCCTGGGGATGAGAGTTGACCTGTGTGAGGGTATGGGTCAAAATGTGAATTTTTAATAGGGAACCAATTCAGTCTCTGCAGCTGATGCTGTGTGTGTATGTGTGTGTGTGTGTGTGTGTGTGTGTGTGTGTGTGTGTGTGTGTGTGTGTGTGTGAGAGAGAGAGAGAGAAATTTGGGGGAACAAAGGACAGTTGTGATAATGGAGAGCTAGTGGCAAGAAGAGGGGCCAGGAACCCCAACAAGTTGTTCAGTCATTGTAGTCATGTCCTATTATTTATGACTCCTTTTGGGGTTTTATTGGCAAAGATCTTAGATCAGTTTGCTATTTCTTCTCTAGCTCATTTTATAGATGAGAAAGTTGAGTAAGACAGGGTCAAGTGACTTACCCAGAGTCACACAGCCAGGTAAGTGTGAGACCAGATTTGAACTTCAGGAAGATGAGTCTTCCTTACTCTAAACCCAGCACTCTACCCACTGTGCCACCTAGCAGCCCCCAGTGACTTCAGCACTTTGATTTGCTTGATGGATGAATGTGAAGCATCTTAGAACAAGGCCAGTTTCTTAGTTAGAGTAGGGAGGCCTATCAAGGAACAAAGCATGACAGCCATATTTGTGGTACCTTCAGAATCAGCCTACGTGGAATACTGACATTCTAATCTGGGCTTTGCCACTGACTTGGAGGGTGACCTTAGGCAAATCATTCAACCTCTTTCTGCCTCCCTGTAAAATCAGTATAATAATAAGCCAGCTGCCTCCACAAGGGTGTGGTGAGACCTAATTAATGTTTGTTGGGTACTTTAAGCTCCTTGAATGAGAGACTGCAAGGAAGTGTAAGGTGTTATTATTTTTAATTTGTTTACCTCATTGAATACTCATTGTGAGGTCTCCTGGTTTGAGTGGCCATTTGTGGAACAGTTCTATTTCTAAAGAAAATTCAATGGTTTTTCAATCAGCTTCTTCTGTGAAGCTTTTGACAGTTTGTTACTGAATCCAAACAAAATCCCAAGTGAAGTCCCACCGTCTAGAGGAAGCCTTTCCAAGCTCTCTTATTTCCACAGCTTTCCCCTTTTTTAATTATTCCCTGTGCATCCTCCACATAACTTGCTTTGTAGATATTAAATGTTGATTGGATTGAATCAACTTTTGGGCCATAGAACTGAGATGGGGCTGGACCTGTGATTTCATTGGCATAGGGAAACTGTTGAGTAGGAAACTCCCTTTAATTATGGAAATCAGCACCCAGATCCAAAACTTAAAGTTGCCTCAAGTACTAAGAGGTTAAATAACTTTTCTCCAAGTTCGATATGTGTCAGAAGCAGGACTTGAATCCAGGTCATTGTTTGAGGCTGTTATACTAGCTATTCAGTACACCCTTAGAAAGAAAGCTCAGCCTATACTTTTCCTTTTCTTTATCCCTAAAATGACTTTTCTTAAAGATACCTTTATAGATGTGCCATTGGGGAGGTGTTAACTTTTAAATTTTATGAAGCTTGGCGCTTCCTTCTTGATAAAAAAAATGTGGAACCTCACTGGCCATAACACTTAGAGACAAGTTTATATGTCTGAATCCTTTTGCTTTTTCCACATTGTGAACCAGTGCTCAAGAATACCTTCTAATTGTGCTGGTTTGGCCATGGCAGGTGAGTGAAGGGCATTCCCACTAGACCAGGAACAGCTCTTTCCAGAATGAATAAGCTTTCATTTGGTAGCTTGGAAAAAAGTGAAAGAAGTACCAGTTTTACATAAAATGAGCTGCCCTGCTCCACTCTTCTGGATAATGCTTTTAGTTTCCCTGCCCTCTTCTACCTCCTTTATGAGCCTTTGTTCTGTGTTCTAGGGGTCCCACTTCTCAGAATTTCAGATTAATGTTAAGACCATCAAAAGTGATATGAGAGTCATAATTTGACTTCAGACAATGAAGTAGTATCACAGCCTTCATCCTTGAGGAAGGACCCAGGCCTGGCGGAACAATAGCTCTTTAGAAAAAACAAGAACAGCACTTTACTTCTGATATTGACCACTGCTTAAGTTCTTAGGGCAGAAGTCCCTCTGAACTTTGGCATCGACCTTAAAAGGCAAAGATCCCTGCCAACCGAAACGAGGGTTTTCTTGGAAGCCCTACACAATCTCCTATCATTAAAGCAAGTTAGGGCTGACCCAGTGACTTAGCAGCTATACATTTCAATGCCTGTGGCAGCATCTCCCATGGTGAAGTAGGCTCAGAATCGTAGGGCTGGATGGTAACTATGCTCTAGGAATGACCAGCAGCCGAATAAAGGTTTCCAGGCAAACCAGCAACACAAACAGAACCATGTCTTTGCTCACTGATCTGAGGGAGCCCTGCTGTGGTGTGGTTGGGTCAGAGAGTGTGAAAGCAGACTTTTAACACTTAGTAGCAGGTGAAAAGGTGATGTCATTAATGAAGTCACCCTTTCCCCCATGATGGTCAGGAAGGGTCTGTGGCATGGAGGAGAGTTTCTGCTGCCTGCTCATTGTTTATGGGATAATCGATGTCACTGTCCCAGGGAGTTTTCCCATGCTGCAAAGTAGTTTTTTTAAAAATAGCCCGTTTTTAAGATTTAGCTTTACAATAGTTGGAAAACAAGAATGTCATTTATCTGCTTAAAGACTTTCTGGGTTATAAAAGAAATACAGTGCACAGAAAGGATGTTGGCTTGATCTCTACCTTCTCAAGGCAAGGCTTTACTCTCATGGTGTTGTTTGTGGTTGAAAAGTACATGCCATGTGGTTTTTTTTCTGTCGAATTTAGCCCCAAATAGAGTTTACATAGAGTCTCTTAAGCCACCCAGATCAGATATTTTAAAATACTAGATATTAATCCCTAAACCTTATTTCAAAACTTGAAAAAAAAATTGATTATCATATGGTAGAAGACGGTTTGGTCCATTTAACTTTTATGATCATCTGAAGCAAATGAGAAAACGGAGAGAAGTGGGGTGATGAAACAGTGTGAGTGCAAGATAAAGGCAGAGTATAAACTATTCTAGTTTAATTTGGTGGGGGTAGGGGTAGGGAGTGGGGAAGTGAATAAACTAGTGAATAGTGTGCCAAGCAGGGAGAGATTGAATGTTAATAGTAGTACCAAAGTTCAAAACCTCTTAGTAACATTAAACCCCTCTTATGATACTTAGAGAGGTTTCAATAGCTTTCCTTCCCCTTGTAATCTTTGTGTTATGGGCTAGTGTTTCAGTAGAGAAAGTGAAGGTTTATTTCTTTATTTTTTTCTAGTATAAAGTTAGGATATATGCATTCATTAATTTAGCATATATATATATTCATTGCTTTTGAAGGAAAGTGAAATTGCAAGAAGAGAAAACACTCTAGTATCTTGGGACCTCAGTTATCATCTGAGTCTCTGAGAATGATTCTTAAAAACCCAGGTGACATTTCAGGACTACATGTAATATCTGAATTTTAGCCCTAGAGATTAATAGAATTCCCTCCCCATGATGTGCCTATCAAGTCTCCAGCTTGTAGAACTAAGCAGACTTAAGCTGTATGCATTGGTTCAAATATTCTATTTTATTCACCTTGAGTAAGGAAAGAACCATTGATTTAGGTATATTACTTCCTGAGCTGTAGCAGGTTTTGACAGTGTATGTTCTGATAAGTAAAATTCAGGAAAAGTCAGATTGGGTAAAGAAATTGCCTGAGAATAATGACTATAGGCCACTAAATAAAAACTATAATAAAACCCAAGGATCAAAAAGGGAATATGTAATGGAAACAGGGCTTAAAATCCACCTACTATGGGGTGGCTAGGTGATGCAGTGAATAGAGCACTGGTGCTGGAGTCAGGAGGACTTGAGTTCAAGTTTGACCTCAGACACCTAACACTTGCTAGTCATGTGACCTTGGGTAAGTCACTTAACCCCTGTTGCCCTGAGTTTCCCCCTCCAAAAAAAAAAAAATCCATCTACTATGTGAACAACTCAAAAAACACTAAGAAATCTTTCAAAGAGTAGTTTCCCAGTCGATAGGCTAAACCACATCTAGGGTCCTGGATTTAGGAGTCTCAATTTACAGTTGTCAATTCAATTCAGCCAACTTTTATTAAGTAATAATAATTTATTTATTAAGCTTATTTATTAAATTTATTAAGTAAGGCACTATTATCTAGTAGGTACTAGAGAATTCAGAAATGACATGTAACATAGCCCCCATCCTGAAGGAGCTCAAATTCAAATGGGGGTTGAGGGGTAAACACTCAAATCACTATATAAAACACTATATAAATGAGAGCTGCTATTATACACATCAATATTGTGCTGAGAATGGGGATATCAGCTTGTGGAATAAGGGATGCTCCATGTAGGAGGTGGCTCTTCAGCTTGACTTTGAAGAAGATAAGGATTTCAATAATCAGAAGTGAGGAAGGAGAACTTTTCAGGCCCAGAAGACTGACAGAAGCAAACGTGCAGAAAAACGAAGGTCCGGTCCTGCTTGGCAACAATATAGTATGCTTGATAGGAAGTAAAGTGTTTCTGAACTAAGCCTGGAAAGGTAGATTGGTGACAGATTGTGGAGAACCTCAAATGCCGGGCTAAGAAGTTTTATTTTATCCTATGTGGACAGTGTGCAGCCCCTAAAGGCCATTAAGGAGGGCATTGATATGGTTAGACCCGTGCATCTTTGGTAGCTATGTGAAGGATGGTTTGAAGATAGAGCGACCAATTAGGAAACTGCCCTAATGGTCCAGATAAGAGGTAGTAAGGGCTTGAGTTAGGCTGGTAAGGGACTCCACAGATATGAGAGAACTCACTCCTCGCATTTATAGAGCCTGCTGGGCACTGTGCCCCTGCTGGGCACTTACAAATATTATGCCATTTGATCCTCACAGCAGCTCTGCCAGATAGCTGCTATTATTATCACCACTTTGCAGTTGAAGATAATGAGGCAAACAGAGGTTAGGTGGTGGTGGTTGTTTGTCCTTCGTTTTCGAAGAGGGCCAGTGACATCATGGGCGATGTCTCGACTTGAACATGCACTGAATTTAAGTGAGATTGAGTTGCACAAAATTGTCAGCCTCACTTTCTCATCCTGAGTCATCAAAGGCAGGACAAGTCAAGTCAAGACAGCTGGTGATGGCTTGGGATGCAGTGGATGATCTTAGCCTCTTTGGTGTTTTATCAAGCTCTAAGCTCTCCATAGCACCCACTTCAGCCCTGTTGGGGCTATTGGAACAAATTGTTTTCATCCACCCATTCTACCAGGGATAGTCTTCACATATGCAGGGGATAGCCTCACCAACAGGTTTGAGGCCTGTTCAATACTTTCAACCGTCTGCTGAGACAATTTACTGGGATGTGGCTACTATAAGGTGCTACAGCTTCTTAGAGCCACAGATAAGATTTGGGTGTAGAGGTACACTAAGGTGGATGAACAGCCTTGAAAAGGACTCAGCAAGCCCTCATACCAGAGGTGCTCATCCTCCCTGAACAGCCAATTCCCCAAAGATAACATAAGTAACTTGTCTAAGGTCACACAGCTAATTAGTATCTCGGGCTGAATTTGAATTCCATTTTTCCTGACTCCAGGTTTAGCACTTTATTCACTGTACCATGTACCTGCCTATAATTTTTTTTTAGATGTAGGAGATAAAGGAGATGAGAAAGTCAAAGATGGCTAAGATTTTGAGCATCAAGGCTCAAATGATGAGATCCACAAGGGAGAGTCTTAGGGAACATACAGAAGGGTGGAGGGACAGAGATCTGAACATGTCCTCACATACTCACATAGAGGTTGGAAAAGGAATTCTAAACAGTGAAGGAAGAAGAAACAACCATAAGCAGAAGGAGATCCCAGAAACACCGGAATCTTGGAAGCTGTGAAAGGAGAAAATACCAAGGAGAGTATGGTTACCAGGGTCAGATGCTGCAGAGAGGTCAAGAAGGAGTGAGAAAAGTCTTTAGAGGTTGGGCTAAAATGAAAAGGTTATTGGTAACTCTTTAAGAGCAATTTCATTAGCTGGCAAAGTAGATTGCAGGGGCTGAGTAGTGAGTGGATATTAAGGGTATTGAGGCAGAGAGTAGACAGTGTACTCATTCTCAGTAGGAGAAGAGAGGGGCAAACATATTGAAGAGGTAGCAAAGCAAAAGAGAAGTGTGTTGTTGTTGTTGTTGTTGTTGTTGTTTTTAAGGCTGCTGAGACCTAAGCATGATTGTAAGTAGAGGGGAAAGCAAAGAGAGGGAGAGATTGAAGAAAGAGAATGATGGCTGAAACACCATCATGGAGTGAATGGGATCTGGGGCATACTTCAAAGGTTTAGCTTTTGGGGCAGCTAGGTGATGAAAAGCACGGCCCTGAGTCACGAGGACCTGAGTTCACATTCAGCCTCAGACACTTAACACTTACTAGCTGTGTGATCTTGGGCAAGTCACTTAACTCTAATTGCCCTGCCTTCCGCCCTCCAAAAAGGCCAAAAAAAAAAAAAAGGTTTCGCTTTGGCAAGGAAGAGAACTGAATACTTCATTCTCTTGATGATCATAGGAGCAGAGATTCAGGACTAAAAAGGACCTTAGAAGAATCTAGTCCAACTTTCTTGTTTTACGGATGAGAAACCAAGATTCACAGAAATTAAATTATTTGCCCAAGATCACACAAGTGATAACTGGCAGAACCAAGATGTGACCCAGTGCATTTAAAGGTAGTTGTCCTCCTCAGCTATGGAGGAGGGAAGGTGAAGGAGCTCATGGAGATGGCTTCAGTTTTCTCAGTAGAGTGAGAGGAAAGGTCATCTGTTAGAGGAGTGTGGGGGGGGTGGATGGAAGAGTAGGGGGTCTGGATACCCATAAGGTAAATAGAAATTAAAAATTAATAACATGATTTTTTTAGGTAAGAAAATTATGCTGCTTTGTGCTTCCTTGCTATAAAGGTAACCAAATCAGTTTAACTAAGGTCTTTTTTCTTTTGTCTTTGTCAATAAACTTGCTTAGGGTCACATAACTGTCTAGTCAGTGTCTAAGACAGGATTTAAACTCAAGTGTAGCTGATTCCAAGTCCAGCAGTCTACCCAGGACACCACCTCGCTGCCTCACTAGACACTAGGTGTAGAAGGGGAGTAGTTGAGATCATCTAATTCAGGGATGGGCAAACAACAGACCAAGAGCCAAAGCCATTCCTCTGCTGGTTTCTGCTTCCAGTCAAGGGTTTGGACTGGTTTTAAATGTAAAAAAACCTGTTGACCCCAGATTCGAATGTGTTTTTCTTCATTTGTGATTAGTCACAGTAATCCAGTTGGCCACAGATACATCTTACAATTTATTAAATCTTAGGACTGCTTAAGCTTTCCACCCAGTGAGAAAGAAAGATGAAGTTGTAATTCTTAGTATTTTGCTAGATGCTTAATAAATGTGGTTGGCCTGAACTGAACAGAGTCTGCCTTTGTATACCCAGGGCCTAGCACGCTGCAAGTTCTTAATAAATGTGTGTTGATTGACTCACTCAGTCACCAAACATTTGTTAAAGTCTCTCTGTGTGCCTGGTACTGTGTTGGGCAAGAAGAAGAGCTATAATAAATAAAATACTTTTCCAATTAAGTTTTTCAGACCTTTATATGGAATGAACATAATCTAATAGACTCCAGCTCCAAAATAATTCCAAACAAGAATACCTTTAAAAGTTAGCATTAAATGTTTGTTTACTTTTGTAATAATGGGTGGAGGCTTTAGCCTCAATTAATACATCACTAACACAGATTCTTTGGAAAGGCTGATAAGTTGTTGCTTCCATCCAACCTCCTAATATAGAATGCTTACTTGTGCTGATTTCCATCTTATATACAGTGCCTTCAGTGTAATGATATATGACTCATTAAGTATCTGAATTGTTTTGGTTTAATGGCATTCTGCTTTTTCCATCTCCAGACTATGAAATAATGAGATTGAAACTGTTCTCACCTGGTTCTTAGGCATATAGACTGAGAACTGGAAAAAGCCTTTGAGTTTATCCTATCCAGTCTCCTTATTTTACAAATGAGGAAACTGAGGCTCAGGGAGAGGAAGTTTGTCCTCAGTTATATTCGTAGCAGTCACAGCCTAGTGAGTTTTAGTTTCATGCTGTTTCTACTGAACCACACTGCCCCTGCTTGTACTCCTCTGTGGAAATAAATGAAAATAACCCTTGAGTAACCAAAGTTTGTGGAGTGCCCTGGACCAGTTTGTCAGCTGATTGCTTTAGACCAGTTGAACAAAGGATGCTCCTTTGCAGCTAAGGATGTTGTTTACTGAATACTTATTTTTCCCTTGGTTCTTTGTTCTTTGACTTCTAAGGTCTCCTCTTAGGAGTTTTGAGGTTTTAGTCCAGCTCAGACTGACATCCTAGGAAATTCGCAGGGTCCTGCTGAGAACAGACAAGAAGTCTCAGTAGCAGCTGTTGTGGCATCATGAATTTGCCTTCTTTGGCTGGTTATGATGATGGTCTAATCTCAAAGATAAAAGTTTTACTGAGTTAGTGGCTCTTTGGGAAGGGGGACCCAGCAAGGTTATTTTTAATTTTCACATTTGGTCCAATAGAAACAGTTGTTTCTGTAGGTTTCACTAGGTTAATTTAAAAAATGGAAAACACTTGGACACTCTCACTTTGGAATGTGTGGGTGGGAAGGGAGTAATGGGGTGCACATACAAAGTGAATGACACTTGACTTATTTCACTGTATTCCCTTCTCTGTTATTGAAGTTTTGTTTTAGTTTTTGCATGTCGACGGGCGGATTCACTCCTCTGGGACTGAACTTTCCCATCGTCAGTCCCTAATTTTGGCAATTCAGATGAAAGAAACATGATTCCTCCTACCAGTTAAAATTCTACCTTTTCCTCTCCTGGGCTTCCTTCTTGTTTGGCGGCTTGTTCCCAAAGTGAAGTCATATAATCCTGTGCTTGTGATCAAGCTATCACAAATGCAGTCTAATGACTTTGTCGGGGGATCAAATAGGACAAGGAAATGGGCTGAGTGAAAACCCTGGCTTAAATATCAAGGAATTCTGGGAGTCAGCAAACAGGAAAGAATCATATTAAACAGTGGTTAAGAATTTTTGTTGTTGTTGTTCTGATATGTGCCGAGTGGACCAGATTCTTTCAGTGGGCTAATTACTCCCTTGAGGTAAGTCAGGCATTTGGGGAAGCTACATTAACTCTCTTAGGCCACAAGGGTACTGTTTAGTGGTCTGACGGTGTAATTAAATGACCGTTTAGTCAATTACTGCTTGAGTGTACCACATGGTATTCGTGTGGCCTGAGAGAGTAAATGCTGCTTCCAGAACTGCTTAGCTTTTCCTCTTGGGAATAGTTTTACATATATGGATATATACACACTAGAAACTAGCACAGAACACCTCCCCCTTCCCTGTCAGTTATATATACATATTGCTGCTACCACCATACATGTATATAGCCTATGTATAATGTATCTCACACATGAATTATGAAACTGGTCTAATCATTTTTTTTTCATCCTAGCCTAAAAACACACCGGTTTACTGTCATAAATAAGGGGTGGAATTTACCATCTTCTCCCATTAGCCTTCAGAAGTGCTTATGACCCAGCACTCACTTTAACTTTAAATTTTACATTCTTCCTAAGACCTTTTCTTTAGCATAGCATGAAACTTTTTGTGCTAAAAGACAAATGTAAAATTTTTATTCCCAAAAAGTGTCCATTTGGACATCAGAGCTATTGTTTTTGGAGCTCAGAGCTATTAGTAGGATGGGATGCCCGTTGTGTCCTGGGCAGTACAGAAGGGAAATTTACTTCTTCCCTGCAAGAGGTCTAGAGACCACCATCCTTGCTCCTTGCAGTACTGCCAGATCATTCCCCTGTGGGAATTGAGGGAGAAGGTGGGCCCTTGGAAAGGATGAAAGAGCAGGGTTATGGGCTGAGAGAGGATAGGCTGCTCCTTTCCCCAGCATAGCTACACCCACTGAAAACTGTTTTGGGTCCACCTGTGTTCACCCTCACCCCACCTCCCCTATTAATTTGGCCCAGGTTTAAGAATTCCTAGCTGTGGCTCCAGCTGAAATCAACAATTATGCCAGTCCTACAAAAGGTGGTCTCAGATCTTTCTGTGGCTTACACATACTGTAAGAGTTGCTAAACCATTCACTTCGTTCCCCTGGTTTTTGTTTGTTTTTGTTTTGAGTTTTTCTACACAAGACATATTTACAGGGAATCCTACATATAAAATAGGTGAGCTTTTTGTTAGTCTGTCCAACTGTTATGTAGATTTTAGGACCTCTCACTTCAGACCAGTTTGAGTATTTCTAGGGAGACAAAAGTTCTCTTGTAAGTGCATTTCCATTAATGATCTGCTTCAGATTCAGAATGAATTGCCTTGTTGCTAATTAATTACCACAAACAACTATTCAGTAAACTAGACTGAAATTAGTTAATGAGAAATGACTGAGTTAACATTTTCTCTAATAGTAACAGACACTAAATTGTAATACCTGTTGCCAGTATAATATGACGGTAGTTATACTATAAAGTACCACCTGTCCTTGAAATAAATGAGCTTTTCTCTTCAGAATGAATTCTTCTTGCTTCAGGAAGCCAATAAATATGACATCATCCATCCAAAGATACACCCTAAGATTTCGTAGTTGAAAAAAATAATAATAAAAGGATGGCGGCACCAGCCACAAACCACCCATAAGAATAGCCTTTGACCTGTAAGAAGAAGCTTTTCATGATAACCATACTAATTCCTAAAGAAACAGTAGCTGTTAAGATTAACAACTGTAGCATGAGGAAAACGTTAATAACCTTCAATTCATAGCTACCATACAGTCTCCCTTCAGTCTCCCTTTCGTGTGTGTGTGTGTGTGTGTGTGTGTGTGTGTGTGTGTGGAAGAGGAAAGATTTAAAAGAATGAGTTACTCTCCCGTTCAACCCATTGGGTGTGAGACGTTTGCAACTCAGTTTTATAGAGCAAAAGTATAAGCTGCAGTCTCAGTGTGGTTTGTTTTTTTCTTGGAGGGGTAACACTCACCCAATAATTGCCACCCTGGGGTTTTACTTGATAGCAGGCGGACACATTTTGCCTTCCGGTCACCTCTCCATTTAAGTCCAACCAGGCTGCAATGTCTTTGCTTCTCCACAGAGGTTATCACAGCTTACCCAAAAGTATGCCGAGCCTGGTGCCCTAAGGTTAGTGAGCCAGGCTGAACTCTGTCTGTGTACACACGTGACTCTCCTCTTTCCCCTCCCTTGCACTCATACCCTTAATCCTCTAAGCCTTAGCTGTCTGCTTTCATTGGCTGAATGTATTACAAAAACAAGCCCTCAGTCGTGATATCTCTAAGTGATTAAGACAGGGGCAGAGTTTAAGGGGGCATTAATCTTGGGGCCTGATCATTGCCCTGAGGCTGCTTGCCGGTGTGGCCAGTTATGGACATTTTTGCTAAAGCTGTATTTTTTAAAGCACCCATTTGTTTCTCTGAGTTAAATGAATGGTGTTATTGTATTAAGAGGAGCTAAAAAAGCCTGTAAAAGTTAAGTAAGACAAAATGACTACATGTATGCAAACAGGATGTAGCTGAAAATGAGGAAAATGAATTCACCATGGTCTTTCTATTAGTGTATGGAGTGGTTTACCACATAGGCATCAGAAATGTCTCAAAAGGCCATGGACAGCACTTGAATGATAAAAATGTCTACTTCTCAATACTCTTCAGTCCTCACCAACATTAGTAAGATATTTCAAGTCACCAATTGGATCTGTTGCTTTTCCCACCCCTCAAGCTTAAATGATTCTTCTTATTTTAGTGATTCAGAGCACATTTTAATTAGCCTTGGTTTTAGATCAGGATGATTGAATGATGAATGCCTCTGTTTCCATATTACAGTTTTTTTCCCAAGTGGAAATAAGCCTCTGACTTTGTGTCTTCCCTATCCACCCCCTTTCTTCCCCCACACCATGGTTTGCTTGCTATTTTTGGAGCCATTCCTAGCTTTCTTTTGTTTAAAGATGGCCTTTGCAAGCTGATTCTGCAATGTGAAAACTGGTTTCTAATTGTGTTACTATTGTGATAATGAGATGTTTGAAAAAGGTTAAAAGAATAGGCCTCCCTCCTCTCCAGTACCTCTATACCACTTTCTAGTTCAAGAGCTAAAAACACTTCTGTGTCATGATGTAGAATTATACAGAATGCAAGCTCATTTGGGAGTTAAATAATGTGATCAGAGATAACTCACTTACTAGTGGCATATTTTTACAAAGTGTCTTTTCTTGGCTTATTTAAAAGGAGTACATGGGAGTAATCAAATATTTTTTGGGGAAAATTTAGAAGTGGAAAGAATATCAGATATGAAGTCACAGGAACTGGGTTTGAAAACTGATTTTATCCCTTACTAGCAGAGTAACCCTGGCTTCAGTTTCCTTATCTATAAAATGGGGAGGGAGTGGAATTTGGACCTCTAAGGTCTCTTCTAGCCTAAAATATGTGATAATCCTGTGATCCTAAAAGTAATGTAAATATGCTAAATATTTTTTTTTTAACCTAACCCTCTCAGTTTCTTTTTTCAGTCCTAGGACAGTTGGATTTTAAGGTAAGAAGAGACCTTAGAAATCTTAGGATTATAAATTTAGACTTAGAATCAGCCACTTCAAATACCCTCCTCCCATTTTACAGCTGAAAAAACTGAGATTCAGTTAAGTTAAATCCAGTTAAGTGACATGTCTGGTTAGTAGCAAATCTGGGATGAGAATTTCTACCTCCTGGCTCTTGGATCAGTGTTCTTGCCTCTTGACCACACAACCGTGTCTGCTCTCCTACAACACAGACAGGATGCCATGTATGAGACTGTAAATACAGGTACTGCAATAGGGTTTAGAGCCGTAGACAGAGCTTCTCAGGGGGAATCATGTTCTCCTTGGGAGCAAGTTATATGTTATTGAAATTTCTAAAGCACCTTTAGTCAGTCAGTAAAAACACATTAAATGCCTACTCTGTGCTAGGCACTTTACAGAGTGCTACATTAGCAAATGTAAAAGAATTTTTATACGTATCACCTCTGAGCATGAAAGCTATGGCTCTGTTTCCTTTCCCTTTCCCCTCCCCCCCATTTGTATTCTCAGTACCCAGGTATGGGACTTGTTAGATAGGTGGCTAATAAGTGTTTGTTGTTATTATTGTTGTTAACTTGGGACCAGGACGAGGGACTGCCAAAAAAGAGACCATTCACCCTAATTTAAAGTTTAAATGTGCATCTCTTTACACCTTTGAATGTGAACTCTCATTTCTGCATCCATTCTGTTCCACAGGACTGGAGGTTGTATCCAGACTGTTCCACAGGAATGGTTACAATGAGCACATATGTACCACAATAGCATCCTGTAGTCCTGTAGGTCATAGTAGGAAGGGTGATGGTGGTGTGTAAACTTCCTTGGTTTTGGTGTGTAATAAGTGCTCAGATTCATTGGCTTATTGGACTCTTGCAGTTATAAGGGCTAGAGTCTGATAGAAACTACAGCCTGTATAAAATTTCCCTGGGCGAGAGCATTGTAGTGTCATTGTTAAGGCATTATAATCAAACTCCACTCTAGAGTTATGAACCCTGCATATACTGTTTATAATATCATTTGTGTGGAGCTAACAGCTTCATGGTAACTTGTCTAACCATTGTGTTTTCATGGAACCAGTGTTAGTGATGTTAGTTGGAGTTATACTTGATTTCAAATTCTTTAGTATCATACATTATACAATACACGTGTCCCTGGCAAGGTGTATGTGAATCACATTTCTTTTTTTCTTTCTTTATTTTTTAATTCTTTTTTTTTTTTTTTTTTGCCTTTTTTGGAGGGCAGTTGGGGTTAAGTGACTTGCCCAAGGTCGCATGGCTAATTTTTTTTGTGTGTTAAGTGTCTGAGGCTGGATTTGAACTCAGGTCCTCCTGACTCCAGGGCCAGTGCTCTGTTCACTGCGCCACCTAGCTGCCCATCACTTTTCTATACATTGAATCCTATATTAAATGCACTACAAAACCCTTCACTGCATGTAAAGAATAATAGCAAGAATCATTATCCATTTTCAAGCATCTTCTCCCCCCCCTTTTTTTTAAAGTGTTTTGACTCCGAAAAGGAATGTGTGTTTATATTTTTATTTAATTTTCTACCAGTATTTAGGGGCAGCTAGATGGCATAGTGAATAGAGCACCGGCCCTAGAGTCAGGAGGACCTGAGTTCAAATCCAGCCTCAAACACTTAACACTTACTAGCTTTGTGACCTTGGGCAAGTCTCTTAACCCCAATTGCCCTGCTTTTCCCTCTCCAAAAAAAAAATATAGATATAGATATATCTCTATATATAAAATTTTCTACTGCTATTCCTTTCACATCTCTTCCTGTACCTAGGCACTTTTAAGATACTCAGTAAATGTCTGGTGACTTGAATTATCAATGCTATTAAGCATTGTAGTGCAAAATGTGGCAAGTCCTTAAAGAGATGGGAGTACTAGATCATCTTACTTGTCTCCTGAGGAACCTGGATGCAGGTCAAAAATCACAGTTAGAGCTGAACATTAAACAACTTATTGGTTTAAAATTGGAAAAGGATGTATATTGCCACCTGATTTATTTAATTTATATGCAGAGTATATCATGCAAAATTCTAGGCTGGATGAATCAAAAGCCAGAATTAAGGTTGCCAGGAGAAATATCAACAATCTCGGAAATGAGATGATACCATTCTAATGGCAGAAAGTGAAGAGAAATTAAGAAGCGTCTTGAGGAGAGCTGTAAAAACTTGTTTAACATCAAAAAAACTAAAATCTTGGCAACTGACCCCATCACTTCCTGGCAAATAGAGGGAGAAGAAATGGAAGCAGTGTCAGATTTATTATTCTTGGGCTTAAAAAATCATGAAATTAAATGATGCTCATTGGAAGGAAAGCTATGGCAAATCTAAAGCAAAGACATCACCTTGTTAACAGTAGTCAAAGCTGTGGTTTTTCCAGTAGCAATGTATGGCTGTGAGAGTTGGACTATAAGGAAAGCTGAGTTCTGCAGAATGGACTTTTTCATGTTTTGGTGGTGGAGAAGAGAGTCCTTTGGACAGCAGAGAGATCACATCAGTCAATACTTAAAGAAATAAACTCACACTATTCACCAGAATGTCAAATATTGAAGCTGAAGGTTATGTGCTTTTGTCACATGATGAGAAGGTGGGACTCATTGGGACTCCTTGATGTTGGGAAAGATTGAAGGCAAAAGGAGAAGGGGATGGCAGAAGGTGAGATGGACAGATAATGTCATGGAAACAATGGACATGAACTTAGATTTTTGAGAGATAGTGGAGGATGAAAGGGTCTGGTGTGCTATGGTCCATGGGTCATGAAGAGTCAGACATGACTGAAGGAACAACATTGTAGTTCAGAGTGTACAGTTTTGACAGATTTATGTTGTGGGTCAAGTAATGGAGATATCTAATATTCATTAATAACATACTACAAGACAAATCACACTGTTATGTCCTTATCCCTGCCTCACACAGGTGTCTAAATTGTGCAGTTGAAATGAGGTTAGAATGATCTAGGGTCCTTTCTTATTCAAAGTCTGAACCTGGAAAGAGGCAAGAAAGGGATGTGTTATCACAAATGGATTAAAATGAGCATCCAGGGTAGCATGAAGGGTAGGAGTGGACCTCCTTGTCATGGTGTACATTCATATATATATACACATACACGCACACACATATATGTATATGCATATATATGTATATATACATATATGTGTATATATGTGTGTGTGTGTGTATATATATATATATATATATACACGTATATATCAGATGCTTGTGCATACTATCAAGCCCTCTTTATTCCACAGAAGCTAAACCACTACCTTATTCCAACTGTCTCCTCAGGACAACTCTTCCTGACTAAATTGGATAAGAGAGTGTCACTAAACTTGTCTTATTGCTGTAGGCTCTTACTCTTAATTTATAAACCATCCTGGGTTATCTGAGGGCAACATCTCAGATACTTCTATCACAATGTCAGTTGATTGTTTTGGACTGTGGATGCTAAGAGGCTCTGAGAAGTTTTGATAGTATTGAATCAGAATAGGAGCAGGGACCATTATCTCCTGAGTGTTACACTTAATATACCCGCACTCAAGACACAAAACAATGTCAGTTTGCCTAGCTTCCATTTATGATTTGGGGGAACTCAGATGGCCTCCTGAACCCAGCCTCATATCTATTATCTTTGAAAGGAAACAAGAGAATTAGCATTAGACCCCCTTATTACAGTTTAATCAGCATGAAAGGCCTTTCCCTTGGGGAGCTGAGTAAACAATAGAGAGAAGATGGCAAAAAGTCATCTGTGTGTATAATAAGCTGGGTTTTCAAAGAAAACTTACCTTCAGTCAGGGGAAGATAAGGGCTTTATAGCTCTGAAATGTAAATAATTCTCCAAAAATATGTAGGATTGTGCCTTGCTAACTAGCTAACTGTGTTAGCTGTACTTACTAACTGCAGTAAAATGAGGAGCAGGCAGAGAAAAATATAATTAGTTTCCTGACTTACTTAAAGTCATGAAAATCAATCTGGTTTTTACATTTTTTGCAAGTTCATTCTAGCTTCCAGCGCCAAGAAGGTAAAGATAAGGGTAAAAGCTAGTAACAGAGTAGACGTTGGCCTGGAGTCAGGAAGATTCATATTCTCGAGTTCAGATCTGACCTCAGACACTTAGTAGCTGTGTGACCCTGGGCAAGTCACTTTAAATCTGTTCACCCCATCTGTAAAATAGGGGTGCTAACAATAGCACCTACCTTCTGGGCTTGTAACAATCAAATGAGACAGTGTCTGTAAAGCCTTGGGCACAGTGCCTGGCATATGGTAATGCTATAGAAAGGTTAGCTAGCTCTTTCCTACAAGCTGCCTCAGTGTTCATCTAATAAGTAATGTAGCTTCTGGGCTTCATTTGCCACCCCAAGCCCTCAGTCCCATTGTTAGGGCTCCTCATTAATTGAAGGGGAGTTCTAGGTGCCTCAGCACCCTCTCACAAAGCATTGCTGCTATCACCATCACATAACTAGCCATTTAACTGGAAAAAAGCAGTTTGTAGATGAGAAAAAAAAGAACAGGTTCTTCTCCTTCCTCCTCTCCTAAGAAATTCAAAGAAACTTTACCACATCTTACTTTTTAGAGTGTTCATTTATCTGGGTTTCTGGTTTTTCTGCAGTAGCAGCTGGTAAGATCCTACCATGTCCCCCACCCAGTAGACTCGGGCCTAATGGCCAGAAACTTGAATATCTTCATCTCCCACACATAGCCCGTAGAGAGGCTTATTTACATTCCATCTCTATGAGGGGGAGTAGGGGATGTACCTGGAAAAGGGTTGTGAAACCACAATAGATTGGTCCACTGGTAGTGCTTCTTAGCTGAAAATGCCCACTTTGGTCTTGCATCTTTTTTGGCAAGAAATATTTTATAAGCTGCAGATTCCCTTTATCTTTTGGTCACACAGTTTGATTGATGGGGATAATGTTTAAGTTATTTGTATATATCTAGTTATATGGAAATGAATACTTTTTTTTTTTTTACATAAATGGCTATATTTATATGTGGCCAGTTCCCTAAATTCTGTTTAGATCACCAGTGCTTTCCACTTGACTTATAAGGAAATTTTAATACTCAGTAGGAGGGTGACCATTCTGTTCTGTTCCGGGAAACCCAGCTGGGTTAACTAGGAAGAGGGAGTGAATCACCAACGTGAATATTGTGCCTAAGGCTGAGATTTCTGTGTAAAACAGAATATGTGGGCATGGTGATTTATTTGCCTCCATGCCTGCTTCCCTCATGTAGCCCTTCCTTGCCCCAAATCCTGCCTTTCATTCACAGCTGTCTCCCAAAGTTCTGTGTCATTTACAGTCCATACCATGCAATCTAGCATAAAAGCAAAATGGCCTCTGCACCTATGTTCTGTGGGGCAGGAGGGGGGGTTTATGTATTAGTAAATAAAGACTATATGCCCAGTAAATATAAGTTGGTTCAAGCAGGTAGGTCTTGCTTTCTCAAAAGAGTATAAGAACTCTCAAGGCTGGGATTGTTTTTTCCAGCTACTTTTGTATCCTGCCTATTGCCCGACATAGTTTTATGGGTTTATGTAATACATACTTAGTGAACAGTAATAGTTGGATAGATTTAGCATATGGGCACTGATAAGTCTGTTGAGTACCACATTGCCAGCCTGTGCCTCCATGAAGTAGGAGCAAGAGAAAATTCACAAATTCAGTAAAGTGTGTTTCAGGGATTATCACCTCTTGGTTATCCTATTGGTAGAAAAACTTAGGTGTTTTTGCTTAATTGGCAACCATTTATTAAATATGCCTACTTTGCATCAAGCATTGTGCTAGATATAGGTGAAGATTCTGTTAACATTTATATTCAAGTTTTGTACGTTTTTGCTTCAAGTTTTGCAAAGCCATTTAAATGGTCATTCAGACCTTACAAACAACCCCTTGAAGTAGATATTATCTCCCTTAAAAAAAAATAATCTGTTTTACAGATCAGTAAACTGCATCCCAGAGATGGTTTAGTGATTTGCCCATGGACATACAGCTAGTAAGTGTCAAAAGTAGCATTCAAACCCAGGTCTTAACTCTTATGTTCAGCACTCTGTCCACCGTAGGCCTTTAATAAATGTTTATGATTGGCCCATAGCCCCTCTACAAAGATTAACAACAACGACAACAACAATTAACATTATATATCATTTACTTTGTGCCAGGCACTGTGCTAATCTGGGTCCACTGTTACTGGTTTGGGGCAAATTCGGACTTCCTTCTGTAGCCACAACATATTAGAAGAATTAGAGGTTTGTGAAAAGATAAAGACAAGAATTTTGCAGGAGGAGAAGGCGTGGATGGGCTACATTGGTGGAGGAAGTGCCCACATCAATGACATCACAAATATGTCAGGAGGAATTATGGGAAAAGCAGGAGGAGGGGGTTGGGTACCAAGTCTTCAGCTTCTGAACTGAGTACTAGAATTGGATTTTAATTTATTTTATAACCTTTTAACTATCAACTGGCTTATCCTGGCCTACTGCTATCCTCTGCTCTGATTCATTAACTACAGTGTGATAAATTAGAAAGGTTAGATCTTGCTTCAAGCCTAAGTGATTTCAAATAGCAGTTACTCTAAGAAAATTCAGTGGATACTTAAGTCCTTATTGGGTTTGGGCTTTGACCTGTAACAGAATAAGTATCTATGCTCTTAGCATTTCATGAATAAGGGAGGAACAGTATACCTGACTTGAATTAAAACAAGGATTCTTAACTGGGATCCAGGGATTCCTTGGGGATCCATGAGCTTATTGAGAAAAATAAAATTACATCTTTATTTTCACTAACCTCCAGCTGAAATTTAGCATTTCCTTCAATTACAGACTTAAAAAAACCAACAATAGTATTATTCTGAGAAGGAGTCTTTGGCACAAAGAAGGTTAAGAACTCCTGCTTTAGAGAGTCTTAACTCCCTATGTTTTTTCAACCTTTTCTTTTGAAGGTTTCATCTGGTACTCAGATTATCCTTGTTCATGAATGTGATTCTTCCAAGATGTAAATAGAAGTAATAGACCCCAAATACTTCACATACACACACACACACACACACACACACACGACAATTCAGCTTGATCTGTTGTCGATAAATTTAATAGGATTTATTAAAATGGAATATTAAGATGAAAAATATTGACTTCCTAATCAATATTTTGATTTTGGAAATGTGGAATAATAAGTGTGTTGGTTATTCTGGTTTTATCTATGAACAATTTTTAAAAATTTAATTAAATTTTTATATGTGTGTGTGTGTATATATATATCTGTACTGAATGGATGCCAGTGCCTATTCACATTATTTAGGTCCTCAGCCCGTTCTCTCACTATATGAGGGGAAACTATATTTTGGGGAAAGCAGGATACTTAGAAAGGAGAGGGGTATAGTAAAAGAAAAGACCAAAATTACCAGATCAAATTGGCAAAATTTCCTTGTTTCTAGGCCACTAGGCAGAACTTCCCCAATTTCTGTTGCTTCCCCTAGCAATCACTTTTGCTCCAGGCACGGATTAGCTCGCAGCCTTCCTGGCAGACATCCAGTTCACAGGACCACAGGCTTAGAGTTGGCAGGGACTTTAGAGGTCATCTATTCCAGTCTCATCATTTTGCAAATGAGGAAACTGAGACCTAGAGAGATGTGGTTACTTTCCTAAGGTCATACAGGTAGTAAATGGGAGAGTCAGGACTGAAACTGAGTCCTCTGACTCTAAATCCATCCTCGTTTTGAGCTATACCAGGCTGCCCTCCAGGGAGGTTGAGCTTGGGGTTGGCTTTATGGAAGGATAGTGGGACACTGGTTCCAAATGTAGTCTCTGGCCTTGACTCCAAAGACCAAGGTCCAGGCCCAGTAGGAAAGTGGAAGCATATGGGAAGATTGACAGCTGTTATATTTAGTAAGAATGACTATGGGGAGTGGAACAGAGGAAAGACCAGCTGACTCAGTTCAAGCCAAGAAATTTGAGTTAAATCAGTTCTCACCGAAAAACTTGGCATCTTTAAGGATATTTTTAGTTTGATCTAGTTCCAGTGGTTATAGTTTAAGGAAGAAGTTATGATTTTGTGTTGAAATTCACATAAACCCAACGTGTAGCAGTTGCACTCTCTGATGCTTTTGCTAAATGGTTTTATCAGACCTGATTTGTACATTTGATATGTGGATTATCTTTTCTTAACATACTCCATGGAACTCTGACATTTTCGTTTTTGTCCTTAGGAATTATTTATGCACCATGCAAAGAGAGGGACTTGCCACTTTAGCTAGGCCACAGTAAAGGAAGACAACTCACTGCAGTGTCCAGAAGGAGTTTTTTTCTTCTTGTGATTTTTATCTAATTGATATATATTTAAATAAATTCTAAAGTAGGGTACATAAAATGGGCATCAGAGTAAAAATAATGGGAGGTTTTCCTCATTGAATATCTTGGGAAAGGTTGGTCTTAGAGTTATGAGGGACTTATGTTAGGCTTCTATCTTAATTTTCAAATCAACAAGGCCATCTGATGTCAGAGGGTTCATATAAAACCACCTCACCCCACCCCACCCCTCTTTGGAATATGTGCTGTCTCAGACAAAGACTGGGCAAGGCTGTGGAGTTTTATATTATATTCATGAAAAAGGGTTTGATAATAGGCATTAGTTTGGGGGTAAGGGGTGTTTAAACTATTCTAGGAAAGAAATGATTCAGTCCACCTTGAAAGACTCCATTTATACATAGTTGATATGCTATTACAAATGATTCTAACATTTATTAAAGTACAACTCCCTAAGATGTTTACTAGGTAACACATTCATAAAGCCTCAAGTTATTGTATAACTTTAAAAGAAGAAAACCAAATTTCTTTGCAAAATACGCTATAATTCATACTTTGGAAATTTAAACCAGCCTCCAGAATTAATACAAATTGGGCTGGTTTCAGTACACTGGTAAATTCAAGGATATGATGAAACTTCAGTGAAACTAAGATGAATAGTTCACCAACTTTGCAGGGAATAACAAGAGTTTAGAGTTTTGAAGCAAGATGTTAGAGATCATCAGATCCAGCCTTCGCCTTTCATTTTTCATTGACCTTGCCTTTTGTAATTACAGTAGCTCAGATCTGTATGGCACCTTAGAGTTTATAAAGGGTTTTACTCATATAAACCCTTCAAGGCAGAATGTAAAAATATTATCATTGCCACTTTACAGGTAAAGAAACTGAGACTGGGGTAGAGCCAAGATGGTGACACAGAAGCAGGAAAACTGCATGGCTCCCCCCATAACCACCTCAAATACCTATAAAATATTACTCTAAACAAATTTTAGACCTACAGAATGCACAAAGTGACAGAGAGAAACAAATCTCCCTCTAAAGGCAGCCTGGCAGGTGAACAGGAAGGGTCCATTATAGCATGAGGGGAGCCGAGCCAGCTCCATGTGAGCCTGTGGTTTTAGCCCCAGGGTGGGCCCCAACCAGCAGCTGCAGCAGACTTCAGGAGAGTGGATCACCAGCAGCTGTGGCAGTTTCCAGAATTATCAACCCATAAATACCAAAGAAAAAGTAAGAGGTCAGGGCAGAACTCTATTGGAACTGCAGGGACAGTGGAGCTTGTCCAGCCCCTGCCCCCAGAGCTAGAAGTGGTGGAGGTGCGGCTGCTCTGCTCCAGAGCTCCTGGCCTGCAGCTTGTAGGGGGGCCAAGTGAACATTCAGAGGGTAATTGTTCTTGCTTTAACCTGCCTGGATCTGGATTGCAGTCTTGGGGGTGGTCCTGAGGTGTGTTGTGTGACCAGTGAGCCAGAGTTTGTGGGGGCTGCAGAGACAACATCTTCCTAATAGCTCTGGCAGCTGTGAAAACCCCATCAATTTGGGACAAAGCTCTCCCCTCTGGAAGCAGAGTTCTCCTGTGGCAAAGAGCTCAAAAGGCAAGTATCTGAGTGGCAGCATGAGCAAGCAAAGGAAGCAAAGCAAGCACAACAATCCAACTTTAGATTGCGTTTTTGGGGACAAAAAGGATCAAAGCATGGAACGGGAGGAAGACAACAAAGTCAGAACCCCTGTACCAAAAGCTTCCAAGAAAAATATGAATTGGTTACAGGCCATAGAGGAGCTCAAGAAGGATTTTGAAAATCAAGTAAGAGAAGTGGAAGAAAAATTGGGAAGAGAAATGAAAATGATGCAAGAAAGTCATGAAAAGAGAGTCAACAACCTGACTAAAGAAAATAACACCTTTAAAAACAGATTAACTCATATGGCAAAAGAGGTCCAAAAAGCCAATGAAGAGAAGAATGCCTTAAAAAGCCAAATTTGCCAGATGGAAAAATAATTTCAAAAGCTCACTGAAGAGAATAATTCCTTCAGAATTAGAT
>CM053587.1:105342572-105401238 GCA_028646515.1 Pseudochirops corinnae
GAAAAAAATCCCAAAAAAAAAACTCCTAGGAATATTATAGCCAGGTTCCAGAGTTCCCAGATCAAGGAGAAAATATTACAAGCAGCCAAGAAGAAACAATTTGAATATTGTGGAAATACAATCAGGATAACACAGGATCTAGTAGTTTCTACATTAAGGTATCGAAGGGCTTGGAATATGATATTCCGGAGGTCAAAGGAGCTGGGATTAAAACCAAGAATCATCTACCCAGCAAAACTGAGTATAATGTTCCAGGGGATAATATGGTCATTCAGTGAGGTAGAGGACTTTCAAGCCTTCTTGATGAAAAAATCAGAGTTGAATAGAAAATTTTGACACTCAAATACAAGAAGCAAGAAAAGCATGAGAAGGTAAACAGGGAAAATAAACCATAAGAAACTTATCAAAGTTGGACTATTTACATGCCTACATGAAAAAACAATAATTGTAACTTATGAAACTTTTCTATATGTATACATACATATATATCTATATAGGAGAGTACATGTGTGTATGAATATACGTGTGTGTATATACGTGCACAGGTATACGTAGACAAGAGGGCACAGGATCAACTGAATAGTAAGGGATGATATTTAAAAGGTGAAATTGAAAGGTGAGAGAGGAATATAATGAGAGGAGATGGGGAGAGACAAAATGGGGTAAATTATCTCATATAGAAGAGGCAAGGGATAACTGTTACAATGGAGGCAAAAGGGAATGGGTCAACTTTACTCTCATTGAATTTGGCTTAGTGAGGGAATGACATACACACTAAATAGGGTATCTTGCCCTACAGTAGAGTAGGAGGGAAGGGAATAAGATGGGGCATGATGGAGGGGAGGGCTCGTTGGGGGAGGAGGGTAGTTAGAAGCACACACTTTTGAAAAGGGACAGGGTCAAAGTAGAGAATAGAACAAATAGGGGGTGGGATAAGATGGAGGGAAATGTAGTCAGTCTTTCACAATGTATCCACTATGAAAATGTTTTGTTTAACTACACATGCACAACCTATATTGAATTGCTTATCTTCCAGTAAGGGTGGGTATCGAGGGAGGAAGGGAAAGAATCTGGAATGCAAAGTTGTAAAATCAAATGTTAAAAATATTATTATTATTGTTGTTGTTGTTGTTGTTTTTTACATGCAACTGGGAAATAAGATATACAGGCACTGGGGTATGGAGATCCATCCTGCCCCGTGTGAAAGTGGGAGGAGGGATGGGGGAGGATATAGATGAGAACAGATTGGGGGAGGGGGTATACAGTGAGATCACTATTTTGGGGTGGTGCGTAGGGGAAGGATGGGGAGAAAATTTGTAACTCAAAATCTTGTGGAAATGAATGATGTAAACTAAAAATAAACATAAAATTTAATTTAAAAAAAAGAAACAGACTCAGGTTAGATGATCTATTAGCCAAATTCATCATATTTATAAATGAGAGAACTGAAGTCTTGAAAAGTTAAGTATTTTGCTCAGGGTTACATAGTGAGTCATGGACAGAGCCAAGATTTAAGAATTAAATTAGAGTGACATGAATGTTGCCCTCAGGGGAGCCCTGTTAAAATTAGTGAGCTTTACCTGTATAACTCTGCCATTTGTCATTTTTTTTTCTTTCTGGTCATCTTTGCCATCTGACAGGTGTGAAGTTGAACCACAGAACTGCTTTAATTTTCATTTCTCAAATTTTTAGGGATTTAGAACATGTTTTTCATATGACTATGGATAGCTTAGATTTCTTTACTTGAGAATTGTCCATTGATATCCTCAGACCTTTTATCAGTTAGGGAATGGCTTATTCTCAGAAGCTTGAATCAGTTCTTTGCATAGAATAGTTATGTGACTCCTACCTATCAGCCATGGTGCAAAAAAAAAAAAAAAATCAATAAAAAGCAAGAAACATAAAGAAAGTGAACAGAGTACAATCTGCACTGAGTTATTGTATTAACTCATTTCTCTAGAAGAAAATAGCATTTTTCACCATGAATCAAGGTATCATGATATTATGGTATCATCATGTTATCGTGGCAGTGAGTCCTTTAAAAGAGAAACTTGTTGTATAGTTTTTTTCCAGTTACTTCTCTCTGGCCACAAAAGCCTTTTGTCATGTGTATTTTGTCATGTGTTTTAAAACATTATTATGCTGACTTGATACTAACTGAAGATGTGGTTGGTCATACTTCCCCGTTCAAATGGATATCTTCATTTCTGTCTCTATTTTAAATTATTTGATTCACATTCCTTTCCAATAATAAGGTTGTCACAAAGATAAATATTCCATTACTGCCCTCCCTTGACCTGAAGTATGAATCTGGACTCTTGCTATGATGAGTTTTTCCCCCTCTTCCAGTTAAGTATAAAAAGTATAATTGCTGTTCCTGGACAGGAAAAGGAGAGCAGAAAGAGAAGCTAATAGGAAGTGGAAAGATGATCCAAAATGATGGGAAATAAATAAAATTAGAGAATCGATAGGCCCCCTCAGTCATTGTCAAACTTTTTTCTTCCCTGGAGCATCCTTTCTAATTTGCTTGTGTGGATACTTCGATCTATGATTTCATCAGTGTGTGGCAAGTCCTTCACTGTCATAGAGTGCAACTCCTTCATGTCTTCCTAGCCTGTGGTATTCTCTTTCACATCCATGTGCACCTTCTCCACAGGAGTTCCATCCAAATGTACTAGGAACCATCTCCTTGTACTTGAAATATCTTGAGCATAGCACACCGGCTTCCCATTGTCTTCACTCTAATACTCCATGAGCAACTGACTTCCTTTTACAGTCATACTTATATAAAAATATTTTGGAAAAAAAAATGTTCTACTAACACTAACCCAAAGTTAGAGCCAAAACCTGCCTAGGAAATGCCATGAGAGAAAGCACAATAACAAAAGTGCCTGCCTAGAGAAAGCAAGGAACCTTCTAAAAATAATTGCTGAAATCATCTGGCTGGGAGTGGGTTGAAAGCCTAACTCTAGTCCAGAACAAAGCCATGAGGCATTTTGGCTGTTAATTTACAAGCGAAGAAACAGTAAATAAAAATAAGAGGAATCAGGATTTGTACTTACTAGCTGTGTTTCAGCAAGCATTAAGCTCCTACTATGTGCCACGCGTTGTTGTGGTAACTAGGGACGCACGAGAAAGAAAAAGTTGAGGGTATTTTGGTTTTGTTCCCATGCAGAAAGAACAGGAAGGGCAGAGACTTGAGCAGAAGTAACAATGTGTCCTCTGGTTACTGTAGTCGCTGCTACCTTTCTTCTGTTACTTTGTTTATGCTGGGCTACATAATACACTAAAAGCTACAACTTTTCAAGAGTGCCATTTTCCCTGTTAATAAATAGCAAACTTGCATGATGGTGAGTCTTGAGCCAAAGCCCTGTCCTCCAGCCCTCCAGAGTATTCTCTCTCTAACAAGTTCTATTTAATTATTCTTTCACCACATACTTTTAAAATGCACAGCTGAAGAACTGCAGGGTTTTTCTCAGCTGAATTCAGACCTGGACAGACACCTGCTTCAGGTTTCAGTTAACATTTGCTGAGTTTGTCCAGTGACATGCAAATAGGACTCTGCGCATTCTGCTTCACTTTCTTTCCCCTTTGGCTGCTTGAAAGCCTGCAGTAGCTAAAGAGCAATTGATCTTGAGGGAAGGAGAAAGGTTTAATTGTACTCCTTTGAGGGCAAAAAGTCAAGCCACTTTTTCCAAATCTAGACTTCCCTATGAATTTATCTTTGGGAGTAAAGTTTACAGGATTATGCTGAATTAAAATATAGTGCCAAAACAAATGCAAATTAATGTTTTGGGGGATTGACAGTTGATGGCTTCTAAATACTTTGGGACATTATCTTGAGATCCTATTCATTGACCACTAATAGAAAAGCCCAAAGAGAAGATCCACCATAGATTTGGTTTGAACAGGGGCCAGCTTCAGGTGTTTCAGGGATGAAGATAAATTCACATTCCCATAGCACTTGAGAGCTTTCCCACAGCCAGTACAACTTCAGGAAAAATGGGAAACTGTCTACACAGAGCATTAGTTATCGTAGAGTGGTTCTAATTCATTTTCTCTTTTTCACTTCTCTCTCGGTGGAGATTGAAGCATACTTTTTTTTACTCCCTTTATTTGTTTTATTTTGTTTGTGTTTTCTTTTGCAACATGACTAATTTGGAAATATATTTTGCATGACTTTAAATATATAATCAATGTCAAGTTGCCTTCTCAAATAGGGGAAAGGAGGGAGGGAGGGAACTTGAAACTCAAAATTTTAACAAATGATTGTTAGAAGTTTTTTTTTAACATGTAATTTGGAAATATCTAATGAAAAAATTAATAATCAAATTTTAAAAATCAAATATGTGGCTCTATGACCTGGGGTAGGCCCCTACTGGGGCTCAACCATCTTCCTTATTTACTCTTTATCAATAATGTTCTATCTCATTCTATTTAGGAAGGATTCCAAAACTTCATCCCTTTCCTTTCCTTACCCAGCTGAACTCTTGTCCCTTCTCCTGCTTAGAGCAGATGACCTACCCTTCTACTTCACTAAGAAGATGGCGGCCATCCAGCATAATCTCCTTCTACACCTTTGCTCCGTTAATCAACATTCCTTAGTATCAGTCTTCGCTTTCTCCTCCTGTAATCAAAGAATAGATACATCCTTACTCTTCACTGAAGCTAGCTCCTCTGCCAGTGCCTTAATCCCATTCCTTCTCACTTCTCTTAGGATCCTGCTCCACAGCCATTCCCCTTCTTTTACCTCTCTTTTACCTTATTTCCTTCTATTTCTCTGAAAATATGTTTAGGTCTCCCCAGTTGTACAAACAAATGGACCTCCTCTTAGTTCTTCCTGCCCATCTAGCTACCATTCCATCCCTTTCTTCCCCTTAATGGCTAAGCTTCTTGAAAACTTGTTCATAACCAATGGCTTAGTTAGTGCATGACTTGACATGTAAAAAATACAAAAAATAAGCATGAGATGAATGATGTAGACCCCAAAACCATAATCCACAAAATATCCCCCATGGCTGTGCGTCTGTTTCCTTTCCAAAGAGTAGGTTCTTCTTGTCTTTGAAGAAGGTACCTAACTATTCTGACCTTTTATGTTACTATCTAAACCCTGTATATAAAAAAGAAACAAATGTTTGTAAGATCAAACTGAAAGAGAAAAAGATAATGATGGAACAAACAATACTTCTACCATCCCTACAATGGTAAGTACAAATGGACAGTGATAACTAGGTATTCTGAAGTATGAAAAGAAATATAAAAAGTGAAGGATACAGGCAGATACTGCCTTTTATATCTGGCTGCTTCTTGCTTTGGGCATGATGGGCTTTGCTTTTTTTTTCTTTTTCCTAACTTGAACAAAAGCTCAAAGGCACATGTGAGCCCTCCAGTTTCCCCACTCCCCACCAGCAGTTAGGATGATGAAGGAAAGTTAACCTCCTCACTCCCTTCTCTTATCTCTCACCTGAAGTCAGTCTTACAGGTAAGCCTAAGCTGTATGGGTTTATCTTGGGGGGACAAAACCAAGGCCTTTTCTTTACTGATGACTGAGAAGCTCAGAAAACTTTCTCATCCTACCCAGTCAGGAACAGTAACACACCATAGCAATTCAGGTACAGAAGGACCCAGAGTATGCTCTCTCTACCAGTGTGTTCTTCCTTATACTTATCCCTTTCAACCTTTCCAGTCTTCTTACATCTTACTCCCTTTACATATTCTGAGATCCAGTGACACTTGCCTTGTTGCTGTTCCTCAAACATGACACTACCTATTCCAATTCCAGGCATCTTCATTGGCTGAATACCAGGTATTCTTTACCTCTTCATCTCCACCTCCTGGCTTCCTTAAAGTCTCTGCTCAAATTCCTTACTCTGCAAGAAACCTCTTCCCAGTCCTCAGTCTTAGTGCCTTCCCTCTTAGATCATCTTCAGTTTATCCTGTATATATCTTGTTTGTAGGTAGTTGTTTGCATGCAGTTTCTCCTATTAACTAAGAGCTCCTAGCGATGAGAGATTGGTTTTTTTGGCCACTCTTTGTATCCCCAACACTCAGCATAGTTCTTGACACATGGTAGGCACCTAGTAAATACTTGCTGACTAGACTTAACTTCTTTTGAGGAAGGACTTTCCCTACAAGTTACAGTCTCTGTTTATGTGACCAGTGTTCCATCTCTTTATGTCTATGGCTTCATACTTTCTAATGAACCACAGTCTTGTTTTAGCTTTCTTCTCTGTATTTATATCTTCGCTGCTTGTCTGTGGTGTGTGTGTCACTTTTAGAAGTTAAGTTACTACCAGAATTTCATCATTGGATCCTATCCTCCACCCCTACCCCAATCATGGGTGATCTTCTCCTTCAGACTTTACCTAGTGTTTTGGTATTACAAATGTCCTGTAATTATTTGTATATATGTTTTCTACTAGACATGGTGGCTGTTGACGTTCTTATCTAAACTTTCTATCTCCTTAAAGACCTAGCCCAGGACTTACATACCATAGGTGCTTTCTAGTTGTTTCTTGAATGAAGGAAGAAAAGAGAGATGGGATAAATGAATTAATTAATGTTTGATCTCCACAATTGACAGTTCTCGAGTTTCTGGGCTTATGCTTTTAGTTTGTTGTGCAACTTATAAACCATAAGCCCAAGTATATCATTTGAACAATTGAACGTTTATTGATGGCCTACTATTTGGAAACCATTTTGGGTGTTATTGAAAGAGATATTAAAGGACTAAGATACAATTTCTCTGTTCACAGAACTTACTGTCTCATTGAGGAGTGAGAGTTGGGATAAATCGTGTTTGAAAGAGATCATCTTCTGGTACAACCCAACTTGTTATCATAAGATAAAGGAGTAATTAGCTATCTCCTTCTTTAAAGTTTTCCTTAATACCCCTTGTAGTAGGAATTGAGAAGGCAAAACTTAAAAAGCTTGGAAGTTAAGAGTATAATAAATTCCAAAGTAGATTAAAAGAATGATCTCTTCAGACTTCTAGTAAATTATTTCTGAAATGATGAGTATATATGTGTGTGTGTGTGTACATATAGGAAAGTTTGACAATCATTCTCCATGATGTCAACCCCCAGAAGGTCAGCTAAGCGTGTCATTTAAAGATCTCTTACCTCTTTGAAATCTCCCTCTTGTGGATTAACCCATAACTTTGTTTTTCATGTTAATTAGAATTTGGGGGATTAGAAAGGACTTGAAAGATTCATTTAACTTAACAAAAAGAGAAACTGAGGTTCTGAGTCATCGAACAGCATGGTGGCAGAGCCAGAACTAGTCCGACCCAGTTTCCTGACTCTTCCATTACACCACAAAATTTAAATCTCCCCTGTCACCATTCAGACACGTGTTCTTCCCTCCGGTACTAGTGGCTATGGTGGTGTTGGGATGTTGTTGATAAAGTTGGCTGTACAGGGACTAATGCTGGTAGCCAGGTCCCCAGGGCTTGAGAAATTGAGGAAATCTCAGTTATATTTTTAGGCCCTCCATTTTCTGCTTCAGGGATGGTCTGTTGGAGTAAAGAGAGTTACCATGGAGTTAGGAGATGGTTTCCCCAGCTGTTGCTAAAACAGCACATATAGTTAGTGTTTCCATATTGCAAAGGCTTAGTCACCTCTCTTCCACCTAGACCAGCAGTTCTCAACCTGTGGGTCGCGACCCCTTTGAGGGTTGAACGACCCTTTCACAGGGGTCGCCTAAGACCATCAGAAAACACATATTTCCGATGGTCTTAGGAACTGAGACACCACTCCTCTATCCGTCTCCAGGTGGGTCCACCCACATACAAATATTAAAGGGCCGCAGCATTAGGAAGGTTGAGAACCACTGACCTAGACCCTTTATTCTACATACAGCCTTTTTATGACTTCTCTACCTTTCCAGACTGCTTTTGGTGTTCATTTTCTCCTGATTTTCACCCAGTATTAATTTTCCAGGGCCAGACCCTATACTACCCTTTACAGTGGCTCACTTTCCTTTCTGTGTTTTAGAATAATGGGAAGGATAAACCATTCTGTCCCTAGACACCAAGCATGTAGAAATCTTTTTATCTGTCTGGAAAGAAGATTATGGGCACATTACTATAAAATAATGTCACATTTGATACTATTCCTTTCTTATAGTAGTAGAAATTTTTTAAAAGTAGTCACTGCATTAGAAGAGACAGAGCAAAAGTGATGGTTGCAGGAGGCATGAGAAGTACAGTGATTAACATTGTTTCTTCTACATATGTGTGCTTTGTGGGACAGTAATTGAATTCAACTCATCTCTTGCCCTCATGAGCCACAGACGTGCCTAGCAACATGAGACTTGTGCCCTAGATTGACAAGGATAGCCCAGGAACTCATTTTAAACCACACTCCCACTCTTGATCACTTTGCTTCATTTGTGCCATTCCCACCCCTGCTCCTTAATTTTTCCCTCAGCCCCTACCTTTAGATTAGCCTGCTTTGTGTAATCAAAAACATTCCGGCCAAAATTGTCGCGTGTTTAAGAATCGTAAAGTGGAAAGGGAAGTGCATCATTTATTATAACACTGTATGCTAATGAAAAACATGCCTGGTTCTGGAAATTGGGTAAGGAGTCCTGCTCCAGAAAGTTTCCATTCTGAAGAGGGCCTTGGGGCCCCAGGCCTTAGGCTTGTGGCTAAGGAGGCTCTATAGTAAATGGATATAAAAATAACTTCTCTGTAAACATTCAGCTTCTGTTTTGTGATTGTTTTGCAAGGTTAGAGTTATAGGGGGTGGGAAGTATGTGGGTGTGTTGGCTTTATGCTTTTTTTGTGTCTCTCTTTTCCATCACAGAAATTGTAGGGATAATCTACATGAATTGTAGGGTTAACCAGAGGATTTTTTTTTAACTCAAAGGTTAATTGTTACACCAGTTATTAAACCCCTTTGATTATTGTATCACAAAGGAAACTTGTGGGGGATAAAGGAGACAAATGAATGTGCAGTGGCGTCTATGGGCACTAAACATTTTACTAGGCCCTGGTTACTCTTTTAAAAAATTCAAAGGTCTTGAAAGTGTGTCACTCACCCTGGAAAGCCATCTCAGTGTGGGTAGAGACTGGATTTGTCTGATCTTCTCTTGGGGTAATGAGGAGGGTGGGGACTAGGAGACTGACACCTTGGGGAGATGGCAGGACAGCCAGCTTCATGCCTCTTTCTCAGAAATACAGCATGGATGTGATCTTTATTATTTGTCTTTTTGTCACAAACATATTTACCAGAACTCATTCCCTGTAAAGTAGAATTCCTCATGTTTCCAAGTTACTATTCAGAGGTCAGGGTTCTTGGAAAAAAGATTACCTATAACCCATCTCAGAAGAACGAAGATGTTTGTTGAGAGAGAATTTTGTGTAAGCAGAGCAGATGTCTTTAAGAATGGCATCGAGAGACCAAAGTCCTTTAGGAGTTAGCCCATCCCTTGCAATTTAAATATTTGATATGAGCTAGCATGGAAGACCATGTGGTGGGTTTAATCAAAAGAGTGCCACATTTGTAGTAAATAATCTTGGGCTGGATCCAACCCCTGCCACTTACTCCTTGTAGACATCTAGGTGGTATAGTGGGCTTAGAGTTAGGAAGACCTAAATTCAAATCTGACCCCAGACACCTACTAGCTGGGTGTCCCTGGGCAAGCTGCTTAACCTTCATCTGCCTCAGTTACCTCGACTTTAAAATAGGGATAATAAGAGCACTTATCTTCTGGGGTAAGTTGTTGTGAGGATCAAAATTAGATTATATTTGCAAGGTGCTTGGCACGTAGTAGGCATTTACTAAGTGCTTATTCCATTCCCCTGACCCCTTTCTCGTGTGACCTTGGCCAAAACACTTGATTTTCTGAACCTCAGTTTCCTCATCTGTCAAATGAGGGGGTTGGACTTGATGCTGTTCAACATCTCTCTAAATCTCAGATTCTGTGGTCTTATTAGACCTTTGTATGATAATGGCTATTCGAGGCTTATTCTGTCTGATCATGTTTAAACACTGACAATGATAAGACTGCTCTCTTTGACCATTATCTAGGTGATGACTGGGATAAAACATATTGACTATAACTCCCCCCCCCCACCCCCCCGCCATCAGAACTGCCAGGCAGATAATCTCCCCTGTTGCCGCACTGCTGTGTCAAAGCTGCAGGTTCTACCAGAGGACCCAAAGGAAACGGCCGCAGAACAGGATTTCAGACCTCCTCCCCCTCCGCAGAAAACGTCCTTGAAAATACTACAGAAGTACAACCTACAAGTCAAGTTGTTCAAACGTGGGTGGCATTTGTAACAGGTTCTTGGGGGCATTTGTAAGTACTGGTGTTTTTTGTTCCTAATATCCTTTTGAACTGACACCATTTCTGGAGTCCTGAAAATATGATGCTTGAGTACTATAAAATTGAAAGATAAGGAGTGATGTGATGTTCAGGGGCCTGGGTTTGTTTGGGGATTTTTTTTTTTAGTGTAAACTTTAATGAATTCAGTTCCATTTAAAAACTGCAAGTACATTAGTAAATAGTTACCAAAGAATTCTCCAGTGTACCCTACTAATTTTGCTTACATCCTGATTTAGGGTTAGATGGCTGATATTTATGTTTTCTTTTGTTTTGAAGTTCTCTGGATCCTCAAGCACATTGATATTCTGTTGGGAACGTGGCCCTACCAGTGTAGTGCAAGATGTCTGAGAACGCTTCTGTCCAATCTTTTTCTTCTCCTTCTAGTCCCCATAGGACTGTTAGCTTGAAACTATATATTCGTTTCTGCCCAAAACCTGGTTCCTTCCCCTACCTTCAGTAACACACTGCACACACACACACATGCACATGCACACACACACACATGCACTTGCACACATATTACCTGCATGAGCCCTAAGAGATAGTTAATGAACTTTATCACTTCTTTTAAGTGACCAATCCACTAGAAAGAGCACTGGATCTGTAGGCAGGGAATCTGAGTTTTGAATCCTACCTTAGACAATCTATAGTTTTGTAAATAAATACAAGCTTAACCCTATGGAACTTCAATTTTCTCATCTGCAAAATAGGAATAATAATACTTATTCTCCCATTTTTGCAGGATTGTTGTGAAAGAGCAAAAGAGCTTTATAAACGTTAAAAGTGTGAGATTCAGTTCACCCCAACAAGTGTTTTTTAAGTGCCTAAAATAGAGAAGATACTGTGCTAGAAGCTATAAGTTGTAAAGATTAAACAACAAACAACAAAGTCCTTGTACAAATAAGCTTTAAAAAAAAAGTTTAACTGAGGATTAAGAAAGCTCCAAACAGTGAGGGGCACAAGAAATGCTTCTCCTGGGCAGTGAGTGGTTCCTCTTAGAGGAAGTTAGAAATTCTAAGGGAGTGGTGGTAAAGAGGAAAGGCATTTAGGCCCTTCAGACAGCCCAGTGCTGGACTCTAGAATAAAACAGAAGCAGCCTAATGTAAAATATGCCTGAGATGGTAACATAGAGCCAGGTTTAAAGGTTTTCAATGACAGGCTAAGGAGTTTGTATTTTATCTTAGAAGCATTGGGAAACCCTGAAGATTTTTGGCATGATTAGACAGTGGCTGTAGGGAAATTATGATTCTTTACAGTTTAGCTGGTTCCTGGTAGGAATTAGCTTCCTTGCTGGGTTCCACATGGTGCTTGGCAAGTATTGTGTCCTCCTAGTGTAGGGATTTAAGGAACAATACAAAGAGGTCATCATGTCTTCAGTGAAGAGATTTGCCAGTGAAAATTTTTTAAGTAGATGAAAATTGCTTTGAGTGTACAAGCACTAGGATTATAGGATCCTAACATTAGAGTGGAAAGAAACCTTAGAGATCATTTAATCAATCTCCCTCATTTTACAGAGGGATAAAATGAGACTCAGGGAGATCAGATGACTTGCTCAAAGTCACCCAAATACTAAATAGCAGAGCCAGTGTTCATTTTAGACTCCCTGAATCTTGGTCCTTTTTACTCCACTCTATATCTCACAGGCATCCTTGCAGATACAGTGACTTGTAATGAATGACCAATCTGACTCCCCACTTATTTCCCTATCTATAGGCCCCTCAGCTGACACTGTAAGCTCTGTCCCAGGTTAAGGTACCAAACTTAGCTCCTCCCAAAGGGAAGCAGAAAGAAGACCCTGGTAGCTTCATTGGCTCAGCATCAGGTCAGCCTTGATTTTTGGTGCACTCTGATCTTGTACTGAGGTTGCCCTTTTCAACGTGACCAAGGCTCCCACCTTAAACCCTAGGTACTTGTTTTGTTCTTCTTTCCTGATTCCCTGCCTTGCAATTTGAGTGACTCTTGACAGACCTCTCACCTACTGGAAATTTGCCACTTCTTTCTGGGTTCTTGCTATGTGCTGTTAGACTCTCCAGATGCCATTCATGCCCCTCTGGTTAGAAGGACACCTACCTGCTATTAACCACCTGCATTTTTTTTTTTTTTTGCCTTTCTGTCCACCTGTTCTCAAATGCTCCTAACATTGTATCTACCTGTCTTGTTATCACCCAGTGCAAGTAAATTTCCATATTACCTGTCATTTTCCCTCTAACCTCACCACCTGCCTACTTTCTAGATAAATCGAAACAGTTTAAGGTCCCTAGTCTGGCCTGCCCTGCTGCCCAGCAGGTCTTAATAGTGACTAATTTTCTTGGTCATCAAGTTCCTTCATTTACATAGTACCATGGACCCCTACTTATCCAGAATCTAAACAACTGGAAAGTTCTTATTGAGAATTTTTTTTTTTTAAGTATGTACAATGTTAGTAGTCATAGTCCTGTACCAAAGTTACCAACCACTTCAGGATCCCAGTGTGCTTTCTTAATCACTCTCTCCTCTCACCCCCCTTACCCAAATAGCCTTCCATGTAATTTCAGTCTGGGTTATACTTTGCTGTAGTCTATTTTTATAAATTAGTAATCTACATATAGTGCATCCAATTAATTAAATTAAGTAGAATGTGTTTTCCCAGTCATTCCAAATAAATAGTTTACAATACCTAGTGAAATCACTTCGCTAGTTGTGAAAATATTTCGAGTGTTAGAAACTCCTCAATTCGAAGTCCTGGTTCCAAATTCTGTTACATCTTCCTTTGGGATAGGTCTCATTTTTATCCCTTCATAGTAGTAGAAAGAAAGCCCTTTTCGTCTGGCTGTCTCCTTATTTTATCAAGTGTCCAAGAACCTAATTGATGGGTTGACAAAATAGACCTTTTATGAGATGTCATGACACACTCAATTTCCTTGTCCAGTATTAAGGCCCATTAGTCCACTTCAAATTTGAGCTGTGCTGCAGTAAATTAAGTCCTTACACTTGTGTAATTCAGGGCAGCTGTGTCAAAGCTCTAGTAAGCTTGAGAAAGAGAATCAGAGCCGTGTGTGTGTGTGTGTGTGTGTGTGTGTGTGTGTGTGTGTGTGTGTGTGTGTGTGTGTGTGTGTGTTCTAATGGGTTTTGTTTTTTATCACTCATACTTTTTGTTAGACGGAAATTATCTAAAACGTTCATCTAAAAGTAGTATTCACCAGACTCCTTCCTTCAAATATCTAACAAGATTGCCTCAGGAGAATTGTTTCCAAAGGTTGCCTTCCTTCCCTTTTTATTGATGAATTTTGTGGAAGGTTAGAAAGAAGGGGTTCCTTGTTAAAATTCAGGTATTTCTTAGTGTTTACCAAGTTGACTACAAATTAAAGACTCCTACTCCTGCGTTTTATCCAAAGCATCATGGAACTGCTGCCATTTCCATAAATAATTAGCAGTTAGCTGATCAGTGTACCCAAGTAGGCGCGTACACACACACACAGTCTTTGGATCTTAGGAATATGAAAACAATACCTGGATGTCCATAGTTCAAACAGACTTAAAAAACAATGCACTACATGTTTCTTTGTTTCTGAGTGTTTATGGGGAAAATAAACAGTATAAAGAAGAAAGAGGAAGGTAAGATCCTTGTGATCCTGTGACCCTTGTGCCCAATGCCACCTCATTTTTCACCCTTTACTCTCAGTGGGATCTCTTCTATATCACACCCAATATCCTCACCCTCCAAGTTCATATTCTCTCTTCTCCCTCCTCCATCCCTCTCTCCATCTCCCTCTCTCTCCCCCTCATTCCCTCACCTTCCCTTACTCTCTCCCTCTTGAAACCTACTCTCATGGAATAATCTGAAACTCAGTCAAATTACCATAGAAATGATAGATTGCAGAGAAAGTGTTATTACTCCCAATGGTATTTTCGTTAAGCCAAAGGAATGAGACTCTAACTGGAATTTCTGGCATCAAACAGTAGGTGGGGGAAGCTTTCGGGGGGTTGGGAGAAGGACTGGTGGGACCTTTGAAGTACTCCTTACCATCATGCTGTGTTGGTGGCTGCCAACTCTGCCTGTTATACAAGGTTGACCCTACCTCCCCACCACTAAAGGTAGCTCAATTTAAAGGCAAAGCTCACTTCTAAGGTGAGCTCTTTGGTCAGAAACACTCCATCCAGTAGGGTGGGGCCTCCACATTGAAGACTGGCCACATTCCCAGGATATCAGGCTACTGGGCAGAGTTTCCAGGAATGGTAGGTCACTGCAACTTTCCCCATACTTGGGGAAAGTGCATGTTCCCCCATGGGCACATACCCAAATGCCCTGAGGCATTCTGTTAACCTCAGTCTAACCCTGTACACAAATAGGCCTGGGTTGATTCACTTCTAGAGAAATAGAAGCTCTGGTACCCTGGATCCTGATTCACACTAAGAGAGCACATAGACTCTGTGGCTAAGTTTATTCAGAACTAGAATTTAAAGACAGAGAGGCAGAGTCATTCCAGCCCAGAGAAGTGTCCTTTCCACCAGAAAGAATAGTGTATCCTCTAAAGTAGAGGAAACTGTAAGACAATTGGCTGGTTCCAGTCATCTTGTACCCTGCCCAGCTATGATGCCCTGTGCCTCAAGCTTGTGTCCATAGCACTATCACAGAGATGTGCTTCCTTGGCTTAATCTGTGACTTGACTGTCATCCTCAGCTTTCTTTGGAAAATAACCAAGCTCTATTTGCTTTACCTTTGCAGCCAACTTAATCTGTTAGGGAAAGTATGGAGACAAATGTTTTGTTTTTGTTGTTTTTAACTTGTCCCTTGTGATTTGGGCCTAGCTCTCTGATAGGAGAAAGGAAAATTCTTTCCTTGGGTGGACAACATAGTTCTCCTAAAGACTGGGTCTTGATATTGGTTTATTGGTTCAAAAGATCAGAATTTTGAACTAAGATTTTGTCTAAAGAGCCACAGAAGCTCTCAATATGTAGCACTGATACCATGTGTTAAAAGATAACAGTGTTATATATATATCAGCATTTTTATCACCAGTTGTAATATTGTCCCTATGGATAACAAACAAATGACTTAAAAGAAACTTTGGAAATAAAACTAATTTGTAAGCTGAGGACTGTCTGTATTAACACACATCCCTTGTGTCATGTAACTAGGCCTACCCTTCTCCAAGTAATTTGAAAGTGATTTCTTCCTGCCTCTGCCAACTTCTGCTCTCCTGCCTAAAGTGGATTGTTGTTTTCTTTCCTGTTGCCCTGGATTTTTTTTTTATGACTTAAGTGTCCTCAAGCCTGTTGACACTTTATTGGGCAAGAGTACTCACGTGACTATTTCAGTGATAATACCACAGTAAAATTAAGTTTCAGGGTGTCAGGTACTTGGATGTCTGAGGCCTTGGGGGGGCATATGCTTCATTGTAATAGGTCTCAATGTGATCACACTTCCCCACATTCTGGACAAAGTATTTGCTGTCCAGAGTATGACTCTGTAGCTGGCTAACTCTTAAGTTAGACAGTAAGTTATTTGTGTAATTGGATGTAAGCAAATTAGCAGCCATTATGTGGCAGCAGCATTCTACTTCTATCCAGGGTTGGCTTGGGGGCCAATTAATCAGCAGTGGCATGAAAAGAAGGCGGGTGTGTTGGCAAGGAGACCAGAGTTTTCCTGTCTTTGAATACTCTCCTGGGATCTTTCACTTCCACATGAACAGCTGTCCAGAACTGGCAGATTGGACTTGGTCTAACATCACACTCTTTCTTCAGCAGAACTTCCCTTGGTTACTACACTCTGTCATCTACCCGATCTCCTTTTTCCTTCCCCTCAGGTGATCCCCTCTTTGTATTCCCCGTTCTCAAGCACATGGCTACTGCTCCATCTTAGTTGCTACCACCAGCCACCACCCCCCAATATAACACCCACTCTTTACCCTACATATCTCCTGACACTATTCTCCCCCAATTGCTGTTCTGAAATCATATTTTTTTAAAAGATGAGATTATTTCCATCCTTGCAGCAAAGCAGGATTTTTACTGTATTTGCAAGAGCCCTTTGAAATGTCCCTAGCTTTCTGCAAAGAGCAAGACTGATTATTTAATGGAAGTTCGTTTTGATAACTGTGTTGCAATGTAATTGGTTTCCTTTGTAATTCTTTGCATTTCATTTTAGAAATTCAGAAATCTTATTGTGAGAAGGGATCCATAGGCTTCATCAGACTGCCAAAGGGGCCTGTTACACATGAAAAGGTGAAGAACCCCTGATTTACAAAAACATCACTGTATTCTCCTGTGTTTTGTAAGAGCAAGTTCTCAGTTATGCAGCTTGAGTCTTCTGGTTAAGAAGGTATATGAGGTTAATAAGGTGAATCAAACCATAGGATTTAGAGCTGGAGAGGACCTCAGAAGCCCTCGAGTCAGCTCCCCTCATTTTACCGTTGAGGAAACTGGAGTTCCAGAGAGATTCAGTGACTTGCCCATGAGCACAGAGTACTAGCTGGCAGGGCTAAAACTTTAATAAGACATCTGATCCCAAATACAGTAATTTTTCCACTTGTACATTAGAATACAATAAAATAAACTTCAAGCTTAGCACTAAAGTTACAAATATAATTCTTCTTTGATAACTCAGATGGACCTTGACTATCCTTGTGTTTCAGGATCTTCATCAGAAATATCAATTACTTTGGTTGGAGAAATAAGATAGAATCCTACATAAACCAACCTTTGCCTTATTATGTCACCTTTTGCTAGTTGTAAAGATATCTTTTGTCACCAAAACTCGGGCACTTGATTCACTCAACAAAAGTTGCATACACTAATTAGACTTAAAACAATTCTTTCTCTGTTCTGACCTCCCTTTCTCCTTATACTCTCACCTGGCAGTCTCCAAACAACAGATTTCCATGGTTAGTGTTAATGGGATTTTTTTAAGCCTTTGAACTCTCCCAAATGATCACCATTTTTGTCCGCAGCTAAATCATGTTTTAAAAATGAAGTATTTGGAGATTTAGATTTGCATGCACACCCTCACACTGAAGGTGCTCCTAGTCCTCTGAATACCCCATACTACTCTTTGTAGCCCTGGGAATACAAAGAAAGGCAAAAGCAACAGTCGCTGCCCTCAAGTAGCTCACACTGTAATGGGGGACGTGGCACCTTGACATTTGCTGAGGTCCATACTGGATCTCTGCTTCACTGTTTCCCTCCATCTCCTTTCTGGACAGTGTGTGTAAGCAGAACTGGTTCACAATAAATGCTTTTTTCCCCCCTCAGGCTGAAATCTCCTGAGCATTAGTTATCCTCAGTTGCCTTCATTGTCAGACACAAAGGCCAGTATTTGAGTAAACCTACAAAGACTGATCTCATCATATATCTGGAAGGAGATGGGGACAAAATGAAGCAAGGCCAGAGGGATTTTCTAATCAGGATGAAGGACCAGAAAGATGGTGATTTCACTCTTTCTTAATAGAAAAACATCTGATGGGTCAGCTTCACATGGCTGGGGAACAGTTTTTCCGGAGGGAGGAGATAGAAACCTTTTCCCTGAAGTGGCCTGACAGGAATGACTCTGCCAGTGTTTGTAGAGTGCTCACAATGTAATCAGCACCACAGAGGAGATATGACAGAAAGTCAAGCCAATGTAAAGTATGGGCCTAAGACTCATCGCATCAAGACATATCATGGCCTGTTCTCTATCTGCCTCAAGGTCATAGAGTTCAGAACTGAGTTTGAAGTTTCTCTACCCCAACCAGCCCCTTACTTGGGGTTTTAAGTTTACATGTTAATGTCCCCTCCAGTATCATTACTTCCATGTTAATTAGCCTCCACAACTCCCATAATTGGCATCTTCACTGCCACCCATAGTGATGGTCATGCCCTTGATCTCATCATTTGCCTCCATTGTTCCTTCTTCATAGTCCATAATTCCAGTATTCCTCTATTGGACCAAACCCTCCTATCCATCTTTCTCCCATCTTTGCCTATGCTTCAGTTCCAGTCTTCATTTCAACCTTCAGTCACTCCACTTTCCCTTTCATCATCCCTGCCATAATCTAGTTGTACTTTCAAATTTTTTTTTTCAAAATTTTGACCTTATAGTTAACCAATTCAACTTCACATTGTGTTATATGTACTTGATAACCTATCTCAGTCATACCTTTCTAAATCTCAGCTCTGAATTAATGCTGCAGTCTGCCTTCACTTCTACATACATGCTGCTGAACCACAGTGCCAGATGTCTCACCACCATTCTGAGTACACTCAGAGTATGTTCTGTATTCTCAAATGGCCTCTCACTGCTCCACCCTTCATTGGTTGATGCAGCATTATTCCCCTTGTCATCTGGGCTTCAGCAAAATCTTTTCTCCTCAAATTCTCCCTTCACCTTTTTGTCTTAGCAAAGACTTTACCAAACACTTTACTGAAAAATCTGAGGCTCTCCATTGCAAGCTCTCTTTCTTCCTCCAGCTGTAGCCTCTCCTTCAGTGTCTTTCTTCACACTCTCCCTGCTTTGCTTTAATCTTCGAGGAAGAGGTAGCTCTTCCTTCTCCTTCTGGACACCAACCTCTGTGGGTCCGTCCCAATTCCATGCCCTCACACCTTCTCCAAGAGCTTGACTCTTTTCTCTCTCCCTAGCTTTTCAGTCTCTTCTTAGTCCCTGGGTTCTTCTCTGCTACTTCCTCAGCATGCCAAAACCTTCTCTATCTAGCCTGTCTCTTCCCTCTTTCCCTGCCTAATTCCTAGAAAAAGCTTCTGATCCTCTGCTGCCTCTACTTTCTCACCTCCTGCCCCTTTCCCAGCCCCTGCAGTCAGGCTTCTGATTTCATCACTCAACTACTCTTTCCAGTGATCTGTTAATCGCCATATCTGAGGGCCTCAATCAGTCTTTATCCTTCTTGAACTGGTGCATTTGACTTGATAGATCACCCCCTCTTCCTAGGCCCTCTTTTCTCCCTGGGTTTTTGTAACACTGTTCTGTTAGGATTCTCTTCCTCTCTATCAGTTCTTTCCTTCTTAGTTTCCTAGATAATACTTGTCTCACCTCCTATGTGAAGAATTCCATCCTAGGTCCTCTTCTCTTTTTCCTTTCTATACTCTCTTGGTAATTTTTTTAGCTTGCTTTCTTGGACTCAGCTATTTGTTTCTATTCATATGACTCCCTCTATCTGTCCCTCTTTGTCTGTATGTGTATCATTGTATATCATTAACTGTATGTTCCTAGACATCTCAAACACAGCATGTCCAAAACAGAAATGTGTATCACACTACATCGCCCAACCTTTCTGAAACTCTTCCTAGCTTTCTTGTTTCTCTGCCTTCCCATCACCCAGGTTCACAGCCATGGATTCATCCTCACCGCTTTCATCTTCCTCACCTCTCCTATTCAGGCAGTCAGTTGTTTATATCTTATCAGTTCACTGCTAGGCCCACTCTTTCATCAGTTCCCTTTTCTCTACTCACACAGCCACCACCCTCTTTCAGCTTCTCATCTCTTCTTGCCCAGGCTGTTGTAATAATTTCCCTCACTGCTCCCTCAGCTTCTAGGCCCTCCCCATCTCAAATCCTTTCTCTATAATAGTTGCCAAATTGTTATTCCTAAAGTTTGAGTCTGACCATGTCACACACTCCTGCTCAGGAAACTGTGGTGGTTCCCTCTTATCTCTAGGATAAAAGAGAAATTCCTCTTGACTATTAAAGACTTCACAATCTGGCTCCAGGCTTCTTTTCCAGGCTTATTGTATATTATTCCCCTTCATACAGTCCAGTTAACATGACCTTCTTCCTCTTCTCCATATACAACATTGCATCTCCTGCCTCAGCCTTTTGCATAGACTATGTCCCATGCCTGGAATGCCCTGTCTGTTCATCTTCTACTCACAGAATCCTTAGCTTCCTGATAGATAGTGCTGCTTCCTATAGAAAACTTATCCTAAATCACTTCCTTTCCCACTTTAACTTCTCTCAACAAATTATTTGTATTTAATTTTCTGTGGATGCGTTATTTTTCCCCAATCAAATGCAAACTCCTTGAAGGTAGGAACCACTTCATTTTTGTCTTTGTATTCCTTAGCTAGGGCTTGGCACTTAGTAGGCACTTAATAAATGCTCAGTCCATGAATTCAAAGGAAACTTAGAAGAGTAACTAAGCAGCAGGTGCAGAATGAGCACCATCAAACCCTGCCAGACAGAAAGCAGAGTCTCAGTGGTGTGATCCTTTATACTGCTCAGAGGACATTGTGACCTTGGTCAGCTCCAAGTCCTCTAAGTTTTAGCTTGCATAGAATGGATGACATAGAGGAATAAAGTGTGCTTGTCCAGACTCTTAGAGGTGACTTAAGCCTGGAAAGGGACCACACTTCTTCCCAACACACCTATGTGGTGTATTGTCACCTATGCTCCGTATGTCAGCTTTAGTCCCTGTGGTTATTCATTTATCACTTTTTACTAGATGGTTTATGAGTGCCTCGCTTAAAAAAAAAAAAAAAGACATCACTTATTTGGTCCTTCAGGGAACATGTGTTTAAGAAAGAAAAGAAAAGAAAGACAGCAGGGCCTAGGAGCAGAGAGAGATACCTTGAAGGTATTTTGATAGAGAGATAGCTACTTTGGTGTTGCACAATTACCTTTGGTATAGGTAGGGCAAAGCTAAAGGACTGTTGTCTTGGTATATGTGGCATTGTCTCACTGGGAGGGGTAAAGGTTCTTTGCTCTTGCAATGCTTTGACAGGGATTAGCTTCCCTAACAGTGGGCCCAGATTCAGGATGTGATCTGGGGAACATGGGAATGTAATGCCAAAAAAATAAAAAGGAGCATCTCCAGGCCTTTGTTTTTTCTCTTGTCTTTTTGGATTCTGTCTCTAGGGGAAGAAACACCACAATTGTCTCTCTATTTTCCTTTCTTGTCTTAAGTCATTTTGAAACTTACCACTCTGTGTAAAATGGCTCTTGTCTTTCTATTTCAGACTTTAAGCATAAAAAGAGAAGCTGAAGTAAAAATAATCAGATTCTTGTCTTATCCTCACCGATAATGTCTGTTCACAAGAAGAAACAAAGGCAGAGCCAGGAGCTGGCACAACATATATACTGTAAAAGCAAAAACAGAATTGTCTCTTTGTATTTTAGACATTCTAGCCACCACTGGTTGCACTTTGGTTCAGCTAAGCCAAAAGGTTTTTTGGTTTTGTTTTTTTGAGGTTTTGTTCTGTTGGTGTTATTTCAGTAACTCAATTGGTACCATTCATGCTCTGATTAGAACTGACAGCCCTGAAATGCAGAGGTCAGTGCACTGAACCACCATAAATGAAGTGAAATCTTGTGTGTGTGTGTGTGTGTGTGTGTGTGTGTGTGTGTGTGTGTGTGTGTGTGTGTTGAGAGAGAGAGAGAAAGAGAGAATCTAATGAGAGGGATTTTTATTTCATTCCAAATTTTGTTTTGTTCTTATCACTGGCTTTACAATATGGTTTCAATAAAGCAATTTCCCTCTGCATCATAGATGATTACTTTGCTATTCCTGGCCATTTTGTCTATCTGTTGTTGTCTTTAAGGGTGATAGGAACAAAAGGCAAGATTGCACCCAAGTTTGTACACTATTTTTGAACGTTCAGAATCACCCTGGGGAGCATAAGAGTCATGATCATTATTTATCTTTACATTCCCACCTAACACATTTTTATTGAATTAAATTGAAGGATTCTCTCAAATATGTTTCTGGTATAAACCATTTGACTGCAAGATAATTGTGTTTCTGATGACAGATTAATTGTATAACACCAGGATTCACTAAGAAGAAGGTGTGTCCCCATTATTGATTCAGACTTCAACTGCCAAGATATATAGGAGAAATAATTCATGAGATAGTAAGTAGGATCTGCCCCCTTTTTCTTGTGAAGTCCAGACCAAGTAAATTTGTTCTCCTGGCACGCTGAAGAACAGTCAGGACCCCCAAAACCCTCTCTTCCTAATTGCTAGGGGACATACAAGTATAGTTAATTTTTATAAAATGAGACAGTAAGAGCTTTCCCAAGTTGTCATTTTCCCTTCACATGTATTATACATCTTAGATAACAGTATCAGTTTGATTCTGAATTCTGTTGAGAGGATTCATTGGCTACAAACTGGTGGAATATAATCATTACTTAGAACTTTTAAATATACATGTAGACAGTATACATTGGAACCTTAACAATCTGCTCTTTGAGTGCAGGCCATGAAGGTGACCTGAGAATGAAATCCTTTTGTTACCCAAATAACTAAACTTTTTTGTAGGAAGTTGGAGTTTGACCCACCTTGTTCTGGATCCTGAGTCACATTTATAGAGCACTTTTTTTGGGGGGTGAGGGGAATAGGGTAGGTTGGACTTGTACCTTCTTTGATATGGGAAACTCCTGATGAGGAAATTCAACCAGTTCTGATCAGCACTTATCACTAATTCCTTCCCCTTGAAGATTAATTTGAATGTATCTTGCATATGCCTATTTTCTTCCCCAATAATATATAAATTCCTTTCAGGCTGGAGCTATTTCCATTTTTTTCTCTCCTGACTCTATGCCCATTATACCACAGGTCTATAGAGCACTTTGCTCTTGGTATACCTGTGAGATAGAATCTCAGCTATCTTATAGATCATTTATTCCAAATCTCATTTTGTACAAAAAGAAAATGAGGGCTGGAGGTTGTCCAGGCAGTTCAGTGATGAGATGTGACCCCATTCTTACAAGACAACAAATGCAAGGTGAATTAAGGAGCATGAGAACATTCATAACTGGGTGCGGGGAGAGGAGGTAGAGATCAGGAAAACTATAGATGAAGTCAATAGTCAGCTGAGTCTTGATGGAAAGAAAGGATTTGGAGGAGCAAAGATGGGAGTACCTTATAGGCAGGAGCAACAGGACTTCAGGAAGTTGTCATTAGGCCAGCGGGGATAGAATGCAGAGCATAGCATAAGAAAGGGACTGCTATTCTTCTTTTATAGATTTTCCTAAGGTCATTTAGCTGGGTTGAAAGGGAGCTAGAACTTTAGCACAAGGTTAGAGTTCAGGTCTCCTGAATCTTAGGGCAGTGCTCTTTCCACTACACTGGCTCTCTTTCCAGTAGATATAGAATAAGAGAGAAAGGACTGTATAACAGGTTCCTGAGGTATAGGAGAGCAGAACCCAAAGGAGCAAATTTATCTATGTTATTGCGATACCACTGTCCTTCCCTGAAAGTGGGGTGGCTTGGGGGGGAGTGGCTTTGTGTGAGACCCTTATCCAAAGAGCAGCACTGCATTGAGGAATTGCTTTTTCCCCAGGACTACCATTTAGTACCAAAATAACCATAGTATTTTTATGCCAATTGAATGCAAAACCTGAAAGCCAATTAAAATTGAGACTTGTATATTGGATCTCTATGAAAGTATATTTGGAAAATCTTTTTATTATTACAAGACATGTTTTCTTTGCAAGGAAAAAGTGTTAGATATTTCCTCTGTTGTATATATACCATAGGCAATCTTTCATTTATTTTAAACCCTATATCATCATTTCAGGTCTGTATCTGTTGAATAGGACATCTTAGCAGGTTTGTAATTTGTTCCTAGAACATAAAGAACCAGATTCTTTCATTAAAATGACTAAATCAGCAATGTAAACCCAGAAGCTGCTGTCAGCTAATTTCTTGTAAGTTGCTGAGAAGAAATTTTCTATTTTCTAAATGTTAATTCCTGACTCATTTGCAACTTTTTATACTTAGTATTCGCCTCAGAGATGCTTATGCTGTCCATCAGCCTGCTAGATTTGAGTTTCTAGTTTGGAAAAAAAAAATGCAGCTTTCAATTCCTAGTTAGTCATACATTTCTGCAGATGAAATGATGGCAGATTAGAATTTTAATATTTAGGAAGGAAATAGCCTTGGCTGGCAAGCTGCAGAGCAGAACAAACCTTCTGTTAATACACAAGAGCTTTACTGTTTTCTTGAACTTTGCCTTCCAATCCAATTATCACTTGTGCCTAGAAATCATAACTGTGACATTTCCCGTTCAGCTATTTGACAATACAGAATGCAGAATGGCTTCTAGTTTGCAGTGTTGGCCCAAGAGTAATAATAATTTTCTTTTAATGTAGTGTATTATAAATCATTAGACAGTGTCCATATGCCTGAAATTGAATTAGGGAAGATTGTGTTTTTCTACATGTGGATAAACAAAGCTGCTCCACAAAGGTGCAGGCATGGAATGAATGATAGGGCCCCATTCCTTTCACACTTAACATGCTGTGGGTGAAAACAGGTTACAGAGCCCTTCCTGAATTGGGATGCTAGAATTCTTCCTTCTCTTACCCTTTATTGGTGATAAACATCTCCAAGTACAGCCTCCTTTACCTGGAGTAGTGTCTGTACCCATGTGTCGATGCGAATACAATAAATCAATTCATACGAGTACTTAGTAATACTGTTAGGAGGAGACTTAGCTCCTGTTTTAGGAAGTTTATGGTCCCTTCATATGAGCTGTGCCTGAAATGTTCTGTTTTCTCCAACTTACTGTCAAATTCCCACCCATCCTTTAAAACAAACACATTAAACTGGAGGCCTACTGGCCTCTGGCAAAATTCCCCTGAATCAGATTAAAATGGAATTGGGAAATGTTTAACAAAGTAAATAAAAATACAGTGCAACATAGATAATGTTAATTTGTAGGTTTCTAAATCAATAAGCAGCCTACCTGCTTCTGTTTGAGTTTGACATCACTGCTTTAAAATAATTCCGATGCCACTTCCTCCATGAAGCCTTTCCTAATCTTTCTCTGAAGTAATTACTGACTTTCCCCTTGAGGCAGCTAAATGGAGCAGTGAAGAGAATACTTGGGCCTGGAGTCAGAAAACCTGAGTTGAAATTCAGCCTTAGACACTTACTAGCTGTGGGCAAGTTACTCAAACCTCCCTTTGCCTCAGTGTCCTCAGCTGTAAAATAGAGGTAAATAATAGCATGGATGGATGGATGGATGGATGGATGGATGGGTGGGTGGGTGGATGGGTGGATGGGTGGGTGGGTGGGTGGGTGGATGGGTGGATGGGTGGGTAGGTGGATGGGTGGATGGATGGATGGGTGGGTGGATGGGTGGATGGGTGGATGGACAGATAAATAGAGTGAATAAGTGAGCCTCCTCTACAAGGTTGTTGGGAGGATCCAAAGAAAGAATATTTGTAAAGAATTTAGCATCCTTCCTGGCGCATGGTAGGTGATATATGAACATCTAGTCCCTTTCCCCTCCCTTCGGCGAGCACTTTGATGCTGTCTCTAGAGTACCTAGCATATGATAATGAATAGTTTAGCTATCTGTGTCTGCCTTTGAAATGCCAGCTGGACCCGAAGCTCGATGATTGCAAGGACCAGTGTGTTATCAGAATTATCTCTTCCTCAGTGACTCGCCCAGTACTTTACATGCAGTAGTTATTTCATAAATATTTATCGAATTAATTAATTAATGAAAAAGTTAAGAAAACCACATATAACAATGTGGAGTTAAATGACAGGTTGTTTGATGTGGTACGGAACATCCAGTTGTGTACATCCCATGTGAGGGAGCAGTGTCTAGCCCAAAACCCAGCAAAGTGTTGACTATTTTTCTTGACAAAAGGTATTTAAAACCTCCATAATACGTAATAAGTAATAAAAAATGTTAAGATAAAATATGGACATATTAGCTATATTATATATTAAGTCAAACTGATTATCTTTTGCTGATAGGATCTCTCTTGGAAATGTCATGTTATTATAAAAGACATGTTCCTGTTATTGAGCTTTTTAAATCAGGTATGACAGGGGGCCCAAATCTGTCCCTTTAACCCTCAGATTTTCTCATTATACTCTGATATTTCATCTTAGATTGTGAATGTTCTAAACAAATCATTTTAATATCATAAACAAGCATAATCTTCCCCAACAAACCTCTCCTCCAAATTAACATTGCATTTTTGAAATAGCAGTAATTAATCCACTTCTCCATATTAATAACATCATTATAAAAATCATTGATTTTTTACAGCTGTGATCCAACTCTCTCATTTTATAAAGACAGAATCCAGTACTTGAGAATAAAGTGATTTGCCCAAATCTAGTTTCCTTAGGTCCTGGTACCAGAGCTCTTTGTACCCTAAGTGAAAACTCTGAATTTTCTATGTGTTATATTGTGTTCAGATGTGCAACATACTATAATTCTTCCTTGATGAACTGGCATTTAAAAATATCTTAATGATGGATAACTTGGGGAAAGTTGAAGTGCCAGACCCTGCTTGCCCTCATGCAAAAGGAGTATTCTTTCCAAGGCCTTTTTTTTTTTTTTAATTTAGAGCAGGGGTCCCCAGTAGGTCACTGAAGGACATAACCTCTGACTACTCACCCCAGCCACTTTGTACCCAAAGGCCATGTGCAATGCTAACTTAAGATAACTGTGCTTATTGGCATTACAAATGTCCTCACGCTAGAGAGACATGACTGAAGCTTGTTGTCATATTCCCTTTGTTAATTTTCATCAGGGAATTGGGGACTAGCCAGAAAGTCCTTGGTATCTACTAGCTAACTTTGATTTCCTTGTTAATTATAACCCCTGCCATCACATCATCCCCAAAATCATTATGTTAAGATGAAGAGTAGGTTAGTTTCTCATCAGAAAAACAGTTGAGAATCCCTGAACTTAAAGGATTTCAAAGCAAATATTTGATGAGGTCCTACCCAATGGAAAACTGTTAGGGTCATCATTTTGTCCATATAGTATGATATGTGTAAATGGTAGATCAAGAAACAAAAGGACAACTTTTGCATGTTTAAGAGTATTCAGTTAAACACACACACACACACACACACACACACACACACACACACACTCTCTCTCTCTCTCTCTCTCTCTCTCTCTCTCTCTCTCTCTCTCTCTCTCTCTCTCTCTCTGCCTCTTCATTTGACTGGTCATTGAAACCAGGTGAGTTTTTCTGTCAGTAGAGCAGTAGAAATAGATTCGTGCTCATTATCAGGACATTTTTTCATGGTTGAAGGATCGTTCAAGTCCATGTGACCAGTTGTGGAGGTGGGACAAAAGATCCCTTTGTCCAGAATGCCATTGCATCAAATGGCAGATTTTAGTTAAAGTACAAAATGGTTAATGTTTCTTTCCCCTTATCTCACAAACTGATCTCTCAGAAGCTAGTGAACAACTGGGCTTTTACTCTTTGGATCAGTTTGGTCGCTTTGTTCTAAGACAGTGCTACAGATTTTGAGCAAGGCCTGATAGACAAGTGATGGGTTTTTGGGTTTCTGGCTGCTCTTTGCTATGAGATATAACGTGTGGGAATGATTCATCATGGTTGTTACTCACTGGACCAGCAGTTTGTTAACTCTACTTATTACATCTATTCTGGGAGGTTCATTTCATATTATGGGGAGATATTCTCATGTATCCATATGATTTTGATGATCTAGGGCAGGAATTCCCAACCTTTTTTTTACTCTCTATGTTCTTTGGCTTTTCAAGAAACCTTCTTGTGCTGCCTATTCAGCATAATAGGAAATTAATTTTAAGAGTTTAATGGGCATATACACATAAGAAATACGAAAATTAATTTTTTTTTTTCTCTAAGAGTACACCCAAAATTTTGTAACTTCATTGACTGCAAGTCAATTCAAAGTGTCTGGAATATTTCAGTAGGATGATATAATTATTTACCAGTTATTCCCTTGCCTCCTTGACAAGCTTAGGGATGAATATCTGAATCTGGGAACCCCTGCTATAGGGCTAGTACTCCTTGTATTTGCCTTTCTTCTCTTCTGTCTCAATCTTTATGTCCTCTAGCTTCTCTCATATGCCTCGGTAGTCTTTCTTAACATCACAAATATTTCTTTATATGTTTTCTTTAAGGCCAGTGCATTCCCAAGTATTGCAAAATTATCATTTAGTGTGTTTATGTGTGCACATGAAGTTGGTTAACTATCAATATAGATGTGTTTCATATATATGTGTGTCTATATATGCATATAGAAATGTATATATGTACTTAATAATTTCAGCTCAGGGGGGGGGTTTAAACTAGGATTTTAAATGTTGGGGGGGGGGGGAGCTTGACTTGTTTTCCTTAGTTCTTCCTGAAATTTAGTGCCAGCTAGCAAAGCAACATAATAACTTGCTGTCACTATAATAACCAAAATGGGTTTTGTGGTCTGTTTAGGTGTTAATTACATCCAGACTTTGGTACTAATTTATGCAACGTGGTAAAAACAAAGCTGCATTTATAAAGCCTGCTGTTTTCAAGCCAGCCTGACAAATTAATTGTGGCCTGTTCAGAGCTTTTGTTACTGAAGGATTTACTGTATCTTTGATAATAACCGTTTTACATAAGGAACACAATACTCAATTCAGGTTTTACCACATGGGCCATATTTTCAGATCTGAACTCCCTCTGTGGTCTGGGGAGAGAACAGGCAGTTGCTACCACCACTTAAGACCACAAACATTTTAAAGAAAAGAGTCTTAACAGAAGAACCTAAACAGGGATGGATAGCTGGGAATTAAGAGCTTCAGATATAGGCCAACCTGGAACTGATGCTCCTCCCACCAAATGGGGACACCGAAATCAAAATATAAATGGTGCAAACTCCATCAGGAATATGTGTAACTGCCAGCCAGTAAATAAACTACCAGATATAGCAAAGATAGAAGGAATGGCAAACAGTGTACTTGGTTTACAGACTGGAACAAAATAATATGCTTGAATACAAAAGAGCCTACAGAATAGTAGAATTGTTCAGAGTACACATCTACCCATTTAAGCATGATTTTAGGGATATCTGAAGTGTCCTCTCCTTCCCCCAAATATCTGCTTTATAAGTCCTATTACCTTAAGTAAAACTAATAAACTTTAGGTCAAAGCATTAAGTTTAAAGTTATCTCTTAAAATGCAAATATGTATTACTGGGAAAGGTAACACCCATTTCAATTTAGCCATTATCACCTATTATTACCATAACTCTAATTAACAAATCATTTTGTTAGGCATTCATATAGAAATCACTGTGTCTCATTAGGGAGGAAAAAAATCATACGTGTGGGTATTTAAAAAGTCATTTTGTTGACAACACCCGAATAACCAGTCACTGAACAGCCTGGTCTAGCCTAGCTACCAGATACTTGTAGTATAAATGAGCTATTCAATTAAAACTTTTTCATAGGATCATGAATTTAAAACTGGAAAGGACCACTAATATAATCTAGTCCAAACCTCTCATTTTATAGATGAAGAAACTCAAACCCAGAGAGATGAAATGACTTTCCCAAAGTCACACATGCAGTAACCAACAGAGCCTGGGTTCAAATACAAGGCCACTGCCTCCAAATCCTGTGTGTAACACAACTAGGCTAACTAGGATAGTGCCTGCTGCCCATTATCCCTAAGTGAATACCATCAGCAAGGGCACTGTCTTTTCTTAAGAACTCTGATCAGCACAATGTCCAGCTCCAATTTCAGGAAGCTGCTGCTGATGCTACACACTCCTCACCTCTCCGTAGAGGAGCAATGGACTCAAGATACCCAACAAGACATATTTTGGGGGATGGCTAACATGGACATTTGTTTTGTTTGATTATGCATGTTACAAGGATTTTGTTTTTCCTTTTTTTTCCAATGGAGGGAGGAGTGATGTGATATGGAGGGAAAAAATAATTTAAAGAAAAATAATCTTTTGCCCTTTTACCCCCTTGTTTTCTAGCACATCCTTTTCTGTTTGTAGATGAACTCTCTCCTGTGCTGTTATTACCACGCCCTCAATTTCAACACTAAATAGGTGGCTCTGTTCTTTTTAATTGATATGTTCCCTCACACCCTCTCTTGGTATCCCTGATGTCACACTCCCTCTCATGCTTACTACCAACTGAAATGAAAAGAGAAAAATGGAAGAGTGTAGCCTAACCTCCTCCCAGCAGTAATTAATGACAGTAGAGAATCAGGAGACCATAAAAACAAAATAGGTAGCACATGACTCCTCAAATGGTTCATCATGGGGGGAAAAACAACACTTCTCATGGCCACAGCACCACTGTCCTGACACAAAGGCATACCAACCGGCTGAGACAACCTTTTTTTCCCTCTTTTTTTCAATCAGCAAGTATTTATTAGGCAATTCCTGTGTGTGATTCACTGTCCTGCATCTGGAACCAATAAAAAGATAAGTAAATCATGGTATCTCCCCTTGAAGAAATTAGAATAGTCTAGGGCGCGAGAGTGTTACACTCAAATATAAATGAGCCCACTAAAACTGTACTTAAGGATCCCTGAGAACTGCATATTGACTTAGAAAGCCACATATTAACACTATCTATGTTCTATTGTATTTTTATTTATTTTGTCAAATATCTCCCAATTACGACTTGATGGAGGGGGGTGCAGCAGTCCGGATCAAGTGATTTGCCCAGTATCTGAGGCTGGATTTGTATTCAGATCATTCCAACTCCAGGGCTGCTGCTTTATCCCCTACACCCCTTCCCAATTATATCTCAATTTGATTCCCCACACTTGGATGTCTTACCCTGGTGGAATGTTTGATTTCTTTGGTCTAGAAGCATTCACATATCCTCTTCATCTGCAGAAATGGTTTGGGGAGATGATAATACATTGTCGTGAAAAAATTAACTTTGCAAACCTTCAAATATTATATAAATATTGTTATTTTAGGTTCAAACCTGTGATTCCATGAGTGTGGGGGGGGGGACCATTAATCAAGGTAGCCACTATTCTGCAATGTTTAGTCTTTAAAGAGTTGCCAGAGGCACTGAGAGATCAGCTGTCTGGTCCAGCATCATTTAGCTAGTATGTGCCAAAGTATTCCTGTACTCCAGCACTAGCTCTTTATCTACTAAAGCCCACTACTTCTTATGATCATTACGTATTTCTCTTGTTCCTGAAATTATGACAATCACAGTGCAATAATTCGTGATCAACATGATAACTTTAATTCAATTAAGAAAAGGTTCAGTTATGTTCAGTTTGTTCTATTTACTAAGTCAAGGAAGTATGGAATACCAGTTCCTGCATGAAAAAAGGATTAGCCCTTTATGGCTCTTCCATTCTTTAAGGATGGTTTCATTGATACAGGGTACCTCCGGACATGGAAGCTCCCTTATCAAGGTTAGTCAGCAAGTTCTCTTAGAGGGTGACCTGCAGCAAACCCTGACTTGGTCAAAAGTGGGAATTGAAACCCAGATCTTCTTGGCCCCGAGGGCATTACTAGTCATCATACCATGTTGCTTCTCATTTATCTAAATCCTTTTTGCATCTGTTCTATACATGTTCAACAAGATTCAAGGATATTTCTTAGTTTTATTATTTCAGGATTGGAAATAGACTAGCTCACTGCCTTTGTGATTCTTGGATCCTGTCACATCCCCTCTTTCAGGCTATTTTCAGGTAGAAGATGCTGTTTGTTTTTGAAGTTTTTCTTCTATAGGCTCCTCTCCTTCCCTTCTATTACTTCAGTTACCCCTTTATGGATTTCTTCTGTTCAGGTTTTTTCCTTTCTCTCCCTTCAGTTATGGTGGCCAGAAATCTAACCACATAAGCTTAGGAAACTTACTTCCCCTTCCTTGGCCTCAATTTTTCTCAACTCTATATGTTTGAAGGACTTGAGAAACTTGGATCGATGCTGATTGCAAAATAGTGATCCCCCCTTCTGATGGGAGAGAAGGACTCAGTGTGTAAGATGAGGCCCATTTTTGACATGGCCAATATGGGGATTATTTTTGCCTGACTATAACTGATGATTACTTGTGCTGCCCACTTCAGAGTTATTGTGAGGAAAGTCCTTTCATGAGCTTTAAAATTATATATAAATGTGAGTTTTTATTGCTCTTTTTTTTTTTAATTAAGAGGTTAGGCTAGTTAGAGGTTAGGTCTCTACTGCCCATTTCAACCCTAAATATCTCATAAACTATGATCTACTCCATCTGCAGACACAAAATTGGGAAGTAAATTATCTGTGATTTGCATCATGTGCTGCTAGTTCTCTTCATTCCCTCTCCTACCCTGCTATGTCTCCATTAGCAATGATAAGCAAGAGATAATTTTGCTACTTTCTCTTCACATCCATCCTTTATAGGATGAGTTTGCCGCCTTTGGGAGACAGGTTCAGTGTTTTTTGCTTGTTGACTTAGCAACTTTCTGAATTGAATCAGTGTACAGATTTCCTAAGATAATTTTTGCTTTTAGCCAGTCTCTCAAAACTAAATGGAAATGAGGTGAAGAACATTTTATTAGATGTATTCTCTATATAGTAATAAGTAACTAACTGAAAATCCCTCAAATGTTAGCTTAACTATTCAAATATTGGATTAGCTTTGGAAGAAGAAAAAGTTAATGTAACATTTAAAAAATGTTAGAATTTAAACCTGAACATTCTGCATTATTAATCTTTAATTCTCAAAAGCACTTTCTACTTTTGATTATTAAAGCCTCATTATGAAAAATACTCCCTTTGTACTATTATTTTTCATAAAAAATATCAATTGTTCTATGTAGTGATATTCCAAATTCCATATATTTGCCCCACCTCAAATTACCATCTCCAGTTTTCATCATCCACATAATGAAAGCCTAATTAAATTTCAGCCTTAAATAGGTAGCTTAGTACTCTGAAGGAATAGCATATATGAGAGATTTCTACAATTAATAATGTGCATATTAAGGTGCTGAATTCATAAATACTCATGGAAACACCTGCAATAAGCCATTTCAGTATATATTTTTAAAAGGCATTCATAGTTTAAGTAGAGGAGAATGTATCTTGAAACAAAGTGGGGGGGGGCACTTTATTAGTTCTGGCTTAGCTGTATCTACTGATAGAAAGTATTTACTCTTCTTTTTGGAAGCATAAGTCAAAGTTGCTGTTTTCAGATATGGTTAATAGGATTAGTTGTTGTGTAACATCTTTGAGGACAGAGTGTTCTGAGCATAGGAGTCAGGGGATCAAAGGACATAACACCCATCCAGTTTCCACTGATGTATTCATTGTCTTCTTCCCTAAAGCTTCATGGTCACCTAAAGTGTTCCCATTTGGGTTTAGAGGTGCTCATCATGGCCCATATTTATTGCTACCTTCAGAATTCAACCATGATGAGAAATCTGTGGTGGCAAGGGCATAGTGCTAAGTATATAGTTGTGGAAACTCAAGTACTGTTTGGTTATTAGGGGCGGCTATAATGTGATAAAACAGGGATAGGGACTGAACATGAGATTTCATTGGTACAAGGAGCTAAAAGTCCTTCTATCAATGTCCCTCTTTCCCTGCTATTAGTCCTAGAGAACTTCTTGAAAAGTATTAAGAGTATTGAGAGGTTAAATTGGCTTATATGACTAGGTTCCATTGCCATTATATATCCCAGGCGGGCCTGGAAACTGCTTCCTTGTTCCGAGATTAATTCTCTGTCTTCTAGCCAGGTGTCCTTTCCTCTCTAATATGAGATAGCAGCTGGAAATTTAGCACTGGCCTATTATAGTTACTTCTATATTTGTGCTTGTCTCTCCTATCAGACTGTAAACTCCTTGAAGCCAGGGACCATTCTTTGCGTCTCCCACAGTGCCTAGACCAATTCTGTTGAAATAGAAGGCTTTGTCGAATTTCATACAAAGTCATTATATTTTGAATATGTGAATGATAGGCTGATTTTAAAAGGGAAGACCACAAGAATATACTTTACAAGGAAATATGGATAGTTGTTTGTTTTTCCAAAAAGTGGGGGGAAGCAGGTAAATGAAACATAGAGGATGAGTTTATTTTAGGACAGTCCTGCTATTTCCGCATGAACTCCCTTTTCCTGAGTTTTAGAACTTAGAGGAAGATTGTTTTCAGAAAACCATAGTTTACTTTGATGTGCTCTGCTTTCTCCCCAGGAAAGACAGATTTCCTTTGATCTCATTGCTGTGGTAAATTATTGTGTTTAGCCTCCTCAAGTTCCAGCATTTGGTTGCATGGATACTTGTTTTCCAAGTGCCAAGTGGGAATGCGGGCTGCTTTCCTTTAGCAGAAGGGATGATCACATCTGGCTTCTGTGCCCCCCTCCTTTAATCTGCCACATATTGGAGAAGGGACAGAAAGATATTCTAGTGACTGACCCATAGGAAGACAGCACACAGACTTGTGATGGGGGACAGGAAGAATATTGCCCTCTCTGAGGAAATTGACGGTCCTGGCATCCTTTTTTCCTGGCCAGTGTTGCAGTTGGTTATGTGACTGGCCCTACTGCTCTATGTGTGCAGGAAGTCCAAGTTTGTGCTGAATTGTTAAACACTACAATTCAGGAAATGGTCATGCTGACTGCCAAAGTAGATCACCCAAAGGAAGCAGACGCTTGGAATAATCAAATGAGAAAACCCACTTAAGATCCAGCAGACCTGATCTTTGAAGTGCCTTCCTTTGGATTTCAGAGAGACTTTCCTGATGGTGGTTTATCCCTTTATTCGCCTGAGAGGGAAATAAAAGCTACCAGATTTCTTCTTGTAGTAGCCATCCTGAATATGTACCTGCTTGTTTCCACTAAGTAGCTAGGAGAGAAGTGGAGTCCAACATCTACGCCTCCAGCATTTACAGAGTGATAGTAAGTGAAAATTGAATCCATGAGTAAATTTAAAGCTTCATTGTTATCAGGGTTCTTTTTTAAACTTTGACATATATGTCCTCAGTCAATTGGGGAATTTATTTTGTCAAAATGGGGTGTAAGGAGGCAGTGTGGTATGATGACTGAGAGTCAGGAGCCCTGGGGTTCTGGCTCTGCCACTAGCTATACCTGTATGACTTAGGTAGGTAATTTATTTACCCTCTTGGGTCTTCTCCAGCTGTGAAGTGAGGATCATGGATGGTGGTTGAGATAATCTTTGAAGTTCCTGATATATAAGAATCAAACTTCTCTATACTCTTTAGAAATTCTCCTAAGCTGTAGACCAAATCTTCATATAAGTCCCATAAATAACAGAGTCTTATGGACTTTTTGTTATTTCTGGGCTTGGATGAGATGAGTGGTAGCCTTTGTATTGAGCCTGTTTAAGTATCTCATTTTTATTTCTTAAAACATATCACTTCAAAATCTCCACTGGATGGCATACATATCTATACCATGAGTATATAGACTGACTTTTTACCTTCAGTAATGGGGTATGGGGTTTGGCAAGTTTGTGTTTTTATAAGCCATTTCCTAAACTTCACCTCTACCCACTGGATAAGGAAAATGTTTCTGTGAAATCTATTTTGATACCATGGGTTTATTAGCCAGACAGCTTTGGTATTGCATAAACTCCAGGAGTCTGGAGCCTTCTTGGTTAGTGCAAAGGAATTGGATCTTTCTGACATTCCTTCCAGAAGTATCCATGCTACCTCAGTGGCCCTGGAGAGTTGCTTAACATCTGCCCTCTGTCTGAACTCATTCTTTGGCTTGATACTTGAGACTCACCTTGTATGCTCACTATATTTTTTTAAAAAATCAAAACATGACAAAATCCATATTGGAGATGGTGACTCAGGCTTGGGGTTGGGACCAGAACAGGTCAGTTTTTTGGTTCAGAAACCTCAGAAACTCATCCAGTTCAGACTTTTTTCCTCCCTTAAAGTTCCTAATGCAGCTCATTACAGTCTCTGGGCCAGTGGTTGCTGGGTTTCTATGCAGCTATTGTTGAATGATTTAGAGTTCAGCCCAGCTCATGAGTTTGGATTTCCCTTACAAAACTATTTGGAGCCATAAACCTGTCAGCTCAAAGCACATTTTATATTTTTTAGGTAGCAAGACTCTCGCATACACAAAGTTTTGCGTTGTCCTCTGAGAAACAGCCTCAGAGTCTTGGTGTTTTCTCCCTCTAGCCACTACCCCTTTTAGTTCTTGATAAGCTATTAATCTTTTTCCTCCATTTCCAGACTTTCTATCATCTTCATAGGGTAACCTGCATAGCATCTGTGAGGGGTAATTTGCAGTGAAGTTTCCCCATTCTGAAAACTGAAATCCAGAATGGCTTCAGTATTCACTAGGCTTAGGTTTAGAGGTCACCTGACCTTCCAGCAATCTGGGACTTAGAGCAATGGAGACCCTCCCCAGTGCGACCTCAGCACAAGATATGCTAAATAAGGTTAAGACTGCTTTCATTGGACACCCACATGTTTCTGGGTCCTTTGTCTCCCGTGCTTAGATTGTGGGTCAGCCTCCCTACCAATAAGAGTGAAGGCCAGTTGGGGGGGTTAGCTGGAATCTTAAATCCCAGGTTCATATCCTGGCTATTCTATTGATTAGCTGTGGAACCTCAGGCAAATCCCTTATAACCATGGACTGGCTTCTACCTGTTGCTCTCTCCCAGCAGATGCCATGTGGGTGACAGGGGCAGAGTCCTTTATCATGAGAAGGAATAAAGACCTTTTCTGACCTCAGATTCAGACTCTGAACTCTTTCATCTCACACACAACAGACAATTTGGGTTGGGGCAGGGGGAGAGATAGGAAAGGCTGGGGAGATGGGAGGGAGAGAGAAACTCATGCTAAGATGGCCGAGTTCATTCAGTCTTCTCTGACACTCTTGTCCTGAATCTGCAGGTAGGGTTAAGCAGAGGACTTTAGTGAGCCCTGGCTTCCCATAGACAATGCCAGCTGGCCCTTTGGTCCAGACCAGTGTCCAGTCTTATAAACTTCCATCCATTACACCTCTTCCCCCAACACTCATACCCAACCCCCTTCCCAGCACAGCATTATCAGCACTTGCTACTAGAAATGGCATGAAATGTGAAGGATTTTTAATTAAAATGAGGGTTATGGGCTTCTGCATATAATGTAAAAACTGCAGTGAGAATAATTAGATGAAAAACAAACAGCAGAGGCTTTTAAAAAGTAACCAGTTCTAACAGTTGTATCCAGGAGTAAGTGGACTGCAGAAAAGAAGCTGGACTCTGACTTGTGTCTCATGGTCATGCTGCCTCCATGTGGAATTCTTTACCAGAAAACATGAAAAAGCCAAAGTTCTCACTCCACTGTTTCCATAGCAAGTTCATGTGTTTAACAAGATGGTGACTATTTCCTTCATTATTCTTTGTAATTAGTGTAAAATGCTACTGTAAGAGCTACCTTCTTCTGGATTAGGATACTGTCATCTTAATGGTTTGGAGCCTGAAGAAACCTGAAATCCATCCAGGCCCCCCCTCCCCTTCATTTTTGAAAGACCCAGAGAGCCTAAGTCACTTGCCCACACTGGTACTAAGTGGAAGAGTTACTATTTGAACACAGGCCTCTGTGTTCTTCAGGACTGATCTCTCACCTAAGTCTCTTTTTCATTCCATATGCCTCTGGTATGAACCACATGAAGTCATTATGAGCCTGTCAGTAGTCATTAAGGATATAGTTTCATTCAGTCCTGTTGTGAAACCCTCTTTGGTGTGTGGGGGAGGGAAGATGGAGAAGAAATAGCGGGGGTTTGTTGATTGGAGACAGACTCCACCAAAGGAGGGAAGAGTGGACATCTTTTATAGAAATCTTCTTTATTAGGCTTGCCTGTGCCTTTATCTGTTTGGGTTTTTTTCTCAAACTGAGGTTAGAGAGAGAAGTAATTTTGGGACATTTTCTGCTCTTTCTGGCCAGTGCTTAATTGACATTTGAGATGTTGGGGTGCTGGGACAGTATGCATCCTGTCCAGTCATCCCAGTACTACAACAATGTTCCTGTGGAAAGGAAATTTCTCTAAAAGTGGACACTGTTTTACGTAAAATAATGCCCAGGCAACTCCTGATTTTTTTAATTAAAATTTTTTTTCATAAAGCAAGCAGCCATCAACCAGGTTGTCTGTTTTATTTTAAAACAAACAAACAAAGATTCTCATCAGGTTTGCTGATAGTGGGGGTAAACCCCAACAAAAGTCATTCATTGAAGAGTACTTAGTGCCACTGTGTGGCAGAGCCCTGAATTTGGTTGGGTAAGAGGGAGGTAGAAGCAAGAGAGAGAAAAGAATCTGGAGGCACAGACCCTGGCCTCCTTCTAGGTCTAGGTGCTTCCAGGGCTAATGAAGTGATTTAACCCATGTCCCTGACTAGAAATACTGTGGTTAATGCATAATACCTGGAGTCAGGAAGGCCTGAGTTCAAATGTAGCCTCAGATATTATATGACCCTGGGCAAGTCAGCCTCTCCCAACATCAGTTTCTTCATCCATAAAATGGAGGTAACAATAGCATGTATCTCATGGGATTGTCTTAAGGATCAAATGAGATAACATATAAGGCATTTTGCAAACCTTAAAATACTGTTAAATGTTACTGTTATTATAAAACATCATATTTATAATGTTAATATATTTATATTTATAAAATGTATTGTTAAGCATTTAAGAAGGTGAGGAAAGACACAAAAACAGACTCAGACTAAAATAGCTTTTTTATGCGATGCTTTTATCAGAAAACTACCTTAGGAGCATCTAATGAAGGCTACTGCCCAGGAAACTAGCAACACAAAGGGGCCTGAAGGCTCCTCGAATCTGGAGTATGTATTATTAGTGATAGCAGCAGAGAGGGGATTGAAGGAAGTGTCTGCCCCAATCTCCACGGTCAACACTCTCTTCCCTAATGGCCTGCCAAGATCCCACCTCCCTGTCCTATTTGGCCTAAAATTACTACCATTAGAATAACTCTGGTAGTAAAACCAGAAAGTCAATGATATCATCTCCAGAAAACCACTTTTACAATGGATGCATGGTAGCTCAGTCAGTCAGTTTATACATAATTGTTGAGGACCACACACCTTGCTAGGAGGTAATTAATGGTGAACCAAAGACAAAAATGAAACTTCTTCCATTCTATCAGAAGAGACAGTAAGTACATATATAACATGTCTAACTCTATACAAAATACATACATACAAACAATATAATGTAAGAGAGGAGGAATAGGTGAACATAGTTTCACTAGGTCTCTCCCATCTCCCATCTCCCTAAAGTAGAGTGACCATGTCATTCCCTTGATCAGAAAGCTTCAGCAACTCCCTCTGCTTGCTTCTAAAATAAACTACAGACTCTTCAGTTTGGTATTCAAGACCCTTACAATTTGACTGCAACCCATCGTTATCCCCCTTCATGTTCCATCTCAAATGGACTACTTATTGTTTTCTATACATTTTCTTCTGTGCCTTTCTGTGGGCTCTCTTCTTTTTCCTGGAATGCTTGCCCTTGTCTTTTTCTTAGAATCTCTAACTTCAAAGCTCAGCAGAAGGGCCACCTCCTTACAGCAGTCCCCCATTTCTTAGTGCTTTCCACTACCCTCCAAATTACTTTGTAAAGACATTGTGTCGACTTCTCTACTTGCATGCTGTTCCCTCCAATAGAATAGAAACTTCTTGAGGTCAAGGATTATTTTCATTTTTGTCTTTGCATTCCCAGCATGTTCTTTGCACACACTTAGTGTTTAGTAAATACTTTTTGAATGATGGTGAATTCTGCATAAACCTAGAAAGTCATACATTAAAAGGAAGAGGTGATGATTAGTCAGCCATTGAGGGAGCATCATAGGAGCCAAGTGTTCTGAGGTAGAGAGAAGAAATCCTGGGACAGTTAGAGGAAAAAAGCAGTTCTGATTGGTATGTAATTTGCTCCCTTCTACAAATCTCATCATGGGGTTAGCTAGAGTCTTAAATCCCAGGTTCATATCCTGGCTATTCTGTTTATTAGCTCCGGCAAATCCCTTAACCTCCATAAAGCTCAATTTTCTTATGCAAAATATAGAAATAATAAAGAAAGCACTTTGTGAACCCTAAAGTTTTCTTTGATTGAGTTACTCAATTCTGATATTGCTTCTGTTTCTCTGTTAAGTAGAATTATCTTCAGGCTGTAAAGAACAGAAGAAATATGGTTAGTAGGAAGTTATTACGCAAGATAAATAAGGATATAGTAAGAGAGAGTCTAGCTGCCTTTCATGAATTCAAGTCACCAGAACCAAATGAGATACATTCCAGATCCTGAAAGAACTGTCAAGCTATGATTGCTTATTGACTGTTTTTGAAAGATTGTGGAAAATTGGGAAAGTACAGGAACAGAGGTACCTTGAATCTCAAAAAAAGAAAGAAAAAAAAAAGCATGGAGTCTGTAAACTAATTTATTGAGCTTGATTACATGACAGAATGCTAGAACATATTATGAAATCATCAAGTTAATGTATTATTGTATTATTAAATTGGTGAATCTCTAAAAAAGGAAGCAGCAATCACAAGACTCCATTCAGCATGGTTTCACCAACATCTCATGACAGACTAATGTCATTTCCTTTTCTTTTTTTTTTTTTTAACAAGATTACTAGAGATCAGGAAAATGTTGTAGATATTGATTACTCAGACTTGAACAGACCATTGGACAAAGTCTCTGTTATTTTTCTTGTGGAAAAGATAGAGAGATATGAACTAGAAGATAGTGCATTTAGGTGGTTTTGGAAATGGCCAGATGACTGAGCACAAACAATAGTTATTAATGGTTCAGTGGTTTCCAGAAATCAGCTTCTCAACTACAATATGTGGAGATATGGCTAGACAAGGAAATCATCTGAAAAGATATGGGGATTTTAGTGAACTGAAAACTCCAAGAGTCAAGAGAGTGATATGGTAGGCAAAAAAGTTAATGTAATCTTAGCCTACTATGAGAGAGATGTAACCTCTAAGAATAAGACAGTAATAGTCTCTTTGTCCTCTTCCCTTGTAATCAGAGCACATTCGGAGTGGTATGTTCAGTTCTGGGTGCCATAGTTTAGGAAAGACATTGATGCCCTCCCTGGCTTTCTTTCCTTCCCAACTATCCTTCCCACTCCTACCTTCTACAGGAAACTTCCCCTAACCCTTTTTTTTTTTTTTTTGGAGGGGCAGTTGGGGTTAAGTGACTTACCCAAGGTCACACAGCAAGTAAGTGTTAAGTGTCTGAAGGCAAATTTGAACTTGGGTCCTCCTGACTCCAGGGCTGGTGTTCTATTCGCTGCACCACCTAGCTGCCCCACCCCAACCCTTCTTAATTTCAGAGGGAACTCTTTTAATAATTCCTATTTATCTTACATGTAGCTTGCTTTGTATATATTTGTCTGCATGTTGTCTCCCGCCAACTAGACTGTAAGCCCCTTGAAGTCAGGGACTGTTTTTTGCCCCTTTTTGTATCCCCAGCATTCAGCACAGTGCCTGACAGACACACCATAGGCTCATAATAAATGTTGATTGATTAGTAGGCTGTAGGAAGTTGCAAGGAAGGAAAATTAGGCTTGATGTCATTACAGGTTTTGTTGCAGTTATAAAAACAGAGTTGACTGACTCCAAAGATGATGGATTCCCCATCAGGGTAAGAGGCTGGATGAGCACTTTTCAGGTATATTATAGTGGCAATTCCAGTATGGGTATGGGTTAGATTAATTAGCTTCTTAGGTTCCTCTGAACCTCTAAGATTCTGTGATTTTGTAAAGACACAGTTACTACCCTCCAGGAGTTTAAAATCTGATTGACTAAAACACATACACAAATAACTGTAATACAAAGCAGAAACATGATAAGAAACTGAAGGTAAAAGGTCGAAGAATCATATTGATCATCTTATCTAATGGCTCCCGACCTTTAGGCTCCAGAGCTCTGTTCCCATTTCCATTGTGTTAGTGCCTGCTGGACTGTTCTCTACCTGGATGTCCCATAGGTATCTCAAACTTAACAAATATGTTGAGTTTGAAATTTATTAATCAGTCAGTTTATTAAGCATCTCCTGTGTGCCAGGCATTTGGGGGTACAAAAAGAAAAATGACCAGTCACTGCCTTCAGAGAACTTACCAGAGAAAACAGTATATAAATGTACAAGATGTCCCCAAAGTCTTAGTGTAGCTATTCAAGCTTAAAACTGCACTAAGACTTTGGGGACACCTTGTTCAGAAAAGCATATACAAAAAATATACGAGGTATTTTGATGGGGAGAAGGAAGAGGCACTTGAGTAGCTGAGGAGATCAGAACTCATTACATTTTCCCCTAAGCTTCCCTCCCAACTTCAATTTAATTCAGCAAACATTTATGAAGTCTCTGTTGTGTACAAGGCACAGTGCTTGGGATACAGAGTCAAAATTGAAAATAGGCACTGCTTTCAAAGAGTTTCCATTTTGTTATTTATTATCATTTATAAGAGCAGCAGGTCTACAGATAAGGAAAACTACCAGCAAAGCCATTCATTTCTATGCTTCTTCAATATCCTTGTCCATAGAATGGGGATATTATGCTATCCCTACTTATTTCTTAGGGATATTTTGACAGTCAAATCAGAGGAAGGTAATAAGCATTGATTAAGCTCCTACTTACTATGTACTAGTCACTGTGCTAAGTGCTTTACAAATATTTATCTCATTTGATCCTCACAACAACTTACATGGGAGGCATTATTTTATATTATTTTCCCCATTTTGCAGTTGAGGAAACTGAGGCAAACAGTTTTAAGTTGTGACTTGCCCAAGGCCATACAACTAGTAAGTGTCTTGAGGCCACATTTGAACTCAGGTCTTCCAGGAACTCAGAAACTCAGATTCCAGGCCCAGCACTCTGCTGTGTCTACTTCAAGTCTTGCTGACTCAAGCAGTCACTTAATGAGAAAGTCATTTAATTTCTGAGCCTCAGGCTCTTCACCTGTAAAATGGGAATAATAGTGCTTGTACTCCCTACCTCGAAGCTTTGCTATGAGGCTCAAATGGGGTAAAGATGCAGAGTATTTTGTAAACCAAAAGGGACTAGTGTCAATCGATTTTAATTTTTTGTTCATTTGTCTGTTTAATTGATACATTTTAGAGAGGAGAAAAAATAGGCAGAGACAGGTGAACTGACATGCCCAGGGTCTTGAACGATGACAGTGACCCAGGCCTCTCAGTTCCCAATCTTTCCATTATACCATTCTGTCATTCAGATCACCCCAAAGTTCCAAAGATGTTTGGTACCATGATCTTTTAATGAGGGCACAGTAATTACTGTTGGCTGCCCAGTATTATCTACCTGGAACAGGGACTGCCTGTGTCACAACAAAGTAAGTTTCTAAGTTTTTCCAGTCCTCCTGGCTCAGAAGGGCCAATGCAAGACTTCACCTCTTGTTGGAAAAGGGCATTTCAGGCAAAGAGGGCAGGAGGCTTTTTTTTTCTTGAGACTTTCCGTTTTGAGTGGAGCTCTTTATCTTTCTGCCTGGGATCCTTCTGAAAGACAATGGGCTCCATTCTCTGCATTCCCATTTAGTCTCCTTCTCTGTACACACAGAGCCCCTGTTCACTTCAAATGGAGCTCTGCATTGAAAACAGGAGGCACACGCCTAGGGACTGGGACCCAGCTTAATAAAAGCAACCTGCGGGGAGACTGAGGCACTTTGACCTCAACAACCATGGGCAGAATTACTCGCCCAAGCTGGGCTCTGTGTGTACTGTGCCAGATACCAAGATTACTTCAGAAAGATCCTATCTAAAATGCCAGTCTTGATATTGTGACAAACTTTCCCCTTGAAAAATGTATCCAGAGTAATCCAGGACCAGCCAGTCCATTCAGGTCCACTGGGTGAGCAGAGAATCACGTATCAAGAACTGAAATGAACCTCAGAGACAACGGAATTCAGCCCCTCAATTTTGTGAATGAAGACCCTGAGGCCCCAGGGTGGTGCCATAGTCACAGAGGGACCAAGTATCAGATTTGAATCCAGGCCTTCAGTCTCCAAAACCAGAGCTCTTTTCATTCCCCCCGGGCTACATGTGTGAAGCCTCCTAAGATACTGAAAAGTTGGATACTTAAGCTCTGATACTTAAGACAGATGTAGACCTGTCCAGAACCAGGTTCATTAGAGAAATCACAAGGCAAAAGTAGGAATGGCACTGCTCGACTTCAAAACTAGGGGACAGGGGGCTTTTTGGTTTTTACCTGATTTGCTTAGATTACCAGCACAGACCCTGTCTGCCATAGAGAATGGAGTAACAGACGGGGAAAACAGAAGCAGGGTTCAGGCCATCATAGGCTTTTTAGTTAACATTTTCCACATTTTGTTTTACATAATTTTGCATACGTAGTCATTTACACAAAACAGCAACTACTCTAAAAAGCTCTAAACCTACTCTAGCCAAAAAGTGCATTTCTGAACCCAGACTTCCCCTGAGCACCTAAAAAAAGTACCTGCCCTGATTTAGAGAGAGGGAGATGTATGTCAGAAAGTCCTGATTTATGACCTCCACAGGAAAAGTTGTCATAACTATGGGATACTTTTAGCAACAAAACATTGATGGAATCTGTGAGGCTGTTTTAAAAAGGGGCTGGGGCTGGTGGGAGGGGGTGTTGCTGCTAACAAGTAACTTTGACAGGTTTAGAATTGAATGGAAAGCTCTCAGATATTGTGGGGGTGGGGATGGGGGGAAGAGACTGAAGGATAATAAAATTACTTTTTAGTCCTTGTACTTTTCTAATGACTTTGAAAACTTCTCTGGTGTGGTCTCCTACTACTTCAGTAAGTATCTGGGGAATTTCTGCTTGGCAGCTATTAATTTTTCATTTTAGGTCTACATTTGGAATTAGTCTATAGTTTTCTTACCCTACCCTGCCCAGGACCAGGAGGGCACACCCTGGATGCTAAAGGAAACTAGCAGTTACCTAATCCTGGTTCCATACTACATGCCAACCCCAGAAAGATATTGACCGATCTTGATCAACCCCACTTTCCTCCCTTCCTTTTAAGACGTTAATAAAGAATAACAACACTTCACTTTTGTACATGTACAGCCATGGTAATCCCTTCACAGCTATCCTTGCACTGGCTTCTCACAAAATCCTGGGAACTAGGCAAGGCTGGGATCACTGCCTCCATCATGGATCAAGATGAGGAAGCATAAGGCCAGGAACTTTAGGGTTACTTGATAATATTGACAGATCTAGGCCTGAGCTTCAGGTTTCCCAGCTCTTCCTCCATTGTGTATATATGCACATGCTTTCAAGCTACACAACAGAAGAAGGCTGCTGTAGACAACAATCAGATTTTGAGGAGCAGACCTATTTAGATCTGTTTTGAGGAGCAGACACTAGGATGGGAAAATTTAAAACCACTTAACAGTAGGCAAGGTATATACAGGTATGCCTGCAGAGTATCATGTAGCAGCATTTCCACAAATATGTGGCACTGGTCAGGACTTCATTACAGGAGGAAGTTAGTTTCATAGGAACAGAATTGTATGATGGAGTTTGGGTCTGAGATGTTAAACTTGTTCCTGTGAGCTAGTGCATTGTTATATAGGGCAGAAAGGTGTTAAACACTCCCCAGTGCTGTCAGAGCCAGGTTAAAATGTAATTGGGAAATATTTAACAAAATAAATAAAAACACAATAAAACATAGATGGTATCACTATGTGGTTTTCTAAGTCAATACACACCTATCCTCAGGCATCCTTAGGGAGTTTGACACCTCTACATAGGGCATACCAACAGGTATGGAGGATAAGTTGATTGCCTTTCCCATGATGAATTACCGGACTTGGCAGTCAAAGCTACCCCATCTTATTCATTTTGGGGACTTCTGCCTTTCAGGAAGATGAGGCACAGCAAAGGTGTGAGGAGATTCCAGACAGAGGAGGAGGGCAGAGCTTGTGGGAGGAGGGCAGAGCTCCAAGCTCAAGCTAGGGCCTAGATAAAATTGCCAATGGGCAAACAGTTTTCAAAAGAATATTCCTTTCACTTACCTTTTCTCCTTCCTTTGTGTGCTAGGTGATTTCAAAATGCCCTCTGGATTCCCAGAGTGCAACCTCCCTTCCTTGATCTGGCACCTTCCCAAGTCAGTGACCTATGCTCTCAACCTTTCTCACTTCCTCCCTCCTGCATTAAGAGAAACCTGTCCCTATGTCCCATTTTCTCTAGTTCCTGCTGTCTGAGAATGTTCTAGTAGTTGTGGATTAATTCATTAATAGCAAGCTGTCTGTATACAATCGGCTTTTCAGCAGGGGAAAAGACTTGTGAAATCTGCTTTTTTTGCTTTTAAACAATTTTGTATTTTAACCACTTTAATCACCTAATATCATAGCTGGAAGAGCTCTTAGGAGCCATCAAACCTAACATCCTTATTTTACAGAGACACATAGAAATTAATTGACTTGCCTAGAGTCAAACAGTAATAAGCTCATGAGGAGAGATTTGCACCCTGTACCCTTCGCTTCAAGTCTGATGTTCTGTCTACTACTTTTTCTTGCCTTTGGGTGTAGCAGGTGGCAGCCTATCAAATTAGTCCATCAGTAGGTATTTCTTTGGGCAACTAGGTGGTGAAGTAGGTGGAGCATTGGACTTAGAATCAGGAAGACTTATCATCATGAGTTCAGATGGGGCCTGAGACACTTACTAGCAGTGTGACCCTGAGCATGTCACTTTACCCTGTTTGCCTCAGTTTCCTCACCTGTAAAATGATCTGGAGAAGGAAATGGCAAACCACTCCAGTATCTTTGCCAAGAAAACCCCAAATGGGGTCACAGAGAGTCAGAGACAGACACGACTGAAATGACTGAACGACAAAAATGTAGTTATTGGACAAGCATGATAAAAAGATAAGCTGGTTCTAAAAGCTGATCAGGAGGAAATTGCATTAGGTTACATGTTTCTAAATTGCAGTGTCCTTACAGTGACCCTGAAATTGTCTCTGGGAAAGTCCATCTCATTGTGATCAAATCACAGGTACCCAGTATATTAAGCACCCTCAGTGCAAAATAAATGCTGGACAATTAGTCATTACACTCCCCCAGGGCATAGCCAGTGGAAAAAAAAGACTATATTGGATATATGGAAAGCAATAGACTTAAGAGATATTGGGATTCATTTCCTGGTTGTGTCACTGCTGGTTGCTCAGTGTCAGACAAATTATTTAACCTCTCTGGACTGTAGTTTCTTCCTTGATAATACCTTGCTATCACCTCCCTAGTCTTTGACTCATCTTACTTAATTTATTCCTTTCTTTAAGCTATTGGCTGTTCTGAGGGTAGGTACCTGTGTTTACTAGACTTCAAGAATTGCTAGATCTAATTATATCCAGCATTTACTCTACCTTGTTGGTGTTAGTAGTTTGGGGCTTTTTTTTAGGGGACCGATTAACACAAATCTTTTCCAGAGTTGCAGATCGTGTTCAAAGAACTTGTAAGCTAGGATATGACCATCCAGAGGGGCTGTAAGAGAATTCCTCTTCTACCTTTGATGTTATTTGCCCAAGGTCTGTTTGAAGGGAAGGTTAGAATTCCCTTCAGAATGCCAAATGCAGCACTTTCTTTCCTGTATCTTCTCCTGTCTACTCAACTGGCAACCACAAATGTGAAACCAAGGCCAGGACCTACACACCACAGTGTGGAAGGCCTACCAAACTCCTTGAGGGCAGGGCCTGTTTCATTTTTATACTTCTCTATCCCTGGAAGCTAACACAGTTCCTTACATATGGTCAAGATACTTGATGAATATTTCTTGGAAATGAAATTCAAAGAGGCAGGACTTCAGAGATCCTGCAGAAGGGATAAGGACACACACATGTACGTCTGTAAGATGGTTGAAAAAGATGAGGATAAGGTAGAGAAGAGAATAGCCAAGGGATTTTCCTTTGCCCTAAGCTCTTAAGAAAAACCACAAAGTCAGCCCTTTGGGAAAGGTTATCAGCAAAGGCAATGTATTTGCTCAGCTGGTCAGGGACCACCTGTCACCTTGTATCAGGCAGCCACCTCTGACACATCAGTGACTCTCAGCTCATCTACTCCCAGAGCTCAGTTTTCATGTTTTCAGTATCATAAACTAAAATATAAGCTGAACACCATTACCACCTAAAAGATCCTTGGTCACCTTTAGTGGGACTTGATACATGCACAAGGAATAGTCGTTTTAAGAAGTGATCTCTGCTGGCATTGCTCTCCCGGGGAGTGGCTCTGAGGAGGAGGCAGCCATTTATTAACCATAGTGTGCCTTTTCTACCCTCCCTTCAATCCTCCCACCATCACCACCCACTCTGGGCTGAACCAGTCATCTGCTCATGTCACAAGGATGGTGGCCCAAGAACTATTGCTTCACTTTGTTTTGCAGAGACTAATCTGAATTTGATGACTGGAGGTGGGAGTAAGGATGAGCAGGGAATGAGTATCTGCCCTCAGAACTACTGAGAATAAATAGCTTGAATAGAGTTGATGCTTTTTTTTAAGATCCTAAACTAAAAAAAAAACAAAACAGAGCAAAGGCAAGAAATATTCACACACTGGGGAGCTGTTGGGAATGGAGAGGATAGATGAAAGAAGAACTGATAGTGTTAAGAACACTGTTTTTAGACCCCACAAGGCCTTTCATAATTTCTCTGGATTTCATAAAAAAATCAAATCATAGGAAACATCCATGTACAGTGGAAAGACTACTGACTGGAATCAAAAGACCTAGAATCAAGTGCTACCTCTGATACTACCCAAGGGAGACCTTGAGGAAGTCACTTAATATCCCTATACTTCACTTTGCTTATCTGTAACTTGAGGGTGCTGGACTAGATAGCCTCAGAGGTCCCTTTTGGCTCTGTTCTGACCTATAAAACTGAAAAACCTGCAATATAGATTATAACCATGCCTAGTGACCCCTTTTGAGACCTAGAGTTTTCCTAAATACCATCCAAATAGGTCAACCCACATAATTATGGTCCACCCATATAATTCAAAACTCCTTAACCTCATCTGGTTCTCTGATAATCTGTAGGTAGAAAATGCGTCAGAATTGGTATGTGCATGTGTGTAGGGGGAAGGTATATTTGGAAATAGTAATATAGTGTTTATATTGTTTTTCTAGTGCAGGAGTACTAGGATAATTTAAAAGTGCAGTTTCACTCCTATGGCATTTCTCACAATTCCCTAAGGAAAGCCACATAGAGCTAGTGTTAAAATTCAAACCTTTATATGTATCCTGTCCCCCACTTACAAGCACTACAAGGAAAACAATGACATGTGAACAAAGCTCTTGATAATTCCATTCCATAGCTGACTGCAGAATGCTTAGTGCCTTCTTGTTTTCCCACTACGTTTCTCTCCAAAGATGCTTCTTACTTTAACTTGACAGTCTCCAAGTCCCGAGCAATACAAACAATCTACTTTTTTAAAATGACCTTCAAATAACTCCACCATGGGTTAAGTGTAAGCAGGAGGCGCTTTTAAATTATTTTCATTCATAAATTTTTTTTGTTTCAGATTAGCCATGACGTGCTGCATTTGAGCTTTGCTAATTATATCCGCATTTAGACAGACCTATTTCACATATGTACCACATTAGAAAATTCACCGTTAGCTTCAACATGTGGGATCTGATGTTGCACAATTGAAATAGCCAACAGGGACCTCAGAGTCCGGCGAAGCTTACTAGTAGCTGGGGGGGGGGGGGGGGGGGTGGAGTTATGTCGTGGCCTGACTCTGCCTTGTCATAAATAAATAAATAGAGCTGCCTTGGGCCATCTGAGGAGAGTAAAAAAAACACCGAAATTCTTACCCAAAGTCCTGGAGCACTACAGAGGAGGTGGTAGTGGAGGAGGATGCTGTGAATTAAATGCCCGAGGATGGGGGCAAGCGCAACAGCTTTGAATGTCCTCCAAGTCTATACGAATTAAGCATAAGAAAACTTGGGGCAGAGGTATCTGTAAATGGAAGGCGAGTTTTGGAAGCCGGCACTGCGCACGTCGGCGCTGACAGGCAGCTATATGAAAAACAGCCCGGACTTACCTAATAATTAACTTGCTATCGGGTCCCTCACTCCCATCCAACATGTGTGTTGAAATGTTGCAGAACGCGTGCGCCGCGCAAGGCTGACCTTAGTATTTCAGCACGCTTGGTCCGGCAGCTCCAGGAACATCCCCGGGGGGGACTGACATGCTATCCAGTATGTGCATTCTTGGCTGAAGGAGCACCCATGTTGTGTTCCGTCTCCTTCCTTCTGCCCTTCTTCCTCCTCCTCTTAGCATTCTCCTGACAGAAAATGCATTCGTGCTTGGCCCCAGGAAGAGGGGAGAGGGAGGGATGCACTTGTCGGGTGGGCGCTTTCCTTTCACCAGATTCCAGTTTCTGAGACCACCCTTTTCGCCCTTCTCCCTGCCGCCCCAGCAGCCACTGCCGCCAGATCTTTGGAAAACGAGCCCTGGGTCCAGAGGCTCGGGAAGAAGAAGCCCAGCGTTCCCTCTCTGCCCCCGCTCCAGGGAATCTCACCGCCTGCCTGCAGAGTGCAAAGTTGTTCTGTCCAGTGGATCGTCAAAGTTTAACTTTGAGGGGAGGGAGAAAGTGGGAAGCACATTCAGCGCCTGTTGTCGAGATCTCCTCTCTCCCCCAGTGGGCCCCGAGCCTAGTGTTTTTATTGATTCCAATCACTGGGGGCTAGCTTGCTCTCAGAAGAAACACTGTGTAATGTGTTCTTTCCTGGCTTTCATTAAAGAAACTCAATGCACTCTGGTCGTGCTGCTGAGCTTGCCTGGCAACCTGCCGACTCTCTGTGGTCCTTCTTTCCCTGGAAGAGCCCCAGCTCGTTGCTTGCTGTTTCTACACACACACACACACACACACACACACACACACACACACACACACACACACACACACACGCGCGCGCGCTCTTTTTCTTTCCTTTGCTCCAGGAAGGATTTCAAAACATCTTACTCCCTGCCTTACCTCTCTCTGTTCTAAAGGAGTACAGTTAGAAACAAGGAACATTCACTCAGTGAATTTTTTTTCCTTAATGATATCTTTAAGAAGTTTGTGGAAATTAGGTTGCCCCCCTCCCTTTCACGTGCTTTCTGAAGAAAATAGCAATAACTTTTTTTTTATGTCTTATGTCTTAAGACCTGATGCAATCCCACCTCCCTATCCCCTTCCAATGAAGTATGTGCTTTGCACATAGTAAGCATCCATGTAACTGTTTGCTTGGACTGAATTGTGGCTGAATTGAAACTGGCTTTTTATTCCCAGAATCCAAAAAAAAAAAAAATTGGGTTAGTTATAAACACAACTTCCCTCCAGAAATGCTAAGGATTGTTACATGTGTGTGCTGTGGTCATGAAAGCAGACATTGCATGCACACGTCAAAGCTTTGACTTAATCCGAAGGCTGATTGTTTAATGACCCGAGCCAATACAGATCCCTAGATACAGGGAAGTGTAAATATCAGTAGATTCTCCTTTCCCAGCTTCTCCTCACCACCACCACCACCCCAAGCCAAGTAACCAAGTCCCGCTATAATAGGGTACCCTTATTTTATCCACGTGTTTGTATTCGTAGTAAAAATCACTAAAGAAAGAATTTAGGAAGACATTAAGGAATGCAGTCCCACTCAAGTGTCTGAGATATTAATAGTTACATTAGGCTCCCTTTGAAAGCAATTATTCACTGGAGGGAGGTGGAATATTCTGCAAAAGTTTCTCCTCATGTTTCTATTCCTTGATATGTACTAGAGTTACAAACTCATTCCCTAGTCTTCCTCATGACTGCTTATTAGGAAATAGTGGTGGTTCCCCTCCCCTTTTTTTCCCCTTTTAAAAAAACCAGTTTAAAAAAAACCAGTAAAAAGTTCTTAACATTATTGTGTGTCTAGTTGAGAAAAATCATGAAGACCTGCCATCCAGAGATATTAGACACCAAGAGCATCCAAGTTTAAATTCAGGATTTCTTTGGAATGTGGAAATTTTTGTATTTGTGTGTATGAACATTTCTGGGTGTCCAGATGCACTTTTCCCCCATGTATAGACAATGGTTGAAAAGCGCCTTTCCTGGATCTGAAAGATACAAAGGCTTGTTCTCATTTAAATCTGGCTTCCTGCAGAACTCGTTTGAGGTTTTTCTGCCTGAGTTGAGTCTATAGAAACCTTTCCAAATCAAGTTAATGTAATTTCTTTTCAATGTCTCTTGCCAGCAGTTGTAGTAGTAGTAGTACAAGTTAGTTTTTATTAAACAGTTAGATGTTTTCTAAAGCAATATGTTTACTTTATTTTTCTGCATAAGGTATCATTTTTTTATTTAGTCAGTGAATTGAAATGTCTTCAGTGTCCCCAGTTCTGGAAGGGTGGTCTTTTAGGGAGAAGGAGAGGCAAGAACCTATATTTTCAAAATAGTCAATGATAGGCAATATTTTTATTGGCCTAAAAGCCAGTAAAGATTGGATTGTTTTCATGCACTTTGAAGTACAATCTTAAAGACTTTTCTAACTGCAGAACAGCTTATATTGCAAGGAAAATGTTTACTTTGATTTTTAAGTTCACTTGGTATAACAGTGAAATTTAAGACTTTCTTTTTACTTATATTGATTTTGTTTATAGATGCCAAGCTTTAGAAATGTAGAGAAACAAGAGTCATAAATTCATCACAACTTTCATATAATTCAGACTTAATCTGTGTATTGGAAGGTACTGCTCTGCCTCTGCCCATGGGAAGTACTTAATAAATGTTTGTTGTTGTTATTGATGGTGGTGATAGTCTTTCTTGCTCAGAGTTTTCTCCATACAACATGACCCACCACTGCCATTGTGGGTTTTCTTTTCCTAATTGATTGGAAAAGGGCCCAGACCCTAGAGGATTTGATGGGTTTGAAATTACATAGACTCATGGAGATGTTTATAAAGGGGCCCTATTTAATCATTTAGTCTATCCCCCTGCCTCCAGGAAGAACTATCAAAAGTTCCCACTTTAGACAGATTATTTTCTCTTTTTTAATGTTAAAAAAATTCTCCAGAGTGGGGATCCTGTTTGCTTTTCAGTCCTAGTCTTCCTAGTCAGGTAGTTCTTCTTAATAGCTAACCCAAGAGTCCTTTCTGATATGATTTGAATTCCTTCCTTTGTTTTATCTTCAGTGGAAATGAAGAAAAGTTACTCACGTGGGGAAAGAGGAGGGAAGGGACGGGGACTGTAAGAGAGAGGGGGAGAGGTAGAAAGAAAGAGAAGGAGAGAGTAGTAGAGAATGGAGAGAGGAGGAGGAGGGGAGAGAAGAAGAGGAAGCAGGGAGGAGGGGATAGCAGGGGAGAGAGAAAGGAAGAGAGGATTATTTTTTCCTGTTGTTAATCCAGCCTGTAAATGAATCCAAATCCTGTTTAGTGGTATGGTCAATTTAACTAAAGTTCCAGCCATTGCCTTTCCCTGGCACTTCTTTCCCTTCTACCTCTTTTCTCTCCAGTGATGCCTCCTGTGTACTAGGACTAGAGTCCCACATGACAGGTAACTAGCTACTGCCTTATACGCTTTGAGTTAGGAGTTGTCAAGACACCTCATGTGAAAAACTATAAACTGTTGGTATTTTTTCTTGCTGTTTTAAATAATCCTCTGTATAGTTCAGCTCCCCAAATCCAAGGAAAAGCAGCTTGAGTTCCTCATAAGTTTTTATTCCACTCCCACACTTCTTTCAAAAATTCTATGTTCAATAAGCTATTTAAAAGTTTTTAAAATGCATCCTTAAACTTAAAGAACTTTGGAGATATACATGATAGTGACACACATTTCAAAACTGTTATTTACTAATTAAAACCTCATTCTTTATGGGAACATAGAGCCTGGATCAGCCACAAATGGAGAATGTTCTCAACAAGATGGAAAATTGGACTAAGTGATATATCCCCAACAATGATGGTTAAGTTGAAGCTGCGTATCTGAACTGTATTGTTTTAAAGCACATTTATTATGCTTTCATATGAAACTATAACTTGCATCCATCATATGTTCAACCAGATTTATTCACTGTTGAGGATGCATACGGATTTTATAAACACTTGGTAGTTCGTGTAATCCTACAGTCTTGTCTCCTTAGTCAGACCATGACATCTCCCTCCCCCCTACTCCTCCCTTGACATTGGGTGGTCCTTTTTGACATACCTCTTTCCTTCCTTCTCATCCTTCCTGACTTTGGCCTTTCTCCCTGCAGTCTCTCCCCATGTGTTCTGATGCTGAGTGGGACTGTGAAACTAATTGGACTCCTAGAACACAAAGAGGCTTAGTGTTGCCCATGGACTAGCTCTCTGGACTAATCCCTCAGTGTTGGACTCCACCAGTCCCCCTGTAGAAGTGTTTTAGTGTTCCTCAGAGTGACTGAGGTTCCCTCTGCTTGCTTTCCTGCTATGGGGAGGGGGGGGTCGCTGGGATGAGGAGGGGAGGAATTAATGAAAACAATAACAAAAGCCACACCCAACCCCAAACAGAAATATTGGGCCACTTTGAACCCCAGGGAAGTGTAACATGAGAATTGGAATGGGTTTGGCAAGGGGAATTGGTAACATCCTGAAGCAATATGATATGTTGATGAGAAAGTGCAGAGGCAACCACAGCCTTGGGATGATTGGAACCCCAGAGCCTCAATATGGAACAGCCATTTGCCATCCGTCCACCTAGATATTACTGTTCTTATGGCAGCTCTCCAGGATTTATACCCATTCCCTTTTGCTTCTACTCCTAAAGATGGTAATAAAAAACAAAATGGAGCCTTTTAATAGTAATAGTAGTGGTGGCAGCCTCAGTTCCTTGGTTTCCAAGGCTATTTGTGCATTCAGTTGTCAAGTCAAAGTACTTATTAAGCACCTGCTGTATAACAGTTACTGTGCTAAGTGCTGGGGATACAAAGAGACAAAAAAATAGCTCCTCTTCTCAAGAAGCTCACAGTCTAATGACAGAGACAAAATTGCAAACATTAGATTTAGGCAGGATAAATTGGAGCTGCTCTTAAAGAGAAGGAACCAGCAGTAAGACCTGGATGATTCAGGTGATGGATCCCTGATGAAGGCCAGACTTCCGTGAGATGACTTATACTTAGAGTCACTGTGTCTGCCAATCCTAAAACTGCTTCATGACCTGGGATTAGAGGAATTTGTGGAGGGAGAGATGTGTAGGGAGCTGGGGCAGATGGGATCATCTCCCCATATGCCTGGTTTGGTGTTGCTTGAAGAGTCCAGAATGCCTTTTGAAAAAATAATGCTTTGCTGTCAGCTCAGTATCAGTCTTGGTAGAACCTGTCTCTGTCTAACCCCACATTGCATTGATGTCTATTCTATTTCACATCTTCTTTATGTGGGCATTAGCAAATGGATTTTTTCTTCTTCATTCTACCATGATTTCCAACTCTCTTTCTTCCCTCAGTTCCAGAAATGTACATCAGTTAAAAAGAGAAGCAACAATGGAAACACTGTATACCTCTCTGTCATTAAAAATTTCGTCTTTCATCATCCATTTTATGCTTCTGAAGGTGTTGGGAGTGATGAGAGGCCTACTTTTATTCTGTACTCAGCCTTAGATATCAGGTGCAACCCAGAATTGTCTCTCTGAGCCAGCTTTTCATACATTATTTCTTCAGTTGGAGTGGAGCCAGTTAATAGAGTCTGGATGGACAAGAGAACAGAAGACTTTCCTTTGACTATTGTGACAGCTGCTTATCTGCCCAACCTTGGTATTAACAGCGGCTATCATTTCTCCCTTAAGCAGTTTTGGGAGTGTACCCTTGCTTTTCAGAAGAGGCCCAGAGAGATGTAATGTTTTGGCTAAAGTCATACAGCAGATTAGTGGCAGAGCTGGCACTAGAATCCAAGTGTCTCAACTGTCCACCAGTCTTCCTTCCTTCCTTCCTTCCTTCCTCTCCCCTCTCTCCTTCCTTCAAGGCTTTTCAGTTTAAAAAATTAAAATGCATTTTGTATTAATGCTATTAAAAAATTCCTGTCACTTCCCAGTGACTATACATTCACAAACACACACACTCCGAACTTGGATCACAAGAACAGTTAGACAAAGCAAATTAGCACATTGACCTCACCTGATACTGACCCCCTTCTGCATCTGTAATCCACCACCCAAAGGAGGGAGACATGCATCCCCCTAAGTCCTCTGAAGTCAGGATTGGTCACTGCATTGATTATGGTTCTGACTTCTCCTTAGCGTAGTTATCTTTTACCTTTCCAAAACTCTTTCTGTTACACAAAAAGCACTGTGTGTGCGTTGATGTTGGCCCTGCCAGTCTAATGTATTGTGATCCCAAGAAGGAATATTTGAGTGTAAGTTTAGTTTCTCTCTTCTCCTCTCAGTCAGTCCTTGGCTTCCTCTATCACATGTGATCTGTCTGGGTGCCGCATGTGCTGGAGGTCCACTTATCCATAGGATCCTCACTATAATAGCATGTGTGTCAGGGAACGGTCCTCTAGATGAGATGGCATTCACTGTCACATGGCCATTTTGGTATGGCTGGCATACAAACCCTCTGGGATGGGGTCCTCTGTCAGACCAAACTCCACACTGTAACTCATGCTCTAGGGAACTTCTAGTACGTTCTCTCCCCGCCCTCCATGGTGCCATTCTTAACCTAGCTCTCCATCATGCCACTCTTGGCACATTTGCTGAGTGGATTGTACCCCTTTGGCCATGGTCCCATGAAAGAGCTATGGCATGAGCTACCATTGCTAGCGGTGCTGTATTTTCTTTAGAGTGATAGTAAATAGTAAAAGCATAGACCATTATTTTTTTGCTTTTTGGAAGGAGGAGGGAAGGGCAATTTGGGTTAAGTGACTTGTCCAGTGTCACACGGCTAGTAACTGTTAAGTGTCCGAGGTTAGATTTGAATTCAGGTCCTCCTGACTCCAGGGCCGGTGCTCTATTCACTGCGCCACCTAGCCGCCCTTACATAGACCATTCTTTAAAAAAAAAATTTATTTCCAGTTCCAGATTCTCTCCTTCCCTTCCACCCCCTCCCCCATCCATTGAGAAGGCAAGAAATGTGATACCCATTATACACATGAAGTAAAAAAAACAACAACCCACAGGCAATATTAAAAGCATAGACAATATATTTTTAAAATTTTTATTTTTAGGTCCAAATTCTCTCCCTCTCTCACCTATTGAGAAAGGAAAGATTATTTGTAATTATACATACATAAGTATATGCACATTCTAATGGTACATATACATTTTATACACACACACACAAACATATATATATATATATATATGAAATAAAAAAGCTAAAGAATATTCAAAGCATAGACCTGGCTGAGTCTGTATTCCTCACATCCACTAAGCCACAAGTCCCCAACCAGAATATTAGGATCTGTTGGCATAAATAGAAGCTTTTCTTCCTGACCAGGGAGACAGACTTTGTTTCTAAATCCAGCTCTGTCCCTGGCTTTATAAACTTGAGCAAGTTACCTAAGCTCCTTGGGTTCCTTTTTTCTCATCTAAAGAACTAGGAGGTTGGACTAAATGAAGGTTGAATGACCCACCCCTACTCAGTCTTTTATTATACACAAGTAATCTCAAGACTTAAGGAAAATGAAAAATTGCTATTATTCACCAAATAGAAGTTGAAAAACCCCATCTTCAAGAGAATGTGAGGCTAACCTTGCCATACTCATTACCATCAAATTGTGACAATATATCTGGTGAAGATTGGACATTGGATGGATATTTCTGATACAGAAGATAGATATCACCTAATAAACAGCTTGTAATGTCTTTGCCCTGAGCTTGTAATGGTTTTGACTCTGAACAGCGGTATTACCAAGAGAGATTCCTAGAGTAAGAGAATTGGAAGAGATTTTGAGATCTTGACAGCCCTTTCCAAATGATAATATTAGGCCTGGAAAAAACCCTGATGATGAGGAAATCTCTGTGAAGAGGTTAGCAAAGCCAAGGTTAGAACCCAAGCCTCCTAACATACAACTTAGTGCTCTTTCCATCATGCCAAACATACCCAGAATCGTAGAAATTTTTATTTTGCTTTTTTTTTTTTCAGAATCATAGAAATTAAAATGTGGAGGGACGTCCCAGATTATTGAAGAAGAGTGTCAATCCCTGAAGACAATATAGTTTTTTTTGTCTGAAACCCTAGCATCTAGTAGTATCCTGCACAGAGTAAGAGTTTAATACTTTAAAAAATTGAATCTATAATTGGATTTCCCATCTTTTATTCTTTCTCATATTACCCAAAGGAGCATGGTTTACACCTTGGGGAAATTTTACATGTACAAGGAGAACACCTTAATATTTAAAAGAGTACTTAACATTTTTTTGTGTCCTGGGCTCTGGAAATCTGGTAAAGTCCATGGGACCTTTCTCAGAATAATATTTTTAAATGCACAAAATAAAACTCAGAGGATTACAAAATAAACGAAACGTCAGTGAAAGTAATGATGTATTTATTTCCCAACCCAAGTTCATGTACCCCTTGAAATCTATCCAGAGACACCCTTGGGGGTCTATGAACCTCGGAAAAAAACTCTATTATAAATCTTTTTGGAAAGCAAAGAATTGCTTGGGTATAAGATGAACCTCTCATTTTCCTGTTTTGTAATGGCAAAGTACTGCATGTCAGGTTAAAGTAAGGTACATAGAGATTTATAGGTAGATATGTATATACATGTATGTATATGTATATAATATAT
>CM053587.1:105401738-105434058 GCA_028646515.1 Pseudochirops corinnae
GGGTGGTGGGTGGGGGAAAGAGGGGGAGAAAATATGTAACTCAAAATCTTGTGGAAATGAATGATGCAAACTATAATAAAATTAAAAAAAAAAAAAGAAATAACTTCCCAATAATTAGAGCTATCCCAAAGTGTAACGTAGAGTGGGTTGCTTCTTCTAGGTTGCCCTTCTAGGACTATCTGGGTTACCACTTGTCCAGGATATTGTAGCAGGTATTCTAGGTCAGGTATAAGTTGGACTGGATACACTCTGAGGTCCATTCTGAGAAATTCTATGAAACACGACTAATGTGAAAACTACAAAGGGACTTTACTTTGTCTTCGATGATTCAGAAAGTACTTAAGGATCTTGCTGTGCCTCGGAATCATTATGAACAGCAATCATTATTGCACTCCACAGTAGATGTTTTGGAAGTACTGGTTAACAGGAAAAAAAACCCAAAACCAGATCGCTAGGATGTCAGATGACTTAGTTTTTATCCTCCTGCAGAATTCATGATGTGCATGCAGCATCAGACATGTCTACTTCCCTCTAGCCAGGCTAATCCTAAGAACCTGCTACATACATTTCCCACCTCTGCCCTCCTTCTCCATCCTTGACCCATGTTCTCTTCTTGGCCTATCTTATTTCTATGCATCCTTCAAAGTTAAGAAATATGCATCCTTCAAAGTTAAGCTCAAGTGCTATCTCTGCCATTAAGTCTTCCCTCTTGCCCTCACTTACCTCCTTTTCCTCTCAGTTCCTATAGTACACAAGAAGCATTTCATGATATATTGTCATATTATCTGATGATTATTTCCTGTTCACTTGTTGTGTTTCTTCAGCTAGACCATAAATTTCTTAAGAGCAGGAATCACAGCTTACATTATTTCCTTAACCCCAAGGCAACTGAGCAGAACTGAGCACACAATCAACATTGAACAAATACCCGTTGATTGTTTAATTAAGGAGAGGACTTTCTCTGTCCAGGCCGACAAATATAGAATGCACTCACATTAAGTATTAGCAGCGTAGAATATGGGATACTTCATTTAAAAAAATTAGAATTCCTGGGAACTGATAGCAGGGAATATAGTTTTGTGCACAGAAAAAATTTTTGGACATCTCTGGAAAAAGGTCTTTTGAGAAAGTAAATTAGTAGTAAGTAATGTTGTGGAACTCAGCAGTCTTCCTTTGCAAACTACCAGAGAATCCCAATTTTCACCTGGGGTAAAATAAATCACCCTTCCAAACCAAAGCTGGTCAATCACTGTCAAACAGAGTTCTCCATCTATTTCAGTATAAGCATAAATTTTTTCATCATTTGATAATACAAAATTACTTATCTGTTTCTGTCTTGCTCTGTCCCCACACAAATTCTAAGGAGCAAGTACAAGAGTTTTTTTTAAATGCAAATATTGACAATGATGACTGATATATAAAAAGTGACAGAAAAGATATTGTCAAGGAACTATATGATTGGAAAAGAAGATGGGTCAGCCATGTAGCATGCATGGGCACTAACATCAGCTAGAGATCTTCACTGTGACACTACTTTCCTCCCTACACACACACACACACACACACACACACACACACTCACTTCACACCTTTTCACTCACATATTGAACCTAGGTCCTTATCCTAGGAGCCTCTCCTTGAATATGTTCTTTTCTTGTTGTTGTTTTTTTTCCTGCAGACTTGGAATTGTGCTGATCACAAACATACATCTGTCAGAGTTTGGGAATCTCAAGTCCTCTAACAGAATTATTGATTGCCTCATGAGGATAGGCACAGGACCCAGGGCCAGTTATTTGGCTGGCTACAGAGACAAGGGGTCTCCCACATAAGTCTGGTCCTAGAACCCATTCCCCAGGAACCCAACACAGAATTAATTCTGAGTAGTGGAATTCTGTCACCCTCCCTCCTTCCGATATTAACACCTGTTTCCCCATACACTAACTATGCCAAAGATATATGTGTGTGTATTCTCTGTCTCTGTCTCTCCCCTCTCCTCTCCTCTCAGCTACCTTCCTTCCTCCCAAGAAGTGAACCATCCCTCCTCCACACTGATACAGGATAAAAGTAACATAATGGATAGAGCACTGGATCTGGAGTGAGGAAGGCCTGAGTTAAAATTCAGCCTCAGACACTTACTAGCTTTATGACACTAAGCAAGCTAACTACTGCCTGCCTCAGTTTCCCCAACTGTAAAATGGGGATCACAATAGCACCTCCCAGGCTTATTGTGAAGATCAAATGAGATAATATTTGTAAGTCACTTTGCAAAACTTCAAGTTCTATGTAAATGCTAGTCATTATTTTATAGCACTTTGTTATACAATGCCTTGTATTATAGAATATTATAAAGTCCTTGAGGGAAGGGGTTTGTATCCTGCACTGTCTCTAGCAAAATGTTTTGAATACATCATGCATTTGAGAAACACTTGCTGAGTAAATGAACAACCAACCATGGGAGTGAAACTCTGAGGGCCTGGTGAGGAAGAGGAGGGAGCACGGCAGTAGGTGCAATAATCACATTATTCCCCCCTATCTGGAGTGGGAGGGGATTAAGACACCTGTACAGGGGTGGTTATATGTATGAAACATGGGAACAGAAAAACTTTTTTTCCTCCAAGAGATACACAATCTATGGCTCAGGGTAGAGGAAATTGAAAGGGAGAAATAACTGAATGATTAGAGATAACTCACTGAGAGTTGAAGTTTAAATGCACATATGGGGAATAAGGCTTAATTATTATGCTGTTTTTCCATTAAGTGCTATTTGCTTGAAGTTTAAGGCTTCTGGCACTGAATATCTTCTGAATTGTTTTAAAAAATTGCAATAGGATTAAAATGAACTTCATTTTATAGACTAATGGTAAGTTTTAAAAAAATGCATGCAAGGCATCTTGCTAACTTAGCTAATTTAAATGGCTAATTTATTTAAGCTCACAATTTTTCAATTCCTGCACTGACAGGCCAGCCCCACATTTCAGTTCTAGGGTCATGTAGAAGCTGGGGGGGTAGAGGGAGGAGAGGGAAGAGAGAGTGAGAGGGAGAGTGTGTGTGTGTGTGTGTGTGTGTGTGTGTGTGTGAGTTTCAGGGTAGAGGCAAAGAGGAGGATGCTCCATGCCCAAAGTCAATATGTTTTCTATGCCTGCAGGAATTAACAAGTAGTGTTTATAGACCTGGAACAAAGGACAGATCAGAGGTTCTCCAGTGTCAACAGCCAATCAGAAACCAACTCAGCCAAGTACCATCGATCCGTATTGGGAAAGAACTACTTAATTTTCATGCTCAAGAAATATTAATAAACTCAGTTTGAAACCGAGACAGCAGGGGAAAAGCAGTTTTCTTTAAGTTTTGGTCATTATTCTTTTTTTTTTTTTTGCTTTTTGGAGGGAGAGAGGGAGGGCAATTTGGATTAAATGACTTGCCCAAGGTCACATGGCTAATTTTTTTGTTTTAAGTGTCTGGGCTCGAATTTGAACTCAGGTCCTCCTGACTCCAGGGCAGGTACTCTATTCACTGTATCACCCAGCTGCCCCTAGTCATTGTTCTTAATGTACATTTTCATTTAATACATATGTGTGTGTGTATGTGTGTGCCTTCACTCCTTGAGCTTCAGGGAAGGCTACTATTACAATGCACTACTTGTCATTTATCTGCATGTTACAAATGTGAGCATGTTACATTTAACTGCGGTTCCCTGAGGCTACCAGAAGCTTGCTCTGTAAAAGTAGGTGAGGCTTTGGCTCTGTTTGTGGTATCTCTGGTTAGGGTGTAGCTAACCCTAAAGTTCTTAGAAATGAGAATTACGGGCAAACTGAAATGTGCATTGTTAGACCTCTCTCCCCTACCATCCTTCCTACTTCTTCAAGTTAACCTCCCCCAACCACCTGACCCCAGCTTCCTTCTTCACGTAGAGATGTAGAACGTTAGAGCAGCAATTGAGATGATCTTTTCCCAGACATTTTATAGACAAGGGCTAAGTAACTTGGCAGAGGTCACACAGCTAGCAAGCAGAGTCAGGTTTCCTTAACCTGATTTCACTGGAATATAAATGTGGCACTAGGCCTGTTCTGTCCACCAAACTGAAAGCTTTCTGGGAGTCAGAGACCATGTGTTGTTCTGTGCTAATACAGAGCTCTACACACACTGATGTTTCCCCACCCCTGTCTGTTCCTTAGGTAACTCTCAGTAACATTCTATTTCTCTCTGGAAAGGTGTGAAGCTTGACATATGAAGCTTCAAATTTTTTGCTGTCCTTGTTCCACCAAGATGGTGGAAGGATATGCCAACCCACAGTCACATCTGGGTCTTCTACCCTCTCGCTCCCCACCTATACAACTTCCTTTTCTTAAATATTAGCTGTCAATCAAAATGCTTGGAGATGTGAAGCAAGCAGGGCAGTGTATACTCAGATATTTTTGCACCAAAGTAAAACAGTTTGTATATATGCACTTTAAGTGCCTGACTGTGTGTGTTGTGCATAAAGGACCTGGTAGCTAGAGGGGTACCTTAGGAGAACTGAGGTGCAAACACCACTGACTAAGAAGCGCCATTTTGGCTATAATGGCTGTTTTAAGCTCTTTGATTTTAAATTTCTCTGATGAAGCTTAAGATCAAGGATCCCAGACCTTCTTGAGTGGTGACTGACTGAATGAATGGATAAATGAATGAACTGTGAAAAGTACTTATTAAGCACTCTTATGAGTCAAGTATCAAGAGTTGGGTTTACAAATACAAAAGGGAAGAGTCTTAGCTCTCAATAAGCTTTTAAGGCCTTAGTAGTTCTCAAATCCTTTTGCTCTCAGGATTCCTTTACACTCTTAAAAATTACAAAAATTACACAGTTTTTGTTTATGTGGGCTATATCTATTGACATTTACCATATTAGAAATTAAAAGTGATATGTTTTAAAAGTATTAATTCATTTTAAAATAACAATAAGACCACTATATTTAAATAAATAATTCTAATGAAAAATAGCTGTATTTTCCAAAACAACAACAAAAAATTAGGGAGAAGAGTAGTGATGTTTTACATAATTTTGCAAATCTCTTTAATGTCTGTTTTAACAGAGGACAGCTGGATTCTCATCTGCTTCTGCTTTCAATCTCTTACAATATATTGTGGTTGAAATATATGAAGAAAATCCAGCCTTACAGAGATATATAGTTGAAAAGGGGATGAGTATTTTAATAGGCAAAGATGTTATTTATGAAAACAGTTAATAGAAAATATTTAGATGTTATTATGAAAATAGTTTTGACTTCAAGGACCCCCTGAAAGGATCTCAAGATACCCCTAGGGTTGGCTGGACAACTGAACTGCTGTTCTAATGTAACACAACACAAATGCCAGCCAGAGTATTATTTTGGCTTGGTAGGTTACAGGGATGGTGAGTGTAGTCAAAGGGGAGTAGAATAACATACTCTTTTTAGTAACAATGGTGGTACCGATTTGGTTTTGCAGGGGAGAGATCCACTAAGCAAGTGTGGCTGGTGAGAAGTTGGTCAGAAAGGAAAGTGTAGCTAGCTGTGGCTAGCTGAGATATAGTGGGTCATGGGAAGCACCCAACAATTGAAGGGTGGGGTGGGAGTCCCAGGGCTGAAAGGGTTAAGTCCTAATGGGCTGCCAAAAATGGTGAAATTGTTCAGAGAATCTTCTGTTTGAGGGTTGCATTTTAGTGTTCTCCTTCCAAAAATTACATTGTATTCTTTCTATAATATATTGTATAATATAATATATAATGTATTTCTATAAGGATATGGGGTATTCTGTTAGAATGTAAGTTCCTTAGGGGCAGGGTCTTTTGCCTTTGAATCCTCAATACTTAGCAAAGTATCTGGTACATGGTAGACTTTTAATAAATGCTTGCTTGCCTGACCGAAATTCATCAAAGGATGCTATCAGAGAAGATAATAACATAATTCCTGCCACCAGGTCATTTGCAATGTATGGCAATTTTTACCAACACAAAGAATAAAGGTCAATGACGTCTGTATAATGCTATGGGGTTTACATACATCAGCACATCTGGTTCTAACAATAATCCTGTGAGTAGTGCCATTATTATCTTCATTTGAAGATAAGAAAAGTCTAGCGACTTGGGCAAGGTCATTTGCTTACAGCTAGAAAGTAACACAAGCAGGAGGTGAACTGGGGTCTTCTATGTCCAAATCTAATGAGCTTCTGACAACACCACAGCTCAGTTCCTCAGTCTGGTGCTGAGGATTCATGAGTCAAAGCTCATAATCTAACCCCCAACAGAGAACCTGGGCAAGTGGGGCAGATTTTGCCTTAATTTAATAAAGAACTTCCTAAAAGTCAGAATGATTCAGCACTGAAAAAGGCTGGCTTCACAAAGTGACAGGCTTTCCATCACTGGAAGAGCTTAGGCTAAGGTTTGGAGGACACCACCTGTCATGGGTGTTAAAGAAAAGATTCCTGCACTGGGAGGAAGGCTGGATTAGAGCAGGTCTAATAATATCCTTCCCAAATCTGAGATTCTGTGATTCTTTGTGGGAACGCAGACCTGATTCAGGAAGAACAAAAGTAAGCTTGGTTTTGAACATGTGGAGATTGAGAACACAGCAGGGCATCCAAATGGGATTATCTAGCAGCCACTGGAAAAATAACTGCCAGGTTCCAGATAATTAGTGTCCTTTGTTCCACTTTGGGGAGCTTTATTTGGTTTGGTTTGAACCCTTGATGTGAGCAGGTGGTGATCTAGGGCCAGTGCCGCCATGAGTGCAGATTACATAGCTTGCTACTAAGCCTGCCAAAATGGCCCAGGGACTCCTGCTCACACCAGAGGCTGAAATAAAATTGAACCAGGTATATGGGTGGTACACAAACCCACCAGATAAATACACCCATCCCTAATATATACATATATGTGTACACATACACATTTGTTTTAAACTGGACTGAAATGCTTAAAAAAATTTTTTTAACACCCACCTAGTAAATCATTCTGAATCAGAACCAAATCAAGGCATTTTTAAAAACTATTGAACTAGAACCAAACTGTAATTTAGAAATATTCTGTAACTGGGATCTGAACCAAATGGTCATTTCATTCATTTTGAATTCTTTTATACACAAACCTGATATAGCCCAAACTCCTGGTTCTCTTTCTAGTACATCCAGACCCCTGCTGCTCCAGTCAAGAGTTGTCTAGATGCCTCAAGTGTTTCCTGAACATTGGTAATGCATGGTTCTAATCTACTGGTTTTGAAAGGCGCTCTCTCTCTCTCTCTCTCTCTCCATACTACTGCTATTTCTTCTCCTTCTCCTCCTTCTTTTCCTCCTCCTCCTATACCTCCCTTTCCTTCTCTCTATGATGACTTTCTGCCTACAGAGTGAAGACTGAAGAACCAGGGAAATAACACATACAATTACTATAACTGTGTAAAAAGAAAGGATAATAAATGAAATTGAAACTGTAACTATAATGACCAAGCTCGGCCCTGGAGAAGAATGGAGAGAATGAATGGACCTCCTTTCTTTTAATGGACAAGTGGGTAGCTACGGGTATGAAATGTTATATTTGTATTTAGAGTCAGAAAACATCAATGAAGTGGCTCATTTTGATAAACTCTGTGTGTGTGTGTGTGTGTGTGTGTGTGTGTGTGTGGTGTCTTTTAAACTTTTGCTACAAGTAAACACCGGCTATATAGAGGAAGGGGAGAGGAATATATTAAAAAATGAATGTGATTTTAAAACAACAACAAAAAAAATAAGACTAAAAGAAGGCAGCCTTTCCATGATTTCCCATGGCATTCTAGATAGACAAAAGGATAATATGTTGGGAGGCCATGCAGTGGAAAGGAAGAGTCCTATACCAGGAGTCGGGAGACCTGGGATCCAGTTCTAGCATGACCTCCAACTCTTTATGTGAGACACTGGCAAATCACTCGTCAATGGAACTTAGTTTCCTAATCTGAGAAATAGAGTTAGCTTGACTAGGGGCAAGTGGTCTCTCTAAGGCAGCGGTTCTCAACCTGTGGGTCGTGATCCCTTTGGGGGTCGAATGACCCTTTCACAGGGGCACAGGGGTCACCTAAGACCATCGGAAAACACATATTTCCAATGGTCTTAGGAACTGAGACACCGCTCCTCTATCCATCTCCAGGTGGGTCCGCCCACATGCAGATATGCCCACATATGAGTATTAAAGGGTCACAGCATTAGGAAGGTTGAGAACCACTGCTCTAAGGTCTCATCTGGTTCTGACTGAAATAGGCAAGAACTCTGTAAATACTACTAATAAAGGAAAAATCATTTGTAATGAGGTTTCCCAGCCTACGCGGCAGAACATGTTATACCACAGAGTAAAAGAACCTCGGCCACCTCATCAAGAAGTCACTATTCCTACTAAAATAACAAGCCAACAACAGCTGCACCATAGTCCATAAGCAGGACAATCCGAGGTTATGAAAACATTGGCGTGAGCCCAGGAGCTGTTCTTCATGTCAGTGGCTGCCAAGATGCAGAAAACAGGATCCAGGAGTGTGTGGCTTTATCTAGTGGGGTGCAGGCTACTTGGAGGGACTGGGGAAGATAGGAAAAGATTATTACTTAGGTAGGTACATGATAGGCACATGAATGGACTAGCCTTTAAATAATATCCAGGACGCCAAAAATATGGCAGAGCTTGGGTAGATATTGAACACATTTTGAGAGTGAGGGGTCTAAGAAAGGGCAAGATGAAGAAGTGTTTTTTAAAAGTTTTTCTCTGCCTGCATTCCAAAGTCAAGTATAATTGATTTGGGGTTTAATCAATACTTATTCTTCCCACTGTCAGTATGGATAATCAAGAACTGACCACAATATCAAATTTCTTTGCAAATGGTACTTATGTGACTAACTACTGGCATGGGATTCATGCGTAGTTAGGAAAATGAAAAGGCCTAAGCAAAGTTATTTCTTGATATTAAAAAGGAATGCAGCTTGGGGTAGAATAAAAATTTATAGCTTGGAAATTCACAAAAGCAGGTAGAGCACCAACCCCATCTATTCATGGGTAATGTTAACTAGATTGAGTGAAGCCTGTTTTCAAGCTGACATGAACAAGCTAGGGTTGCTGCCCCCACAGGTCACAGGTCATAAATCTAGAGCTAGAAGGAATCTTACAGGTCATCCTATACAATTTGTTTTATAAATGAGGAGACTGAGGCATGGAGTACACAATGAGTTCCCTGAAGTCACACAGGTAGTAAGTAGCTGAGAGCAGACTGAAATCAAGGTCTTCCCTCTATACTATCCTATGACCACGCTGCTTCATCTAGACAAAGGCAATTTGAAAATCAGCCACTGAACAGTATTAAAGAAATGAGTGTAAATTCTGAGATACTGAAGAGCATGGAACTCAGAATACAAGTCATACAAAAGTACAATGGGAATACAATGAAATTAGATTCTTCAGAAGTAAATTGCCCAGTTTGCAACTGCATTACAACTCTGATCAAAATGTCTATACTCTTTGACAGAGATCCCACTGATAGTATGTACCTTAAAGGCAAATGTTTCTATCTTAGATAGAAAGATCCCATATACACCAAGATATTCATAGCAGTATTTTGTTGTTGTTGGGAGCCAATATGTAGAAGCAAAGTTTGTACTTGCCAGTTTCTAAATGACTAAATGAACTGCTGTACATGAATATAATGGAATATTACTACACTGTAAGAAATGATTAATATGAAGAATTCAGCAAAACATGGGAAGATGTATGAACTTGTACAGAGTGAAGAAGAACCAGGGAAATAACACATGCAATTACTATAACTGCGTAAAAAGAAAGGATAATAAATGAAATTGAAACTGTAACTATAATGACCAAGCTCGGCCCTGGAGGAGAATGGAGAGAATGAATGGACCTCCTTTCTTTTAATGGACAAGTGGGTAGCTACGGGTATGAAATGTTATATTTGTATTTAGAGTCAGAAAACATCAATGAAGTGGTTCATTTTGATAAACTCTGTGTGTGTGTGTGTGTGTGTGTGTGTGTGTGTATGTGTATGTGTGTGTGGTGTCTTTTAAACTTTTGCTACAAGTAAACACCGGCTATATAGAGGAAGGGGAGAGGAATATATTAAAAAATGAATGTGATTTTAAAACAAAAAAAAAATATAAGACTAAAAGAAGGCAGCCTTTCCAGGATGTTGAGCCCTGTTATAGATAAGTTGGACACATACGAATAAATAGTCAAATCTCTAGGAAATGGGTTGGCAAATCCTGACTTGGACCTGAAGAGGCAGGTTCTGGCACTAGAGCAAAAATACAAGTAAATTAAAAAGCCTGACCAAGTGGGCACAATGGTGTCTACAGAACACAAAACCAAAAGGGATCAAGACAACTGGGGATTCTGGTGGCTAGAGCAAGGGTTCTGGACTGGGTAGTCCCTACCAGACCAGGAAACCGAAATGCAGGGAATTTCAGGGCTCCAATGAGGCTTTGCCAAAGGTTCCTTTTTTCCCCTTCTGTCTATTTTAGGTCAGTTGCTTAGGGCAACCATGAGCTACCGCAGCTGTGGATTAGGTCTGACCAGCTCCCTCTGGACTTGGCCACCCCAGAAGGCCCAGACAAAGGTAGCTGAAGCTTATTTCTTTAAGGGTCAAGAATTTATATGGACCATTTTGGACAAAAATTTTTCTGAAATGTATTTACACACCTCCTTGCCTTTGTAAATAGAGCATACTACACATGATGTAGCTTTTTCTTGATGACTGAGAATCACTGGGAAGAGCAAATATCCTGCCACGATAGAACACAACAGGGTCCTCAGGGATCATAGGAGGTTGAAGGGAACTGGGTTGCTGAGGACAGAATGGCCATAGGCCATTGTGCTCTATGAGTTCTTACATCTGTTTTTAGACCTTTTTTGTCTCCTGCCCAATGTCTGTCCCCTCTCATTTCTTGCTGAGGAAATGATGCCTGTCTAGAAGAGTCCTCCCCCCAGCCTTTAATGTGCTGCTGCTTCAAGGCTGCTGTGGACTTAGAAACTAGATTACCACGCCTGTTAGAACTGTACTTAATATGAAGGTAAGGAGGATCCAAGAACAAAGAGAATTAATTTTGTGACAGCCCTCTTTCTCTGTTATTGCTTTATTCTTGACTGTGATGTAGTTGAGATTAGTTACAGATAGTTGAGATTTCTGGATACTGATCAAAGAATAAGCAGGTATCACTGACTTTACTAGGTCATAGGAAAAAATAACCTCGAAAAAAGGATGAGGGGGTGGCAGTGGTAATCAGCAGCAGGCAGCAGCAGGAGCTGTTAGCTGTAGCAGTACTTAGTGGTTAGCAGGAGGGAGGGGAGGAAGGAGAACAGGCATTTATTATGTCTCTAGTGTGTTTCTGGCACTATGCTAAAGCTTTACAAGTATTTCATCTTGTGAGGGCACATGAAGAGCAGGAATCCGCTCATCAATCTGGGCTCATCCTTGAACTACAAATTTTTGGTCTGCTAAGCTACAGAAACAAGCTATGAGAGCATACAAGACCGCCAGCTCCCAAGCACCACAGAGCCCCCCGAGCTTGAAAGACATGACTGATCAAAGTCCAATGAAGTCCTATTTCCCTCTATCGAACGTGAGCTACAGCTAATAATGATTATTAAATCATTTCATCTTCACAACAACCCTGAGAGGTAGTTGTTATTATCATTCCTATTTACAGTCAAGGAAATGGAGGTGGACAGAGGTTAAGTGACTTTGAGGCTGGATTTGAACTCAAGTCTTCGCAACCCCAGGTCTGGTACTCTATCCACTGTGCAACCAGATGCTTCACAGGAGTACCATCACCACTATCCCTTAACCTTAAAATGCTATGTCAGTATGAGTTTTCAAGATGAAAGGCTTAGTGTAATGGTTAGGGTACTGAAGTTGGAGTTAGGAGACATGAATTTGAATCCTGCCTCTGACACTAAGCAGCTGGGCAACCCTTATTACCATGTATCAAATAAGGATGATAACAGATGCACCACATTGCTATAAAACATGAACTGCAGGGGTGGCTAGGTGGCACAGTGAATAGAGCACCAGCCCTGGAATCGGGAGGAGCTGAGTTCAAATCCAGTCCCAGACACTTAACACAAAAATTAGCCATGTGGGCTTTGGCAAGTCACCTAACCCCAATTGCTCTACCTTCCCCCCTCCAAACAGCAAAAAAAACCCCAAAAACATGAACTGCTATCAACAGCAATAAAAATAATATTACCTTCCATTTATAGAGAACTTTCAGTTTCACTTATCTTATTTGATTCTCTTAATAACCCTGAGGAGTAGGTGGGCTAGGCACTGTTATTCCCATCTGTCAAATTGGGAAACTGGCCCAGAGAGGTGCAGAAAGAAGGAAGGAAGCTGAGTTTATAGCCCCCTAGTAGACACTGTACGCCACTCTGGTTGTTAAATTTCAGGACATAACAGGGCTGCTGGATGAAATCAGACTAACCTGTTTGGTGAGATGAGGACCTAGAGAAAGCATGATAAAGTCTCTAAAGTTGTGAGGGCACATGAAGAGCAGGAATCCGCTCATCAATTTGAGTTCATCCTTGAACTACAACTTTTTGGTCTGCTAAGCTACAGAAACAAGCTATGAGAGTATATAAGACCGCCAGCTCCCAAGCATCACAGAGCCCCCCAAGCTTGAGAGATATGACTGATCAAAGTCCAATGAAGTCCTATTTCCCTCTATCGAACGTGAGCTACAGCATTCATTACTCAAAAGTGGTGGAGTAAGCCAAAAACATGAATGGGCTCCCAAGAAATCTGATTGCTAAGGGAGGTTAAGATATTTTGGAGATACCTTGAACTTTTCAAGTTTCAAGTTAGTATGTATTAGCCACTAAGGTCAACTGGTGCCCTCCCCAAGACAAATCCTTTGGTGCCGTGGTCAGAGACGGAACATGCATGGACCATGAGCTTGACCCAATATGGCAATTCTTAGACTCAGAACAAGAATAAAGTAAATGACAGGGTGGTGTGGGATTCTAGAGGGCACAGATAACCTCCATGATCACATGGAGATGCCAAGGATGGGGAATACCACTCCCAGGAAATAGATAAGAGCGTAATAACCTGTAAAAAGGGAATTTTTTAAAAGGGAAATAATTCATAATTAGAACCCTGAACGCCTTCTTTGTAGGTGATGACCTTTTAAGGGACTTCAAATGGTCCAACCCCTTGGTAACTGTAGGAGTGGAGCTCACAAAAGCAGGAGGAACAATTGTTAATTATAATGTTCCCTAATATCTGGCTTTATTAAATATATTTGTTTAAATAATATGAAAGTCATGATTATTAAAGGCCATGACTAAAGCCAGGAGATTGAAAGGTAAAGGCTCAGCTAGTCTCCTGTTCCCAGCCTGTCTAAGAATACAGAAAAGATGAAATGGTATTGGTTTGATAAGATTCCCCTCTCTCCCTCCTTCCTCCTTCAGTCACAGCTGAATGTTGTTTCCATTTAATATATTGTTTCATTTCCTGGATTTTATTTCACCAAAGAAAACCCCTCATATCTTTAGAGGAAATGACTGAAAAAAAAAAAGGAGAGTTGGGTAAATCTTTTTTTTTTGTTTTAGGGAGTCAGGGCAAAGGGAAGGAAATCTGATGAGCTACAGTTAGCAGAACATGTGGCTAAGTGGCACAGCAAATAGAACATAAGGCCTGGAGTCAGGAAGACCTGAGTTCAAATTTGGCCTCAAGACACATACTAACTGTATGACCCTGGGCCTCAGTTTCCTCATCTGTAAAATGAGCTGCTGAAGGAAATGGCAAACCACTCCAGTATCTTTACAAAGAAAACCCTAAATGAGGTCACACAGAGTCAGACGCAATTGAAATGACTGAAGTACAAAAGAAACCAGATCACTAATTTGTCAGTGTGGAGCATTATATTCCCATCATATGAGCTATTTCCAGACAGTAACAGAACTGATCCCCCCCCCCCCCCCAATACGATCTGATGCAGCAGCAGGATAGGGGGCTGATTCTTAATTCAGAATTGTTGGGGGAGGATTGTGTTAAAGGGCCAAGAAAGATGGGGTATTCTGTTGTCTATGTTTTCAGGGCTTGTGAGAGTCAAAAAACATCATGGTACGTTGGAGCTCATCTAGTCCAACGGCCTCATTCTAGAAACAAGGAGCCCGAGGCCCAAAGCAATGAAGGCCTTGTCCAAAGTCACGTTGCCAATGGGAGGACCTTGGCTAGGATTCAGTTCTTCTGACTCCCTGTTCATGCTGTCTCTCCAGAGTCTCATGCCCAGGATGGCTATGCTCCTCCCTTTGGTCTGTCCTGTTTGCCTTCTTTCCTTATTGCCTAATCCAGTGCCGGACACATAATAGGCACTCTAGGCATGCTTGTGGACTGGTGACTCTTCAAAGTTCATAGGGGCCCAGGCCATTTTCCTCGCTGCCTCTTATGCTGTCACTCACATGTGGCCGACCTTTCCCTAGAGAGTTAAATTTGGCGCCTTGCTAGGATGGCTGCAGTACTGATAATAAGAGGTTCTTCTCATTCAGAACGATGTTTTAAAGAGCCCTATTCATACTGCTGGACCCCTAATTGGTGCTACCTCTTCCCTTTCCCAGGTGACAGTGGCTGAAGATTCAGGAACCTGGCAGGGAAAGGGACCAGGTCTACCCATCTTCCCACATCCTCAGCCTGCTATTGAAGCCTCTCTACTTCATATCACATCCCGTCACGCAGTCTAAGTTTGATTTCGGACAAACTAGACTAAAACCTGTTCCCAGGAACTGATACTCCATCGTTTACCTCTATGCCTTCCCATAAGCCACCCCAACCAAACTGGGAATGTAAACCCTCCTTAATGGCTTGCTTCTGTTCTCAGAATTCTTCAGAAATCTTCCTTCAAGGCTGAGCTCAGAAACCACCCCTGGCTTCCTCTCTCCCTATTCCCAGCTGCTTATGCTCTTTCCTTCCTCTAACTATTTTGCTAATTAACTGGTATCCTCCAGTAATAGTAAGCATGAGCTGACATTTAATATTTCTAAACACTTGGCATACATCTTCTCATTTGAGTCTCACAACATCTCTGTGACGGAGGTCCTTTAAATATGGTGATTTCCATTTTACAGATGAAGAAACTGAGGCTCAACTAGGCAAAGTGACTTCTCCAGGGTCATATAACCACTACATGTCAGGAGGTGACAGACAGACAGATGGACAGACAGATCTGATCCCAGGTCTTCCTGACTTCCAGTTCAGCTTCTCAAGGTAGTGGTCTTAGAATCTCTTCATACTCTTCAGGAACCTTGATCATTGCACTGGGCTGCAGCAGTGTCGTCCTCAGGTTCAGCTGAGGTGAAAGCATGTTTGCTCCTTAGATTGCTGTGCTTTCTAAAATTTTCTTTTATGGTTTTTCTGTTTCCTTTTCTGTTATCAATAGTCACATCTCACTGCTGTCAGTGTCTCTATCTCTAGAGGCACCTTCTCCCATCTCCTTTTAATGTTTGACTCCTATCTTCATTTGGCTGAGAAATCAGATGCCCAAGCGTGTTATGAGGTTTGTAAAGTAAGTGACTAGGCCCTGAAGGAAGGATCAAGAGACTCCTTTACAAGTGAAGTGCACAGACTAGAAAACACTGCCTTCGTGACGTCAGCTTTGGCTAGGACCTTTTGCTGCTCTTGGCTCCTTTCCAGATAGCTGAAGGACTAACAGATAAATGACCTTAGGATAAGTGAGGTGTTATTGTACAAAAATCTGAGGTATGATTACTATTACTGGTCAAGTATGGACTTTTTTCAGACACACCCTCACAGATGGATAACCATAGACATTCACATCAGCATGATCACTGAAAAGTCTGGACAACAGATTTTCTTTACAAGTGCTACTAAAAGCCTAATAGCGCCAGGGGAGAGGAATCTAGTCTAAATTGTTCAAAAGTTCCATTTCTACTCTTAAGGCCTCTCAGTGTTTTGCTTCATTTTCTTGTTCTGACAACTCTACTAAGAGCCTTGGAGGTCAACAATACTGCCTTTATTTTGTGTCATCTCCTCTTGTATGACTAGGTCAAAAAAGTTTCCTTGGGTGGGAAGGATTAATTCCTCTCCATGAATTCAGAAGCTGGAACAGTGTGTGCTAGCTCTGTGATCCCACAGAGAATAGCATATTTGGCCCCTAATAAACTAATGCTTCGTACAACCAAGAAAATGTGCTATGCTGGCAATCTTCATACCCAATAGCTCTTAAACTGACGACAACAGTTAGTGACATTGGCCAACTTATATTCCCTGCTCCCTTTTTCTTTTTTAAAATTTCTTTTATTTTAGGTTTAATTTATTGAATAAAACAAGCATTTCCATAACATAGTACAATAAACTGCAAATCTACTATGCACAAAGTTGAGTATAATTTTGAATGAAAAAAAATGGGCATCTGATAAACTGAAAGACTTTTAACAAAAAGACCACAAGAAATATAAGAAAATCCTTAAAGACTAATTATAAAGTACTGATTAAGGTCAAACTATTTACTTATGATACATGAAAATGTTAATATTAGTAATTATTATTAGTAATAGTATTCTCAAAACTGTTATCATTACTAAGGTAGTTTGAAAGAAAGGCTGGAGCTAAGTTGTGTATGATGAGGTGATTCCAAAAAACAAAACTGGGTAGGAAAAGATTAAAAGGAGAAATTATCTCATAAAAATGAGGTGTAAAAGGACGAACTAATACAGAGGAAGCAGGTGAGGGTGGAGAGCTAGTAATACTGGAACCTAACTCTCATCTGGATTGAGAGGAAACAAGTACATATCTGAAGAGATTTAGAAGTCTTATGAACTGGGGGAAGGGACTTTCCCTGTTCTTTCTGAAGATCCGGGACAGCACTTTCTTTCTTCCTTGACAATCTTGGCAGGATCTCACCTTGAGAGGAGCTGCAAAGGACTCTTTGGAGCCAGATATTTAGAAATTCAAGACTACATTCAGGAGCACCTATTAGTTCCGTGGCAAAACAGAAGAGATGCACGGAGATTCCTTTTCCAATCTTTCCCCAGCTAAGGAGTGTGGTGCTTATTGGGCACATAATTTCCCCCACTGGTACAAGGGAATAGGTTTCTTTATGAGATCAGTATTAGCGGTGGATAGCTGAATGTAACTCACAACCCAGATCTCACTTCTGTTTCTAACAGCTTAATGGACCCAAGTTAATTATAACACACACACACACACACATACACATCCTATTTTTCTTGGCCACTGGCAAAACTACAAAGGAGGTGAAGTGAGCTATCAGTTTTCTTTCCCCTTTTTTTCTGCATCCCTTGTCCATCACTCAGGCTCCTTTTCTTTCACCTCCCTTGCTAGGTACTACCAAGTAGCCTTATACTGCTCTATAGCTGTCCAGATCTATCCAGTAGGAGATTGAAAACATCTCTCTTCCCTCCACTCTCATTTCCTCAGTGGTACGCAGAGCTTGGGCAGGAAAGAACTTGATTACATTGACTCTCACTGAGGTATAAAAGACTGATACATGGCTGACTCTCTCGGAGATGCTTGAAGAGGAGCTAATAAGGTAAGGTAAGACTGGAACTTCCTACAGGGTAGGAATTAAAAACATTTTTTTTTAGTATTTCTCAATGCTTTCCCTTAGCTGGTCCTACACAAATCTGACCTGAATTTTGGAATGAGAGAATTTTTTTGGAGGGCTTGCAGAAACGTTTCCAATTACCCTCTGTTGTAATGCCAGTAGTTAGCATTTACATAATGTTTCAGGGTTTACAAAGTACTGTACATACCTTATCTCATTTTAGCTTCACAACAACCTTGTGAAAGTAGTGACATCATAATTCCTATTTTTCAAATGAGACACCTGAGGCTGAGACTTGCCCAGATTCACACAGCTAGCAACTATCTGAGTCTAGGTTTGAATTCAGGTCTTTCTGACTTCAAGGCTAACAAGTTAATGCTAAACCAAGCTGCCTTTCTATGTTGCAGGTGACTGTTTGGTATTCTTAAGAAAGACTGATCTTGTAACTAGTAAGAACACTATTTTTTTTCTTTTTCTTTTTGGAGGGGGGAAGGCAGGGCAATTAGGGTTAAGTGACTTGCCCAAGGTCACACGGCTAGTAAGTGCTAAATGTCTGAGGTCAATTTGAACTCAGATCCTCCTGACTCCAGGGCTGGTGCTCTATTCACTGCGCCACTTAGCTGCCCCAAGAATACTATTTCTATAAATGATGGCAGACCCAATAATTAAACATAGTGAATGGTCCATAGCTAGGTCTACTTGACTGCTATTTATCCAGAAATTAAAAGAGAAAGCTCAAATAATAAGAAATATTTCCATAGTCCTGGAACTAATCCATAATCCACATTCTTCTCCCTCCCTTCATTCATCCTTAGGAAGCTCTTTTTCTTCTCTCCTCTTCAGGCTCACCTTATCCACTGATTCCTTTCCATTTGCCTAAAAACACAGCCAGGTAGTTCCCCCTAATACTTAAAAACAAACAAAACTCTTCATTGCTTTGCCCACCCCTCAACTTATTGTTCTATCTCTTAATCAGATGGCCTCTCAAAGTCTATCCAACTCTAAACTGATAATCTTATGATCTTCCTAGAAAGAGTCATCTACACTTGTTTCCTCTACATCCTCATCTTTCAATCATTTCTCAATTCCCTATCTTCTGGATGCCAATCCCACCACTTTGTTGAAAGGTAACTCTCTTAAATGCTAAATCCAATGGCCTTTTCTAAATTCTCATTCTACCTGTCCTATCTGCAGCTTTCAAAACTTAGCTGCTCTTACCTGCTCATTAATCATTTCTTATAGCACTACAGTAGTATTCCATCACAATCATAAAACACAACTTGTTCAGCCATTCCCCAACTGATGGGCATCCCTGCAATTTCCAGTTCTTTCCCATCACAAAGAGAGCTGCTATAATCATTTTAGAACATAGAAGTTCTTTTCTTTTTTCCCCTGACCATGTTTGGAAAGACCAAGTAGAGGTATTCCTGAGTCAAAAGGTGTAGGTAATTTAATAACTCTTTGGACATAATCCCTGAATGCTCTCCAAAATGGCTGGATCGTTTGCAATTCTACCAACAATGGATTAGTGTCCCAATTTGTAGGAATTTCACACTAAGCATGTCCAAAATGAATTTCAGTATCTCTCCTACATAAATTTACCCCTCCTCCCATTCCTGTTGAGGGTACCACTATCCTTCTAACTCAGCAAGTTTCATTTGATCTATGATTCTTTTTTCTCCTTCATCACCAAATTCTGACAATTCTACTTCCATAAATTCTGTTATAAACTTTGCATCTGAATCCAACTTTCCTGGCATGACTTTTTTTTGCTTTTTGGAGGGGCAATTGCAGTTAAGTGACTTGCCCAAAGTCACGCGGCTAGTAAGTGTGTCAAGTGCCTGAGGCTGGATTTGAACTCAGGTCCTCCTGACTCCAGGGCTGGTGTTCTACTTACTGCGCCACCTAGCTGCCCCTGGCATGACTTTCTAACAGAATTTTAGTTCATAATATCCAACTGCTGCTCCTTAGAAGACTATGAAAATCTGGTAGTGCAAACTTAGCTATGCCTGACTTTCTTTTCTACCATGGACTCCCAGATGGAGTGGTTACTTTCCTGAAAGATTCACAGTACTTCCAACTCAAATAAGCTATTTCTTGCTATTGGTGAGAATCAGATTGATCTAGAATAGAATTTCCCTTCATTGATTCTTTCATCTTTTGAAGGATAAAATTATCATTAAGGCAAGTCAAGAAAAATTTTAATTGTTCTGTTTATGGCAGAAAGGGAATTCTAGCAGATATCCAGAAAACTGAAGTCCCCCTACCATGACTCTTACCAAGCCTTTGTGTCAGGCTATAGTCTGTTCCCTGAACTTCTCATTTGTTTCTATGTCCAAGGGTTTGCAATAATTCCATGACGATATATATTCTGTTTTGGCCTCTGTTGATCTTTACCCAAAAGCTCTCCATGATCTTCCCTGCTCTTCTTCCTACATTTCCTTACATAAGTATGATTTCTAGACAATGCTCCCATCTTTCTCCCAAATTATGGTTTCTCCCCATATCTTTTAACTATTTCTGTCTCTTTTGAATAAGGTATACCTTTCCAGAGTTAGGCTAATCATGGATCTCATGCCACCAAATCTCAGTGATATTTAATAGGTCAAATTTGTTCCTCTCCATTTAGATCTCTAATTAGTCTTGCTTGTTAGTCATATGTTCTGCATTTGCGTATAGACATTTGAGGTCACAGGTTTTATTATTAGCTTTTTCATTGGATTTTGTCTTCCATGAACTCTAGGTGTCTCAACTGCTATTCTTATACTATAACTACTACCTATGGCACCTAGGTTAGTGGATATATCTACACCTATAGTTATATGTAATTTTCTTCCTCTCTCTTCCTTTTCAATTAACAGTACTGTTGTTTAGAATTGTAAGACTCCTAGAAAACACCTTCTTAATGGTCATTGTTATGTATGCATCATTCTTGATAGGAGCCTGTTCACCCCTATATTTTAAGGTTCAGAAATTTCAAATCCATTTCCAGACATCTTTTTAACTAGCTGCTCTTGAAGGCCATACCAGTGTAAAAGAAGTACAAGCCCCAGCAGGTCCTACTGCTGGGGAGACTTTGAGTATGGGCTCAGTGATGGTATCTATGTATGTCTATCTGTCAGTCATCTGAGAACCCAACTAGCTATGTTTCAAAGGTTGGCTGCAGGGTTATTGATTTTTCAATGGCAGCAACTCTCAAAGACCTACTAAGAAAATTAGGGGCTATGATCCCTGTGAATGGAGGGAATAAACCCATTGATAAAATCAATGCTCTTTAAAACACAGAAGTATATTTTATCAAGTGAGATAATTATAAAGTACTTAGGGCAGTGTCTGGCACTTAGTAAGTGCTACATAAATATTAGCTACCATTATTATTAAGTGTCTGTGTAGACAGGTATAGCTATGAATGGCTGCTTTTATTTAATAAAAGTATTCAATTAACCAAAAACTTTGGTTTTGAGAATGCAAGTGAACGTGTGCTATAAAATGGGGAAGTGGAACCCAAGGGTTCCTTAAGGTGTCAGGTGTACCTTGTGAGTTAGCAAAAGTGCCCCCAGAGGCTCAGGGTTAGAAGGGAACATGGAGTATGAGGGGAGTGGGAGGAGAAGTTACATGGAAATTTGAATGTCAAATCTATTGCCTGGCTATTATGTAAACCAATGAACAGCATGGCTAACTGAGCCAGGATTCTAAAGGGAGCAATTTCCATCAGCATCCATTTGGATGCCACTAAAAGTTATTGGTTCGATGTGTCTTAAGTTTCATGGTTTACCAAGCAATTTAAATACATCATGTCATTTCATCCTGAAACCTACAAAGTAGTCTAAGTGTTATCATTCCCATTTCACAGTAAAAGAACCTAAGACCTGAAGAAGGTAAATGATCTCATTAACTTAACTTTCACGGTCACCACTGACAAGAGGATGGTTTAATTGAGTAATAAAATAAAAAAAATTCCTCCAAATGCAAATCAAAAATCACCTTCCCATTATTTCCTCAGGGTCAAAATCGTAGGTATTGGTGTTGTGCTTCCCTACTCCAAGACACCAGTTGACTTGCTTTTTCCTTCATAGTGAATGTTAAGCAAAAGAAACATACCTGGCCCTAGTTGGAAATATCATTTTCCTTGGGAATCTTCATAGGAATAAGGAGATCACTAGATTCCTCAAACAAAAGGAAAAGAGAGAAAGAGTGATAGAAAAAGGGAGAAAAGGAGGGAGAAAAAAGGAGAAAGGGATGACCCATCACTGAATCTGCCAAGGTTTCATGTTCCGTGGCAGAACTTTCACAAACAGCTGGTTAAGATGGTTTCTAAGAATGGAATTTGGATTACTGGACCACAGTTTAAAATATAGGAATGATAAGCTCATCGTCAGGGCCAGTGTGCAACCTAACAAAGATTGTTTAGAATATATTTGCTGGGAGAAAAAAGGGAGATAGGGAAGAAAGGAGGGAAAAAAGGGAAAGAGAGAGAACAGGAAAGAGTAACACTAACTGCTGGGGGAACCAGGAAAGATCTCCTGTACTAGGTAGCATCTGAATTGAGCTTTAAAGGAAACTAGAAAATCCTATCTTATAGAAAGAGAATTTTTTACTTCTTGAGAATTCCAGTGGGTAGGAAATCAAAACAAAATAAAACCAAACCAACAACAACAAGCCAAAACAATCCCTTACTTTTTGCCCTTGCTTGGGACAAGTGACCTTACTTAATTGGAAAAGGGATTAAATTAACAATGGTTTTTAATTTCACCACAGCCCATGGTTTATAGTTTTCTATAAGCATCTAAAAAGCCATGTACAAAGCTGTTAGCTTAGTTAATATCAAACCTTTGCCAGGGTCTGGGAACATGTAGAACAGTCCCCTTCCTCTGTCTCTGATTATAAATACTCAGGTTCTAAAAATACACATACTTTATGCAACTTAATGTGCAGTCTCTCTGATGTGGAACTTCCTAACAGCCCAGTGTCCTCTAGGTTAAATTAAATGCAACTATATGATCTCCTGCTATGGAAAAGTTAAAGCAATGCCATCTGTGCTAAGGCTTTAGGACAGAGTGACTGCTCTTTATGCAGACTTTTTTTTTTTTTTTTTGCTTTTTGGAGGGGCAATTGGGGTTAAGTGACTAGCCTAAGGTCATAGGGCTAGTAAGTGTTAAGTGTCTGAGCCTGAATTTGAACTCAGGTCCTCCTGACTTCAGGGCCAGTGCACTATTCACTGTGTCACCTGGCCTCCCCTTTTATGCAGACTTTCACTGGGCTCTGTGCCATCTTTTAAAGATCCCAGGGACAGTTAACGCATGTGAAGCCATTTCAGGTAAACTTGGGTTAGACTACACTATTCAAACAAGCCAGCTGGCATGAAACAATATACTGTATTTAGCAATGACCAGAAGGAAAATTTTCAAGAGGTTAGGCTGGTTTCTCTAGTTTGAGACCTTCAACTAGGTCTCTGTTTCCTAAGTGGCATCAATAAGGTGGAGGGATGATCTGGGAGGTGGCTGGCGAAGATTCTTACCTAATGAGGTAGTCCAAGGCCAACTCAGCTCCAGACGGTTTTTGAGGGTTTTCCTTTACAACATGAATCCCTGCTTCCCGAAGCTGCTTCCGTTCTTCTTTCTTTTTTTCCTTCTTCAGTTTTCTTTCCAGGGTTCTCTTCTCCTCTGGGGTCAGTTCCTGCTCATCTTCCTTTTCCTCATCACTTGCTGTATCCACCTGAAAATAACCCCAAAAACCCTGTGTAGCTTCCATGGAAGGAAGGGAAATTCACAAAGAAAACACTAAAAGAAACAGCATTCACAATTCCCTGGGATTCTGTTCATCTGAGAGCAGAGGTCACTGAAAAAAGCAGAGGCATATACTTCACAGGGGTCAATGATAAAAAGAAAGCTCTGCCAACATATTTATAGCAGAACTTTTTGAAGAAGCAAAAACTGGAAACAAAGCAAGGGAACATTGATTGGGGAGTGGCTAAGCAAGTTGTGAATATTACTGTGTTGCAATAAGTGACAGACACAACTAATGTGAAGGTTTATATGAATGGATGCAAAGTGGAGGAAGCGGAGCAAGGAAAACAAGAATTAGAATAACTACAAACTCAAATAAAAACAACAAAACAATCCAAACTGGATGCTGTCAAGTTATGATGACCAAATCTGAATCAGAAGGAGAGATATGAGAATTCACTTCCCTCCTTTTTGGGAAGAGGTAGGGGACTACAGGGATGGAATGAATACTACATATAAATTTGGAATTGGTCGTTATGTTCAGTAGTTTAATTGACTCATTTTTCTTCAATCTTTTAAATTTCTGTTATAAGGGATGGTTCTTTGGGGGAAGGGAGGGATCTGTTAGGAGAAGTAAATGATGTAAAAACAAAAATAATTTTTAAGAGTATAAGTATTTATATGTTGATTTGTACTTGGCAACACAGTCACCTTCCCACATTATCAGAGGCACTAGTTCCATCCAATAAACAATTACTGAGGGTCTAATGTGCATAGGATACACTGCTAGGCATTGGGTGTAGGTACATGGTTGAGAGAAAACATTGTCTTGACCCTCCTAGTTCTTACAGTTTAGGTGGCAGTATACTCTCTACCTGGAAGCTACAAAGGTTTGACCTTTCTGAACATCTGACCTTCTGCTTCTTGTTCTGGGAATAATAATCAAATCAACATGATCACTCCTGTCAACAAACTGACCTGTGAATCCACGCCCCATGTCAGCGACTTTCCAAACTAAAACATCTCTCTCCGGCCACCACTCTCTCATATGTAGTCTTCCCTTATTAAAACATAAGCTTCGCAAGTGCAGATACTGTCATGCTTTGTAAAATTCATATCCCCAGTGCTCAGCATAGAACCTGGTACATCATTAATACTTATTATTCATTCACTCCTTTATGCCATGTGACCAGCATATCAAAAGCTGTTATGATAGTTTGAATCTTTATAAAAGAAAAAAAAATCTTTAACTCCCAAACATGGCAGGCAAGAACCATGGGGAAAGTTAAGGGGCAGACAGCTGCCATATTATGAGTTTTCACAATCCAATCACTAATATGTTTCCTCTTTGCATTGGTAAAAAGAGGTAGGTATCCTACAATGAAAAAGGCAGGGTCTGTGTATTGGCAGGGGGTAGAAGGAAGAGCATGCTGAGCAAAACTATGGACTGTTCCTTTTTTCACCCCTCTAAGTTCCTTTTCTCCCCCCATGATGCTTTCCAGTCAAAGCATCACCTCCTTTGGTTCCAGAAGAAACTGAATTTATGTATCATACACAATGCATAGAGGCAACATTAGGTGGAATGCTTTAGTCTGCCTTTTGAAAAAGAGGAAGAGAGAGAAGAGTGAAGGGGAAGAAGAAGGAGAGATGGGGGAGGGAAATGAAAGAGGGAAGAGAGGGAGAAAGGAGAGAAAGATGGAGGAAGAGAAGGGGAGAGAGGAAGAGCGCCCAATGCTTAATTCAAAGGAATGTCTCTTAAGGTAGAATTGCAAACATTAGCAGGGGAGAAAGTTTTAGGCAGATTATCTACCTCTGCCTACTCCTAACAGCCTCTGTTAAATCTCAGGCTGGAGATAAAGGTAAGGGATGACCCTCTGATATGTTATTGTACTGGAATGAAATAATTTTCATTTAAAAGGCAATAAATAATATTCATTCCAAGGCTGCTGGGGAAAGGGTGAAAGAAGTGTAACAACAAACCAACAAAAACCAAAATTGACCCAAACCACAAACACTTTTATTCCTGTAGCTTTTCAAAGATTATTCCAAGAGCTGCTTAATAATAATAATAATGTTGGTCTACATATCCACTTTTCTACAATTCGCTGAGGCAGAGAGTAGGAGTATTTTTTCTATCTTACAGATGAAGGAAATGAGGCCCAGAGATTTTAAATGCCTTGCCTAAAGTTACACATTTAAGTAAGAGCAAGGAATCAAACCCTGGTTTGACTCCCACATACCAACTTATTCCACCATATTAAATTTTCTCCATAGAAGTTAACAGTCCATTTAATTGAGGTTGGGGAAATGATACAGCAAATATGTTTATTATTTGTCCATGAGCTTGTGCATAAAAGACCCAACAGCACAAGACTGCAATATTACTGGCAAAGAATAGTTACTCTATATTTCCAGTCAAAGCTCTGTTTGTTACCTTCCCTGCCCCCACACACATTCCTCCTATTATCTGAAAACTCTTTCACTCTCCCTCCCAAGACTAGTAAAAACAAAACAAGTTGCTTCTCTGCCTCCTCTCCTCTTCACTTTGCTTCCCCTTTCTGACTTCCTCACCAGGTTCTCTCATAAAATGCCAATCCCTTGACAACTTTTGTCTCATGCTTAACAACTTTGCCTCTTCTGCATCATCTGAAACAAAAGAAAGAGTTGCTCTCCCCCATTCCTTCACAACCCTCCTCTTCTTTTTCTTTCTTAAAAGTGGGAATTTATCCTGTTAAGCAGGGGTCCTTAACCTGGGGTTTGTAACTATTTTTTAAAGTTTTGATAATTATTTCAATATAACTGATTTATTTTGTAATCCTATGAGCTATAATTGATGCATTCAAAAATGTTCTTCTGAGAAAGATCCCAAAAGCTTCACCAGTCTGCCCAAGGGTCCTATGATCCAGAAAAATTTGAGGACTCCTGAGTTAAGAAAACTTTAGCATTGCTATCAAGGTAAATCCCAAGTGCCTCAAATGTGCTGAATTATGGGGTGTTTGTATTGAAACCCAAAACAATTCTCGTCTTCCAACATGACACCTGTCCTTCAAATAAAAGCTATGCCAACACCAAAGATCATGCTTTCTCTTATCTCTACCAGGCATAACATTAAGGATAATACATACAGGGCAGAGCCAAGATGGCAGCATAGAAGCAGGAAAACTCCATGTGCTCCCCCCATAACCACCTCAAATACCTACAAAATATGACTCTAAACAAATTTTAGAGCTACAGAATCCAAAAAGTGACAGAGAGAAACAAATCTACTGCTGAAGGCAACCCAGCAGGGAACAGGAAGAGTCCATCACAGTGCACTGGGAGCAGAGCCCAGCCCCATGTGAGCCCATGGTTTTAGCTCCAGGGTGGCCCCAACCAGAAGCTGCAGAGGACTTTGGCAGAGTGGATCACCAGCAGCTGTGGCAGTTTCCAGAATTATCAACCCATAAATGCCAAAGAAAAAGTAAAAGGTCAGTGAAGAACTCTGTTAGAAGTGAGGAGCATGTAGTGCAGTATAGCCCGTCCCCAAAGCTAGAGGTGGCGGAGGGGTTGCAGCCCTGCAGCCGCCTCCATGTGGATGCTTCAGAGCTCCTGGCCTGCAGATTGTAGGCGGGGCAAGTGAACATTCAAAGGGTAATTGCTCTTGCTTTAACTTGCCTGGATCTGGATTGCGGTCTTGGGTGGTGGTCCTGAGGTGTGTGACCAGGGAGCCAGAGTTTGTGGAGGCTGTAGAGACAGTGCCCTCTTACTAGCTCTGGCAGCTGCAAAAACCACAGTGATTTGGGACAAAGCTCTCCCCTCTGGAAGCAGAGTTCTCCTGTGGCAAAGAGCTCAAAAGGCAAGTATTTGACTGGCAACATGAGCAAGCAAAGGAAGCAAAGCAAGCACAGCAATCCAACTTTAGATTGCTTTTTTGGGGACAAAAAGGATCAAAGCATGGAACGGGAGGAAGACAACAAAGTCAGAACCCCTTGTCAAAAGCTTCCAAGAAAAATATGAATTGGTTACAGGCCATGGAGTAGCTCAAGAAGGATTTTGAAAATCAAGTAAGAGAAGTGGAGGAAGAATTGGGAAGAGAAATGAAAATGATGCAAGAAAGTCATGAAAAGAGAGTCAACAACCTGACTAAAGAAAATAACACCTTTAAAAATAGATTAACTCATATGGCAAAAGAGGTCCAAAAAGCCAATGAAGAGAAGAATGCCTTAAAAAGCCAAATTTGCCAGATGGAAAAGTAATTTCAAAAGCTCACTGAAGAGAATAATTCCTTCAGAATTAGATTTCCTCCACATGTTGGGGTCGTGGTGAGGGTCGCCTTTCCACTAGATCCCTCAACAGTGCATGGATACCAATGATACACCAGAGTTGTTCAATGATTATCTCTTGATCTTGCTGCATAAATGGTCTACTTTTCTTTCCGGTCATAAATCTTCCTGGTGACAACCTATATATTTCATTTTTTTCCTTTGGTAATATGTTGCTAGGCAGCTGGGTGGCACAATGAATAGAGCACTGGGCTTGGAATCAGGAAGACTCACTCATGAGTTCAAATCTGGCTTCAGACACTTACTAGTTGTGTGACCCTGGGCAAGTCATTTAACCCTGTTTGTCTCAGTTCCTCATCTATAAAATGAGCTAGAAAAGGACACGGCAAACCACTCCAGTATCTTTGCCCAGAAAACCAACAAGAAATCATCAAGAGTTGGACACGACTGAAATGCTCAACATCAACAACAAAAATGTTGCTGCCTATTCACACCAACCATGGATGTGCCTTCCTTCTCACTTACCCTGCGGGTGACCTGAAACTTTAGTTCTTCAGATGATGGTGTTCCTGACTCACAGTCATGAAGCACTGACGGAGGAAATTAATATTAAAAAGGAAGACGTGAAGGATCATTCCAAGTATTATGAGATTTCCCATAGACAGGCCTGTCTACAAAATTCCTGTTTGGTTCTGGGCCCAGGTCACCGTCCGTGAGGCAGGGAGAGATGCACTGCGTGGCTGGTCCACTCAATCACGTACTACACTCCTGGCAAAAGGCATTTTTCATGCACCTTATTTTTCTTTTGTGGAAAGCTAAACCAGTATCTTCTAAGCAATGAATATGGACCTCATTTAGGAAATTCTGAAATGTTCTTGAGTTTGATGCAAGGTTGTTTCGTTATAAGAAATTTTAAGAAGCTCTATACTCCTATTCAAAATAATCAATAAAACTCCAGGAAATCAAGGTTTGGGCAAAGGGTAGGGAAAGTAGGTAGCCAGTAAGACAAAAAGTGTGTGTATGAGATGGGTAAAAAGGAGGATGCATGCAGCATAACAAGGAACAAACTTTAATATTACCATACACACATACACAGTGTGTATGTATATATACATATATGTACATATAAATATGTATACGTACACACAAATATATATATATATATATATATATATATATATATATATTTATACACACACATTCTAGGGGCAGAAAACTTTATTATGAAACCTATCTCTGCCACTTTCTACTGTCACCTTGGGCAAAGGTCACTTAATCTTTCTGAATCTTATTACTCATAAATGGCAGAGAGTTGGCCTGAGTGATCTTTAAGGTGATCTTCTAACCTATGATACTAGAAAAATGTGTTCTCTGGGCAAATAGGCATAAATATATAGGCAAGTTACAGGTATTACTGTGAATGTGTAAAGCCTCTGGTACCTCACAACAGGAGGCATGTGTAATTTCCAAATCTTGCCTAATTGCTTGAGGCTTACGAATACCTAATCCTGCCTCCTCCCTCCTTCCTCCACCCCCAACAAAGAACATGAACATAATCACATCTGCTTATTTGCTTAGCCTGATACCATATGCTGAGATTTCATCATTTCTCTCAATCTGGGGGGTAAAGTCAAGTTTAAAAATCAAGGTTAAAATCAGGTGATCAGGTGAATGTGAGAGGCAGAGAAGACTTGAACTAAGAGTGCTGTTGGGCACATGTAATTGATTCATATCAACCCCTAGGCTAGGCCAATATTCTGATGAAAGATTTTCTTTTTTGGAAAAAATCCTGATCAGATCAGACAGGACAGAAGTAGAGGCAGCTGGAGTTGGCTCAGGAGCCATTCAAAGTAAGAAGGAAGGGTGTTTCTAACATGTTATACAACTGAGCTTCTTACTCATCAGGCACCATTCATTTTTTTTTTCAATTTCTTGCTTTCTATCCTATGTTCAAAAGCTCCTCTCCAAACCCAAGGATATATATTAACACCTAAGGTTTATGGAACACAGTTATACTTGCTTTCCATAATCTGTTCGACATATCCTTCAACATAAGTCTGTCCAAATCTATAAAATGCAAGGTATTGATTTTGTTTTTTGCTTTTTTGGAGGGAGAAAGTAGGGCAATTGGGGTAAAGTGACTTGCCCAAGGTCACATGGCTAGTTTTTTGTGTTAAGTGTCTGAGGTTGGATTTGAACTCAAGTCCTCCTGACTCCAGGGCCGGTGCTCTATTCACTATATCACCTAGCCGTCCCATTTTTTTCCCAAGACATTATTTTCATTAGCCTTATGGTTTAGGGATCTAAGAACCTAAGTGATGATCTTTTTATTTATCTGGTACCAAACCTTGGTAGAAACTGCCAAAATTTCCTCTCAACATAACATGGCTTTTATAAGGGACCCGAGAAGACACAATCCTAAGGAAAAGGTCCTCATCCCTGAATTATCAATCAGAGACAGGATTGGTCATGAGTAGAAAATAATTTGAAGAATACTCAAAAAGTTCGCAAATGTATGGTAGTTGAAATTCTATGACCACTAGTATAGATCTTTGTACTAACAAGATCGCAAATGTGTAATACAAAAGGTTTTTTTGAAATTTTTTTGGGGGGAGAGTGGAGTTTGTTTTGGGGGGATGAAGTAACTATGCTTTAAAAACATGCTTTTTCATACATCAGGCAATTCTAATTCAGACAAAAGTTGAATTTCTTACCATTAGAGCACATGTTCATGTGGTCATAATCAAATTGTTAAAAAAAACCCAAAAACCTATGCATTTCTCATCTCTTGCCTAGCCGTAGGATCAGTTTTATAAACATCATGGTCTACTACAACTCTTTCACTTCTGTAAACTGACAGGTCATTTTTCAATTAGGTAACACTCTATGTGGTTTTAGAAAGGAAAAGCAAAGAAGAAAACAGTACCTTTTTTTTTAAGCTGAAACTATACCCAATAGACAGGCAATTTTGGATAGAACTTTATTCAGGTAGGATAATATCATTAAAAATTATCAGAGAAACTTTTACTATTACAACCTACCTTGCCCATCTTTGTTGTTGTTCGATCATATCTGACTCTCTGTGATCCCATTATGGGTTCTCTTGGTAAAGATATTGGAGTGGTTTACCATTTCCTTCTCCAACTCATTCTACAGATGAGGAAACTGAGGCAAACAGGGTTAAGTGACTTTCCCAAAGTCACACAGCTAGTAAGTATGTGAGGCAAGATTTGAACTCAGGAAGAGAAGTGTTCCTGAATCCAGGCCTGGGACTCTATCCACTGTACCACCTACCTGTCCTTGGCTATCTTAGCCTTGCCTATTGGTTATGTAATATGTAACACACTCCCCTCTCCTAGTAGTCTTTTAAAACACAAATATATTCCTCAGGGAAGGAGTCCTCAACACCTATACCAAAAAAACCCCAACCCAAAACCTAAGTTTTTCACGTCTTCCTCCACAAAGGAAAAAAAGGGCAAGGCAGAATACTGGGTATAATAGAATCAATGCTGAAGGAAGTGGGATCAGAGGGGAGAAGATAATGCACCAATTTTATGATGATGCCTAGGGTTGGTCCCACTATTACTCTCCAATAAGCACTAAGTAATTAGTCATACAATCACTTTTCTAGGTCAGGGGTTCTTTACCTTACCATAGAACCCTTTGGCATTCTGGCGAAGCCTGTGGAGCCCCTCCACAGAAGAATGGTTTTAAATGCATAAAATAAAATATAAATAATTACAGAGGAAATAAACTATTATGAAATAACTATTTAAAAATATATGTGTATATGTATGCATGTGCATATATACACATGTGTGTGTATATGTGTGTGTGTGTATTTAAAGTACAGAGGTTAAGAACCCCATTCAGAACTAGAACGGACCCTGGGGGTCATCTAGTTCAACAATCTCATCTTATAGAAAAGGAAACTAAGGCCCCAGAGGGGCTAAGCCAAAGGCTACATAGGTACTAAGTGGGAGAGTAAGTATTCTAACTCACTTCTCTTGGTTCAGAGATCTTGCCACTGTACTTGGCTTGCCCTTCTCTTTCCAGTGTTCCTCTGACTGCTGGGTTGCTGGCCAAGATCCCTTTGGGAATCAGGACATTAATCATTTCAGTTCATTTGTTTCCAGAAGGTCCCATCACAACTGATGTGGGCCTGTTTCTATAAGTGGACAGTAATTGCTGTAATTGATTTGGCTGAAGATGGCTGTCTGACTAAATTTCCCCCTACCATTCTCCCCCAGAGGAAAAAGTGCCAGTGCTGTGCTCTCTCAGGCTGTAAAATGCTGTTGTACTTGCTGTTACAAAGAAAAGGCTTGCCTTGTCTTCTTTAATGATTCTGAGACTAAGACCAAGGTTTTTTAAGTGCTTTGAGAGAAATGTCTGACTTAAGAGCAGAATACAAATATAGTAATACATTGGACAGGCTGGGAGTAGATGTAGAGTTGTTATTCCCTTATAAAAATCTAAGCTAAAATGGGGCAAACTCTAAGCCAAAATGGAGCTTTTCTCACCAACATTATATTGTCATGAGAAGATCACTCTGCTCAGTAGATTTTTTTTCTGCCTCATATGAACACAGTTTTTGTCTGTTTAAAACAGAATATGGAGGTAGCTAGGTGGCGCAATAGATAAAGTACCAGCCCTGGAGTCAGGAGGACCTGAGTTCAAATTTAACCTACATACCTGACACTTACTAGTTGTGTGACCCTGGGCAAGTCACTTAACCTCAACTGCCTTGCCCTCCCCCTCCAATAACAAACAAAAACAGAGTGT
>CM053587.1:105434558-105464667 GCA_028646515.1 Pseudochirops corinnae
CTGCCCTACCGAAAAGTGACATAGGAGAGAATAGACTGGGGGGGGGGGGGAGACACACTAGGATGGCTGTTTTGGGGCAGTGGGTGGGAGAAAGAGGGGGAGAAAATATGTAACTCAAAATCTTGTGGAAATGAATGATGCAAACTAAAATAAAATTAAAAAAAAGAAAGAAAGAAAGATGGGGGTTAAGAAAAGGGCATTATATTTCGCAGAAATCTGGCCAAGATTGAGGGGCAGATAACCTAACCTCTACAGAGCTATTCCAGCAAAATTCTTAAGTTTGTACCTTGCTAAGTAATTTTAAAATTATGAATGAATTACTCTACCCCATAGCTTCCCAAAAAGTCATCCAGGGCCCCCACCAGTAAAGTCAGTGCTAGCTAGCACAGGGTTGTGTCTCAGCAAGACCAGAAATGATAAGAGACATATATAGCCTGCAGTACTCTGTGTTCAGAGGTAGCAAAAGCAAAAACTTTAGGCTGATCAAGAGGCCCCAGGATGGAGACCTTAGAAATGATGAAGAACTTTGGCATGAGTCAGTAACCAACTGGTGCTCTAGTGCTCAAACCAGGACAACTCAGTCCCAGAGGCCCTGAAGTCCCTAACACTCTTTCCTGAGAAGTCAAAGAGGGTCCTAAAGACCTAGTACTCTAAATTTCAGACCAAGCAAGGCCAACCACCACACTCAGAATCTCAGTGGGGCAGGAAGGGGGAAGGAGGGGAAGGTGGAGACCAGCCCAGGCATAAAGCCTTAGATATGAGCCAATCAAAGAAAACAATCCATTACAAAATATTATTGTGAATCTATCTGTACAACTGCAAGCAATGATTTAAAGAAAAAATGATGAGATTTCCACAAGGACTACATAACTACCTAGAGGAAATTAAGCAAGAGCTAAAAAATTAAGTAAAAGCTCTGTAGGAATGAATTGAAAGGCAAATAAGTAACTTAGAAGACAATGTGGTAAACTATATATAAGAAATGAACTCTTTGAACACTAGACTAGACCAAACAGAAATCAATGACTACATGAAATGACAAAATCAAAAAATTAAAAAAATTTAAAAGAAGATGTAAGATCTGACATCAAAAACAACAGACCTGGAAAACAGGCCAAAAGGGGATCTAAACCAAGAAAAAATCATTGGATACTTAAAAAATCATGGTAAGTAAAAAGCTTGGAAACTCTACTTTAAGAAATCATAAACAAAAACTACCTAGATCTAGTAGAAGCAGAGGGAAAGTAAAGCTAGAAATCTAGAACCTGCTGATCCCAAGAAAGTAGCAGTTCCAATACCAAGGAACCACATTTGAGATCACACAACAGCCTCTACGTTAAAGGACATAGCTCTCAGAATACAATATTCCAAAAGATAAAAGAGAAAGGCTTACATACAAGCAATAATAACTTACCATATAAAGCTGTGTATAATTGTATAGGGATGAAATGGAAGACTTTCAAGCATTTCTGATTAAAAGAACAAAGCTGAATGTGAATGTTGAAATACAAGCAAGAGCTCAGAGAAACCTAGAGAAGTGAATTTATCTGGGCAGTTGGAGGGACTCTGTGATGACACAGTACTTACATTTCAATAAGGGGAGAAGAAGCAAGTGTCCTTTCAGACTGTCTTCAAAGAGTAATGAGGGAATTAAGAAAAACAGAGGACCTGGAGGTGGTTGCTTCTGTTCTGAGGGTTAAAGAGGCTAAAGAGAAGGAAAAGGGAAAACAGGAATGCAGTGGTATAGAAAGGAAGAAGAGAGTAGAACTTTTTATGTCTTCTCATTGAGGTGCATGAGAATATACAAATATGGAAGAAGAGATGGAGAAGTGGGTATTAGATAAACCTTACTCTCTTCTCTGAAATGGACAAAGGAGAGTCACACACACACACACACACACTCTTTGGTGTAGAAATGCAACTCAACAGGGAAATAATCAAGAGTGGAGGGAAGGAGTGAAGAGAGAGGAGAATACTGGAGAGTGAAGAATCATGAGCAAAACAAACCTCCTGATCCCACAGGGTGGGAGGAAGGGTGTTTTATGTGGGGTGAGAGAGGCACAGGATGAGAGAAGTAGAGTCTGAGAGAATGCTTTAGATCACCTCTTAGACAGTTGGGGATCGATTGAACAAATCGTGGTATATGAATATAACAATATTATTATACCACAAGAAATTATGAAAGAGGCAATTTCAGAGATTCATTGGTAGTATGAAGTGAGGATGAGGTGAGCAGGACAATTTCTACAAGGATAACTATATTGTAAAAAAAAATTATTATAATAACTTTGAAAAACTTGTCTTTAAAAAGGCTCTGTGATGAAGTGTGTTACCCATGATCTCCTTACAGGAGATATCCACAGCAAAGTGGTGGATGTGAAGTGCAGACACCCCCACTGCGCGAATTCATTTTGCCTGACTGGGTTTATTTGTTACATTCCCTGCCCCCCATCCCTTGCCTTCTCTCAGTTGATGGGGACCAGGGGGTAGTAATAGTGCTGTGAAAAAGAAAGGGATGGGGCTTCATAACATTGTTTAACTGCGCAGAAGAGAACCAGGTGAAGTTCAGGAGGAAGCACAAACAGGACGGTTTTGAAAGTAATGTGTGGAATAATATGTGTGTATGTATATATGTCTCATATACATACACACATATATATATATGTATGTAATAATACATATATAATTCTCTATATACTGTAAAATAATATAGAATTATGTATACATATGTAATTTGTGTGCTATTTTTCTACAGTTTCCTACAATTCTCAGATGGGTATAGATATCTTTATAGATAATGGGAATTCAGAATTTACTGTACAGTTCTCTTTTGTGTTAAGCTACATGTATGAGAACACCCTTTTTGGTATTTAAGTTCAAAATTTTACCAAAAAAAAAGAATGTAAGCATTCATTGATAGTTTAGGAGAGAGATTAGCTAAATGATGAGGTCAGAAGCCAGATTACAAAGGAAAGAGTAAAAAGTTAGGAGCTGAATGTGAAGAATACAGGCAGCTTTTCCTAGAAGTTTCTTGGAGGAAGGAAGGAGAGATAGAGGAAGATAGCTTGAGGGGTTGGTAGTCTAGACTCAAGCAGGGAGGGCTTCTTAAACTTTTTCCACTTGAACCCTTCTAGCCCTTCTTAAACTGTGGGTCATGACCCCATATGGGAGCTTTCTTACAAAGAAAGAGGTTTGGTCTTTGGGAGAAAAAAGGGCCACTTTTCATCAGAGAATCAAGTGAAGGAGGGAAGACAGGAAGATAATGTAAAAGGGTTGTCAGATGAGGGGGGAGTGTATTAGGAAATGAGCAGTGGTGAAGGGGAAAGAAGCTCGTGGCAAATGACCTCATTTTCTTGAGGTGAGGTAAGGGCTTTAGCTGGAGTTGGGGAGGGAGCAGGTGCTGTGGGAGGTTTGTAACAACAACAATGGCTAGACTGCATGACCTTTGCGATCCCTTCCAACTCATGTTCTATGAGTGTGTGACCCAGGAGAAGGGGAAATCCGAAGTAGGCAAGTTCCCAAGAGCTCAGTTTAGAACTTCAGCGGAAATAAGAAATGCCCTCAAATTAACGTGACCCAACTCTGAAGCAGAGCCATAACTAATAGTTATGGGCCATGGAATGTGCCCTCACTTAGGTGAGGGTTATGGGGAGGATCCTGAGATAGCACCCCATTCGGGAGAGATAGAGGTCTCTGGTCATGTGACCTTTGTGAGTAGGGAACATTGTGAAACCTACTGCTGAAGTCACTGTTAGGGTGGGGTGGGGGGAGAAGGGAGTATTTTAACTAGTTATTTTTTATATTTAGGTGATTATTTTTGTTGTCATTGCCCTTGAAATTCAGCATCCCAGGACAAAGCCTTTGTCACCTCACCCTTGTTGCAGCTCCTTGGATTATATTTTATTCAAAAAGTACTCATGCTGTGTTTCCCCTATGTTCCCTCATTTTTTACTGAAAGTAGCAATCCCTAAATGTCACTTCTAGAGACTCAAATCAGGAAATTCCATACATTTCATGAGGAGATTTCAGAGCCAAAGAAGTTCAAGCCTGCTTTGCGGTGCTAATCCAAATTTTTGGCTTCTTTTCTGAACCCAACTGTGACCTTCCTGTGGTTTCCCTGGCGCTAATTATTACCCCAGAAATAATCAATCCTTCTGATGTAGGAGCCTCATAAGCACCCATGTGAGTGACCTTTAAATCAGAGGTGATAATTACTTCTATGTTAATAAGTTCCAGTCAGAAATAAAGTCGCCATTCCATATTGGGAACTCCACAAAAATTTACCCTTGGGGAAGCTTGGTAAGTCACTCTGCTAGTTTATTACATTTCTCGACCTTTGTTACACCATGTCGTCCAGTAATGAGTATAAGGTCCCTGAGGGCAAGAACTTGGTTCTGCTTCCTGTGTAAACCCCCACAGCATCCTGTACTTTGCCCAGCACACAGAATAATCACTCACTGACTCCATCCATGCTTTTGACTGACCTACTTTTCAGAACACCTTCGCAAATACCTTGGTCCTCACTCTGCACTTGTGAAGTCAGAAGAAATATGAATCATTCTCCCAGTTTACAGATGGAGAAACTGAGAGGCAAGCTGACCATCCATAGGGAAGCTGGAATTAATTAAAGCTCAGTACTTTTTTTGGGGGGGGGGGAGTATTCTTCCCAGTGCAAAAGACAGATATCCCTATAAAACCTTTTCTAACATACGATCTCTAAAGTCCTTCACAGATTTCAAGTTATGTGACCAGCTAATTTGGCTTCTTTTATTGCACCTGTTAAACCTGCCCTAAACTAAAGCTCTCAGAAAAAAAAATCAGACAAGATCAGCCCCATCAAAATGTACGGATGAGAACATGTATGAAAGTCACTGTGTCAATAGAATGGGTATTCTCAGCTTTCTTAGCTTATTGTCATATTTGACTTACAGGTTTAAAAATAAAATAAAACACTTTGTCCATAAATATATGCAGTGTATTGTTTGGGCAAGAAGGTAAAAGGGAACATAATCCATATTTACAGTTTGCTATTAATTCACTTTCCTTTGTGAAACTTTAGCTTAATTTTTATGAGAGGTCAAGAGGACAGATCTCAAAGGGCATTTCCATAAAAACAGGCTTCTCTGCAGAATGATTTACTCCGGTACCCCCCACAGTCCAGCACTCATTCTCCCTCTGATGTCAGTGGGAAGCAAAGCTGTTACAATATTTATTCAGGCCGGAGGAGTCCAAACTGTCTCTGCAGAGAAAACAATAGAACCCAATCATTCACAAAGGTGAACTGTTAAATATGTTCATGCCAAAGTCCTTCTGGTTTTTAAACCAGTTGGTTTCTAGGGTAAACCACTAATCTTTTATTATAACTATATGAATATCCATAAAATGAACTGTGCACAAATCCAGTGTCAGAGTTATGACCGATAATAGCTCTGTGTCCTTGGACTAGTCACTTCTGTCCAGGCTTCAGTTTCCTGATCCATAAAGTGGGGATGGTCATAATACTTATGTAACCTAACTCAGGGGGTTATTCTGAGGAAAGAGCTTTATAAATATTAAAGCACCCTCTGTGTTGAGCTATTATAAATATAGTGACTGCCTGTGAGACATTCTGTTAGATGAGAGAAAATCAGCAAGCCATACATACTCAAATGCCAAATTTGATACGGAGTTTTTTCCATGTCCTGTATGCACATCAAATTCAGTACTACTTCAAAGACTTTAAAATAATTTCATAGATAAGTTCACAAAATCCACTTTCTTGCAAACCACCATGAGTAGTCCTGGGACACTCTCAGATGTGGCAGCAGACACCAGGGGAGATCAGTCACTTAATGACATGTAATAACAGTCCTCTGCTTCTGGTCTTTTAGTCTCAGTTTTAATAAAGTGCTTAACTATGACTTCTAAGATTCCTTCCAGCTCTAAACTTGTGATCTATGATCCCTCCAACTGATTTCAGAGAATCATAAAGATCACCCCATCAGACCTCCCACAAAATTTGCAGAAATTCTTTCTATCAAATCCCTGATAAATGGTCTCTCAACCTCTGCCTTGTGTACTTCTAAAAATGAAGAACTCCGCAAGCAATCAACCAACCCATCCCATTGTTAGACAGATAGCTATAGTTCAAAAGTTATTTCTCATATTAAATCACAATCTGCCTCTTGACAAGTCTTACCCATAAGCTTTAGTTCTGTCTTTTAGAGCAACATGGGAAAAGTCTCTTCCATTTTCTACCTGACAGCTCCAGTACTCTTGAAGATAGCTAACTTTTCTCTCTTTAGGCTTCTATTCCACAAAATAAACATCTTCAGCCTTCATTTCTTTGTGGGTCATGGGTTCCAGGTCCCTAACCATCCTGATTGTCCTTCTCTGGACTCCCTCTAGTTTATCTATGTTCCTTTAAAAACATGATGTCCAAATTTGAACATAGTACTCCGGATGTGATCTAGATAGTGTAAACTACACACTACTATTACTTCTCATGATCTTGACTCCCTATTTTTATAAACACAGTCTAAGATTGGCTTTTCTCTTTTAGCAGCTGCATCACACTATGTGCCCATATGATGCTCATGCTCAGCTACAACCACCAGCTTTTTCATTAAAACATTCTTCTCCATGCTGGGCAGAAATGAGGCACTCCTTAAATATTTCATTGATTGACTCTTACATGGTGGATCTTCTCACCTGGCTCTCAAAAATACCACTATGTTCTCTGTGCCAGCTGTTGTGAGTCATTTCTTAGGTTACTGATGGATAGATAAATTGTAGCTTCCTTGATTTAGAGAGGGTAGGATTCTACAGATCATCTAGTACAACACCCCCATTTTATAAGTGAGACCCCTCATGCCCAGAGTCACACCAGTAGTAAGTGACAGATTCAGATGCAGTTCTCCTGATTCCCAGTCCCATGAGTTTTCCGTTAGTCCATGTCACTCTTAAATATGCTAGTATACCAACTATTATTCTGTAAGCTACAACACTCAGTCTTGGAGGTTGACTGGAACAACCAGACTGGATTCTCAACTCTCCCAAACAGAGAATTTATGAGATATTTGCACATGGTCAGCGCTATGTAGATGGCAACTAGCTGGTGCAGTAAATAGAGCACTGAGCCTGGAGTCAGGAAGATCCAAGTTCACATCTGGCCTCAGACACTTACTAGCTGTGTGATCCTGGGCAAGTCACTTCACATTTGTTTGCCCTAATCCACTGGAGAAAGAAATGGCAAGCCACTCCAGTATTTTTGCCAAGAAACAGCCACCCCACCTCCCTTGGACAGTAAGGTTCATGGGGGTCACAAAGAATTGGACTTGATTCAGTGAGAAGGTGCTATATAAATGCTAACTATTATTGTTACCATTATTATATTTGGAAAAGAGCTATTAGCACTTCTTATAGCTAGTGTACAACATGGAATAGGTGTTTCTCCAGGCTTTGAGGACTTCTGAGCCTAAAGTTATTCACTCATTTTAGCCTTGATTGTGTAGCAAAGGCAAGAGAAAGATGGATAATGTCATGTGACATTGTGAGGATAGGATCATCAGCACAGAGATGCCAGGCTCTTATTCAGTCTGTACTCAGACATGTCCAGCTCTCCTTGTGGAGACTGCTGCCCTTGGCTCTGAGTTTGTAATTTGCTTGCCTGAACGGTTTAAAGGAGTAAAATGGAAGTAACTCATTTCCACAGAAAGACAAGAAGAAATTGATCTTGTTTGGTGTATGTTCAGCCAAAGGGCTCTTCTTCCTCTGCATTTAATTGAAGACACAGTAAGAAATCTTGTACGGAGAGCTAGGCTTGGATTTTGAATGAAGTTGGGATCCCCCTGTGACTCTTATTAGCTTGTGGCCAAGGGCAAGTCACTTCACCCCTCTGAGCCTCAGTTTCCACATCTGTAAAGTGAGGATGATAATACCTGTAGTGCCTTCCTTTCAGGATTATTGTGAAGCTCAAATGAGATGATGCATGAAAAGCTCTTTGAAACTCATAATGCTGGGGCTGTGCAGCAAGTGGGATGTGTTGGTTTTTAAGGAATTTAGTTATTTCTATTGGCCTGGCTGCCCTGCTCATCTAAAATAAAAACAGCTGTAAAAATTCCCCAAAGAGGAACCATGACCCCTGCTATATGAGCCTTCCTTTGAGAGATTAACATACACACACAGACACACACACACACTCACTCACTCATTCACACACTTTCTACACCCATATCTAGCAGGTATGCTACTTATAACTTTTAGTGAAAATGATTCAAGTTTCTGTGTGTAAGACTGTTCTCCATTTTAAAAAAAAGCTTCTAAATTTATAGGCAGAATGTAGGAAATTGATAATTTGTCCTCTCCTTGACTTGAATGTTGCCACCAATAATTACTCTTGATTTGTTTTTTGTTTTGTATTCATTAAGAGACCTGTATCTTGAAAGTTCCGCCTACTAACAGGCCTTGCTGACCCACATTCACTTTGTCCCTCTCTCCCACTAGGCTGTGATAGAGGAAGAAAAACAATCCCAGGTGTTTGACAGCCCTATTGGGAACCTCTCTCCCAGGCTGATTCAACGTGGACTTCCTTCTTGCATTCCACTAAGAACAATAGTTACCATTTACCTAGCCCTTTAGAGTTTACTGAGCATGTTCCTTGTAACAAAAATGTGAACTAGGTAATAATAATAGTTAGTATTTATATAGCAGTGGGTATTGGGTACTGTGTGGTAAGGCTTTACAATTATTATCTGATGTGATCCTTATAACAACCCTATGCAATAGGTGCTATTATCCCCATTTTACAAATAAGGAAACTGAGGCAATCAGAGGTTGAGTTACCCAGGGTCACACAGCTAGGATGTCTTAGGAAGGATCTGAATTCAGGTCCTTCCGAATCCAGACCCAGCACTCTTACCAACTGCACTACTCAGCTGCCTCTGGGTAGAGGTGGTGGACAAAATACTGGCCTGGGAATGGGGACGTGTGGTTTCAAGTCCCATCTTCATAATTCTGTGACCATGGAGAGGTCAGTTCACCTGCCTGGGCCTCAGTTTCCTCATCTGTAAAATGAGAAAGTTTCTTCTAGCTCTTGAATCATTCCTCTTCTCTGACACTGCCACCACCCTGGCACTCCATCTCCTGACTCTGCCCATTTTCACTAACTGTCCCTCCTGCCTGGAATGTTCTCCCACCTTGTGCATGCCTCTTTGTTTCTTCAGCCTCCTTCAGATCCCAGCCAAATTCCCACCTGCTGCAGGAAGCCTTTCCCCATCTCTCTCATTTCTAGTGCTTGCCTTCTGTTGATTACTCCCCATTCATCCTGTCCATTGCTTGTTTGTTCAGATTGTCTCCCCCATTAGACTATGAGCTCCTTGGGGGAAGAACTGTCTTTTACTCTTCCTTGTATCCCCAGCTTAGCAAGTGCCTTGCACAGAGTAGGTGGCTTAGTAAAAGCAAGGAGATTGGTTTTATGATTCAGTTACCATTATCCCCACTTTGTAGAGAGAGAAACTGAGACTTGGAGAGAATAAAGTATTTACCCAAGGTCACAAGAGTAATAAATGTCAGACTCAGAGTGTTAGACCTCCCATCCAACCCCTTTTCCTCTTACATTCTCCCTGCCCAACAAAAACAAACAAAAAAACCTCTTCCCAAATCCTTTTCTACATCGATCTTGTGGGTTATTCTCTTCTACCCTTGGCTGTGCACTGAGTTTCACGCCTCTGAAGGGCAGGAACAGCATGTCTTTTCATTCAGTGACCAAATAAAGTGGTTTGGTTCCAAATGGTTCCAAATCAGAATGAAAATTGAGATTTGCCAGGAAAAAAAAAAAAGGTTGAAGGTTTGGATGTTGAGATCTTATCAAAAATCAGAAATCAGAACTTGTTGCCTTGCCACTGCTCTAACAAGATAAAAATGATGATGTGTCTTCCCCCACACTCTATTTTCTCTGATCCATTCCTACCCATTCTAGAAGACTCAGCTTCAGTGGTATTTCTTCCCTCCTCCCTGACCCACAGTTTTTTTTCATCCTACCTCCCTCCAGCCAGAAATGACATCCTTCCTCTTTTGAATTCCCCCAGCACTTTCTGCACCATTCTTATTGTACTTTTACATGTTTCCATGGGTACACATCATTTTCCCCATTAGACTGTAAGATCCTCAAAGGCAGGATCTGGATCTTACTATGCTTTGTAGCTGTAACAGAGTTTAGCACAGTACAGTCAGTCAGTACACACAAGCGCTAAATAAATGTTTGTTCCATGCGATGATCACCATTATCAAAAGGATGCATTACTCAAGTGCCCTTTGACACTAGTCATCATTTGGTATGATTTCCCCATCCTGAAAACTCCTCCCTGGCCACCATTCCCTTCTCTCTGTTGTCTTTCCCTATTAGAATGTCACAGCAAGGACTCCAACTTGCTTGTATTTGTGTTTCTAGTTCTCAGAACATGCATGACATACAATAAATGCTTTTTGCAAATTCATTCAATAAACCTTTAGTAAGTAGTCTCTTGCTTGGGGTTCTCTGCCAACACAGGACAATGGCATCTAGACAGGACACAGTCTGTACATTACCTCTTCAGTGCTCTTTGGGTTCCCCATCCCAGCAACAGATTGAAAGAATGAGGGTAAAAAATTATAAATGGGCTAGGTTTTATGTTTGGAGCTGCAGCTCAAGGCAGATATAGCACAGGACCCTGTACTATATTTGTAGTCACTTCCCAAACTCCTTTTCCTGATATGGAAAGAAACAACCCCAAAGACCCATATACACAAAGCTTTCTTTCCATAGTAACTGTGATTCTCCTGGCTGATGAGTCAAGTGCTGAGGATTGAGTAATTCAAGAACCAAGACATTAAGAAACTTTGACAGAAAAGGACAATCAAGAATTCACCCCACCAATGACAAAGCTCCTAAATGAGAATAACCTAGTTGGTGTGTGTGTGTGTGTGTGTGTATGTGGATGTGGGTGTGGGTGTGTGTGGGTGTGTTGGGGGTAAGAGGGAGAGGAAGAGGGGAGCAGGTCCCTCCTGAAGAATTAACACCGCGCTCTTTGGCCTCAGGAAAATGTAGAGTTGCCAACCCAAGTCAAGCATTCAGAAATGTCCCTGTGAGCAACTTTCTAGGCCCAGGGAGAGATACAGACCAGTCAGCCAACATTCAGTTTTATAAAGTAAAAAAAGGACAGCAATTATTAATCATTTAGCTCTAGGGAACTGTCACTGCCTCCCAAATAGAGTTAAAATAGCAAACATATGAAGCAGTTCATTATTTTTCCAAGGTAAGCAGGATCTTTAATGGACTTAATCCCACACCCCACACAACCTTAATGAAAATCAGCCTGTGGAAAGGGGTACCACCTCTTCCCTGAGCAACTAACTTATAGGCCCAGTGGGAACTCCCAGGCCCCAGAGGCAAGACAACAGGGCGAATTTCCTTAAATATAAGTGATGAAGTTTTGGGTTCAATTTTAAGAGAAGAACAGGAGAGAGGGGAAAAAACCCATGCTGATAAACTTAGCTAATGTGAATAAACAGGATGCAGATAATAGCCAGTTAATAAGGCCATATTTGGAGTTCTGTTGTTGTGTAAAATAATCATTTACTGGTCCAAGTCTGTATTCATTTGAATATATATCCCCAGTACCTGACACAAAGTAGTCATTTTAAAATGCTTGTTTGTTGATTGGCTGAAGTGTCATTCCAGGACAAAATTGGGGGCAAAATGATCCTTTTTCTAGTAAATACAAGATGCATCAAGTTCTTATACTATAATAATTTGCTGAATATTATCTCAGTTAGATATTTCCCTCATTAGAGCAGATCTCAACTCAGACCTCCCTTGCATAGTTTTTCTGCCCATATATTTCTGTAAATGCTCCATAATGGTTCTCTTCACTGCACTGGAGGCTTCCTTCTGGCTCATTTAATATTTCATGGATACCAGGGCACCACTTGGGCCATCCATCTCCTGTGGCTGATCCTTATTACATTGTCTCCCTCTCTTGTTGTAATGTATCTGTTACACCACTTCTCTCATGTAGGTCATCATCAGTAACACATCAACATCAACAGCTTACACTCACCAAGCTTTTCCACTGGAGCTGCAACTAGGAATTTTTGCCCTTACAGCTAGGAACACAAACTTATGCTCAAGGCAAGAGGCTCCAAGAGCACCCCAAGTTAAAGGGGAAGGAGGGGGTAGATGAGGAACCAGGGAAGCACTGCCCCCTGGGCTCTTTGCTTCCTCTGATTGGAAATAGAGAGTGTTCCTGAAAGTTCCCTTAACTTTCAGGAACCCTTAAGAGAGGAGGCCCAGGACAGCCACCCCATCATTTCTGCCAAGCTGCAGGACTTCATCAGACCCTCTCCTCCCACCCTTGCTTTCTGTCTTCTTTCAATAAATGTCTCTTCCCATTAGATTGTGAACTCCTTGAAGCAGAGAGTGTCTTTTACCTTTCTTAGTATTCCCAGCATTTAGCGCAGTGCCTGGCACAGAGACCCTTAATAAGTGTTTATTGACTGATGGACTGCCCAGAGTAGGAAGGAGACAGACACCCCAGAACAATGATACAACGCTGCTTCTGGGGAAGCCACAGTGTGTATAGGAGGGGGTAACTTGGCTTACACCATTTGGTAACCTATTTTAACTACTTATTTTTGCTAAAAAGTATTATTAGGCTTTGATTTTTCTGTGTTGCTGAATGTCGATAATTAAGTGTTGTCAGAGACCTTTAAATTCAGTGCCCTGAATATTTAAATTCAGTGCTCTCTTCATCCCACAGTGGCTAAGATTCTGTTTCTCATGGTTCTTTGGGAAGACTGCCGTTTCAGTTGCTCTATGATAGTGATATTCTATGTACCTATAGGGAGTAGCCCGACATTATTGAAAGCTCTAAACAATCCCCCAGATGTGATTCATCATCTCTGATTATGGGCCCAATTTCTTGTTCACTGGTAGAAACTGTCCTACATGTAAGGACCAGTGGACCAACTTTCAGTGGGTGGCCTGTTCAACTATATGACATAATCAGGGGAGTATGTAGTTTTCATCCACTTGTTTTTTTCTGTGTGGATTTTTCAGGCTGACTTCTTTTTAGTGACTGAAGATTACATTAAGAAAGCCCAGGGGTTTGATGCAATCATATTAATATCCTCTGTAAATAGCAATATCTGGAAAACTTCTTTAATAGAGAATCCCAATTCTGTTTCACCTTTGTACAAGGCATCCTCAGTTTTACTAGAAAACACCTTTAACAAGCATCTATCTCCATTTCATGACCCATTTGATGTTGATACTTAGAGGACTGTTGAACAAAATTATTTCTGTGGTTAACACCTCTCATAAATGAGGTTCATGCGTACTTCTTTAGACTAATAGTCATCTTTATTCTTAATATTTCCATTTGGCTATTAAAACGTACAGTTAATGCACTAACAATAAAACAAGAATTTTTGCATACATAAAAATATTTTCAGGAATACAGTCCTTGCCACTTGTGAAAAATACAAATTAGAAACAAAACAACTACTCTAAAACTCAGTAAATATGGACATTGAAGAAGGGGAAGAGAGAAAAGTGGACAACAAGCTATTCCCATTTTCTTCTTCCCAAACCTCTAACACATCAATGTTTACTTTTAAAAATTCAATCATATTGTCTCATTTTGAAGGGCAAGAATGAGTGTGGCAAACTAAGGAGATTATAGTTCAAATAAGCAAATTATTTCACTTGAAAATAAAAATATAAACGTTTCTTATTTGCTTTATTCTACATGTCAAGTCACTCGACTTTTCCAATTCCTTTACAATAGTAAGGGTATCTGTATTACCCCACCCCACTGGGTTAAGGGTTATTATTTAAAAGTACTTTTTATTCCTTAAAGCACTGTATAAATGTGACCTTCAGTATGTGACTAACTCCCTCTTTATGGATATTAATTCATGTTGGTCTTTAGACAAATTTCCCTAAAGATAACTAGGTGCCTAAGGAATTCTATTTCAACAAAGTTTTCTCCTCATCACAGTGACTGTGGCAGAGGACCTAGCTAACAAATGGCAAAATCTTAAGACCTTTTTTAATGTTGATTTTTAAAGTTACCAGCAATTCTTGCCACTGTACACATAGCGCAGTAACTGCATGTCCAGATGGTTCAATCCCTGAACTGAGATTAACAAAACAAAGCAAACAAACAGAAAAGCAAACCTTCCAAGTTTTATAGTTTCATTAATGGATACAAATCCAGGAACTCTAAGAAATAAGTATCAGTTCTCCAAGACAGTCACCATAGCTTTAGCCTTAAGAAATAGCAGAGAGAACATTATGTAACAACCAGACCTTCACTACAAGTGGTGATTTGGGCTTGGGGAGCCTCATGGGAGTCGATGTGGTGCAGTGAAAGAAGGCTAGGGATTTGTTGTCAGAAGATCTATATTCAAATTCCTGCTTTGCCACTTAGTCCAGCTATGTGATGCAGGGCAATTTCTTTAACCTCTCAGAGCCTCAGTTCCCTCATCTGTAAAATGTGAGATAATTGAATTAGATGATTTTTAAATTCACTTTTAGCTCAAAACCTATGAATATGGAAAAAGAATAAACAGGCCTGCATAGCCAGCAAATAATTTCCTCAGTATGAGGAACTTCTGGCATGGGGCACTCCTTCCATGTATGCAGATTGCAGCTCATTTGTGACTTCACAGATAGGGCCTAAGGAGTTTTGTGATGTACCTTAGAGGTTGTGATTTGTCTGGGGTCGCACAGCTAGTGTCAGAAATGAGATTTGAAATCCAGGTCCTCCTAACTGTATACTGTGCTACAGTGTCTCCTGGCATGTAATCAGGTTCATATTTCAAATGTTTTGGAAAAAGAGAAACCTCAAATTATTCTCCGTTATGATAATACAATCAGCAGTGGTCAGATTACAGTTCTCTTGAACTGTGTCCATTAAATTGTTGATCCACTGAATGGAATGTTATAAGTTGCTGTTTCTATAAGACAGAAAGTCTTATAGTCAGAAATTGTGGAGTTAGAAGACCTTGGATTTGATAGACAGGGAAGCATACTCGTGAAATAAGGCATAATGATACAGATACATAATGGTGGAAAGGTCACTGGCCTAGGAGGTAGAAGGCTTGGCTTCGTTTGAAGCCTGGCTTTGTTACTAAGGCAGATCACTTAATTCATACAATCTCATTTCCCCTTCTACCAGGTATCTCCTCTGTCTAATGCCCAGAGTTGTAATGTTCAAAGGAGAAAAATAGATGGGGAAGTATTTTGGAAATTTGGACTTGCCAGAGAGGAGAAAGTAGCACTAGAAGTAATAGTAGCAGCAATAATAGTAACAATGGCAGTAACCATAGCAGTAACAGTGGTAGTGAGAGTAGCTATGCTAGCAGTAACAACATTAGCAGAATGGTAGGAGTGACAGTAGCAATAATGGTAATAATGAAATAGCAATAGTGGTAACAATAACAATGATTCTAGCAGTAATTATAACAGCAGTTATAATAGTAACAGCAGTAGTAGCAGTAATAGTGGTCACAGCAATAACAATAGCACTAATAGTACTAATCATGGCAATAATAGTGGTAGTTATAGTAACAGTAGCAGTAACAGTGGTAACAGTAGCAGTTGAGGTAATAGCAGTAGCAGTAACAATAGTAGAAAGAAAATCTGACTGGCCAAGTCTGTATTTACAACTTGAGCCTAAAGCAAGGTTCATGGGGAAAAAAGACAACTTTGTTATAGTTCAGACAGTATCTAGCATAATGCCTTGCACATAGCTGGTGCTTAATAACCACATGTTAATTGATTAATGGAATAGGAAAGCCTTATTGTTCAAATTGTCGCTGAGAAGATTCTCTGAAACACCTCAGTGGTGACTCCAAATTCCTCAACCAGGCCTCCTTGGTTTCTCCAGAGGATACATCTCCTTTCCTTTCTGTCACTGGGCTTTTTTGCTCATCACCACAGTGGGATCTTTCACAACCTCTGAGAGATTGCTAATAGGGTCATTTGGTTCACCTATCATTGATTTGAGTGAGGAAGAAGAAAGAATAGTAAAATTTTAAAGCTGTAAGAGATTTTAAAGATTCGTCCCTGTGATGTTACTAATAAAAAATAGCAGTCACTAGTGATGTGGTCACCCATAAAATGTAGATGTCTAGGGTTGGGGTGCTCGAGACCCCAAAATAGCAACATTCCGGGTCCTGCCGAACGAATTCCACTCAAGTCTTCTCTCAGCCAAAGAAAAGCAAAGTTTATTAAAAGTTCCTTAGAAGTTCATCATATCGAGTAGACTCTTAAGGAGCCTAGGTATCTGTGACGCTTGCATTGGGCAAGCAGGCCAGAATCATGGGACACAGAGTAAGTCTGTGCTAGGTCATTCTATGGTGCTCTCACACCACATGGAGGGAAGCTGGCATCTTATATACAGAACGATTGTGGGGATATAGGGGTGGTAGTTTGGGGAGAGTCTTCAGGAGGAGTCAGTGAGGTCAGACTCCAGTAATGAGTGTTTAAGAGTGGGAAGGTGCTGGAGGTTACCTGGAGGGACAGACAGTGGTGGGCCAGGCCAGTTCAGGGGTGGAACTGGAGGATCAAGGGTGGGAAATTGCTGGACAAAGGAGGGCTAAAGACTTGGGCAGAGCTACAATGAAAGGCCTATGGCCTCAGGCAAATGCCTTTTGTGGGAAGATTCAAGGAGAACTCAAGGGGGTCTGCACCTCATCAACTAGGCTATATACATGCACATATATATATATATGTCTTTAAGGTTTGCAAAACTCTTTACAAATGTTCGGTCATTTTATCCTCACAGCCCTGAAAGGCAGGTGCTATTATTATCCTCACTTTACAGATGAGGAAACTGAGGCAAACAAAAGGTGTCCAGGGTCACATAGCTAGGGAGTATCTGAGGTTGATTTGAACTCATGTTTTCTTGACTTCAGGTCTAGTGTTTTCTTCATTACCACCTAGCTATAACGATGCAGAGAGGGATGGGCCACTTCCAAATGGTATCTTGAAGGAGGATCAGGACCAGGTTTGAGCTCAGGCCTTCCTGACTACCAGTACAGTGTTTTGTCCACTGTAGCACCTAGCTGCAGTGTCTACCTAGTCTACAGTTTATGAATGAGGAAACTGAGGCCAGGGGGAGGAGGAGGAGGGAGTTAAAGTAACTTACACTCACAGAACCTGGGACATGAATTGTTAATTCAATCTAAACACAATGTACAAGGCATTGTACTAGGTGCTTGGGATACAGAGACAAAAATGACACTGTCTCCACTCTGGGTCTTCTACCTCTTAGAGCAGTGGTTCTCAACCTTCCTAATGCCACGACTCTTTAATACTCATATGTGGACGTATCTGCATGTGGGCAGACCCGCCTGGAGACAGATATTGGAGCAGTGTCTCAGTTCCTAAGACCATCGGAAATATGTGTTTTTCCGATGGTCTTAGGCAACCCCTGTGAAAGGGTCGTTCCACCCCCAAAGGGGTTGCAACCCACAGGTTGAGGACTGCTGTCTTAGAGGATGATGTCCTTTCCATTATACCCTGCTAATGATGAGGTGTAGGCTCTGGGACCCCCCTTTAGTTCTCCTTGAATCTTTGAGGTACAAGCTCTGGGAAACCCCTTGAGGTCTGATTGAATCTTCCCACTTGATGAGGCATTTGCAGAAGCCATAAGTATTTCATTGTGGCTGGGCCCAAACCTCTGTTACTAGCCTAGCCCTCCATTGTCTATCTGCTTCCCACCCTTGAGCCTTTCAAAATATCAATCCACTCTTGCATTGACCCCATTAACTCCTCCTGAAGACCCTCCCCAAACTCATCATTGGAGTCTGACTTCACTGACTCCTCCTGAAGACCCTCCCCAAACTCCTCCTCTAGACCACCGCTGGATTCCTCTGTATATAAGAATCCCATCTCCCTTCCATGTGGTGTGAGAGTACCATAGGATAGCTTAGCACAGACTTGCTCTGTGAGAGTGCCACAGAATGCCCTAGCACAGACTTACTCTGTCCTGCTTGCCCGATACAAGCATCACAGATACCTAGGCTCCTTAAGAGTCTATTCAATATGATGAACTTTTAATAAACTTTACATTTCTTTGGCTGAGAAGACTTGAGTCAAATTCTTTTGGCAGGACCCAGCATGTTGGTATTTTGGGGTCTCAAGCAACCCTAACCCTCTTGTGGGTTACCTCTTCACTAAGAACAAATCCATGTTTTGTTTTTCTGTTGCTAGCAGTTGACCCCATCAACTTGCCATTTTGGGCAAAATGTATTTGACTGCAGTAAATTGTTCATTTTGTGTCTGGAATAGTCTTGCTGGATGAAGTTGTGTTTTTACGTGGTACATATGCCAACAGGGGGTCCTTCCCCACTTGTTTCTTTTTAAGGGGGAGAGGGACAAAAGAAAAAGTCAGGTCTGTCCTTTTTGGTTTTTTAAGCCCAAATTAAGCCAGATTTTTAATGATCCTCTTCCCTCCTCATACATTTATCATGAGAATTAGCCCAAACAGAAGGAAGGTATTCCTTCTCTCCTGATAAATGCCAAGAAGTTGCCAAGTCAGACACATTATCAGGAACTCTTGGGTCAATTTCCCAAAATGTCTGGCTTTAAATGTTACATTGTAAATGAGACACCCCAAGCAAAGATGAGTCAGGACCAGAAAGGTTCTATTTCAGTATAATACATGTGGCCAGTCATTATGATGACTCTGGCTCTGGGAGCCCCCTTGAGCTCGTCCTTGGATCTTCCCACATAATGTGTTTGCCTGAGGCCATGGGCCTTAAATTGTGCCTCTGCCCAAGTCTTTAGCTAGCCCTCTTGTCCAGCAATTTCCCACCTTTGATCCTCCTATTTCCACCCTTGAACTGTCCTCTGGAGCGGGAGTCAAATGGACATAAGACTTTGGCCATCATTTTATAGGTTTTTAAGAGGGGTTATTTCCTCCTAGGCACTATGACTATGGTTCAAGAACTTGCTTACCAAGTAAATAAATGGTATCTAGTGGATGAGCCAATGGGCTTTCCCACTAGAATGGCTTTTCACAGGCATAAATAACTTTATCTAGTATTCAATTCAGTGTTATTTTTTTACTAAAAATATTGCTAAAAGATGGATGGTATAGGTATTTTACTAGAAATTAATTACTAACATTTGCATATATTCTTTTTTTTTTTTTTTTTTTTTTTTGCTTTTTTGGTGGGGGAAAGGCAAGGCAGTTGGGGTAAAGTGACTTGCCCAAGGTCATAAGGCTAGTAAGTGTTAGGTTTCTGAGGTAAGATTTGAACTCAGGTCCTCCTGACTCCAAGGCCTGACTCCAAGTGTTCTTCTATTCACTGCTCTACCTAGTCATGCCTGCATATACTCTTAAAGAAAACCACCAGATAGAATAAAAGTTAATAAAATACAAACACCTGTGTACAATGTGATACTTCTTCACATAAAACTTTGACTGTTATTATTGCTTAATTTATCCTTGATTTTCTTTATTCTGCTTTAACCTTTAACTTTTTCTTTTTTACAATACTGCAAAGATTTCTTATCCATAGGTCAATTTCTTTTTTATTCTCCCAGTTATTTACCACATTGCTAAGAGAAATCATCCAAAACCTTAAAAAAAATTTTTTTTTACACTCATATAAATTTCTATCCAAACTCTCCCACCTGGATCAGGTGGAAAAATATGTTAAAAGTTGTTTTTAGACCATAGATTAGACAGTGCAGCCAGCTTCTATGCAGTTACCAAAAAACAAGATAATGATTCAGGAATTTGTTAACTTCTCTGACAAAAACTGAGTAGCTCTGTTTTTGTTTATTTAATACCTGCTTAGGGGACAATGGAAACCGTAGAGTGTCAGAGCTGGAAGAAACATTAGAGAAAATTTAATCCAGTGGTCCACTTGCTGTTTTACAGATGAAGAAAATAAGCCCAGGAAAGGGGAAACAACTCACCCAAGGTCACACAGCTAGTAAATGACAGCAGAGTTCAGAACCTAGGTCTTTTAATTCCCAGTCTACTCTATTCTTTCTACAATTTATTTGCATTGTATTTGGCACCAGTATTTCAAGGAGAGTAGACCAGATTATTGAGTTAAGAGCTCTCCTGGGTACCTCCCTTCTGTTTTCCTGCCTTTCTGGTCTTGTCATGACCCTCTCCTTTGATTCCTGTGTATTTCCCAGGTCCTTAGTTCCTGCCACCTGACTTTGCTCTCTGGTATCTTTATCTTCTCAAGATCTGATTGCTTGGTTTGGTCCCCATGGTTTTACCTTGAACTCTGACTGCTGCCTCACCCTGACCCTAGGGGATGCTTAGGTGCAGCTTGCTTGCTTATGCTGACTGCCGTATTCTACTCACTTGGCTCTAGATATCCTTCCCCACCCTGCCCCTTTCCCTCTCTGCCTTGATTCTTAGCATTTGGGTATTGCCCCTAGCATCTGACTGCTCCATTTCTTCCTGATCTCACTTCATTTAGCCTTCTATTGTGTTTTTGTGCCCTGCCTGCATCCTTAAACCTGCCATAAACATTGAGGCATCAATTTCAGTTTCCAAGTTTAACAGCTTTGACAAGTATCTTCATGAAGTTATCCATGGCATTCCAACTTTAGTTTTGCTTGAGAAAACACTTCTTATTGGTATCTTTATTATCTAATTTTCTTCCATTTTTAAGACATTATTTAAGAGAGATCTCATGCTTCTTGTGATAGCAGGGACATTGTAATATTGCTTCAGAATTTTAAGTTTTTAATTGTATTTTTTCTGAATGTTGTAGCCACCAGGAAGAGAGTATCTAAATTTGAACTTGCAGAAATCACTGCAGAAATCCAAATGAAGGCTCTCTGTGTGTTCAAAGAGTTTTAAAATGAGAGACTTGGTCAGTTTCTCTTACCTACTTTATCCAGCAGGAAGGGCCTTTCCAAATGAGTGATTATGTGGGAAATCAATATCCATATTAGGGAAAAGGTAAAGAAGAAAACCCAGGTACAAGACTGACATGTCCAAGAGACACACACACACACACACACACACACACACACACACACTCTGCTGGTGCCCTCCTCCAACTACCTTGTAATTAACTACTTTTTATTTTGTTTTTATTCTCTTTATATTTTGAATATGCTTTTGTGTTTATATATGTGTGTGTATAGACACCCCTAGCTATATAGGTAGCTATATAGTTCCCCAACATTTAGCACAGTTTCCCACCCATAGTAGGTGCTTAATCAATTAGCCTTGGGTCAGAAGCAGCTATAATTCAAAGCCCAGCACCAAGAGGCAAGATACGGTAGAGAGATGAGGGAGGGGCGGCAGGTGTGTGTGTGTGTGTGTGTGTGTGTGTGTGTGTGTGTGTGTGTGCAACAGCCATGTGTCAGAGGGAACAGGTAGGAGGTGAGATCTAGGGGGGTTAGTGGTTAGTATCCCACAATTATTGCCCTGTTTGTGTCTTGTCCTACTCTCAACTCCGTGAGGGCAGGGAGGTTGGCTTCTCTAAACTTTGCCTCCTTACCTACGAACCAAGTGCCGTACACATAGTAAGTGTTTAATAAGGATTTGTTAAATGAATGGGTGGGTGGATAGATGGTGGCAGCAAAGTGTCTGATCTTCATCTGCTAAGATTGTTGCGGTGTTCATAGATGGTGATAAAAATTATGGAGTCAGGGGCAAATGAAATGGTCTCCAGATAGATGGCCTGCTGCCTCCCTCAGCCTGTTAGAATCTCTCTTGTTTGCAAGCTCCTGACAAGATTCTAAATTCATCATGTTTGGGCACGACTTCTTTTGAAACTGAAAGTTCCTAATGGAGAATTAGGCATAGTAGGTTCATTGATTATTAAAAAACAAACAAAAACCAAAAACCTCTTGCTCCTCATATCCTACACTATATGTGAGCATACACACACACACACACACACACACACACACATATATTGCATACAATAATATGCTCCTCATATTCTATACAGAACTATAGCAGGGATGGGGCCACATACGGCCTCATGGCCACATGGTTCCCCACCCCTGTCTATAGCCGGCTCTTACCAAACAGGCATTGACTTTCCAAGGTTCTGCGACTTAACCTATCTCCTCTCCTTTCCTCACTCTTTTATGGCCTTTTTCTCCCAGTCCTCCACTTTGTCCAGCCAAGCTCCTGGGCACACTTCTCAGGCAGGAAAGGCTGTCTTGTTGGATGCAAGGTTGGCTGAAGCCTGCTCTTTGCATCACCATCTTTGGCAGATTATGACCCTGATAATGCATCCACCGGTGCATGTTGGATTGAGTGCTAGCATTAATAGCAATGGAGATGATGGAACAGTGTGTAGCTGGAAGGAGTTTTAAATATCCTTCCTCCCCACAGGACTGCTTTGAAGCCACTTAATGGCCTCAGAGATTCAGATGGATAGAAAGCCTGAGGACTTTGCGGCTAATGAAATTTCTTCCCCTGTGCATATCTCAAATCTTGGCCTCTGATCTCTATCCTCTTGAGATTTTCCTGGCCTCCTGTGTTTTACCCCAGACACACTCTTCATCTCTGTCAGTGTTCCTCAATTTATTTGTTGTTTTAGGAAGATTTTTTTTGTTACCATATTTGACCTGCATATAAGCTGACCTAGATTTCCCCTGTGTAAATATGTGCGACCTGAGATTTTTTTTGCATGAATGTGGGTGCGTCTACTTAAGCATATGTGGTATTCTTGATAGGGGTTTGCCTTGGTTTTTATAAGCTGTACCATAAAATCTTTATGTGGCCATGTGACTACAGGATTCTAGATGAGTAAGGTTGTAGGTATGTTTCATATAATTCTATCAAATTCTTTATAGAAAATATGTCTTCAATTATGTTAGCTCCTTTTCCTCCTTAAGAAATTCAGCTGTGTTGTTCCTACCACTACAAAACTCATATTTGGCAAATCAGTATAGACAGAATGCCCAGATGAATCCCAAATGAGGTATCAAAGCAATATGTGTCCAAAATAATAAAATATTTTACAGGTAGGTATAAAAAGCTCTAAGTAGTATGAACCTGGAAGAAAAGGTGATTTTCTTCATTTTATTGCTTCCTTAATTTTCATTTGACTTCTAGCTTGTTCAAAATGAAGGCACAAAAAAAGGCCATGGAAATAAACAAGTTTTGTTTCTGCCCCATGTTGGGGGACAGGGACAGGGGAATTTCTGGAACATCTCATAAAAAAATGAATGTTAACTGCTTTTATGTGGAGAGTCAGAGCTAAAAGAAGAAAATGAATGGAATAGAAAAAAAAAAGAATTAGGAAAAACAGGCTAGTTGGAAGTAGAAATAGGATGGAATTATAATGTATCTTTACCATTCTTTAGCAGTGATGAGTGAAGTGTTCCCTAATTATAGTTGTTATGGTAATAGATACAGAATCCTCCCGGGATCCTGCCAATTTTCCCCCTCAGTGTTCTGTCTTCAGGCACAGTGATTGAACTGGCTTTTGTTCAGTAAAATGAGCTGATCAGATTTTCTCCAGTGAAGTCCATTTGCTGCCAACGAAGAGGCATGAAGCTAAAAAACTAAAAAACAAAAAGTTGATTTTTGTTTTTTGTTTAAAGGAGGGGAGTTTGCTATTATGGCAAAAGATGTAGGACAGGTTCAAGTGAGACTGGCTTCTCTCCCTCCTGGCATATTGTGAAGGTGAACCAGCTCTGGAGCCCCTTAAAGCCACAAAGTGCTCTGTAAAATACAAACAGTAATCAGCATTGCACTTACTACAGATGTCAATAATGGTAGCAGCATCACTTCAGCATGTGCTTTACCTTCTGACTTTGACATCTTTTGTATACCATTCCCCACCCCACCTCTCTTCACCTATATCATTACTTAGATATATGAACTATATAGATATACCGATGTGTACATGTATGTATATATATATATATATATATATACATACATATAGCCATATATCACTACATATGGTGAAACTTTAAAAGTTGTTCAGTATAATGTGTCATGTCTTCGTCTTTGGGTGGAGTCTTTCCTTCAACAGGTGTTATTAATAGATGCCTAATTTCTCTAGGGTTCGGTTGCTTGGTACTATGGAGAATGTAAATTGTTGCCCTAAAATAATTTACAGTCTGTCTAGAAGAGGATCTTATTAAAATCTGATTACTTGTCCAATTGTAGATACAGATCTGCAAGAGGCTCAGAAAGCACTCTTTCCAGCAGGCTTCCCTACTTTCTATATTATGGGCGTTCCCTCCCATTGTCTCTTTTCACTCCATCCTCCCACCCACACAAACACACACACACACAAAATTTTTTAGATTGATGAAAATGTACAATCAGGTACTTATCTCAGACTCAATGGAACAGATTTCATTGTCAGCTCCGTAAATGGAAACATAGAACATTCTAACAGAATTCACCTTCTTACTAAAGACCGAATATAACTCAACATCTATTCAGCAAGAGTCAAACATTCATTAAATTTTTGTCAGCCACATGTTTTTTCAATCAGTACATGCTTATAAAAATATAAAAACAGTAACTATATACAGAGAACTAATTGCATGGCAGCTGGGTGCTATATTAAAGAACTAGCCTCGGGCATAATGGAAGAGAAAACATGAATGATGTAGGGTTTAGTTGAAATTCTCTTCTGTTGTTTTACAAGTTTGTGTTCATATGTATTGCCACCACCATCACTTCCTTCAGTTGTCTTCATTGATATCTATTAAGTACATACTTGGGTGCCCAATATTGCTTCCGGATTTGTGTTTTGTGGAACAGATAGTAGCTCCTGATGTCTTATCAGATAACTCTGAGTACAACAGTAATCCGGTTCATATCTTATACCAAAACAGGAAAGAGGCCTGTATTGTCATTGTCCTGTTGCTCAGAAGCAAAATGACTTTGTAGATAGAGAACTAGCCTTGAGTTCAAGTCCCACTACTGAAATTCACTAGCTGTCTGACCCTGTGCAATTCCTTTAGCTTCTCAGTAGACCAAGCAACTCTTTAAGACTAAAAGCTGCAGAGAAGGTGCCCATTTTTATTGATAGAAGAAGTTTTTCCTTCTGTTACCTATCTCAAAGAAATCACAGAGCCAGCTTTCTAGACCTTCCCCCTAACAACAACAACAAGGTATTTGGAGAGATTAACATATTAGAGCTAACCAAATCCCCAGAATAAGGTCTTGCTCCTCTATTTTATGATGAAGGAAATAATGTTTGATCTTTAATTACTGTGGTTATTGAATAGAAAGAGTAACCTTGGGAGGAAGCATTAAATAGTATTGGGAGCTTTGGAACATTCTTTAAATTAGGTGAATATTTAAACTACTCTGTGCAGAGCTAAGCCTTGATGGAAGTAAAAATATTAAATAAAACACAGTCCCTGCCCTCATGAGGGTGCTGATAGTCTAGTGAGGGGAGGGTATGAACCATAAATAAAATATTATAAAACAAATTAAGATATACGTGTTTGAGAGAGAGAGAGAGATCATTTTTCAAGTGGGCAGGGGCTAGGAGGTTAAAATAGTATGTACCAAACCCTTTTAGAAAGTATTGAGAGATAACTGGAAAGACAGGATGACTCCCAACTGTTGGTGACTTTACTGAGGGATTTGAATAATCTTTAATAGGTAGTTGGGGAGGGGGGGCGAGACATCTCTAGTTGTCCTGATCTCTATCTGGCCACTGGACCCAGATGGCTCCAGAGGAGAAAATGAGGCCAGTGACTTTACACAGCCCTGCCTCCCTTAAATCCAATTCACATGCAAGCCGTGGCATCACCTTTCTGATGTCATGGTCCTTTTGGAGAATGAAGGACAAACAACAAGCAAGCAGAATATTGAGGAGTGTGGAGGTAATTGAATAGGGGTTGTGACATGATGAGATGTGATTATTCTGAGAGCAATGGGAGGGCCATTTCAGAGGCTGGCCATTGACTTTCTTTCTGAGTGATATCCCTTTCTTATATCCTTATAATTATTGCCTGAGGTTTGGTGAGAATGGTTGGTTACAGCTGTGTGCCATTCTCCATGTAGGCTAGTCAAGCTCCTTCAGTTTCATGATCACAGGCTGTATCATTAGCTCCAGCCTTCAGAAGGTCTTGTAAGTGAGTTTACCCTGGTCACTAGGACAGATCCAGAGATTGTGGACAGCTCAGCACAAATTCATTTCGACCAATGAAAGAAATCATCTCGGGTCCTTGGCGCTGGGTTAGTAATATCCCTTCTATCATGTCCCCTGATGCTCCCCATTGCCACTTCTAAGTGGGCCCTCTGCTGCCATCACTCGCACCCTTTCCTCTGAGGTTCACACGATCCAAATTTACACTCCACTCCAAGTCCTGATGGCTGTTACCTGTCGACTCCCTCCACACTAACTCCTACCCTTATACTAGGGAACCTCAGCATATATCCTCCAACATGCTGATGCTCCTTGGACCATTCTACCTTTCCTTTTCCTCAGTTTACTCACTTACTTACTTTGATTTACTCCTTTACTCCAGTTACACAGTGAGATTATACTCCTGATTTTGCCATCATTTGCAAGTATTCCACTTCTATGGTCATTAACTCTGAGATTCCTTAATCTGACCATAATCGTTTATCATTCTGTCTTTTCCCAGCCCTTGCAATCTCTCATCTTGTTCTTCATCCTTACCATGACCTCCATTCCCTCTGCCTCTCAAGTCCTCTGTCCTCTTGTCCTATCACAGATCCCTTCTTGCCAGCTCCCGATCCTGGATCGCCCTCACCATCTGCCTCCTTCATACTTATTCACGTACTACTGAACAGAGCTAAAAGAAATCACAAAATTGTACTGATGGGTCCACTACAATTTATATTATCTTATCTCAACTGGGCCCAGAGAGAAGCAAGGAAATCCTTCTACTTCTCTTTAATTAATTCATGATCCTGCTTTCCACAATGGCTGTTCCAAACCTTCATAACTTTCTTGATGCTTCTTCTGGTACCCCTCCCTGAATTTACAGTTGAGGACCTCTCCCCATACTTCTCACACACACACACACACACACACACACACACACACACAACGGAAGCCATTTTACTAAAGGGCCCCTTTCCTTATTTTGTTCATCTCACAGCACTCAGAAATCTTCTATCTCCTCAATTCTGGTATCAGTTTTAGATTATAGTGTCCTTTTAAAAAAAGTTTTAAAATTTATTTTAAACTTGTGTACAAAATAAGAAAAGGGGGGGGGAAATTTATATATGCATGCATGTATATATGCTACACATATATAGAGATATCTATAAATATACATACATACATACATTCATACATATAAGACTGTACTGTGCTTATTTCTACTTGTCATCTGTTTCTCTGAAGGGGGATAGTATCTTCTTTCATAAACCGAAGTCTTTCCGTGTTTTTCTAAATAAATCAGCTCATCATTTTTATACCACAGCAATATTGCTAACCAATCCCATTCTGTCTGAGGCATCATCTATGAAAGTTTTTTCCCAGTTGTCTGAATTCCTTCTCTTTTTGACTGCATAGGTTTTATTTATACAAGAAAATTTTAATTTAAAATAATTAAAATTATCCATTTTACACTTTAACAATACTCTCACCTTATAAAATGGTTTAAAATCTGATACTAGTGGATCTGCTTCCTTTATATCTTTTTTCCCTTGCTTTCTATGAAGTTCCTGACCTTTTGTTCTGCTAAATGAACATTATTATTTTTTTCTAACTCAGTAAGATAATTTTTTTAGTAATTTAATTAGCATGACATTACATAAATAGATTTGTTAGGTGAAATTGTCTTTTTTTTTTATTATATTGGCTTTACCTACCCATAAGCAACAAATATTACCTCAGTTTTTTAGATCTAATTTTATTTGTATAAATTGTACTTTATGTTTGTGTTCATATAGTTCCTATATCTGTTTTTGGCAGGTATTTTATACTATCTAATTATTTTTAATGTTCTAAAACAGTATTGAATAATATGACTAACACATAGTTTCCCCATTTTTCTCTTTTGATTAAATCTATTTTAGCTTTAACTTTATCTGAAATCATGATTACTACCCCTGGTATTTTATACAATAAATTCTACTCCTGACCTTTTTTAAGTAAGGAGGATTTTGTTATTCTTTTTAGGGGATAGTTTCAAGGATCCATGGCTATGACAGTCTTTAGTTTCCCAATGTTAGGTAATATTTCCCAGGCCTGTGACTTGTAAACATTTCCACCACAGTGGTACAGTGAGATATGGGGTAATATAATGTGATTTTTACTACTCTTGGCTCTAAATGACAATATTGCTAAAGTTAACCTGTGAGGCCATTGCTGGCAATATACCTTCTTTGTCTGTTGCCCTATAAAGCAAGTGGACATTGGTAAGTAAGTGGGGAACCTTTAGGGAATATGACAGTATAATGCTGTGTGTGCCTTTTATCAGCCCCCATCAAGGCTTGTGGGGAATCTGTGTCTGCCCCAGTTGGCCCCCGTTGAGACTTAGGGGATTCCGTAGGAGTTGTAACTCCTACTGTGTTCTTGCCCACCCTTTCGAGAAGGGTGATTAGGGAATACTGTAGGAGTTGGTGCTCCCGTTATCAGCAACTCTTTTGAGAAGACTAGACTCGACTAAAGTAAGATTATTAACACCTCTGAAGCCATCTCCCTGTCCTTCCGGTCTAACCAGATCAAGAGTGAACCTGTTCAAGGCTGGAGTCCAAAAATTCCAGTGCCTCCCATGTGTTATTTGTGAAACACCTTTCTTTTATGTTTGTATGTATCTCTCATTTTTAGCAGCATTTCCTGAAAATAGCATACTGTTGAATTCAGATTTTTAATCTGCTATCAGTTTCCATTTTATAGATAAATTCTTCCCATTCACATTTTAAGCTATAATTATTTCTTGTATATTTTCCTACTTCTTATTTTTCTTCACTATCCTTCTCACCCTATTCCTATCCCTCCTCATGCCTCTACTGTACTTCTACCCACTACCTTGCCTTCCTATTCCTTAACCTCCCCTCCAAGAGTACTTTATCCTCTTCTCCTGACCTAACGCCTTGCCTTCTTATTTCTTTCTGAATATAGAAGACTTTTACACACACACACACACACACACACACACACGTGTATATGCTTGTATACACATGCATATATATATGCATATATATGTATATATGTTGTTCCCTCTTTAACCCATCGCCAATAAGAGTAAGGTTTCAGCACTACCTGCCCTTCCCCTACTAGCTTCTTCTGTAGCTATTTTTCCTTTTTTGCTTCATTGATATGAGATAGTTGCTTCTTTTTATCTCTCCCTACAGTTTTACTTTTTTTAGAATCACACCATCATACTCAGCGCGACCCAAACCTTTCTTTCAAACTACCCAAATAAAAATGGCAACCACAATAGAATTTATATTTTCGTATATAAGAAGTAAACAGTTTAATCCTATTGAGTCCCTCATAATTGGTCCTTAATGTTTACTTTATATTTCTCCTGAATGTTCTGTTGAATTTTCCCTTAAGATTTACTGTTCTTTCATGTACTTTTGATCATATCCATCTTCTCCAGCAGATTTATTCTCCCCTCTTTATTATCCTCTCCCTCTCTCATATCTTCATTCTCCCTATACAATTGCTCATTCTGTGCTGCCTGCTAACGGGACCATGTCTCCTTTCCTCCATCCTTAAAAAAAAAAAATCTTAATTTGATCTGATCACTCCCCACTTACTTATGTTTCTCCTCCCTTTCCTAGCTCAACTACCAGAGAAAGCCATGTACAGCCAGTGACTCCACTACCTCTTCTTTCACTCTTTTCCTAAGTGTTCATCTCCATTCTTATATCCACCACTTATTTTCCCCCTAGCTTTCTTTAAGACTGAGCTTGTATCTCATCTTCTACAGAAGGCTTTCCCAGGCATGTGGTTTATATCATACCCAGCCTCCCCCACTATGGGCTACCTTCCATCTATTCTGTGTATGTATACTCTCTCTCACATATGCGTGTATGTACATACACACATATGCATGCTTGTATTATATACCTATATTCACATACATATATTGTAATATATATCTGTATATACACACCCTAAGGAAGCTATAGAAATATTAATACCTCTACCAAGAGAACATTGTATA